>OZ010602.1:37111309-37131309 GCA_963932145.1 Acanthosepion lycidas | reverse complement strand
AGACTTAATCTTAAAGCACCATTCGTTATCCCAATGCGCCTCCGGATTTCAGTGTCGCACTTTCTGTCCTCTGTTAAAACATTTTCCAAATATTTAAATTGTTGTACATGTCCGATTTTGGTATATACTAATATCTCCTTAGTATAATAGGAACAAAATATATTAGGTTGAATAATGTCGTTTTCTCACATAGCAATATATGTGAGAAAACGACATTATTTTTGCACCAACCTAATACTATGTAGAAAATAACACTGAGGAATATTTTTAAATAATCATTATACAATGTATGCCCAACATAACTGTGGCCCAGTTTAATATTGAAAAAGTAACGAATTTTCTTTTAATGTTTGTTGTCCAATTAAGTGACCGGTGTGTGATTTTTTTCAAGAATTTTATCATTATTTTAAATCTTAAGACTGCTTAAAACTGTAAAATGTGAGATACCCACGCTAATCTTTGTTAAACATTTGTTATAACTTAGATGACGAAAACACTATCTCGTCACTCATTTGAACAATGTGAGTCTGCACTCTGAAAACCTTCCAACTGGAAATAGCCAGTGAAAGAAAGAACGACATTACTGATATAAACTCGGGTGAAGCTGATGAAATTTTCAAATCTCAGGATTTGTCTGCAGCGACGTTATTTGTCGTATTTTCGGTAAGAATTCTCTTTTCATATTCCATGCAAGAAAATGTCCATATCGGTCCAATCATATCCAGAATCGTTTTACCCCCCCCCCCGACTTAAAGCATGACGTTAAAAACAAGCACACGTCAGGCAAAAGGAAAAAAGAAAGTCTTCCCAACTTCCAAATTTATTGACAACGAACAAACATAAATACCGAGTGTTTCTCTTCTCTGATGTTAATCAGAAAATTGGAGAAAACTTGTCGGCTGCATGATAACTGCGCATGCGCCAGTGACTATAGATTTATCCACAAAGAATTCGGAAGTAAATCCGAAATTATCTGCTCTTTCACCATAACATATCTTTAGATTTGTCACACCACCTTCTGCTCATGTTGTTGGCTGCATCATAAATGCGTCAGTGTCTATAGATTTGTCCACAAGGAATCCGAAATTATCTGCTCTTTCACCATAACATATCTTTAGATTTATCACGCTGCCTTCTGCTCATGTTGTAGGCTTCATCGTAAATGCGCATGCGTCAGTGTCTATAGATTTGACCACAAGGAATCCAAAATTATCTGCTCTTTCACCATAACATATTTTTAGATTTGTCACACTGCCTTCTGCATATGCGTGCTTATAGTTGGTACTGCTCTTTGTTCATCCTCGGTGCACACTGCTAGCGGAGTGTCCATGTTTACACTGTCACAGCAGCAAGAAAACTGACACGATCAATCTCAAACTTTGATCACATGACCACAATAATACAAACTACAATCATGCATATGCAGAAGGAAGTGTGACACACCTAAAGATATATTACGGCAAAAGTGCAGAACATATATAGCTATGGAAAGAAAGAGTTGTCATAAAGAGTTGAACCTTAAAACATACCAATATGCTCAATTTGTGATCCATTTTATACTTCAAATGATATTTATTAATTCAGTAACGAGACGCTCGTGGCTTTTCGTCTGTGGGAAAGAGATTGTAGGGTGAAAAATAATTCATCCCACCCCTACAAGGCCACGTAAACGAATTTGAATTCTTTTAAAACTGGAAAGTGAGGATTAGTCAGCTCTAGACCAGATAGTCGAGGGTGAGTCAAAAATGATCTGTATTTTTGCCATAAACATATCTTTAGTCTTGTTATACTGCCTTCTGCTCATGCGTACTTATAGTTAGTACTACTGTGGTCACGTGTTCGAAGTTCAAAATGGATTACGACAGTTTTCTGAAGACCGTAAATCTTTCCATTGCTGCCTCGGAGGCATCTGAGTAGGTTGGCAGGTGGGGTGAATCTAGTTTTATTAATCTTAATCAATATTCTTTTTTTTTTTTTTCTCTTATTTTTCAGGTTCAAATCTTCCTAGGGCTTTCTCTGAACTCATTTTATAGCTTCTAATTATTATTTCTAATCTGTTCTTTCATTCCTTATTCTCATTCGATACTTGGCCTACGACTACATTACGGTGAAACAGAGGTTCTCTTACAATCACCGAAGTTTAGCAACGTCGAGCCTGGTCAGTGTCTAGATGGGAACTAAGAAATGTAGCTCATCAAAAAATTTCCTATGGAAATAGGGATTCAATAGCGAGATGTTAGTGACTTTTCGTTTGTGGGAAAGAGGTTGTAGGGTGAAAAATAATTCAGCCCACCCCCACAAGGTCACGTAAACGAATTTGAATTCTATCAAAGCTGGAAAGTGAGTACTAGGCAACTCCAGACCAGATAGTCGAGGGTTAATGAAAAAAGGATCCGTACTTTCGCCATAACATATCTAAGATTGTCACACTGCCTCATTTTGTTGCAAGTGTTTATAAATAAAAGTGAGGCTGTCATTGGTTTATAAAGGTTTTTAAATTTGTGAACATTCTCAAATTAAAAATTGCATCCTGTCAGGTGTATATGATGGATATTTTTGCATAAGAAGATTTAGAATAATATGATCAAAAGGATGAACCCAAAATGCAAATTAAAAAACGGGGATAATAAAATGAAACGAGTGCAGAAATTTAAATATCTGGGAAGTTTTCTAACAGAAGACGGAAAGTTTGACACTCTAATCCGAAAACGTATTGAAATGGCCAAAGACACATTCCAAAAGCTAAGCCGAGTTTTTTTTTTTTTGGTTTATTTTGTTTCACGGCATATCAACCTCAATGGGTTATTTAATACCGACAATTTTTATTGGTGTTAATTTTTTTTTTCAAAAATCTGTTTCTAGTAATATTTTTTTCCTTCAAAAAATCTACTTCTGGTAATATATTTTCTTCAAAAATCTATTTCTGATAATAATTTTCCTTCAAAAACGTATAACTGGTTTTATATTTTTTTTCAAAAATGTATACCTGGTAATAATTTTTCCCTTCAAAATTTATTGCTGGTAATAAGTCTTTACAAAGTATTTCTGGTATTAAAACATACTTTTACACTTTCATGGTGTTTTGACCACAGGACTCGCAGAGTATAAGAGACATAAAAATTTTGTTAGAAACAAGAAAAAGAGTACTCAATTGTTACGTGATATTTTTGCTCTTGGAATAAATGGTGAACAATCTCCACAAAAATGATGAAGAGACTAGAAGCAACAGAAATGTGGATCTACAGAAAGATGGACAAACATGTGAGCAACGATGAAGTTTTGGAAAAAATGGAAACAAAAAGGAAACATATACTTAACATCAGAAAGGGGCAGTTGAAACCTCTGCTGTAAGTAATGAAGAAGGAAGGACTGGCAAAACTAATACTCACAGGACAGATTGAAGGAAAGAGAGATAGATGAAAGCAGCGTGAAATATACTTGATGAGCTTGAGAAAATGGATGGTATAACAGGATTTGGAAGAAATAGCAAAAAGACAAAACTTATTAAAAGCTACAAAGGACAAGAAGATGTGGATGATTGTATGTGTCCTGAAGGGACAAGGGGCATAAAAGAAGAAGAAGACGTTGTGATTAAATTAAAAAATGAAGTCAGTTTAGTTCAGAGAAAGCGTAACGTCTTTCTTTCCCTCCAATGTATGGCCTTGTGCTAATTTTTTTTTTTTTTTTTTTTTTTTGTATAAATTACAAATATAAATATAGTGGTGTAGAGCTTCTTTGCAAGCTAAAATTACTACGGATTTCATTTGCTGAGGTTATGTGAAACAAAACACAAAATTGGCATGTTCCCGCCTTTTGCAGCAATATGAAGAGTTTCGTGTGTCGACTTCTTACACTCGTTCATGTTTTGGACACGCCCAAGCGAAAAGAAGAGAAAATATTGCTTTTCTTGTTCCTTGCTCTTTGTAGATTTATAATCTTTATTTCAACTTTGCTTTTTTTTTCAATCACCTCTGTCCAGTGATGTATTTTCTTCTCTTGTCATTACCGCTTTCTGATTCTTACCTGACTGACTTTTCCTCTTACAAGGCAAATATTGAAAACCATTTGTTTTACTTTTGTATTTAATGTATTTTCTTTTGCTTCTCGGTCGTTTTCTTTCGATACAAATCTTGTTTCTTTCCCGACTTTAAGGAGAGCATTGTATTTTTGTATGCGTTTTTCCTCCTCCCCTGACTAGTTTAAATGGGATTTTATTTCCTTATCTTTTCCATCAGGCATTTGGGTTTTTTTTTCTTTCACGTTTTCCTTTCCCTTTTAACTGGGAATTTTTTGTTCTTACGTTTTCTTGCCCGTTTCTAATGAAACACATTTTTCCCGGTTTTCTTTTGCTTCTTCCATTGTAGGGGTTCTTTTTTTTTTCTGTATCTGTTTGTTTTATTTCTGTGGATATTTAGTCCCTTGCTTTCTTTCTTACATCTATCTATATAGTATCACTTTTGCAAAACCTTTCCTTTTACATTTTCTCCGATTTCCTCTGTACAGATTTCTATTTAAAGGATGTAATCGATAAAAAGGTTGTTAATACTCAACACGTGGTTCATAGCCAAAAGCTTTTACATCAGTTACACCATATATATATATATATATATATATATATATATATATATATATATTCACTTATCAGCCAAAGCATTATTAGCAACGATATTTCACAAGAGTAAAGCTACTACTTAGTAACACAAGAGTTACAACTACTGTCTCGTAACACAAGAATTACAGCTACTGCCTTGGAACTACACATTCCAGAATATGAGGTATCTAAGTAAATAAGCTGGTCCCGAGTTTTAGGGCTTGACAGATTCATGAATAAAAAAGAAATATTTCAGTTTTTTTTATTCAGTCTATTGTAACTTCATATGTCGAGAAGAGTAATTACAAAATCGCAAGGCTTTTGCAGGTGTTTCAGTTTAGTTGTGTTGCGTACCGATTGTCGCTTGTATATTGAGAGGCCACGACTTATCAATATGCGAAATAAACATTTAGTTTTAATAAATGGATTTTTTAAAATGTTTTTATTTCATTAGATTTGTTTGTTTAACGGCATATTAACACCTTATGGGTCATTTAATGCCGAAATTTAATTTTCGTGGGAGCTTTGAAGTCATAAAGATATGTTATATGTTATTCTGCTTTCACAATTGAATACATGGTAAATGACTGTAATATCGCAATAGTCAAAGGTTATGATTAATTCAGCTTTAGCGCTGAAAAGGTTTATTTTATTATAGTGTATGGTTAATAGCTAGAGAGGAAATGAGATATGATTATTTTATTGCTACAATGATATTGAGCTTTTGTGCCTATACATGTTTGGGTGAACATAATTGCTAGAGTTGTGATATGTGTGTCTATTAGTTTCATTGGAGTTATATTTTGGTACACAGCTTGATTTAAGAAATTGTGGGATATTATATAGATTAATATCATGAAAGAGTTCTTTTATGTTAATTGATGTATTTTGGTTCGGTTTCTTTTGTTTTACAGTATACCAACATCAATCGGATATTTAATACCGACAAGATTTTTATTGCTGGAAAGATTCCTTCCAAAATGTATTTCTAGTAATTTGTTTTTCCAAAAATATATTTCTGGTAATATTTCTCCTTTCAAAAAAGTATTACGAGTAATATTTTTTCCCAAAAAATATTGCTATACCTATATTTTATGCTTTCATAGCATTTTAACCTCTTTTGTAGGGGTTAACTATATGCGTGTACCTTGAACCCTGACAGTTGCTACCACCCCGCGTCAAGGTGGACCTGGGAATACCAGCAATTGGTGGTTCCAAACTCCTTAAAACCTCCTCATTATATATATATATATATATATATATATATATATATATATATATATATATATATATATAATGTCATCAACAGTTTCGGTGTATCACAGCTCATCAGTTTGGCTAGACATCCGATTGCCTAAAGCTGGAATCGAAACCCGACTGATTTGGCATTAGTCGGAGATTCTACCCCTAAGCTATCAGCGGCGGAAGAGGAAGGTTAGATTTTACGTACTTCTTCGAATAAATAAACACGCCAATGACCGACAGAACTCAATTCGTGGAAGAGCTTTGCAGTACTAGCAATAATAGTCATTATTTACAAATTCGCGCTTTCCCCCAAAAGTGCTCGACCAGAATTAAATTTTCCGGGCGCGTATATATATATATATATATATATATATATATATATATATATATTGTGGAATGAGTAGCCATGGTCAAGTGTCAAATAAGTAATAGAACTGTCCAACAGACAGTATAAACAAAATTTGCAATAAACACTAGTAAGAAAAAGAATAGAAAGAGACAGGGAAAAATAATCTAAACAAGCAAACAATATATGCATTAATATCAGTAGTAATATAGCAAAGCAGCAGTCATATGTCAAAAAGTTCACAACCAAGAATTGATTTTGACACACAAAAGCAAGTTCAAGACAAGACAGATCGGGACTGGGTAAGATGAAACCGATAATCGGCCTATTTTATGGGCTAGGAAAAAAATCGCAGCATATATTTGCGTGCTTCTGCCTATAAAAGGGGAGGCGAATGTATTTTGCAATCATTTTTACGGAGTGAAACCAATATATATATATATATATATATATATATATATATATATATATATATATATATATATATATAATATCACATGATAATTTGTAGGGATAATTCCAAGGAGCATATGAATCCAAGGAGAGCACAATGTAAGAACAGAGCAAATATAATAATCAATGTTAAGAACAATATAATAATGCAAGTGAAGAGATGGACGCCTGATTCCATGAAATAAATTATCACCTAAATGGATTTATAAGGACTCTGCTTTCGTACTCACAAGCACACACACGAAGCTTACAAAATATAGGAAGTGTGTGTATGTGTATGTATATATGTATATAAATATATATATGTGTGTGTGTGTGTGTGTGTGTAATAATTCCTTATAAGACAGTATGAATGTATGAACAAGGAATATACATATACATACGCATATCAACAAAAACACGCGCAATACAAAAACACTAACAAAAACACACAATACAAAAAATGGAAACAGATTTCGGAACACACAGGATTCATTAAAAGATAAGAATACAGATATTTTTCCTCACCCTTTCTCGGACCAATCTTAAATGTTTTATAACCCTTCAAGCAGAAGAACTTTCTCACTGCCAGCCCAAGAAAGAAATTTCTGTCATTACCAAACAAAAAAGAGTATGTTTAACATCGAGAATATTTAACATCGAAAAACATAAGGAAAATTAATTCATTTTAATAATATGTAGAAATATCCACTCTTTGCCTAATGAAGGTCGCGAGACCGGACACACGTGTTGCAAAAACATGGAAAATAAAGCATAATATGTATTTTTCTTGAAAAGTCTACTTTACAACCAACAACGTTTGCGGTTTCTATCGTCTCTTTAAATACACACACACACACACACACACACACACACACACACACACACACAGACATATATATATATATATATATATATATATATATATATATATATATATATATATCGAAAACACTAAAATTCTATATAAATTCACATTATCAGAAACATCTCGCTATTAGAGAGGCCCTGTATATCAAATATTTCTCTCTTAGTGTCAACCTCACATTGTTTGACTTTGCTTAAATGGAGCGTTAAAAGTTTTAAAAAAAATTAGAAAGATGCTCACGCGAATTCCATCCGCGTGCAACGCGTGACAGCTCGGAATGAATGCTCCCATTCAAAACAACACAAAAATAAAATACAACGTAGGATGAGGAAAAAGTAACAACACCAGAGAAAATTCAACCCTTGAAAGTGGTTATGGATGTAGCCGAAAGCGCTTGGGACAATAAAAATTATGGAAAATATTTTTACTCGCTAACTCCTACGAAACTGAAAAATGTAAGGATACTGGAAAAAAAAACTTAATAAAAAAATAACTAGCTCTACCTTTTCTACCGTATTTAATGAAAGATACTGGAAAGATAGGTTGCTGCCCAATTGTACACATATATATATATATATATATATATATATATATATATATATATATATATATACACGAATGTAAAGAGAACAAAAATAATATAAATTCTAACGTTCACAGCAATTATTTCAAAAGAGGGCTCAATACCAAGGGTAGAGCAATAATTATTTATTATAATTTTCACATACGAACAAAAACAATTTGCTCCCTACAAAGATGCATTCTTGTTTCGATACGGCTGCATCTCTACTGGTGAGAACCAGAAATGAATATGAACAATTATTTAAACAAGCGATCCGCTGATAGAAAAAGCCATAGGAAGAACTCGAAAAAGCCTTAAGAAGAACTCGAAAAAGCCTTAAGAAGAACTCGAAAGGGGTAAAGAAAAGTGAGAAAAGAGAAGGAAAGCAGAGAGGATGAACGGGTAAAACAATATTATTTGTTGACAGCATTTTGAGCGGTGAAGGAACGTTGAGGCATTAATAAATGGACCTTATATATATATATATATATATATATATATATATATATATATATATATATATATATATATGTATATATATATATATATATGGTGGGAATAAAGCCACTGTACAGATGAATGTGACACTATTTAGCTATGGTAACTGGCTAACTAATTAAGCATGGAAATTGAAGGCGAGAGATACTTAAGGCGAGAAAAAGCTCTAACGAAAAACATACCGAGCGACATTATTTTTTTCTAACAAAAGAAAAATGGGTAAAGATTTTTATGTTCATTTACGAATAAAGATATTTTTTCGCAGAGGACGGAAAATTCGTAAGAGAAGCAGGTTTCAGATTCTGTCGGAGTTAATTAATGTCATGATAAAAGAGTGAAGTACCAAGGGAAACAGAATACGGGTAAAGAATAACAATCTGACCACACGCGTAGCAATAATAAAAATTTCGATTAGGTCAGGTGCATGAAAGCAGAAATAATCGAAATTCAGTTATCTTTAAAAAAAAAAAAAAAACGTCGAAGAAACCAGCCGTATGAACTCAGACTTTGATATGGTCGATGTCATTGCTTGTTCGGGCTGTCAGCTACAGACTTTCTGTCACCGGGAACGGGCATCTGGAAATACGAGAAAGACAAAGGGATTTAGTCTCCAAATGGAAACGACCACCCAGTTAAAAATTAACTGGCGGTAGTTAATGAGTCGGCGAATATCCGCTAATGAATTCCAGGTGACCCCATGATAAGATAAAAAATTAATGACCACAATATGCGGTCCATAAGAATTCTGACCGATAGAAAGAAAAGAAAGAAAAGGGAAGATATTTTTTTTCTTTGAGCGATAATTGTAAACTGATGCCAGTCTGGCCACCCCACACTGACAAGAGATCATTGGCTCTTTAGCATGGGAGTAATAGGCGGAGGTGAATGAATGAGAAAGAAGGGAAACTTGTTGACGCCCACTGAAGAGATTGGTATGGGGTGCCAGTGTGGGGGAGTGGTTTAGGAGGATAATTCTCCTCCGACCTCTCCTCACAGAATGGGGAAAACCCCTCTAAAAAAGGAAGTAATTGACTTCCAAAAATGGGAAGTGATAAATTTTCCTGTCCGAAGACAAAGAGAATCCTTATTGGGGATTTGGAATTATCGAAGAACCCAAACAACAACAGACCCCAACCCGGTTTTGGTCGATGTCCATATAAACGAACGTCCCCGGGCAATCAACCAGAGTAAGAGTTGGGTTGGAGATCGGAGACAGATCGACAGAGAGAGCCGTTGGGCTCGGAGACCAGCCTCACAGGAGCTGACCGCATGATTTCCACGCCTTCCGACTTAGACTTCTAACCAAAAGCAGTTTTTTTTAATGAAGAACGACTTACACCGCCAAAGCAAGTTTTAATGAATATCGACCGAAGATATCAAAAAACCAGTTTATTGAAAAACAACCCAAGATACTATAACTCGGTTAAGAAACGCCAAAAAGTGTCACGAATCCATAAAGCGGACTGGGAGAAAGACGCACTCCTGAATTCAGCAGACAGATATAAAGATACTTGTTATGCCTCAGCACATTTGAACCATGTGTGTTTGTTTCATTATTTTTCTTTTACATACACTTGTGCGGTATCACCTTTACCCAGGATTCGGCTTGCACTACGGTCCGACGCCTGATTGATTTTGTCTACTTACGGTCAAATCACAACGTGGGTGTGTTAGACTAGAGATAAAAGCAGTTACTTCGGTAACCAGACGTTGGAGGCGAGCTGAGGACGACAAAGCTGAGATCGAATTTAACCAGGCATCGACCGCGAACAAGACAACCAGAGGGGTTAGTGTTACAAATCGTTCCGTGGTAAACCAAGTTTTTACCCAAACCAGGCGAGGGTTAGATCGTCACAAATGGTGCTGCAACGAAGTAATTAATCAACAGTCCAGAAATTTCTTATTGAAATGCTCCTGGTTAATTCTGGTTAATAGCAATAAAATGCTGTGACGTCCCCCGGTGTCGCTGCGCCAAATGTGACGTTTGCCTGGCTGCGTCCGTCGTGCTATCCTGTCCTGTGACGACCAACTGGATTGGTATTGGTCGCGGCATCAAATGTGACGTTCTAACTTTTTGGTGATTCGGATGGGAATCTGGTTAGATTCGGTATCAGCCTTGTCGTTCCCAGCTCGCCTCCAACGTCTGGTTACCGAAGTAACTGTTTTGATTTCTAGTCTAACCGACCCGCGTTGTGATTTGATCTTAGGTAGACGAAATCAGTCAGTCGCCGGGCCGTAATGCAAGTCGAGTTCGAACAAAAGTAATACCACACAAGTATATGCAAAAGAAAAGAAAATAATAACTCGAAAAGTTCAAATGTGTTAAAAAAGGATAACAATATTTTATATCTGGTTGCTGAATACAGGACTGCGTCTTTCTCCCAAACCCGCTATATGGATTCGTGACACTTTGTGTTTGTTAGGCGAGTTTTAACATCTTAAGTTGTTTGTTCTTTAAGAAACTGGTTCTTGGTGTATCTTCAGGCGATATTCGTAAAACTTGTTTTGGTGGTATGAGTCTAAGTCGTTCTTCAAAAATAAATTGTTCTTGACTAGAAGTTGAGGTCGTGATGCCTGGAATCTTTCAAGTCAGCTATCTGCGAGGCGGGTGCAACTCCAACTGCAAACTTCACTCAACTGCCTCTCAACTGGAACTCGAACTGGTACTTAACTAACTTTTCACTCGTTGCGACTCTGCTTATATGGGCGCCGACCAAAAACAATCTTTCTAGCGACGTAAATAGTGCCACAATCCTATGGTAAACAATAGTAAATTAATTACCGATACTGTTCGAACTGCAAGTCACCTGCTTCAATGCTTTTCGTTTTTATTATAAATAACAGTATAGTGACTTTATTGCCATCCTGTATATATATTATATCCATTTACACTAACGTCCCTGTTAACAAATACATAAATCTAACACAATATAAAATAAACCCCTCTCCCTACCAATAAGTAAAATAATAAAAATAGTAAGCGAAGTTTTTTAATCCATTTTTAGTAAATTTTATCCAACTATTTCTCTGTTCTGCTCCCCTTTAAAAAAAAAAACATCAAAGAAAATGTCTTGTTCCACTTCTCATCAAAAGAGTTTGGTTTTAGTATTCCTTTACGGGGGAGTAATGGATAGCAGATCGGGCTGAGCACTCCGTGAACCGAATTCGAATTCCAGTCGAATCCATTACATTCATATACGTGCTAATACCCTTGGGAAAGGTATGAATCCTCTTCTTCTCCTCCCTCCACTCTCAGCTGTTGGTAAACAGGACCGGTTTTTATAGCCTTGTATGGCAACTGGTCTACAGCAGGAAGAAATGGTCAGTCAGGTATCGAAAGATAGCACATAACTGACTTCTTTATGCCATAGGAGGTAGACACTTGTCGTCTATCCAAATGTAAATCTTTTGTTCCTGTGTGGAAACAAATGCTGCTATCATTTTGGCAAATCAGCAATATTGCAATGAAACGATCCCCTACAAATATCTAAAATAATTTTAAAAATCTTAAAATTTCTTGAATCTGTTCCTCTCCAAAATATTTTAAATAAACAGTCAATATATTTCGAATATATCGATTGCGCCCTATTAATATATGCCAGAAAAAACTACTTTAGCTTACTTTCTTGATAAATTAAAAATACTCAAACATACAATAGAATTCCCTGGTGAAACGGAAACAAACAATACTTTACCTTTCCTAGATATTATGTTAGACTGCAGTGACTATAGCCTAAAACTAAGTGTCCGTCGCAATTCAACTAATAAAAATGATCTCTTAATTTTTTTTCTCGCCATATCAACAAAATAAAAACCGGAATAATCATTAAGATCACTCAGAATTTGCAGCCCTCAATATTTACATTTAGAGGAGAAATAATTTGTAGATGCTTTTAAGATCCTCTAATACCCTAATTGTTTCATGAGACAAAACTCTCGTAAAATATTTTAAAATAGAAGAGTGGGCATATGTGACCAATCCAATGAATCAAAATATATTGCTCTACCCACCAACTCTGTTACAACTACAATTGAAATGACTTTTTCTAAGCTTAACATAAAACTACCTCTATCACCTGTAATAATTGCCACAAGTAATATATAGGAGAAACCTCAAGGAATTTCAATAAAATATTATATGAACACAAATGTGATTTTTTTTACAAAACAACACACGTAATGACGGTGGAGTAATGGATAGCGGCTTTGAGGAATCGGAGAGCCGAGTTCGAAATCCAATCGTATCTATTACGTGCTAATACCCTTGGTAAAGTTATGATTCCTCTTCTTCTCGCCACCAGCTATGAGTAAATAGCAGGACATACTGGGTTCTATAGCCATGGATGCAACGAGTCTACCGCAGGAAGAAATGGCAACCTAGTCCGGGAAAAAAAATCTGATTTGAAAACACTAATCTAATACAAATAGAAAGAAATTTACTAAGAAGGAAATGTATAGACAAGTGCTTTATCGATAGATCATCAACATTCAATTTACGTCCACCATATTACAATAGGATAGGGGCGAGTTTTAAGCTAATACGTAAATAAAGCAAAAATATATCAACGATTAAATCAGTCAATTATTATTTATAGTTATTTTCCAAGCGTAGCTTAGATGTGACACAAGGCCGAAAGTATGGAGGGCCCAGTGAGGATCGAACTCACTACTCAGTCGTAATTGTTCTAACGAGACAAGCTTGTTAACAATTACGCCATTTTGAGGTGCCCAATGATTTTCGAAGCATAGCTTAGATGTGGCATAAGGCCGAAAGTATGGAGGACCCAAGAAAATCGAACTCACTACTCAGTCGTAATTGTTCTAACGAGACAAGCTTGTTATCCATTACACCATTTCGAGGTGCCCAATGATTTTCGAAACATAGCTTAGATGTGGCATAAGGCCGAAAGTATGGAGGGCCCAGTGAGGATCGAACTCAATACTCAGTCGTAATTGTTCTAACGAGACAAGCTTGTTAACCATTATGCCATTTCGAGGTGCCCAAAGATTTTCCAAGCGTAGCTTAGATGTGGCACAAGGCCGAAAGTATGGAGGACCCAAGGAGGATCGAACTCACTACTCAGTCGTAATTGTTCTAACGAGACAAGCTTTTTAACCATTACGCCATTTCGAGGTGCCCAATGATTTTCCAAGCGTAGCTTAGATGTGGCACAAGGCCGAAAGTATGGAGGACCCAAGGAGGATCGAACTCAATACTCAGTCGTAATTGTTCTAACGAGACAAGCTTGTTAACCATTAGACCGCCACGAGATGCCCTCAATAATTATTTATACCGGGACGCATGCATGTAATTACAAGTAATCCATAATAATATTCAAAATTTTAAAAACACGTTTATTTTTAGCATATGAATTTTTTGAAACTGTTTCTAAATCATTCTTTCAATCATTCCGCTTCATCTGCTATCCTCTTCCGACTCACCTATGAGGCGCGCAGCAGCGTTTGGCAACCACTATGCTATATCATAGTGAATACTGGACAATTTTATCACAAACAAGGTAGGAAGTGAAATGTAGTTCTACAGGAGGATTCTAAGAATGAAAATGTAGGTAACGTGAAAGTTTTACGAAAAGCAGGAACAAAAGGATACATATTTTTACCCAGAAATATACAGTTAAAATATCTTGAATACATAATGACAATAAATGGCTTCGTGAATTTGACACTCACAGGATATATTGAAAGAAATTGTTTGCATAAATCTTTGGCAGAAGAGAGATTAGAAGAGATAGCAAATAGACATATCTTACAAAGAAGTACAAATGTTGTGGTGTGGTGGAAAGCCATGATCTCCAACGTCCTAAAGAAAAACACGGCACGTAGAAGAAAAGGTATACACCGGACGTGTTTCTGAAGAAGCTAAGCTGAGGTGAAGTTCTACATAAAAGATTTATTACAACTAAAGTCTGCGTTTGAACATATAGTATACGCCAGTGTTTTTTCGTATCTTCATTGTAAGCCGAAAAATAGATATGAATTAAGTACAGCTCATTAATACAGAGTTTAAAATATATTCAATATCTGACATGGAGGCTGAGAGTTGATTCACTCCTTCAATCTTTATGCCATTTCTTTCTTTTTATTTTTCGCTTTTTCGGTTATTCGTCCTGGGGTTTGTTTTTTTTTTTTGTTTTTTTTTTGTTTTTTTTACACTTCCATTTCGTGAAATAATTGTCATCGTTAAAAATGTCGCCTTCTGGACGTGGAAGAAAGAATCGAAGAACACGATTTAAATACATTTATCTGCTTCTTTCGGGCCTCTTAAGAAATGGAAGATTCTTGGGCCCAATAGCTTTAGCTGGATTCTTTACGTGCCTCCATGTCGTCCCTCATCTTTTAACGACAAAAGAATAGCTTATATCATTTACTTTCATAAAAGTATTTCAATCCTCTTCCAGAAATATCTTAAAGCTCGAAGCAAAGTCTTGTCAAAGCGGATGGAAGAGTCGATAATTGAGAAATACACACAAGCACACACACATTCTCTCTCTCTTTCTCCCCCTTTCTCTCTCTCTCTCTCTCTCTCTCTCTCTATATATATATATATATATATATATATATATATATATATATATATATATATATATATATATATAATGTAAAATTGAAATTAAGATTGCATATAGGTTATGATCATATCACCCTGCAAATTAAGATAAGTTGAAAGGATATTCAAACCGGTCATGTTAACAAGAAAAATAAATGTCGCCTTCTGGACTTGGAAGAATGAAGCGACCCTGATTTAAATACAACATTTATCTGCTTCTTTAGGGCTCTTAAGAAGTGGAAGAATCTTGGGCCCAGTAGCGTTAGCGGGATTCCTTGCGTGCTTCCCCAATCCTCCGGCATCTTTTAACAACGTAAGAATAGTGTATGACATTTACTTTCATAAAAGTATTTCAATCCTCTTCCCGGAATATGATAAAGCTTGAAAGCAAATGTCTTGTCAAAGTGGAGGGAACAGTTGATAACTGAGAACTACACACTTGTACACACGCACACTTGCACACACACACACACACACACACACACACATACATATACACACGCGCGCACACACGCACACACACAGACATATATATATATATATATATTTTAAAGTATGTTTGGTGGTACAAAACTTTATATCTGCCATGAATAGACAAAAATTAATTTTATTATCACTCATGATGATATTAAATAAAAAGTAAAATTGAAAAACGGACCAGCTAACTGGTTTTGTACCTCGCTCACTAAATCGATGTTAATAAACTGAATTATCTAAAAAAAATGGACAAAGTATATTGGAGAAAAATGTTTTTAAATGGTAATTAGTTGGAGGCCTAATACAAAGTCCTTCTGTTTACATAGAGAAGGCTACAACGATAGAATATAGATGACCTCCAACACTTTTAGGTCGTAATTTGCGTGGGACCTGCTAAGGTTAGTTAATGAGCGCACACTAAAACTAGCAGCACAATTATGGCTATTTATTAGGTGTTCTGCGATGGAAGACTTGTGTGTATTGGTCAAAATGTCTAAAGGAGCGTACATAAGGTTTCCGATTTTCGCTGGAACGTGTTGCTTTATTCTAACACCCAGCCTTTGAGTCGTTCTCCCTATGTAGTAGGAACAACAACTACATTTAAAAGAATAAATTAACGAACTATTATGATGTGGAGGGAGAATATCCTTACGCATAGATGGAAGGACAGGCTTAGTAGAGAAATATATATATATATATATATATATATATATATATATATATATATATATATATATTGCATACAGTAGGAATTGAGATTGCATATCTGTTATAGTCATATCACGCTGCAAATATTCAAGGATTTACAAAGCGTGATTTTGCTGGGGGATTTAATCATAACCCATATGTAATTTTAATTTCTATTGTTTGTAATTTATAAGCTCTGTTTGAATAAAATATTGAGTGATCTATGGGAATCAGTTTTAATATTTAATATATTACATTATATTAATAGGAATAACTTAGATTATATACCAACGGATAATTATTTGTATATATATATATATATGTGTGTGTGTGTGTGTGTGTGTGTGTGTGTGTGTCTGTGTGTGTGTGTGTGTACGTTAGAGTCAACATGCTGCAGAGGTGACAATCTGGCTATGAAAATTACGTTTAGTATGAAACCGACTGTTGCTTCTGGTTGTTGACTCCAATGTCCACTTTTATTTTTGCATACGTAATACCAATCATATTGACCACTTTAACCTACAAATATAGCATACTTTAAACCATATTTTATCATATATATATATATATATATATATATATATATATATATATATATATATATATATATACACACATATATATATATATATATATATTAGGCGTCTCTGACTGTATAAATTACAAACATTGCTTATTTTTATCATTATGCTTTCATATCCACGAATATTTTTCTGTATATTATTACAATTGAATAAGGCAAGAAATGCAGTGAGAATCACTTTTATTTAAGTACTTTCCATCTATTTCTGAGATCATCATCAGGTGTGAAAATGGTAAGGAAAAACCTATATTTAGCTCTGCATTACTGCATTACTGATTTTTTTTCTTTTGCTGTCAGCTGTAACATTTAAACATTAAAGTTGGTTGTACATGAACATTACCTTAACACTTGGTAGACTGACGCGATCCAGAACAGATGCGTTTGCAACCATGTCCCGCCACTTTATCCCCTTGATTCTTCTAAGGCATCTGTGGTGTTATTTTCTCAGTGCCTTAATGTGGCGTCCGTAAGTAACCCATGATTTACGACAATACAAAAGAAGAATCATTGCACAGTCCACAGCTATTAGGTTGCTGCAAAAATAATGTCGTTTTTTGACGTTTTTTTTTTTTTTATTATCGTTCACCAACATTTTTGACTTCCCTATTTGCTTTAAATGGCGAACGACTGTTGAGTGGTCGACCTCAAGTTCAACAGCAACTTCTAGTGTGGTTTTGCGAGGATCGGCTTCAATTAAGGCTTTCAAATGTTCGTTATCAACCGCAGTCGGCCGGCCGCGACCGTCTTCATCTTCGAGGCTCTCGTCACCATTGCGAAATTTCTTGAACCACCGTTGTGCCACACGTTTGTTAGTGGTTCCTGGGCCAAACGCATCACTGATATCACGAGCTGTTTCGTCAGCTTTTCGGCCTAGTTTGAACTGGAACAAGAAAATCGTGCGGATTTGAATTTTGTCCATGCTGTCGAAAAGCCTGCAAGAAATGAATGAAGAGATTGAGAACGGTAACGAATAACACGATTCGATAGAGCGAAAAACGCGCTTCAAAATGATATATAACATATAAAAGTAACATATGTGAGAAAACGATATTATTTTTGCACCAACCTAATATTTTCGTTTTTAGTTATAAGCCTTCCTCCCTTTCCAAGAACTGGCCTTAGCGACGCGATTTGGTAAGGTAGTTATACCATTTTACGATAATATTAAAGTATCCACTACCCTCCCCCTCTCCCTTTCTTCTATCACTCCTATCTGATCTTGCTCTAAATTTTCTGTAACCCCTTGCGTCCTAGTGGCTTCCCGCCTTGCTTGGGGTGAAATGCATATATATATATATATATATATATATATATATATATATATATATATATATATATATAAAGGAAGAAAGAAATCGCAAACGTTTTCCGTTATAATGTAGATTTTTTAGAAAATATATGCTATGCCTTATTTGGGATAATTTTGCAACACATGTTTCGGGTCTCGCAAACTTCTTCAGACAAAGACTGGATATTTTCATATATTATAAAAATGAATTAGTTGTGCTTGTTTTTCGATGTTAAACATTCTCGACGTTAAACATTCTCTTTTTTGTGTGTTAGTGAGACAAATGTCTTCTTGAACTGGCATTGAGAAAGTTCTTCTGCTTGAAGGGTAATAAAACAATTAAGAATTTTCTGAGAATGGGTGAGGTAAGATATCTGTATTCTTATCTTTTAATGACTCCTGTGTCTTTTATTTTCATTTTTTTGAATTGTGTGTGTTTTTGTTATTATGCGTATATATATATATATATATATATATATATATATATATATATATATATATATATATACCCTCTTCATACATATATACTGTCTTGTTATAAGGAATGAGTATAAACATATATACATACATAGATACACACACGCGCACGCACACACATATATATACACACATACGCACCCTTCCTATGTTCTGTAGGGTGTTTGTGTGTGCTTGTGAATAGTCTATTTGTTTTTGCCAATATGTGTATATATATATATTCGTGTTCCACAAATACCCGCTTATGAGTGTGTGCGCAGCATGTGAGTAGTTCGATTACTCTATTTGACCATTATGTCTGTTTGTTGTGTGTTTTTGTCTGCGGGTTATGATCTATTTAATGCTGGTTTAAATTTATTTATGAAGTTTTTTTTTTTCCTGTATTTATAAACAAGAATAATTATTTGATATATTGGCATAATTTTAAATTCACCCTGGTTGCATCTATAGATGACTAGTGATAAA
Source organism: Acanthosepion lycidas (assembly GCA_963932145.1). NCBI lineage: Eukaryota > Metazoa > Mollusca > Cephalopoda > Sepiida > Sepiidae > Acanthosepion > Acanthosepion lycidas. The sequence goes on along the minus strand of OZ010602.1, from coordinate 37,112,222 downwards.
AAGAATTTTCTATTGTCTGGTAATTTGATGTTGCTTTTGTGGAGGGAAACTCTGTTGTTTAATTGTTGGTTTTAGTTTTGTGCATTCGAGTGCATAAATCACATTTTTGTAGTTGCAGTTTAACTATTTATTCATTATGAATATTGTTTTAGTGTTTTCAAAAGTGTAAGAGTTTCCCTCTATAATTATATCACAAACCCCACATCTTGTTTTGTTGTATTTTGTGACTCCTTGTATTGTGTGTTGGTTAAATTTGGATGAGGTTAATATGTGTTTCAGGTTTCTAGATTGTCGTTTGTTTTTATTTATTTTGGATGGTTTTAGTATATTCTTCAGTTTGTTATTCTTGTTAAGTAGGTCTAGATTTTTTGCAATTTCTGTAAATAGTTCTGGATTATTCTTGTTGAATATTAAGACATGTGCTAGAGTTTGTTCGACGTTTCGTTTCTTTAGATTTCGTAGTTGTTCTAAAGGAATTTTTTGCGAGTTCAAAAGCTTTGTTTATTAGTGTTGTTGGGTAGATTCGTTGTTTGTCCTTCTTTGCCTTCATTTCAACAGCCATCACCCAAAAGGCTGTCTGAAATCCATCCCCTATTCTCTAGCACGTAGGTTTTGTACTATAGTGACTGATAAACACCTCCGAAAAACCCTCCTTGAAGAACTACATAGAAGCCTAAAAAAATGATGCTACCCCACAACATTTTCGTCTTACTAAATGGCTTTTTCTTTTAATTAGAGAAGCATTTTTAAAATAAAAATTATAGTCGGATTTATTGCGGTGAGCAAATAATGAATTGAACATGTTGTTTTGTAAAAGATCCCTTTTGTGTTCATGTAATATTTTATTTAAATTCTTTGGGTTTCTCCTATGTATTTCTTGTGTTAATTATTACAGGTAATAGATTAAATTCCT
>OZ010602.1:37098809-37103809 GCA_963932145.1 Acanthosepion lycidas | reverse complement strand
CCCATTATTTTTTTATGTATGAGGGTCAAGCAACTCAGTTCCCATGAACTGACAGCCAGACAACCTGCACATATGATTTGATTATGGTGGTGAAGGCTTTGTGCAGAACCAACCACACTTTTTGAAGCGCCAAATACAGAAACCTGGTGCACCATGTATGACAAGGTCCCCAAAAGTCCCTCTGCAGGTTTGGATTCAGAGTTGTCCCTCTCCTAGATCAGTTGACATCCAAGGCTATAGAACCCAGTCAATCCTGCTATTTTACCCAAAACTAGGAGAGAAGAGGATTCATACCTCTCCCAGGGGCACCATCACATAAGTGAATGCAACGGACCCGACCGGAATTCGAGCTCAGCTTTACGATTCCTCAATCCGAGCCGCTATCCATTACTCCCCATAATCTCCGCTGTTGACGAGATATTGTTTACTTTACGTTTCCATTAGAAAAAGCGCATTTTCGTACCACATTCTAATTCAGGCGATCTTCTTCAGCTCGGGCCATGTCGTACTCAGCACGCGTCATACGCTCCACTTTGGAGCTAGTTTTTAAGTGAGTAGGTTGTTAGCCTACTGCACAATACCCAACCTGGAGGACCAGGGTGTGTCTTTCGTCTGATTTCTTCCCTACAGACATGTTGAGCTTGGTTGGAACTGAAAGGGGCCAAAGCCCCCTCCGACATAAGTCTGGGGGTCGGTGAAGCACGCAAGCCGTTCTATCACGTCAAGGCGACACACCATCCGGACAGTATACATATATATATATATATATATATATATATATATATATATTATAACATTAGCTGCTTCTGCTTATAACGGATCGCCCTTCGTATATGAATTGAGCGTTCTGGCTGCTGTTTTAGTGTTTATATGCATCACGTATATAATACGTTAAAAGATTCCATTTCTCTGTCGTGCTCCGATAGTTTACAGTTCTGGCTTGAAGCAACCAGATCTCACCACACTAATGAGTTGCAAAACAGGCTTGTATCTTAGTGTGTGTATATATATATATATATATATATATATATATATATATATATATATACACACACATATATATATATATATATATATATATATATATATATATATATATATATATATATATAAATATAAAAGTGAACATTGAAGTCAACGCTTAGAGGCGACAGGCTGTTTCATGCTAGATGCAATCGTCAGGCCAACTGACGATTGCATCTAGCATAAAACACCCTGCCGCATCTAAGTGTTAACTTCAATGTTGACTTTTATATTTATATTTACACATGCTCTCTCTCTGATATTGAGCACTTTATCCCATAAATATAGCACACCTTAAGAGTATATTTCTTCATATATATATATATATATATATATATATATATATATATATATATAAACTTTTAATTGCAAAGTGAAAAACGGTAATATATATATGTATATGTATGTATGTATTTATATTTAGATTGGTGACACACTAGTAGCAGCTAAATATATAAGACTCTCGTTCAACAAATATTAAGTCGAATTTATACATTAATTGTGCTGAAAAGTAAATAAAGTTGAACCATAAGCCCATGAAATAACAGAATCTATGAGAAAAACTGATGACATTAACTTCCCAAAAGACCTCAGATTTTTAGCCGCCACTCTTTCAGGTCGAACTCGTTAAATAACACCTTTGTGAAGCGAACTTTAAGAACTGGTTTACTTAACTCTGACCGACGCAGAACCCAGTCTGATTATAAGAACATTCACTTGATTCTTCCTTTGTTTTGCCGGGCGAAATTATATATTTATTCAGAAGATACTTTCATTAATCCGAGAATAACAAGAAGAAAAGCAATACAAAGTCTAATGATCACCGTGAAGAGGGACTGTAATGGGGTGAGAGGTCTCCAAAGTTCAATATTAACGTCTTTGGGCTACAATGTGTTAACAGTTACGCAGACATATTGTATTACGTTTAATTCTTCTTGCTAGCTGCCTCGTCTCTTCAAACAACTTCGAAACTGATTCACAAGCTCTATTTTCAGAACCCTGCAAGGAAAAGACCAACTCGAGAACAATTTTCGAGATATTATCCGAGATTATCACAATTGTTGTTCGGATAAAAAAAAACAAACTCCGAGGCAATACATCTAAATTACCAGCAAGACTATCCAACGTTGTCCCAGCTGAAATATCCTAGAAATCATTAATTTACCGCTGACTTTATTTTGTTCAGAAAATGTAATACAAAATCTAGCTACAGTCATCAACATCATCTATGTGACGTGTCTATTCAGGATGTTGGCGATCAGAGATCTCCACCACTTCCAATCCTTTTATGTCTAAGCAACGTTTGGCTTGTTGCCATCATTCCTTGTCGCTGCATTTGCTATCCAAGTTTGTTCACCGTTTATCTTTGCCCCTTCTTCCCAGAATACGTCATGTGCGTATTACATTTTGTAAGCCGTCCCTCCTCAAAATGTGTCTAGAAGTACAGTCTCTTTAAATATGAATGTGCTTCTCTTTTCCATTCTTTTAAAAACTTCCCTCTTCCTAACGTCTTCTGTCCACGGTATTCTTAGCATCTTTCTGTAGTACCACATCTCTGACCTTGCGATTCCAGTCTTCATCACTAAGGAAGTTCTCCAGTATCCAGTGTCATACAGAAAGATAAATAGAAATGGTACTTTTATCCGACGTGATTTTGGCTTTCTCCTGTAAAAGAGGATGAAGGCTCGAATCTTGTCGAAGGGTACATTTTCTTTAATATTATTTCTAGGATGTTCAGGCTGGTAGACGAAATAAAAATGGTGTTTAGAAAAAAAATAAACGGAGCGTCTACTCAAATATGGTTATTCACTAAAACAGCGTCTAAACTAATAAAAATATGTCGGATTAACAAATAAAAATCCATTATTTCTTTAGAAATTGCTTTGTTTACGTTTGGTATACGAAGCTGGGCTGTTATGAACATTCGGGAATCAAAATGAGAAAGGCGTCCTGGGTATGACGATAAACTACATCTGCGTCCCCTGTATGACGTTAAACTACATCCGCGTCCTAGGTAAGACGATAAACTACGTCCAACAGCAAGGCCTCTGATAATACGTTTTTGTAAAAATAATGTTGCCAGCTGTACGTTTTTTTTGAAAGAATAGTGTTGCCGGCTATACGTTTTTGAAAAAATAATATTACCAGCTATACGTATGGAAGAAGTAATATGACCAGCTATACGTTTTTGAAAAAAAAAATAATATTACCAGCTATACATTTTTGAGGAAAAAATATTAACAGAAATAGATTTTTCACAAAAAAAGAATATTATCAGCGAAAAACAAAAGTTGTGGGCATTAAATAACCCATTGACGTTGATATGCCGTAAAACAAAACAAACCAAAACAAGCCAAAACAAGAAAGATGTGCTTAAAGGCAGTATACAACTTTGCTTAATTGGCGTGGCTTTTCGTTGCCGAGTTGGTTATAGCACCAAGCATCTAACGATGGTTTTCTTAAAAAGGGTGATTCGGATTCGAAATCTGTCGAAGGGCGCATTTTTCTTAAAAAACAATTTTTCGAATGTTTACATCGTTCGGACTCTTGTCCTTATCTTTATAGCCATAGTCACGACGTTTTGCCCGTTGTAAGTGATTTATGTTGGAAAGATGAGAACAACAGACTGAACAATGTAAATAGTGCAAATATTTACAATACCTCATCTCAGAAATATAGAGAGAATTTCTCGTCTCGAATGTTCCGGCCGGTAGATGAAAGGAAAAAAGCTCTTTTAAAAAAAATAAATGGAGCGTCTACTCTAATATGGGTAACCACTCAAAATAACGTTTAAAGTAATAAAAATATGTGATTAATAAAAATCATTAATTCTTTAGAAATTTCTTTATTTATGCTTCATATATATATATATATATATATATATATATATATATATATGAAAAGTTTTGTCATCTGTATGGATAAAACCAAGGAGGATGTAATCCAGAGAGTTCAATGTCAAATCAGAGCAATTATGATTCAATTTAAATAGAAAACAGAAAACCTTAAGGGTCCATTGGTTATAATTTATTTCCCCAGGTATATGGTTTTTACCTGGTTTATCAGACCACACTTCCAAGGGTGAATTTTTTTTAATTTAAAACATGTTTTCTCCCTTTCTGCTCCTGAGTTTCCTTTTTGAGATGAGCTCGTTTATCATCTGTGCTTTGAAAAGAATTTGGCATGTAAATCTATTATTATTATTATCATTATTACTATTATTTCCTTTGATTTCAGGTGTATACTCATTTCTAGTCTGGTCCTAACCAGAGACCTATCATGACATTTTCCACTGAGTATTTTTTGAAGTGAAAAACCCCCTAAATTCACACATATTTTACATAGATAAAGCCCTTCGTAAGCCCTTCTGAAAGTTCTCCACTGCCTTAACCTAGTATTGAACTCACACTCTTTGGGTCCTGTCGCTGGATCTAACCAACGCCTTTATCCACTCTGTCATGTGTCCTCAGAGGGAAATTAACAGGCGATAACTGATAACTGACATCCATCAAAACATGGCAAGTGGAACTAGAACAGTCTACCCCAGTGAGCGAAATAAAGGGTTCAGTTCGAAATTCCAACCACGTGAAGAAGGCCGGAGCGTACAGCGGCCGAAATGTTGTGATAAATATCGCGACAAAGATGAAGAAAATAGTCCGAATAATGTAAATAATCTACATAGTACCTCATCTCAGAAATATAGACAGACCCAAAATGTTGATCTGTTGAGTGTTTTTCTGTAGTTCGTTCTTAAATGTTTATCTTTTCACATTTATCTAATCCGAAAAGTATACGTTTGTCATCAGGGAAACATTTTACAGTATTGAGGATAACCTTCAGTTTATTGTAATTTTTGGCATCTAGAATAGATGATTTAACATTCGTTTTCTCTTTGTATCTATAATTATTAGTGTTATTATTATTTTAATAATAACGATATTATTATTATTATTCAATCTTTCACGGAAACGGTCATA
>OZ010602.1:36918809-37093809 GCA_963932145.1 Acanthosepion lycidas | reverse complement strand
ATATTGCATCGAATGAATGGGTCGTGATTGTGATTAGCTAGGATTAAGATAGTTATTGAGTGACAGCCTTTCCTCTTCGGCCTTCTGCCACAATTTTTGTAAAATTACAAAAATAATAAGTCAGTGTTTAATATCATTTTGATGGGAAAAGAATCAATAAGTTATGAATACAAATGCACAATTGATAGGTGGATATTTTTTTTTTTTAATTAAGAATATCTTTGGTGAGCCTGAAGAGGATCACGAACCTTAAGTTGCAGGTAAGTGAGCTTCTGCTTGCGTAGATATTGCAATGGTTAACGGCTCTGAATGAGAAATCGGCGAGAGGAGTTCGAGTTCCGATCGAGTTCATTGAATTCACTTTCGCACATTTGGAAAATATCTGAATTCATCTGTTCCCTCTGCATTTAGGCGTTCATAGCATGGCCCACTCGGCTCTCTTGCTTCAATTGGTAACCAATCTAAGAGAAGTTCAATTAGGAATTCGAAACTGTATATACTCATTGAAAAAACATACAACACAGCCATTGTGGAGTTTATAATTAATTATGGTGCGATTTTGTGGATTCGATCCTCTCAACCACGATCGACGAAACAAGCAGGTGATTGGAGGTAGTTTCTTTTTTCAATATTTTACCATTCCTTTTTGTTCCTGTTCTGCAAGCGATTCCTACAAGCTTCTTAACGATAGAATCATATTTCTGTTGTATCAAGTTGTTATGGTCCGGTTCCTTGTACCACGGTGATAGTCCAAGGTAGAACCAATAAAGAAGAACTCGAAGGCGGATATGGAATAACACAGAAAAATTGCAAACAGGAATATATACAAAGAGGTAGAAAAGTGTTAGTACGAACAATCAGGTTTAGTAGTAATTGTCTGAACGCGACTCTGTTTCGGACTGCCTCTGACTCGACTGACTGACTCGCTCACTCTGACTGACTGACAGACTTCTGACGGACCTTACTCCAGACTTCAGACTGAACTCACTGCTTCCTCTTGAGGCACAGTATTTATTACGTATTGAATAGTCCATTATGTTATTATGGGTAAGGTCCCATAACACAAGTTGCTTTTGCATTTTAGAAAAAACTGCCCAGCTTTCACTGTCATATTTTTTACAAAAATAATTTCATCCCAAGCAAAAGCAATAGAGCCACTAAGGTACAAGGTGTTACAGAGTAAAAAGGATATGAGAAAAAGTAAAACATTATTAAGGAGAGACAATAAAAAATACAGAATTTAAGAGGTCATAAAATAACGTATGATATTGCATTAAATTTTTTGAAAATTTAACTTTTAAACAAGAAACTGGAAGCGATTTTCACAAGTAAGAAGTGCAAGAGAAGAAACTGTTAGCATAGAACTTACGGTTACATCTAGATAGTTTAACTGTAAATTAATGAGACCCTGCCATCAACCTATTACTTCGCTTAAATTTATAAAGTCTAGGTGCCATCGAAAAAAGTTCATCGGTACCATTATACTGAAAATATTTCTTGAAAACGTAGAGGGAAGTTAGGTTAAGGCGGTAGGAAAATAACTAAAGCTGATATATCAGGTCAGGACCAATAACATTGCAGATTATAAATACATAGCATATGTTGCAGCAATATTCAAGGCATGGACGAATGGTAAACATATAAATATGTAAGATAGATTCTGACTAAAAAAAAACTGCCTAGCACAAAAGAGTGAACCCACTTTCCTTGCAGCAGACCTAGTCGAATCCATTATATTCCCTTTGAGCTAATACCCTTGGGAAAGGTATGAATCCTCTTCTTCTCCCTCCAGCAGGACAGACTGGGTTCTATAGCCTTGGATGAAGGAAAATCGGCCCTTCAAAAAGTGTGGATGATCCTGCACGGATCCTTCATCTTGGGGACCGCTTGTGAATTCCAATTTCCTATGAACCCACCTCAGGTGAATGCCGTTACAAGAACAAGAGAGAAGAGAATGAAAATGTTAGCCTGAGAAGGCCCAATAAGTCACTCGGCTGGAGGTTAGAATCAGCCATGCTGGTGAAAGTAAAAATGGTTTCTTTCATGTGATTCAAAGATTTGGTACCCCAGTTAGCAAATAATTGGAGGTAATCTTTTTTTTTTTTGATCAGATGCCAATTTGACCATATCAAACCAATCAGACTTCTTAAGACAGGAAAATATAGTTGCATCTTCAGAGTGTGACACTATTTACGTCACTAGAAAGAAAGAAAAAAAAGAAAGGCGAGAATTAAATTTAGGTGATAAGAAGCATCACGAAAAGGACACTAAGCGGTGTTATTTTTCTGACAAGGAAAAGTGGTAAGATTTTTATTTCCATTGTCGAGAAAGTAAAACAGAGAATTTAATCTGATTTATGTTACGGGGCGGAGAGTAAGATATGTCCAATCTGCCCATGGCAATGGTAAAGGGAATTTTCAAGTTGGACAAGTTACCTCCTGCAGAATTCTAAAGAAATAAAAATAAAAAATTAATTAAGCACGCACTGTCCGAGAAAAACAGAAGTGTCCGCTGACCACCATGAAGGAAAGGTTAAGCCTTTGTTTATATGCAGAATATCATTGAGAGGTGCATCTGTTTATCGTCAGGGCTGGCTATGATAGCGAAACTATTTTATCGGATCAGTAATTGGCACCAAGAATGCAAATACGTCCAAATGGCCACCCACTTGATGCTGGCGAAAATCTGATTGACGAATTCCAGGTGATTCGGTTAAGATAAGAGTCTAGGGTGTGAGGTCTACCGAAGAAAAGAAAGAAAAAAAAAAAAGGGAAGATAATTTTTTTTTCTTTGAGCAAGATTTTTTAAACCGAGGCTAGTCTGGTCACACCCACGCTGCTGAGCGCCCATTGGCTGAATGGTGGAATGAGCGTTAGGCGGAGATAATCCTGTGAAGAAGGATGAGAGGCCTGTTGCGCCCCCCTCAAGGGATAGGTGTGAGATGCCACTGTGAGAGAGAGGGGAAACCCGTTGACACCCTCTGAGGGCATGGTGAGATACCAATATGAGAACAGAGAAAGGTGGGAAGACGAAAGACTTCCAAAAATGGAAAATAATAAAATTTTCCTGACCGAAAACAAAGAAGTGGGTTGTGGGTTTAGAATTATCAAGGAACCTCAAACCCCGACAAGCCTACCCCGGTTTTGGTCGGCGTCCATATAAGCAGAGTCGCAGCGAGTGAAAACCAGTTCAGTTCGAGTTCGAGTTTCAGTTAAGTTGAGTGAAGTTTTCAGTTTGGGTTGGAGACAGACAGGCAAGCAGTTGCAGTGAGCTGAGAGCTCTGAAGACACGCCTCGCAGATGTTGACTAAGATTCACGCAATTCCGAACTCAACTTCTAGCCAAGAACAATTTATTTTTGAAGAACGACTTAGACTCACATCACCAAAACAAGTTTCACGAATAACGCCTGAAGATACACCAAGAACCAGTTTCTTAAAGAACAAACAACTTAAGATGTTAAGACTAACAAACACAAAGTGTCACGAATCCATATAGCGGGTTTGGGAGAAAGACGCAGTCATGTATTCAGCAACCAGATATAAAATATTGTTATCCTTTTTTTAACAAATTTGAACTTTTTGAGTTATTATTTTCTTTTCTTTTACATATAGTTGTGCGGTGTTGCCCTTGGTCGAACTCGGCTTGCATTACGGCCCGGCGACTGATTGATTTTGTCTACCTAAGATCAAATCACAACGTGGGTAGGTTAGACTAGAAATCAAAACAGTTACTTCGGTAACCAGACGTTGGAGGCGAGCTGGGAACGACAAGTCTGATACCGAATCTAACCAGATTCCCATCCGAATCACCAAAAGGTTAGAACGTCACATTCGGTGCCGCGACCAATACCAAGCCAGTTGGTCGTCACAGGACAGGATAGCACGACGGACGCAGCCAGGCAGACGTCACATTTGGCGCAGCGACACCAGGGGGACGTCACAGAGAACATTTTTGTTTTGGAGGCGTTAAAATTAACAAGCCATTTCTTGCCCCATTTAACAACTAACTAGAGGTAATCTTTTTTTCGATCAGATGCCAATTTGATTTCATTGAACCAATCATATTTATTAAGACTTATTGATAGAAGCAACATAAATCCAATGATAGAGCCCAACACAAAAATGACCGAAATTAATGATAAAAAAACAAATGAAAGCTACAGACAAATTCCACTTTCTTCATAAACTTTCATTCACTCCTGTAGTTCACTGCTACTAACAAGCCTCATCAGCCTTGGGCTTTTTTCTCCTGATGATGGCCGTGCTGGCTGAAACTAGACAAGGAACCTAATTGAAATAATAAAACAAAAAAATATTAATATACAACCCAGTGTGCTTAAAAATTTTAATTTTCTAATCATTTTTATTGTTCAAAACATAGATCATATATATATATATATATATATATATATATATGTATATATATATATATATATATATATAGTGAACATCATTGATATATATATATATATATATATATATATATAGTGAACATCATTGATATATATATATAAATATATATATATATATATATATATATATATATATAGTGAACATCATTGATATATATATATATAAATAGTGAACATCATTGATATATATATATATATATATATATATATATATATATATATATATATATATATATATATATATATATATATTCCTATTACCATAACTTATAAAGGAATCAGGCATTTTTAATTGGATCCAATATTAGGATCACAATGAATAACAGTCCCATTCCTTTTACCATAACTTATAAAGGAATCAGGCATTTTTCATTGGATCCAATATTAGAATCACAATTAATATCAGCCTCATTCCTTTTACCATAACTTATAAAGGAATCAGGCATTTTTCATTGGATCCAATATTAGGATCACAATGAATAACAGCCTCATTCCTTTTACCATAACTTATAAAGGAATCAGGCATTTTTCATTGGATCCAATATTAGGATCACAATGAATATCAGCCTCATTCCTTTTACCATAACTTATAAAGGAATCGGGCATTTTTCATTGGATCCAATATCATCCTCATTCTTTTCAGTAGCAAGTGTAAAGAAATCAGGCATTTCATCACTAGATCAATAAGTAAGATCAAAGGGCATATCATCTTCATTGCTTTTACAAGATGGAAAGAAATCGGGCATTACATGACTGGATCCAATATTAAAATCAAAGATAATGTCATCCTCGCTACTTTCTGTGTTGCTTGGAATCAGAATCATACATGTCATCATTCGATCCAATATTAGGATCAAAGAGAATGTCATCTTGATTTCTTTCATTATATCTTGGAATCAAATCAGACATTTCATCATTGGGTCAATTATTACGATCAAAGAGCATGTCATCTTCATTTGTTTTACAATTACCTGGAAATGAATCAGGCATTCCATGAATGGATCCAATATTAGTATCAAAGAGGATGATATGCTCTATGTTTTCAGTAATTCATGACAAAAAATCAAATATTTCAGCACTGGATCCAATATTAGCATCAAAGAGAATGTCATTCTGAATGATTTAAGTATTGTTCAGAAGAAAATCATCATTGGATCCTAAAATAGGATCAAAGTTTATGTCATCCTGATCACTTTCATTATTGTTTGGAAAGTTGTCATATATTTCTTCATTAGATCCAATATGACAATCAAAGTATATGTCATCCTCATTGCTTTAATTATCTCTTCGAAAGGGATCTGACATTTCATAACTGGGTCCAATATTCAGATCAAAGCAAATATCATCTTCATTTCTTTCACTATCTCTTAGAAAGGAATCAGACATGTCATTATTGGGCCCAATATTAGGACCAAAGTGCATGTCATATTCATTGCATTTACATATGCTTGGAAAGAAATAAAGCATTTCCTCATTCTATCCACTATCAGAATAAAAGAGAATGTCATTCTCTTTGCATTCATTATCTTTCAGAAAGGGGACAAACATTTCATCATTGAATCCAATATTAGGATCAAAGAGAATGTTGTCTTCATTGCTTTCTGCATCACTTGGAAATGAATCAGACATTTCATCATTGGATCCAATATTGTGATCAAAGAGATCCACATTGTTTTCAGTGTCACTTGGAAATAATTCAAGCATTTGAGCATTGGTTCCAATATCAGAATCATGGATTCTACATCTCCTCATTGAATCCATCATTTGGATCAATCAGAATCTTATGCTCATTGCATTGAAAGGAACCACACATTTCATCATTGGATCCAATATTAGGTTCAATGTGATTCTCATCCTCATTGCTTTCTGTATCACTTGGAAAGGAGTCAGACATCTCATTTTTGAATTCAATATTAGGATCAATGTTGATGTCATTCTTAATTCTTTCTGTATATCTTGGACAGGAATCAGAACTTTTATCAGTGGATCCAATATTATGATCAAGAATAATGTCATCCTCTTTGCTTTCAGTATCACTTGGAAATGAATCAGACATTTCATCATTGGATCCACTATTCGGATCAAAATGTATGTCATCCTTGATCCCAGCTGTTATGTCAATGATATTACATGTTCACAAATGCTCACCCATTTTTATGTAGTCCTTTTATTTTCACAAACAGTTTACACCATTGTTCATGAATATTTTTCTAACACTGATTTTCTAAGTCTAGCTTAGATGTGGAACAAAGCTTCAAGTGTGAAATTCCAAGTTAGGACTGAAATCCCTACACAGTTGTAACTGATCTAGTAAGGCAAACTTGCTATTACATCAAGTGCCGAATAACTCTGTGGACAGACATTGGGCCACAGACATTTGGCCGACTGACATTTGGCTGAACAGACATTTGGTCGACAGGCATTTGGCCAAACAGATATTTGGCCAATGGACATTTCACAGAAAAAGTACAAATAATAGTATTTAATTAGCAGTATTATAAGGTAGAATAAGACTAATAATTGTCATCGAATTTCAAGTGATTAAATAACTAAATTTAAATTTAAAAATCAAAAGTTTTCTTATTTCAATACTTATTTATTGAAATTAGTTTTTTTTTTAATATTTAAGTTTAATTGGGTAAAAAGTAGAACCTAATTATTTAAATTCATATTTAACAGTAAGATAAAAGCTACTTCATCTCTTTAAGATAATGATCATTAAAAGTAAAATTTAAAAATCTTTCATATCGTAAAAGATTAAGATTTCTGTTATAGTAAAATGTGCTTTTTCTCAAAATACTTATCATTTCACAGTAATATTTGAAGTAAAATATAATATATACAGAATAGAATTTTTAAAAATCCTGTCAAAAATAAAATGAAAAATTATAAATTAATACAGTAAATAAATACAAATATATGTAACACATTACGATAAAGAGTTTGACATACAAATAAGTATACCACTACATTTTCAGCTAAATGTCCATTTGGTTAAGTCTCTGTCAGCCAAATATCTATTTGGCCAAATGATCTTCGACCCAATGTCTGACTACCAAATAACTCCTAAACTATTACCACATGGAATCAACTTTGCTTTAAAATCTTTCTTATTTTATAAACCAATAGTCCTTGCCTTCTCAGATCCACAATCTATTCATTTTTTTTTTTTCTTTACCAGAAAATTGCATTTATCACTTTTATTCTTATGTTTGATGTATAAGACACAAGCAGATTTTGATGGCTTTTAACTAACTGGAACTAAAGATAGGTACTTTTTTCTACACCTGAAAATACAGTGAGGTGTTAATAACAGGCAGTCCAAGTGTTAATTGAACAAAAAAATCTGGGATGGGTAGTGTTTTGGCTGCATCTATAGTCATGGGTTTAGTAGTTACACTTCTACACACTTGATCTTGTCAGAAGCTGATGAACTTATTTGATGCAGAAGAAATCTATTTTGATGTGAAGTGCCTCAGGGCAGAGAAATAAGTTATCAACTTATTTTTTTTTTCTTACTCACTTATTTTAGTATATTCATCAGTATTTTGATCCTGCAGCTAACAATGAAATTCGAGGCTGTGATGAAAGGTTATCACTTTTGATGCAACCCTACATATATGCACGGGTAAAAAAAAATATTACTCTTTATACCTAACTAATGTGATTATTATTATTGTTATTATTATTATTATTATTATAGCTAATTCTTAATATACTTTTTGATGTAATTAAGAAGCAAGTGGGTAACGTGTTCAGGATTTACAGAAGTATTTACGTAAGTATCTTCCAAGCAACTTACAGACCAGCTTATCCATATCTCATTCATATCTATAACTCTCTATCTATATATTGACTGGATACTAATTTCTGTGCACACACATCACTTAGACCAGCTAGGCAATCCCTCTTGCAGGAGCCTGCTCAAGCACATTTGGTTGTATTCAACATACACAACCCGAGGTTTATGTTGAGGCAATCATAGTTAGTGTTTCTGGGAGGGAACGCATAATCTGGCAAGATCATCAGTAGGAACAAGGCCACTGCTTCCAATCCCTTGGTCACAAGTAATTCAAAACCCTCGGTCATGAGGACTTGTGACATAATGCCACCAGAAATGACAATGTTTCCGAACAGTTTAGTATACACAATTTCACAGTGAAAGTTTGGATCAAGCCATGATGACACACTCTAGGTACATTTCCCAAATTTTATATCACTTCCATGAGAAATCAATCATACACATATATATATATATATATAGCAAAACAGTCTGTCTGTGGATGACTATATATATATATATATATATATATATATATGTTCAAACATATATTGTTAAAGATAACAGAAAATGAATGTCTATTATGTTTGATCATGAGCCATTCTAAACTTTGTATATTTGCTTTAATTTCAGGAGAAAATAAAGACAAAAATTGTCCAACATTTGAATATTTTTAAGTTGATCCTTGATGTAAACCTTCAGCTTACTTGAGCTACCATCAGAGTGGTTATGCAGATATTTAAACAAAGATATTCACCATCAAAGACGATATTCTGTTATGTTGACATAGAAGATTGCTATGCGACAATAACGGAATAGCAAATGCAGGTTGTAAATACATGATACAGTTCTATGACATTGTATAATGTGAGAGAATGAAATATTAACAACAGAACCATATGTCTAGATGCAATGTAATGTATTGTGACTAGTTTGAAATGTAATTTTGTTGAATGTTGGTTACTTCATTTTAACATAGATGTCCTCTAATATCTGAAGGTTCTTTTTACCGTTTGTATGTGTAAGTATCCATGTGCTATCAACTAATATCTGCCTAATATTATGGACATGGCTTGTTTTTCTATGAAATCTTGTTAAGTTGTTTATTATTATTAATCGATTTAACATTTATCTCTATTATATTTTTGAGTGTTGTTTCATCCTGTTTCTAATTATTATGTATTTGATTCTCCTCTTCCTCTTTTATTATATCTAAAAACTTACAGACAGGTGTAATAATAATGCTTATGCTTCATCAACAAAAACAAAGATCATAACATTCACCGAGTGATTAGTGGGTTAATGCATCTTTAAAATTTAGTTAGCGAAGGGATTTCGCCATTTTGTATCATTAACTTTACTAATTTACTTTTTGTATGAAGGATTCATTCTAATACATATATATAAATATATATATATATATATATATATGTATGTATATATATATATATGTATGTATATATATACAGTGTAACCCGGATATAAGAGACCCATATATAAGAGAAACCCAGTTATAAGAGAGATTTTATCTGGTCCCAAATTAGAGTCTGTGTTAATGTAAACAAAATAGACCAAACCCGGATATAAGAGAAACCCGGATATAAGATACTTCTCCGGTCCCAACAACTCTCTTATATCCGGGTTACACTGTATATATATATATATATGCTGTATTTATATATATATATATATATATATATATATATATATATATATATATATATTAATATGCTGTATATATACATATATATATATCATAATTATTTTTTTTTTAAATATTCCTTTGCTACATAAGAGTTCTCATATTTCAAAAACGAGAGCGAAAACCATCAATATAATTATTAAAATTAAATTGAATTAAAGTAACAAACCCTGTTTCATCCTCAAACTAAAATTCAGGAACCTATATATATATATATATATATATATATATATATATAGGGAGAGAGAGAGAGAGAGAGAGAGAGAGAGAGAGAGAGAGATAGATAGATAGATAGATCAGTCTGGTCATATTTCTGTCTAAGCCTGTTCATCTATCTTTCTATCTGTCTGTCTGTCTCTGTCTATTCATATTTGTTTGCACCTCGAATACAACCGCATGCATGTGTTTACCATGGGGGAATCTTTTTAGATACATACACTCATTGGTCACATAATTAACTGCATCACAACAAATGTAATTTTTACGCAAATTTCTAATCAGCCAATGAATACAGTCATTTAAACACGGTCATGGAGACCTGCTGAATTCCCTTTCATAGGATAAAGAAAGTGTATTTAAATGACTTTGAATGCTCAAAAACTAACGACCTACTGGCATCCTTATGAATTCGCACTACCATTTCTGGGGTTTACAAAAAAGGGGAAAAATATTGTTGGCTTCAATCTAGTTGAAATGACTGAAAAAACACTCCTTCCCTGAATTTATAAACAAAACATACAGATGCATGCTGGGATTTCTTCCTAGCCAATAAGATAGGCCACTTCTCAGTATCATCCGACATAATTCTGTTCTGTCTTGAAACGAAAATACTGCGATCACTTATCTGTATCCCGTTTTGTGTGTTAAAAGCAATTAAGATGAATCTGTAGATTAATAGCACTGAATTAGATCCTCACTGTGTGCAGTATACTTGTGACCTTCATCTTGAAACTAAGTTACACCTAACTAATATCAATTCTCTAAACCGAATTAGTCAGCTGGCATCAATCCGAGGCAACATAACCTGAGCGCTTAATTGCACAGAAACTGATAATTACACTTTCAACAGTTAAACAGCCAGAAGCCATTCTGTTCAACTCTTTCCAACTTCAGCCATCGGTCTTACGATTAAAGCCGAAATAGAAAATTTCCTGTTGCAAAACAATAAATGAGATGTGGCGTCTCAGGATTCTACCATCTGAACACAAAGGAGATTGAAACTGAAGGTTATGAAGAGGAGAGGTAAAAATTGGAAATTCACTCGAAAAGGTTAGGATTGTAGTGTTCGGGGGAGCACTGTCTGTTCCACAAAATGGCAGCTCGTAGGAAAAAGCTGAGTAGAAATTTATTCTTACATATGGAATGCGGAGAAATGATGGTGAATAGGCTTGACCCCTCGGACCTAGGGTTAAAACAATAATGGAACATTTCCTGTTGCAAAGCAATATATGCGACGTGGCATCTCAGGATTCTACCACCCAAACACAGAGGTGGTCAGATTCTACCATTGAAACTTAAAGGAAGTCGAAACTGAAGGTTATAAAGACGAGAGGTAAAGATTGGCACTTCACTTGAAAAGGTTAAGATTATAGTGTTCAGGGGGCACTGTCTGGTAGCTCGTAGGAAAAAGCTGAGTGGAAATTTTTCTTACATTTGGAATACGAGGGAAATGTTGATGAACCGGCTCTGTGGATGCAGCCTGCTCCTCCCCCACCCCAGATGTAAAAGTCAGAATTGGTAGTACTAAAGAATAGAACTCATCCAGCTCAAATCCAAGCTAAGTCTGTTCGCTTTCATCTACTTCAGAAACATAAAAATCCATCTCTTCTCATTGTCTCCAGTTTAGGATTAAAAACAGAAAAGGCTGGGCTCTCTCGGTTCGGTTGGTAACCAATCTATAAAAAGAACAACTGAATTCAAAGCTGTAGTAACTTAATTCCAACAGAAACCAGAGGTTTTCATATCAAAGCAGTGTCCCTGGGCTCAGGGGGTTAACATACTTTCACCCTAAAGCAATCAACAATAAATGAAAACAAATCAATATCAATTATTTACATTGTCCTCATATTTGTCGCCATATTTATCACAACGTTTCGGCCGTTGTACGCTCCGGCCTTCTTCAGGTGGTTGGAATTTCGAACTGAACCCATTAAATATGTAAATATGGCGACAAAGATGAGGACAATAGTCCGAATAATATAAATAATGTACATAGTACCTCATCTCAGAAATATAGACAGAAATCAATGTCAAATCCAGATATTCAGCAGAAGCATGTAATTTGAACACCATTTGATTCCTTAGTTCCACCACTTCTAACCTTTATGGTTAGGACCCACCATTGTACATAAACTGTAGCGAACCATCCTCATTCTCTCTGTGTTCCACTGGCGAGAAGTTCAACTCGTGCAGCTTCTTCCAGCAAAGCACTCCTCCGTGGAACCGACTCCCAGGAGGATGTTTTCCCAGTCACTACATCCTTAATCTGTTCAAGTCTATAGTTGACTGTTATCTTCTCTACATATCTGCATAAACTGTGCCTTTTACTCTGTAATCCTCTACCTTGAGTGACTCTAGAGCCTTGTACATGATGAACCTCACTTAAGGCCACATAGCACAGTGGATAAAGGCGTTGGTTAGATCCAGTGATAGGACCGATGTGAGTTCAATACCTGGTTAAAGCAGTGAAGAACTTGGAGAGGTGAATTAACAGGAGATAACAGATAACTGACATCCATTAGACATGGCATGTGGAACTAGAAAATTCCACCCCAGCCAGCAAAATAAAGGGTTCAGTTCGATATTCCAACTACCTGAAGAAGGCCGGAGCATAAAACGGCCGGAACTTTGTGATAAATATGGCAACAAAAATAAGGACAATAGTCCGAATAATGTAAATAATGTACATAATACCTCATCTCAGAAATATAGACAGATCGGCTCTCAGAGTTCGAACTAACACTTCGCAATTTCGACACCAAAAGATGAGACCTAACTGCCAATCTAGTACTGGGTTTAAATTCCTAAACTCGAGGTACCAAAATGGAAAGCCCATCAGAAAAATTGCTATGAAAATATTTATAGTAAAGACAGAGGGAGCCGACGTTATGTTTTAGGAAAGTGATTTAGGACAAGATGCCATGTCAGGACCGATACTATTGCAGATTCTTATTTGGATCTTGCCAAGAATTTCTAAATACATATCAGAAGCCCGAGACCAGATATTCAAATAATACTCGAAGCACGAGTGAAAAAAATTGTCTAGTACGACCAAACTTTCTTAGCTGACGACGGAAGACTTAGTAATTGAGACGATATAATCATTCCAATTCCTGTCAGTGAAAAACGTTAGACCAAGACGATGCAAAGTATCACTCTACTGATGGTTAGCATCAGCCATATGATGGAAAGGGAGGAAAAGTGATTAAAAGAGAGCAGTTCCGTTTTACAGGCGTTGAAATTATTCAACTATATATGAAATTATTTCGATAAAGTCAAATTGGCAGCTGATTTCGAAAAATGACCTTCAATATCAATTGTTAACTGGGGCAAGAAATGACATGTAAACAAGCCATTTCTTACCCCAGTAAACAATTGAGATTGCAGGTCATTTTTCGAAATCAGCTACCAATTTGACTTTATCGAAATAACCGGCCTTATCATTAGGACAGGAGTAAATAGTTGTGTCTTCAGCGTAGATTCATGGTTGAAAAATCGGAAAGGTTTGATGAAAATCAGGAACAAAGGCGACCCTGTGATAGACACCAGATAATCACCTGAATTAATATCTACAAGAGTGGCCTTTCGAGACGACATTTATTTAGTGATCTCATAAGAACGATTGCAATCAAGTCAAAAGTTCAACTGGAAGCATCCTAACCCTTCAACTTATGAAGAAGACTAGAATGCCAAACCCTGTCAAACGCCTTCGACATATCTAAAGACAAAAGTCTGAGTGTCACCATTATTGTCTAAAGCTTGACAGACTCCTTCATATTATTATTTTTTTCTTTTACAAGCAATTAATTAGTACATAGCACGGTGGCAGTAATGGATAGCGGCTTTGATCGAGGAATCGGACAGCCGAGTTCGAATTCCAGTCAAATCCATTACATTCACTTGTGTTAATCCTCTTCTTCTCCCCACAACTATGAAAAGCAAAACAGACCGGTTTCTATAGCCTTGGATGGGAACTTGTCTCTTTCAGAAAGAAATGGCAACCTACTGAGGGAAAAAATCAGCCTCGTCAGTCATGTATGGAAAGATACATGATCGCCTACGCGTGTATCACGCATGGCACACATCTGACTGAATTATTACATGTTCTAATTCATTTACCCACATCTTGATTGAATTATCCCAGAATTCAATTCCTGTGATGAAACAAGGGCCATCAAATATATAAATATTTCTTTCACGGAATTTGGCATTTTTAGTAAGGTTTGTACAAGAAACCCACTGTGAAAAACCGATTGTTTGCTTCCTGTTAGGAGAAGCCAATTTTCTCTTAAATTGAGGTCTTTTTTTTTTTTTTTTTCCAAATCTACTTGTCTGACTTCTGATTCTGATTTCGGGATTTTGATTAGGAATACTTTCAATAGAATAACCCAGTTTTATTTTAGCTTCTTGGAGTTGCTGAAGAGGGGAGAATTGATTTCTTTGAATTGGGGTGGAAGGAAGACTCAAATAAATGGAAGAGAATTTGTTCTATCAAATTAAATCTAAAAACTAAAAAGAAAGAGAAAATGAAAGCGTCCTAAATTTATTACTAGGTGGACATGCGAATAAAATTTCTATAGTAAAATGAATTTCCCCCGCAAAGAAACAAATAAACATAAAGGATTTCCCCCGCAAAGAAACAAATAAACATTCTAAAAGGACTATTTGCAAGTGTTTTTTGTTGTTGTTGTTGTTGTTCTCAGGATCACGCTCACTTCCTCTTCGCTCTATCTCTCTCTTTCTCTGTCTCTCTCTCTATATATATATACACTCTCTCTCTCTCTCTATATATATATATATATATATATATATATATATATATATATGTATTTGAAACGGTACAGAAGCGTATTAAGGCATTAAAAACAAGAAATTTTATATTATGGACCATGATAGATTTAAAATAAAAACAAACACCAGTCGACCGGTTTCGTCCCCTCTCATCAGAACTGTTAACGGGGAACTAAAATTATGAGGAAAAGAAAAAGAAAAAGTTTGTTATGGATGACACGAATGATTGGACAGGAAGAAATAAATTATTATAAAATTTATACCAACCAAGATGCTAGAAACGCAGCACAGCAAGTCCGAGCAAACAATCTTTTTGTTTACAAAGAGTAGGTTGCCTGAACCTGATGTAAAGCGTCTCTAACACCTTAAGATGGAATAGCGAGTGCGAAGTTGACAAAACAGAAAACCAGTTCACACTGAAATTCATCGCCCAAGTTGGTTTCTTTATAAAGTGATCCGCAATCGAAGACCCATCCGTGTTACGAATGGTATCACCCAAAGAAAATATTTTATTCAGTATTATAGCAGGTACGTGTTGTTTAATTCTAACGTCAAACCGCTGTGTCGTTCTACCTATGTAATCGCATCCACAATTACATCTGAAATGGTAAATAACAGAGTTAATATGGTGGGGGGGGTAGAACGTCTTTACACATAGATGAAAGTACGGACTTAGTTTGAAAGACAACAAGTTCGCACTCGCTATTCCATCTTAAGGTGTTAGAGACGCTTTACATCAGGTTCAGGCAACCTAGTCTTTGTAAACAAAGAGATTGTTTGCTCGGACTTGCTGTGCTACGTTTCTAGCATCTTGGTTGGTATAACTTTTATAATAATTTATTTCTCACTGTCCACTCATTCATGTCATCCATAACAGACTTTTTCTTTTTCTTTTCCTCATAATTTTAGTTTCCCGTTAACAGTTCTGATGAGAGAGGACGAAACGGGTCGACTGGTGTTTGTTTTTGTTTTAAACCTATCATGGTCCATAATATAAAATTTCTTGTTTTTAATGCCTTAATATATATATATATATATATATATATATATTGAATCAGAGGTGTACCTATTTTTAAAATATTTAAAAATATTTTTTGTGGTACAAAACTTTATTACGGCGTTAAAAACATGAATATTTTTACATTGGACCATGATGTTATTAAAATAAAATACCAGCCGACCGGTTTCGCCCCCTCTCTTCAGAGCTGTAAACGGGGGAAAATTATGAACAAGGAGAAAAAAAAAAAAAAAAATATATATATATGGGTGACGTGAATGAACGGAAGGGAAGTTGTTACACCTAAAGATGCTAGAGACCCAGAAGAGCAAGCCCAAGCAAACAATCTCTCTGTTTACAAAGAGAAGGTCGCCCAGACTTGATAAACAGCGTCTCCAACACCTTCAGATGGAACAACGAGTGTGAAGTGGACACCACAGACAACCAATTCACACTGAAGTCCACCGCACAACCAGGACTATTTATGAGATGATCCGCTATAGATGACCCGTATGTGTTTCGAACGGTATCACCAATCGAAAAATTTTTATTATAAATTTTAGCAGGCACGTGTTGCTTGATTCTAACATCCAAGCGTTGTGTAGTTCTACCTATGTAGTCGGCACCGCAACTACATTTAAATTTATAAATTACAGAATTAATATGATGAGGAGGTAGAACATCCTTACTCATGGATGGAAGAACAGATCTTGTTTTAAACACAACACGTACATTCGCTGCAAAATAGCATTGATTAGAACTCGATGAAATTTGCTTAGCCAACATTTCGCTATCCCCACCAAAATATGGAACTCGTAAATACACGGGACATTTTTTAACAAGCACTGGTTTTACTTTATTAAAGTCCACCAACTTTTGACGAATAACCATTTGAACGATATCATAAGGATAACCGTTACTAGTAAAGATGTTAGTTAAAAACTTAATCTCATCTTTCAAAGTGTCATCTGAGCAAATCCTCAATGCCCTATGGGTCAAAGACTTAATTAAATTAATCTTTTGCTGTTTGGGACAAAAGGAATCCCAACGAGTGTAAAGACCCGTGAAAGTAGACTTCCTATAAACTGTAGTAGTATATAAGGAAGGTGTTCTACGAACTAGAACATCAAGGAAGGGTAAAGTGTTATCCTCTTCCTTCTCTACTGTATATTTAAGGGCAGGATGAACACTATTTAGTAGGGAGAAAAATTTGTCTACCTCGAATTCATTACGAAACACACAAAAAGTGTCATCAACGTACCGGAAGTAAACAGTGGGCTTAGAGGGATCTGTAAACAAACTCTGTTCATAGAAACCCACAAAAATGTTAGCTAAAACAGGACCCAAAGGTTATTCGTCAAAAGTTGGTGGACTTTAATAAAGTAAAACCAGTGCTTGTTAAAAAATGTCCCGTGTATTTACGAGTTCCATATTTTGGTGGGGATAGCGAAATGTTGGCTAAGCAAATTTCATCGAGTTCTAATCAATGCTATTTTGCAGCGAATGTACGTGTTGTGTTTAAAACAAGATCTGTTCTTCCATCCATGAGTAAGGATGTTCTACCTCCTCATCATATTAATTCTGTAATTTATAAATTTAAATGTAGTTGCGGTGCCGACTACATAGGTAGAACTACACAACGATTGGATGTTAGAATCAAGCAACACGTGCCTGCTAAAATTTATAATAAAAATTTTTCGATTGGTGATACCGTTCGAAACACATACGGGTCATCTATAGCGGATCATCTCATAAATAGTCCTGGTTGTGCGGTGGACTTCAGTGTGAATTGGTTTTCTGTGGTGTCCACTTCACACTCGTTGTTCCATCTGAAGGTGTTGGAGACGCTGTTTATCAAGTCTGGGCGACCTTCTCTTTGTAAACAGAGAGATTGTTTGCTTGGGCTTGCTCTTCTGGGTCTCTAGCATCTTTAGGTGTAACAACTTCCCTTCCGTTCATTCACGTCACCCATATATATATTTTTTTTTTTTTTTTTTTTTCTCCTTGTTCATAATTTTCCCCCGTTTACAGCTCTGAAGAGAGGGGGCGAAACCGGTCGGCTGGTATTTTATTTTAATAACATCATGGTCCAATGTAAAAATATTCATGTTTTTAACGCCGTAATATATATATATATATATAGTCAGCTACATACAAGCCTGTTTTGCTGTATCACAGTTCATCAGTGATGCCGATTTGGCATTATTCGGGTATCCTACGCCTAAGCTATCGGCGCACTGCAGAGAAAGGGAAATTCTAACGTATTATATACCAAAGTATACAAGTGCCAGAAGCCAGAGTGCTCAGTTCATTAATGAAGAGCGGTGCGTTAATAGCAGTGACGTCGACTGTTTTGGAATTACCTCTATCTCAATGATGCTCGATGGAAATGACGAGAGCTTAACATATATATATATATATATATATATATATATATATATCTGTGCTTACGTGTGTGGGTGTTTGAGTGTGTATCTCACTCCCTATACCTAGCTATATTTTAGTAACAAGAATACGGAAATCCCACGTTAAACCAGCCTTGTGCCACATGATACCCTCGTGCGGGGGATGACTAAATACTAGTCGATGTCGGACGACAGTCGAACTCTCTGCCTTCGGACAGAGAGGAACCCGGACGAGGCTATGCCGAAGGGCAGAGTTTCGTCCGAGGAGATAGACAGACCCGATCCTATTTATGCGGGGTCTACGGGGATTATTTGGCCGAGCTTACGGGCTCGGGAACCCCACATTAAATTCGCCCTTGTGCCACATGTGAGTGCGTGGGGCAGTTACTTAATAGCGTCGATGTCGGACGTTGAATACAAAAGTAGTCAGCGACCACAACTAGATTACTCTGCATAATACCTATTATATCAAGTACCTAACGTTTTGTACGTCGGACTTTTTAGGGCCGATTGAGTACAACTACAAACCTCCACTGCGAAATAACTCCACAACACCCTACAGACCCCAATGCCACTTCACAGATAGTATGAACGAAAGACAGTTTCTTTTTTGTATTCGTTTCATTACACGAGAGGGTGAGACGTGTTAGCATCGCTTCTAGATCAGCGGAAAGAAGAAATTCAAGGGGTGCATGCCGGCTCAATGCATTAAAGTCTTTCCGCTTGTGATCTTAGTCTGTCTATCGAACCTGGGTTTAAGAAATGCGCCAACGCTTCAAAATTCCTGCGCCGTTTTGGTCTTATATCCGCAGTTAATAAACACAGTCAGGATATCACGCCTACAAGGTTTTCAGATCAATGTCTGACCACTCTGGCCCAGACTCCGCATTCAGTAACAATTATACTTAAGCTATCCATCGTGTGACTGAATGTGTATTTCACTAATTATATCTAACTATATTTAGGTAACCAAAATGCATTTAAACAAGTTGTATTAAATTCAACTTAAGAGGAATGTCTGTTTAATTTTCTATTGTAAGTAAATTTGGAGAGACAAAACTGCTCGGAAGATGTCGGTGATTGTGCTGTATTAATAGTCATGATGGCAAACAAGCATTTTCACGTTAATGTTTCTGTATTCTTTCTTTTTATGTGCCGTGTCCCTTCAGGACGTAGGTGATCATGGCTCTCCACTTCCCCCTATCCTTTGTAGCTCTTAATAAGTTCCTTCCCTATGCTTCCTCCCCCCAGACCACGTTCTGCCATCCACTTGCTTAAGCCCGCCAGATATGTCATGCCTTGCTTTCCCTTGTCTCTCTTTCCCTCTGTTCGAATTGTGTGCAACAGATTCTCCATGCCCTCTTTCCTCATTAGGTGTCCGAGAAATTCTATCTGCCTCTTCCTGATGTATAAGCTTCCTCCTTATTTGCAGTCCTCCCCAAGACCACATCACACGCTCGGTTCATGATATCCTTAGCATCCTTCTGTAGGACCATATCTCTGTTGACTCGAGTGTCTTCTTCATCTTTGAGAAGACTGTCCAACATTGGCTGCCGTGAAGGAGGACAGATGTCATGTAGCAGATCAGTAATCTTTTCTTTGTTACTAAAGAAATCCTCCTGTCTCGCAGTACTCTGTCAAACTTTTGGAACTTGCGTCCTTAGCCATCCCAATACGTCTTTGGGTCACAGCGTCGCACTTAGCGCCCTTCGTCAAAACATTCCTAGATATTTAAACTTCTGAACCTGCTTGATTTTTAGTGTCTCCGACCTGCAAATCGGATTCATCCTTTTACTGATGACAATGCATTCTGTTTTCTTGTAGTTTATGCATAGTCCTTTCTTCTCATTCTCCGTCGCTACCTTCTGTAGGAGTTTTTCTAATTTCTTTTCCTTGTCTGCTATCAGCACTGTGTCATCTTCGTTTTTGACATGCCGTGAAAACAAACAAACGAACGAACCAGCCAACTCAAGTGTAAAATTTGATCAATGGATAAACAAAATTCCCTTTTTAAATAAGGCCAGGTTAAACGCCCAAATTCGGGGAAATCAAGATGTACATTTTTGTTTTGATCTTTATTAAGTTCGTCTGTCTAAACTTTAAAAAAAAAAATAGATCGACCCCTACACACCCAGATTTTCTTCTTTGTTTATGATTTAATTTCTTGATAATATCAAACTGGCGATATAATCCCAGCTTGCAACACTAATTGAAAATGTCTGAAAAGAAAACCACGATTTAAGCCAAGCATTGTAGAGAAATATTTGTAGAGGAAACAGGTCAGAAGCCATCAATGGTTGTATATATAAATGGTTTGATTTGGTTGATTTTGTTCAGTGGCATATCAACACCTCTATGGGTTATTTAATGCCGAAATCTAAATATTTCGCATTGAATTTAAAGGCCTCAACTAAATATATTTTGAACGAAACTGCATGTCTTCAACTAAAAATAAAACGTATTGATGGTTATTTTATTATAAATATGTATTGTTGGTATTTTTACTATAAAAACGAATTTTCATGTTCTATTTTTGTTTGGTGGGAGGGGTCAATATTTGCCCAAAGAGCATGTGATCGAGAAAGAGAGTATGGAAGAGAGAGCGAAAGAGAGTATGGGAGAGAGAAAGAGTATGGGAGAGAGAAAGAGTATGTGAGAGAGAAAGAGAGTATGGGTACGAGAAAGGGAGTATGGGAGAAAGAAATAGAGTATGGGAGAGAGAGAAAGGCAGTATGTGAGAGAGAGGGAAAGTGAGTATGTGAGAGAGAAATAGTATGTGATCGAGAAAAAGAGTATGGGAGAGAGAAAGAAATATTTGCCCATAGCTGGGGTCCTAACGAGCGCTACCACACACATTTGTAGTGGACATTGGAAAAACAGCAATTAAGAGGTGGTTCAAAGCTCCTCAAAACCTCCAATCTCTCAATCAGCAACAAGGGAAGAAATTCATGAACTTCGGAGAGATTTTTTCCACTGTCTTAATCTCTAATTGAAAAATACTATAAAAAATTAGACAAAACTTGTCAGTGAAATTTAATACTTGTTTTAAATACACGTACATAATTATATATATATATATATATATATATATATATATATATTAGGTTGGTGCAAAAATAATTTCGTTTTCTAACATATGTTACTATGTGAGAAAACGAAATTATTTTTGCACCAACCTAATATATATATATATATATATATATATATATAGGTAGAGGTAGAGAAGAAGGACCTATGAGGAATGGATATTCCGTAAGTAGGTTGTTGAATCTTACTTTATTATCAAATAGCATATTATTTATTATCACTTCGGCTATAAGAATGTTAGAAAACTTTTAATCGTTTAATCTGCTATCTAGCGCTAAGGATTTAACAGTAAGTTATTTAACTGTTCAGTCGTAGTTTGTGGAAGTCATAATGTACGAACTTGTTGGTCCAACACATCTAAATGCTAAATATGACTGGGATCTGGAGAGCATAATCTAATCTTCTTCGTATTCCTGAAATAATTCCTATACAACGTGCAATGTGACAAGGTGCATTGTCATTTTGAAGATGTCACTGTCATCGTAGGAGACTGTGGTCGCAAGGAACTTTACCCTGTCTTCACTGACGTTCAGAGAAGGGTATTCAATTGAGCACCTTTCACATAACACGACTGGGTGTTTCCAAGAAGGAAATTGCCAATTACACTGACTTAACAGGCTCGTTTCCTCGCAGTACCTCTTAGTACCATTGTCTCCAAAGTAAAATGATCCGTAGGTATTCTATCGTCCACCTTATTCTGGGAAGAGAGAGAGCAAGATTCATTGGACCAAGCGACTATTTCCCGCTAATATTTGGTCCAGTTTCGACGCTGGTTAAATGATCGATATATTAAGTGTTATGATCCACGCTTTGGTTCATCTTGAGTAAAGTTCGTTCCAATTTGTACCATAGTAACCTGTCTACTGGCTTGTATTTGCTGGAAAGGTCACCGACCACCTCCCGTATGAATAGGATTTGATCGTCCATTGACATAAGAAGGTGGTTCTTTTAACCATTGACGACCACTGCCGATGGGTACTCGGCGCAAATGGGAACATACTTCAAGCCATGCTTTTTGATAATTACTAAGACCTAATCATCTTCTGTCTATAACAATTTGATTTTCATTAGCTAAGTCACACGAAGGTTTATTCTTACTCATAACTTCATTCAACACGAAATGAATTGGGGTTACCTTATGCTGTTCTGACCCTGAGATGTGCAGATTATTGGCCACAGAATTAGTCCATATATATATATATATATATATATATATATATATATAGTAAAAAAAGAAAGAACAGTATGATATATAATCCTTGGAAACAAAAATTATGAATGTATGTACTTTTAAAACTCAGTAAATTTCAAAATAATTTATTCCAAAATTCGCTTGAAGATGAAACAGAACGGATGCTTTTATTTAATTATATAATTGAATTTGTTTCTGTTTTTGAAACATGGTAATTCCTGTGTAACGATGAAACCATATTTTAAATCAGGTTTAATAATATATATATATATATATATATATATATATATATATATATATATATATATATATATAATGTACACGTAATAAATCTGTTGGTATATAATCCAAGTGGATTCTAGTAATATCAAATATTAAAAGTGATCCCTAAAAGGAGCTTAATGTATTTATTATGGCAGAGCATATAAATTACACAACAAAATACAAAATTACCTCTAATTTTGGGGGTATTGATCTGTCTCAAGCGACGAACACTATTAATTGCCAATTTATACAATGAGACATAAAAGAATTTTACCCATCCGTAACAGAAGCCATGCTAGATAAGGCCATCACGTTAACCCAGGAACAAATAAAAATAAACGCAAACGAAAATGATTCCATTAAACACTCCTCTAAATCACTACTATTCCACAATGAAGACGCATGGATAAAGAAAGAAGGGATCTTTGACACCACAATGGGAACCGTTGATTGTGCAGGGACTGCGAAATCATAGGTATATATTTACTACATGAACTAAGCAAAATTATAAATAAAAATGATACAGGACTCTACAGGGACGAAGGTTTCATAATCTTAAGAAACTACAACAAACAAAACACAGAAAAGGAAAAGAAATATCATATGGTTCAACCCACCGTACAGCAAAAACTTAAAAACAAACGTAGGTAAAATATTCTTCAAACTCTTAAACAAACACTTCCCGGAATCAAGCACTCTACACAACATATTCAATAAAAACCCTGTAAAAATCAGCTACAGGTGCACCGAGAGCATGGCACAAATAATAAAAAAGCACAACAGAAAAACTATCAGTAAACCACCCGAACAAATTAAACCCACGTGTAACTGTAGAATAAAGAATGAATGTCCATTAAACGGTAATTGCTTACAAAATAACGTAATATACCAAGCCACGGAAAAATCATCAGATAATGAAGAAAAAGTATACACAAGAGTAATAGAAGGACCCTGGAAGTAAAGAAACTATACACACAAAACATCTTTCACAAATAGTAAATAAGAAAACAGCATAATGCTTTCTAAGTATATTTGGGAAATTAAAAGCAAAACATAAATCACACCAAAAATATCATGGAAAATAAGAAAAAGATTATCAGCCTACAACAATCAATCCAAAACCTACAAAACTTGTTTGAAGGTAAAAAAAAAAAAATAGCTAGTATTACCTTCCCAGACCAAAATAAATTACTAAATAAACGATCTCAGCTCAACTCAAAATGCAGACATGAAAACAAATTTTTGCTACGTTACTTAAAAATCGAAAACTGAAATGAATAAATAAAAAATAAAGAAAGTAATATAAAAACAACTAAAATAAATTAACGCAAACAAATAATAAACAAATTAACAAACCACTCCCGTTAAATAGACGAAATAGAATAAATAAAAATAAAAAATAATTACATAAAAATAAAAAATAATAATAAACAAGTTAACAAACGAATCCCGCCAAAATAACCTTTAGAATAGACTACTACAGTCAATCCAAAAATTGGACAAAAAATAGCTATAACTGCTATATAACTATAAAAAATTACTACGTAACTCAAAAATGGGAAACCGAATAGAATAAATAAAAATATACAAAATAAAAAATAAGTAAATAAATATGAAAAACAATCCAAATAAATAAATAAATGAACAAATTAACAAATCGCTTACGCTAAAATAACCGTTAGAACTAATAAAAATAAACATAAATAAGCAAAAACAAGTAAAAATAATCAATCCAAATAAATAAATATATAATAAACAAATGTCCCCCGCTAAAATAACAGAATAGGCTACGGCAATCAATCTAAAAATTGAACGAATAAATAGCTATATTTCTTTATATATATATATATATATTTTCATCCACAGACAAACTGTTTCGCTGTATCACAGCTCATCAGTGTAGCTAGACATCCGGTTGCTTCTAGCAAGGATCGAAACCCGACTGAATTGGCGGGAGTCGGAGATTCTACCACTAATCCGTTGGCGAACAGCAAGGATGAAAGTGAATTTAAGCGTATTTATTTTTAGATAAACAAACAGTGACTGAGAGAATTCGATTTAACGAAGAGTATTTCATTATTAGCCGTAATAGTCACTGTTTACAAACCCACACTTCCTCCACAGAGACCTCAACCGAAATAATTTTTTCAGGGGACGCACAGACATGCACATCTATATACATAGTGTGATGGATAGCTTATTGTCTAAATGACGTAAAAATGAAAATAACACTGACATCTCATTTTAACAGATATATTTACCAAAATTAAACAAAAATATCTTCAAGTACTACAGAGTAAACTTATTTAATAAAATCGCCATTGACTTTAACCCCTGCCTACAGGTGATTTCTAAATCTCCTGCATCTCTTCTGAACAGCCTCCTTGTCTAATTTTTTACTTAACCTCCTACACACAGGGTGCGCTAAATAAATTGTCTAAAATGACGCAACAATTAAAATAACACTGACTTTTCATTTTAACGTATATATTTACCAAAATTACCCAAAAATATCTTGAATTACTAAAGAGTAAATTTATTCAAGAAATTCGACATTGGCGCCAACCACGGCCTCCAGACGAAATCAGTGTTGTTGCTAACCAGTGATAAAGAGCCTAGTCTGCTATGCTATTTAATCTCTAGCTAGTCAGAGGGAGGAGAAAAGCTGAATTTGTATTTTTCTCAAGGATATTTCGGCGTGAGTGGATGTAACTGAATTGGAACTCTAGTCGCCAATTTCTCCTTCCGTGTTGCACATGTAAAAATTCACCAACCTCATGTCCGTGATCTTGTCGATGCTCACTAAACCTATTCTTTTCTTGAAAAAATAATCTAACATTCAAAGGTTTGTTTGTATTTGCACTTTATTGATTCTTTTCTTATGTAAATGGTATTAAAGGCCGGTGAATTAGTGGGTGAATGGAAATAAAATGAGAGGTCTACCAAAATAAATGGTTTCAGAAGTCCTGCTCTAAGCTCTGAAACATAAACAAAGAAAAAGTTGGCATGTGAAAATTGTCCCGCGGTTATGGTTTTAATTTGGTTTAGATAACAACGAGGTTGTGGCTTTTAAAACTTAAAGCTTTCAATGAACTATTATTCCAAACATGGCATGATCAAACAGCGAAACGGTAGCAAAACAACGTAAAAAAAGAATATATACTGCCAATCAATTCTATATTTACCATTTTAAACACAAACACATAGAACGGAATATATATATATATATATATATATATATATATATATATATATATATATATATATTGTTAGTATTTAGGCAGAATCTTTTCATTCATATAGGTTTCATTAAATGATATAGACAAGTGTTGACTATATATTTCATGTAATTTTTTTTATTAACATCTGATAAGTTTAATAATGATAATGTTATAAAACTTATCAGATGTTACGAAAAAAATTTACATAAAATAAATAGACAACACTTTTCTATATTATTTTATGAAACGTGTATATATATATATATATATATATATATATACTATGTGTGTGTGTGATGCGTATTCTTAGCGCATATATCTATTGTACATTTAACGATTCAAGAAAAAATAACGGAACTCCACTTGTGGATCAACAAATAAATATATATTGAAATATAACATACAAAACAATCATGCAATGAAGTGTAAGGATTAAGGAAAAAAAATTATTCCTCTTCAACTGTATTCTGATTTATGATTGAATGTTCGAAAGAGTTTCTCTTGAATAAGAATGTTCAGGATTCTATGTTGAAAAGAGTTTGCTGTTAGAATAGAATACAGTTAATTAAGAAATGTGTAGTTTAGAGAAATTAATATAGTGCTGGTTCATAAACTTAGCTGAGTCACAGAGAGAGATATCTATAATGTGTTACAAAAATCTGTGTCTGTGTGTTTGTTTGAAATATTGTGAGTAAAGTCGTAGATTTGTGTGGACAGGCGAAATAGCTGGAACCTACTGGCGGCCGGTGGGAAAATTACTTCTTTTAAAGGAACCGATAAGCTCCGAGCGAAAACGCGGGAAAAATTGATTTAGTATTAAAATGTTTGAGTGGTTAAAATTTGACCAATTACTGATTTTGTATCAAAGAAACGTGTGGGCAAGTTCACGACCGAAAAATTCAAGTGATGACTGCGATTGCTAAATTGTCTTATAGAAAAGCAGTATTGATTTACTAGCCAATCGCAGACGAATAAATTTTGGGCGTGAAAAAGAATAGCAGTCGCTATATATATATATATATATATATATATATATATATATATATATATATGTATATATATAATTAAAATTTGTCTTTTAGTCGAGTTCCACCTTTCCCTCCTCAGTCACTTCATTACAATGTCTTTGTATTCATTTATATCTAATATTGCCAACGAATATCTTTGACTTAGCATTGGCCGAAATGTGCCTTAGGTATGACATCCACTTCATTTAAAGCTATATATATATATATATATATATATATATATATATATATATATATATATATATATATAATGATGAAAGCGGAGTCCTTAGAAATCCATTGGTAATAATTAATTTCATGGGATCAAACGCCCATCTCAGCAGACCTAAAAAGTTTACAACAATAAATGGTTTTAAAATTTATCCAGACACAAGCAAAAAAAAAGAATACAAAAAAAAAGAAAAAAGAAAAAAGAAAAAGGGGGCAGAAGATAGAGAAAAAAGAAGGGAATATTCAAAAATAAGAGAAGATAGAGATTTTATTAAGGGGCAAGATATATATATGTAAATATATATATATATATATATATAAAGACACAGTGGGGTGGGGGAGAAAGAGAAAGTAAGAGAGGGAAAGAAAGGGAAGAAAAAGGTTAAGTAGTCGGCCGACGGGTTAATCTAGATGTTTTTTTTTTCCTTTTAGCTGGACAAAACAAATAAAAGAGAGTGAATAAATTCAAAAAGTAATATAAGAAAAAGAAAAAGAAAATGGGTGTAGGGGATAGAGAAAAAGAAAGAATAAAAAAAAAGTTAGATGAGAAGATAAAGATTTCAAAAAAATTTTTTTTTTTTTAGATAGCGGGCAAAGGAAAGATAGAGAGTGATATATAGAGAGACTGGGCGAGGGAAGAGAGGAAAAGAAAGGTGTGAAACAGACAGACGGATTGGCTTATAATATTCATCTTTTCTCCCGAACATGACAAGTAAAAAAGAGAAAAAATATCTTCAAAACGGAACTTATTAAAAAATACATTAAGATGTCTATTCATGCAGTGAACCATAACCGATATAATTTCAAAAAATTTTGAAGATTATGAAAATAATAGTAATAATAAAAAAAAAAATATTAAGGAATTTTTTTTTAAATATCCGGATGAAAATTGTCGATAAACTGTCCAAATCACATTTTTATTTCTGTTGTTGCTCGAATAACTTTGACCGTTTTGGTACTTAGGAAGAAAACAAAAAAAAATTAACACTTCTCACGATTTTGCCGAAACGATTATCCGGACCTTGAGATACAATCAAAATCATCGGGGTCCTGATATCCGCCTTAAGCTTGGTTAGAAGAGCAAATATAAATAATATACTTAATATATATATATATATATATATATATATATATATATATATATATATATATAGGGGTTGGACAAAATAATTGAAAAACTTGTTAAATTCAAAGAAAATTTATTTATTAGGTTGGTGCAAAAATAATGACGTAATAATGTCTTTTTTTGACGTATTTTTTAACTTCAAAAAACGACATTATTACGTTGTTATTTTTGCACCAACCTAATAATATGGAGTTGGTCCTCCTTTAGCCTCACATACAGCTTTAATACGTGTAGGAATGGAATCATACAGCTTCCTGACTTCCTCCAGAGGAATTTTCAGTCGTTCTTCTATGAAAACCTTCTCCAACTCTTTACAACACGACGGTGGAGGATAGCAGCTCTTAACTTGTTGCTACAAAATGCACCACAAATGTTCAATAATATTGATATCTTGAGATTAGGGAGGCCACTCCATGTGTTCTAGCTCACTTTCATGCTGTTCATACCAATTCTTAACCACTCGAGTGGTATGTATTGGAGCATTATCGTCTTGGAAGATGCAGTCACCATCAGGGAATAAAGTCTTGGCCATTGGATGAACATGATCTCCCAAAATGTTCAGGTAAACTTTGCTGTTGATTCTACCATGCAGGGCAACTATTGGACTGAGACATTTCCATGATATGGCGGCCCAAAATATCACTGATCTACCTCCATGCTTCACTGTTGGAAGAAGGCAGTCAGGGTTGTAAGCTTCTTTGGGCTGCCTCTACATATAAACTCGCCCTGAAGTTGGGAAAAGAGAAAAACTGAACTTGTTTGAGAATATGACTTGCAGACCAGGCATTGTGATCTCTGCACCACTTCAACCTCTTTTGAATGTTGCGAGTGGAGAGAAGAGGTTTCTTCACAGCGGCTCTTCCATGATATGCAGCCGCATGGAGCTCACGGTGAACAGTTTTAATAGAAACTGAACTATTCAGATGGTTATTCAGCTCAGCAGTTATTTCGGCCGCATTTGTCACATGATTTTTTTGCCACATTGCCTTTCAATGCACGTCAGACCCTGTCAGTGAGTTTGCAAATCCGGCCCGAATTGCTAGAGGTCTTGCCCTGTTTCTCGAATTGCATCAGTGTACTTGATATGGTAGCTCTTGAAAAAAACAAACAGTTCAGCAAACTTAGTGATCGAGGCTCCTGCCATGCGAGCTCCAACAATTTGCTCAATTTCGAACTCGGAGAGGTCACGCAGTTAGCTTAAATTTTACTAAATTCTAAAAATTAATAAGACAAAGACAGTAAATTAGATAAATAAACGTATTTACAATAGATATAACATGCAATTACAAAGTTTTAGTTAAAGATCTTAATATAATTGGTCTTTGAAATATAGGAGGGGATTTTGCAGCTGTTCCAATTATTTTGTCCAATCCCTGTATAATGTGGCCTCGTCCGAGCGATTTGAAATACCAACTCATATATTCGTCTATCTTTCTGTCTGTCTTTCTATCTCTATTCACCTCTCTCTCTCTCTCTCTCTCTCTCTCTCTCTCTCTCTCTCTCTCTCTGTATATATATATATATATATATATATATATATATATATATATATATATATATATATATATACCTATCTATATCTCAGGCTGTTCATTCCCATTTATCTATCTATATCAGTCTGTTCATATCTATCTATCTATCTATCTATCTATCTATCTCTCTCTCTCTCTCTCTCTCTCTCTCTCTATATATATATATATATATATATATATATATATATATATATATATCAGTCTGTTCATATCTATGTATCTATATATCTATCTATCTCAGTCTTTTCTGTTCCTATCTATCTCTGTTCATACCTATCTATCTATATATCTATCTGTCTATCTCAGTCTGTTCATATCTATGTCATCCCTCTCTCTCTCTCTCTATATATATATATATATATATATATATATATATATATATATATATATATATCAGTCTGTTTATATCTATGTATCTATATATCTATCTGTCTATCACATTCTTTGCTGTTCATATCTATCTATCTATCTATCTCTGTTCATACCACTCTATCTATATATCTATATGTCTATCTCAATCTGTTCATATCTATCTATCCATATATATATATATATATCAGTCTGTTCATATCTATGTATCTATGTATCTACCTGTCTATCTCAGTCTTTTTATATCTATGTCATCCCTCTCTCTCTCTCTCTCTCTCTCTCTCAATATATATATATATATATATATATATATATATATTATATATATATACTGTAAATCCTTGAAACTGAAATGCAAACCTGTTATAGTTGAACACACCTATTCTATAGTTAACAGACTCCCCCACCTATAATAAGTAGGAGTAATAGCAGTCACTGAGTCGCTCAGGGAGTTGGTCTGATTTCAGTCTGAAATCGGACGATCGGCTGACCGGTTGAACTCTCAGCCTTCGGGCGGGGAAGAACCCGAACGAGGCTACGCCGAAGGGTGGAGTCTCTTTCGGGGAGGTAAACCGACCCTGAACCCGTTTATACGAGTTCAAAGGGCATATTTTTGGCCGAGCCCACGGGCTCGGAGATCCCACGTTAAACCGGCCTTGTGCCACATGATGCCCTCGTGGAGTGGGGTGACTGAATATCGCTCAGTGGTTCAGTGAGTCAGTCGATGCTGGACGACCGTTAGTCGGATACTAAAGTATCAGCGACCGCAACTAGATTACTCTGCGTCATTACCTATTATATGAAGTTCCTAATGTTTTGTACGTCGAGCCTATTTTTGGACCGACTTAGTACAAATACAAGCCTCCACTGTGAAACCACTCCATAACAAAACCAAACAATTGAGTGTGCATACATTCTCCGTTTGGTCATCGTAAACGTTGACCAAGTGCCTATGGATATCGACCGGTGCATTTTCCCCGTATGAAAGAAGTCAATGAAGCACCTGTTTTGTACACACCTTCATGCCACACGGTATATGGCTTCGTCAGGGATATTTGGAATAACAACACGTGTATATATATATATATATATATATATATATATATATATATATATATATATATATATATATATGAATATATATATATATATATATATATATATATATATATATATATATATATATACACAATTTTTGCATTACGTGTGTTTTCTCAGCGGACTTATTCAACCAAAACAGCGAGACAATTCTGAAAGAATTGGAGATCCTACCGGGATTCAGCATTGGCGGCCACAATCTTACGCAGACGACACGGTACTGGTAGCAAGCAGACAGGGAAAAGAAACTACAAAACCTCCTACAGAATATAGCGAAGGAGAGCGAGAAGAAGGCATAAACTACAAGAAGACAGAATGTATGGTCATCAGTAAAAGGATTAGCCTGAAATGCGCTTTGCAAGTCGGGGACACTAAAATCAAGCAAGTTCGGGAAGTGTTTTCGACAGAGGACGGTAAGTGCGACACTGAGATCCGAAGACGGATTGGGATCGTCAAGCATGAATTCCAAAAGCTGGGCAGAGTATTTCGAGACAAGAGGATTTCTTTAGTGACAAAGAAAAGAGTACTGAGCTGCTACGTGACATCTCTCCTACTTTACGACAGTGAATGATGGACGGTCTCATCAAAAATGAAGAAGCGACTCGAGGTAACGGAGATGTGTTTCTACAGAAGGATGCTAAGGATACCATGGACCGAACATGTGAGCAACAGTTAGGTCTTGGAGATGATGCAAACAAGTAGGAAGCTTATACTTAACATAAAGAAGAGGCAGATGCTATTTCTGGGACACTTAATATTTTAAAAGTCTGTTTGAATTCGTTTACTAACATTTTCAAATTTAAATATTTGTAGGTGTGTGTCCCCCGATCTCTTTCTATATATCTCTTCATCTTTCTCTTGCCCCGTAGGTATGTATATGTGTGTCTCTTTATTAATGTGTGTGTCTATGATCGCTTATATACGCCTTTCATTGTATGTATATGTTGTTTGTTTGTTTTGTTGTTTTTAGTCTTTTTTTTTAGGGTCGTGGACATCTATTTTCTGTTTCGTTCGTGTTTTTGTGTGTTTATATATCTGAATATGTCTATGTGTTTGTGTATTAGAATCTGATTTTGTATGTATTGTCTTTTGCAAGATTTCTTTCTCCCCTGTCCATATCTCCATTTCAAATGTATCTAAGTTGTAACGAAGCTTTTCATCCCATTAGATTGACGTTTATTCTGAGATTTTCGCCTTTCAATTAAAACAGAATAAATAATAAAATATATGTATTTTATCCTCAGTTTCGGATTTAAATAATTTTATAGGAATTTAGACTTAATACGGATTAAATTTAAAATTGGTAATTTTTAATTTTCAATTTATAGTAATATTTAATATTAATTACTGTAACTAAGGTTCGTTGTCAAGTTTGTTTTTTTTAAATTCTCATACACTTGTATTTTGATTGGTCATTGCAGCTTATCAATGTTTAGCGTTTCCCCTATCAAGGGGTGTTTGGTCGATTTGAACCTTTTAAAACTCTTTATTCTACATTCAACACCATCACCTAATCAGACACCAGAAGTGCTAAAACAAAATGGCTATTTTTGTAGTGATTTTATAACATATTTATGTTATAATTTGCGAATAAATTATATATATATATATATATATATATATATATATATATATATAACCATTTTGTTTCAACACCTACGGTGTCTTATCAAGTGATGACGTTGAATGTAAAATAAATGGTTTTAAAAGTTTCAAATTAATTAATATTCTACGTAAGGGGCTGAATTCAAAACTAAGCCATCTACTAGGCTTATAAACCCTACCAGACCGGAAATCGGCAGAATTAGTAAGACCATCTTAGAAAGAACCAACAAATCCATAAAAAACACCCTTGGACTACTACAGTGGGTTAACACAGCTGATGTCATCAACTGGTTTAATAACATCCGATATAAGAGCAACTGTACTTTTATACAGTTCGATATTGTCGATTATTATCCCTCTATATCGAAGGATCTTTTTACTTTGGCCTTGGATTTCGCCCGGGAATACTCTAATATTTCTGAGAGTGAGGTGGACATCATCATGAAATGCCGGAATTCTGTTCTAATCTACAAGGATGAACAGTGGACCAAAAAGTCTTACAACAACAATTTTGACATTTCGATGGGTTCTCTGGATTCTGCTGAAGCTTCTGACCTGGTTGGGTTATTTCTGTTGTATAATTTAAGTGCATTTGACTGTCTGGATTCCGATAGTATAGGATTGTATAGGGATGATGGTTTATTAGTTGTTAAAAACTCCACTAAAACTAAGGTAGACCGTATTAGGAAAATGATTCATAGGGTATTTAAGGATTTAGGTCTTAGGACAATAGTCACTACTAATGTTAAACAAGTAGATTTTCTAGACGTCACCCTAAACCTTGCTAACAACTCTTTCCAACCATATGTGAAGGTTAATTCCAATCCGATTTACGTTCATCCAAATTCCAACCATCCCCCTTCAGTTATCAAACATATACCCTCTTCCATTGGATTTAGAATTAGCACTAACTCTTCTAACAAAGATGTTTTTAATAAACATAGTGACTTTTATAATTCTGCACTTAAAAATAGTGGATACAAAGATATCAATATTCAGTATAAAAACCCTGTTAACTACAACCATAAGAATAGATCTAGAAAGATCATCTGGTTCACTCCCCCTTTCAATTTAATGATTAAATCTAAATTAGGACGTATGTTTCTAAACCTAATCAAGAAACATTTCCCTAACACTGAAACTAACCCACTTAGTAAAATATTTAATTCTAATACACTTAAATTAAGCTATAGTTGTGCAGATAACCTAGAGAAAATCATTAAAAAACATAACAACATAGTCTTTAACAAGTATAGGGATTCAAAAAGCTCGATTACTCAAAAGGTTACTGACAGTAATACTAAATATAATGACACAAATAATAATTCATGTAATTGTAGGTATCCTAGTAATTGTCCACTACAAAATAACTGTGGAATACGTTCTGTAGTCTATCTTAGTACTATCTCAACTATTGAGAATCCAAATATAAAGAAGTTTTACATTGGTAGCACAATGAATACATTCAAAGAACGCTGGCGGGGGCATATGCAATCTTTCAATAACTGTGACTATAGGTACATGACTTCATTGTCCAAGTACTTTTGGAACCTAAAAGAAAAGAACAAAACACCTACGGTTAATTGGACATTGATTAAGAAATCCCGGACATGTAAATCCCTATATTCCCCGTGTTACCTGTGTCTTAACGAAAAGTTTGAAATTATTAGATTTAAAAACAAGGCTGATCTCTTAAATCAGAGATATGAACTAACGGTTAATTGTAAACACCGTTATAAATTTAACTTATTATAGGGGTCGTATACTTTAAATGATAATGATACGTAGCTGTAAGTTGAATAGATTATAACTTTTATTACCTGATGGTCAATCTGACGATATGAATGTGTATGGTATAACTACATAATGTTACTCATTTTTCTGTATGTGTATGTATATATATGTATATATTTATGTGTAGTTATGTGTGTTTGTACTGCGAAATGTGTATGTTTGTATTTTAATGTATTAATATGTTGCTAAGTTTTGTATATATATATATATATATATATGTATATATGTATGTGTGTGTATTTGTTTGTGTGTTTATAGATATATGTGTGTATGTGCGTGTATGTATGTATATATATATATATGTGTATGTGTATATATATATATATATATATATATATATATATATATATATATATATATAAAGTAAGAAGGTGAAAAGGAGGATAAGAAGAAAAGAGGTTAAAAATATTGGTGTGTATGAGTATGTATATGTATTTGTGGATGTGGGTATATGTGTGTGTATATATATGTGAGTATGTATCCTTATATGCATGTATATATATTTCTTTATGTGTGTATATATGTAAGTGTCTGCATGTTTATGTAGTTGTGTATATATATGTATGTGTGTATGTGTATATATATATGTGTGTGTAGGTGTATGTGTATGTATGTGGATGTGTGTATATATATATATATATATATATATATATATATATATATGTATGTATGTATGTGTGCATGTATGTGTATGTGTGCATGTATGTGTGGGTATATATATGTATGTGTATGTATGTATATGTATATATATATGTATATATGTACGTATATGTATATATGTATATATGTGAATGTATGTAGGTGTATGTGTATGTATGTATATATATATATATGTGTATATGTTTGTATGTGTATTGTTATATTGTGTACCTAATTTTATTTACGTATATTTATGTTGATATGGATGTTTTTTTTTTTTTTTGTTTTTTTTTTTTTTTTTATTATATACATGTATGTTAGGATACGTGCATTTTTGTGTTTGCATGTATATCGAAGTATGTCTATGCATATGTATGTGTATGTATGTCTGTATATTTTTATATATGTTTTTGGTCAAATGTCGTTGCATTTATGTGTATGTACGTATATATGTGTATTTATTACTATAGATAAGTATTTTTATGTAGATATTCATGTGTATGTATATTTCTGTATGTGTGTATGCATGTATGTATGTGTATGTATGTGTATATATATATATATGTATATATATGTGTGTGTGTATATGTTTGTATGTATGTATATATGTGTATATATGTATGTGTGTGTTTACTTATGTAGGTTTGCAGTTGTATATATGTATGTTGACACCTACTATATATGAAATTGTTTATGTGTACGTGTAGGTAGGGTAACTTGGGTATGTCATTACGGCCACATGAGTTAGGATATATGTGTGTATATATGTTTATTTTTGTGTATTGCTGTGTATATAT
The DNA here is from genome assembly GCA_963932145.1 of Acanthosepion lycidas. Lineage (NCBI taxonomy): Eukaryota > Metazoa > Mollusca > Cephalopoda > Sepiida > Sepiidae > Acanthosepion > Acanthosepion lycidas. Next base: position 37,057,539 of record OZ010602.1, on the reverse strand, counting down.
ATATTTATTTGTAAATATGTGTACACATATTTGTGTGTATATTTGTGGGTACATATAGGTATATGTGTATGTATGTGTATGTGTACTTGATACCATGGAAATGTATACGTATGTATATGTTTATGTATGTATGTGTAGATGTTTCGGTGTGTATGTATGTATGTATATTTATGTATATGTGTGAGTATGTGTGTATGTGTATGTATATATGTATATGTATGTGTATGTGTATGTGTATATGTATATATATGTATATATGTGTGTATATGTATATGTGTGTATATATATATATATATATATGTTTGTATGCGTATATATGTGTGTGTATGTGTGTGTGTGTATATATACTTATATGTATATGAGGTGGACATCGTAGCTACCGATGGGTGTTGAATTTAATGTCCGGTTTTTTTTTTTTTTTTTACATACACTATATTTTAATATATTAAATAATATTAATTTTGATCATTTTTATCTTTGTATATTTACTCGCTTAAATTAGATTTCAATAGGTTGTTAACATTCATGCAATGACATTTTCTGTCTTAAATATTTATCGGTTGGGGTATGCAACTGTCTGGGTCAATGTCTGTGGATGTGTGTGCATGTATTTATATGTATCTATGTGTATGGAAAGTGCATCCACTTTTAATTATGTATGTATGTACGTGTGTGTTGGTTTCCCTTCTCCCATTTTCCCCCCCTTTTTTTTTTTTTTTTTTTTTTTTCATGACAGACGGTGGAGATGTTCTCTGTCTTGTCCCCTTTTTTGTGTGTGTATATGTCTTGGTGCTTATGTATTAGAATCTGACTGCGTTTGTTTTACGCGTGAGTTTGGGACCCCATTTACACATCATGAGGATTAAAATGTATACATTGTAAAAAGACCGGATATTAAATATAGCTAAAGTAACTTCAATGAAAAAATAAATTGAATAACATATATATTTCTTCTTTTCTCCTCAGTAATTTTATAGTTGTAAACTTGATAGCGAATAAATGTTAAATTTTGGTTTTGTAATTAGCAGTTTTAAATTTTAATATTAAATTTTATCATATAATTTAGTAATTATTCGTTGGAATAAATTATTTTTTAATACTAAACATCTGAATAGATATTATAACATGACTTCGTTATCGAGCTTTTTGAATTTTCCTGTAATTGTGTTCTGATTGGTCTACCTAGCCTCTGTAACAACGTTTTCCCCTTACGTAGAATATTAATTAATTTGAAACTTTTAAAACCATTTATTTTACATTCAACGTCATCACTTGATAAGACACCGTAGGTGTTGAAACAAAATGGCTATTTTTGTAGTGATTTTATAACATATTTATGTTATAAATTTTTTTTTCTTTAAAAATAAATAATTATATCTGCTCTACTTTGTATTGAGCACTCTTTTAAGAATAGTAATTGTTGGTTATTGGAATTCATTCCATATACACCAATCATATACTTGGATATTAGCTCCTACTACTGTCGAGCACTTTCTATTCTATTCTTATACTATGGATAGAATCAATTTCGGAGTATCACTTAAGAATATTCCCACCACGAACAAAAGGGATTATTTCGTCCATCTAACACAGCAAACGGAAAACCTTATCAGAAGAATGAGATGGAAAGCTTACTTCTTTCTTCTAAACAAAAAACCATCGTGTGAACGCGAAATTTATGGTTTTAAAAGCCTCAAAACTGCACCAATTATTAAGCAATTGTCTGCTTTTGAAAATGAACTATTGGATATCATCAAAGGATTAACCTTCTATAAATTCAAAAATGCCTTCCAAAAAAATTTGGATAGTATCGTCAAAGACATTAATAAATCTGGTGATATATATGTAAAATCCGATAAAACGGATAATTTTTATATGTTATCTCCTAAGGACTATGATACATTAGTTAGGGATAGTCTAACCAGAAACTACAAAAAAATTGATACAAATAACTTCAACCAAATAGATAGCATTAACAGTATCAGTAAATCAATTACTGATAAATTATTGATCAGTGATCGGGTCGGCAAACTACAAACTAAGGAAGCCTATGTCTTGTTAAAAGACCATAAACCTGAATTCAAAACTAAGCCATCTACTAGGCTTATAAACCCTACCAGACCGGAAATCGGCAGAATTAGTAAGACCATCTTAGAAAGAACCAACAAATCCATAAAAAACACCCTTGGACTACTACAGTGGGTTAACACAGCTGATGTCATCAACTGGTTTAATAACATCCGATATAAGAGCAACTGTACTTTTATACAGTTCGATATTGTCGATTATTATCCCTCTATATCGAAGGATCTTTTTACTTTGGCCTTGGATTTCGCCCGGGAATACTCTAATATTTCTGAGAGTGAGGTGGACATCATCATGAAATGCCGGAATTCTGTTCTAATCTACAAGGATGAACAGTGGACCAAAAAGTCTTACAACAACAATTTTGACATTTCGATGGGTTCTCTGGATTCTGCTGAAGCTTCTGACCTGGTTGGGTTATTTCTGTTGTATAATTTAAGTGCATTTGACTGTCTGGATTCCGATAGTATAGGATTGTATAGGGATGATGGTTTATTAGTTGTTAAAAACTCCACTAAAACTAAGGTAGACCGTATTAGGAAAATGATTCATAGGGTATTTAAGGATTTAGGTCTTAGGACAATAGTCACTACTAATGTTAAACAAGTAGATTTTCTAGACGTCACCCTAAACCTTGCTAACAACTCTTTCCAACCATATGTGAAGGTTAATTCCAATCCGATTTACGTTCATCCAAATTCCAACCATCCCCCTTCAGTTATCAAACATATACCCTCTTCCATTGGATTTAGAATTAGCACTAACTCTTCTAACAAAGATGTTTTTAATAAACATAGTGACTTTTATAATTCTGCACTTAAAAATAGTGGATACAAAGATATCAATATTCAGTATAAAAACCCTGTTAACTACAACCATAAGAATAGATCTAGAAAGATCATCTGGTTCACTCCCCCTTTCAATTTAATGATTAAATCTAAATTAGGACGTATGTTTCTAAACCTAATCAAGAAACATTTCCCTAACACTGAAACTAACCCACTTAGTAAAATATTTAATTCTAATACACTTAAATTAAGCTATAGTTGTGCAGATAACCTAGAGAAAATCATTAAAAAACATAACAACATAGTCTTTAACAAGTATAGGGATTCAAAAAGCTCGATTACTCAAAAGGTTACTGACAGTAATACTAAATATAATGACACAAATAATAATTCATGTAATTGTAGGTATCCTAGTAATTGTCCACTACAAAATAACTGTGGAATACGTTCTGTAGTCTATCTTAGTACTATCTCAACTATTGAGAATCCAAATATAAAGAAGTTTTACATTGGTAGCACAATGAATACATTCAAAGAACGCTGGCGGGGGCATATGCAATCTTTCAATAACTGTGACTATAGGTACATGACTTCATTGTCCAAGTACTTTTGGAACCTAAAAGAAAAGAACAAAACACCTACGGTTAATTGGACATTGATTAAGAAATCCCGGACATGTAAATCCCTATATTCCCCGTGTTACCTGTGTCTTAACGAAAAGTTTGAAATTATTAGATTTAAAAACAAGGCTGATCTCTTAAATCAGAGATATGAACTAACGGTTAATTGTAAACACCGTTATAAATTTAACTTATTATAGGGGTCGTATACTTTAAATGATAATGATACGTAGCTATAAGTTGAATAGATTATAACTTTTATTACCTGATGGTCAATCTGACGATATGAATGTGTATGGTATAACTACATAATGTTACTCATTTTTCTGTATGTGTATGTATATATATGTATATATTTATGTGTAGTTATGTGTGTTTGTACTGCGAAATGTGTATGTTTGTATTTTAATGTATTAATATGTTGCTAAGTTTTGTATATATATATATATATATATGTATATATGTATGTGTGTGTATTTGTTTGTGTGTTTATAGATATATGTGTGTATGTGCGTGTATGTATGTATATATATATATATGTGTATGTGTATATATATATATATATATATATATATATATATATAAAGTAAGAAGGTGAAAAGGAGGATAAGAAGAAAAGAGGTTAAAAATATTGGTGTGTATGAGTATGTATATGTATTTGTGGATGTGGGTATATGTGTGTGTATATATATGTGAGTATGTATCCTTATATGCATGTATATATATTTCTTTATGTGTGTATATATGTAAGTGTCTGCATGTTTATGTAGTTGTGTATATATATGTATGTGTGTATGTGTATATATATATGTGTGTGTAGGTGTATGTGTATGTATGTGGATGTGTGTGTATATATATATATATATATATATATATATATATATATATATATATGTATGTATGTATGTGTGCATGTATGTGTATGTGTGCATGTATGTGTGGGTATATATATGTATGTGTATGTATGTATATGTATATATATATGTATATATGTACGTATATGTATATATGTATATATGTGAATGTATGTAGGTGTATGTGTATGTATGTATATATATATATATGTGTATATGTTTGTATGTGTATTGTTATATTGTGTACCTAATTTTATTTACGTATATTTATGTTGATATGGATGTTTTTTTTTTTTTTTTTTTTTTTTTTTATTATATACATGTATGTTAGGATACGTGCATTTTTGTGTTTGCATGTATATCGAAGTATGTCTATGCATATGTATGTGTATGTATGTCTGTATATTTATATATGTTTTTGGTCAAATGTCGTTGCATTTATGTGTATGTACGTATATATGTGTATTTATTACTATAGATAAGTATTTTTATGTAGATATTCATGTGTATGTATATTTCTGTATGTGTGTATGCATGTATGTATGTGTATGTATGTGTATATATATATATATGTATATATATGTGTGTGTGTATATGTTTGTATGTATGTATATATGTGTATATATGTATGTGTGTGTTTACTTATGTAGGTTTGCAGTTGTATATATGTATGTTGACACCTACTATATATGAAATTGTTTATGTGTACGTGTAGGTAGGGTAACTTGGGTATGTCATTACGGCCACATGAGTTAGGATATATGTGTGTATATATGTTTATTTTTGTGTATTGCTGTGTATATATATATTTATTTGTAAATATGTGTACACATATTTGTGTGTATATTTGTGGGTACATATAGGTATATGTGTATGTATGTGTATGTGTACTTGATACCATGGAAATGTATACGTATGTATATGTTTATGTATGTATGTGTAGATGTTTCGGTGTGTATGTATGTATGTATATTTATGTATATGTGTGAGTATGTGTGTATGTGTATGTATATATGTATATGTATGTGTATGTGTATGTGTATATATATGTATATATGTGTGTATATGTATATGTGTGTATATATATATATATATATGTTTGTATGCGTATATATGTGTGTGTATGTGTGTGTGTGTATATATACTTATATGTATATGAGGTGGACATCGTAGCTACCGATGGGTGTTGAATTTAATGTCCGGTTTTTTTTTGTTTTTTTTTACATACACTATATTTTAATATATTAAATAATATTAATTTTGATCATTTTTATCTTTGTATATTTACTCGCTTAAATTAGATTTCAATAGGTTGTTAACATTCATGCAATGACATTTTCTGTCTTAAATATTTATCGGTTGGGGTATGCAACTGTCTGGGTCAATGTCTGTGGATGTGTGTGCATGTATTTATATGTATCTATGTGTATGGAAAGTGCATCCACTTTTAATTATGTATGTATGTACGTGTGTGTTGGTTTCCCTTCTCCCATTTTCCCCCCCTTTTTTTTTTTTTTTTTTCATGACAGACGGTGGAGATGTTCTCTGTCTTGTCCCCTTTTTTGTGTGTGTATATGTCTTGGTGCTTATGTATTAGAATCTGACTGCGTTTGTTTTACGCGTGAGTTTGGGACCCCATTTACACATCATGAGGATTAAAATGTATACATTGTAAAAAGACCGGATATTAAATATAGCTAAAGTAACTTCAATGAAAAAATAAATTGAATAACATATATATTTCTTCTTTTCTCCTCAGTAATTTTATAGTTGTAAACTTGATAGCGAATAAATGTTAAATTTTGGTTTTGTAATTAGCAGTTTTAAATTTTAATATTAAATTTTATCATATAATTTAGTAATTATTCGTTGGAATAAATTATTTTTTAATACTAAACATCTGAATAGATATTATAACATGACTTCGTTATCGAGCTTTTTGAATTTTCCTGTAATTGTGTTCTGATTGGTCTACCTAGCCTCTGTAACAACGTTTTCCCCTTACGTAGAATATTAATTAATTTGAAACTTTTAAAACCATTTATTTTACATTCAACGTCATCACTTGATAAGACACCGTAGGTGTTGAAACAAAATGGCTATTTTTGTAGTGATTTTATAACATATTTATGTTATAAATTTTTTTTTTTCTTTAAAAATAAATAATTATATATATATATATATATATATATTAACCCTTTGAGACCTACGTTCCTGAAAAATTTTAACAATTCTGCCTGAGCTCCTGTGTCAAAATTCGTTAATAATTGGTATGTAATGTTTGAAGGTAGATATAAAAATAGTTTATCCACCGTTCAACCGGTAGCTGGGCGTTAAGTCATTTTTCCCTACCACTGTTCAACCGGTGGCTGTGCATTACGTCATTTTTCTCTACCATCGTTGAACCGGTGGCTGCGCATTACGTCATTTTCTCTACCACTATTCAACCGGTGGCTGCGCATTACGTCATTTTTCTCTACGAACTGTTCAGCCGGTGGCTGCGCATTACGTCATTTTTCTCTACCACTGTTCAACCCGGGATGCGCATTACGTCATTTTTCTCTACGAACTGTTCAGCCGGTGGCTGCGCATTATGTCATTTTTCTCTACCACCGGTAAAACGGTGGTCAGGGCTCAAAGGGTTAATGGAGAAAGAAAAGTGCTGAAACAATGGTTGTTTCTCAAAGCAGAGACTGGACAAAATTCTTTTAGCACTTCTGTCTACGCTGTTTCGTGTTTATATTGATCAAGTCCTGCCGCCTGTAAAGAATAGATTCCCACGTGACACACAATGATAAATGTTGTATTTTAATGTGACTTTTTGCCAAAATATTCCTTGGTTTCTTGAATTTTTTCGCGAATAACAAAGCAAATGCCAGGCTCTGTCCATGCAGCCGGTCGGTCTAAGATTAGGTTACAGTTCTCTTGACCCCTGTCTCCCGCAAGTATTTAAGCTAAGAAATTAAATGTATTTACACAAAATACAAAAGGTAATGCTGTTAGTAAAATCCAGGAACGCCGGTTAGTATTAATCAAAGATTGCTATATACAGTCTCGAAGTAAACTTCCTTAGAGTCGAGCGTCCTTGTAAACGTCAACTCAATCACAGTGTCTATGTACTTTCCACTCGGTTCCTCCACCCTGTTCCTCTACCTGTACCTCTACCTTCAGACATCATGACTGACTGACTGCGGCTATTTTATGGCAGCAGGACGAGTCAATTTATCTCAGAAAAGGGTGGACCCCATAACATAAAATGACTTGGAAATTTGGGTACCACATCGGATATGCTGAAGCTCAGTTTATTATGGTTAATAAACGCGCGACACCCATTAAGTAAAGAAAACATTAATCATACCTCACTTAAAGACTTACCTCATTATGCCCCGAACTTATAAGCACCCACCAAATTTCATAAAATAAAAAAAAAATTAAAAAAATTCCAACCAGTCAGTAGGGTACGTTGTATAAAAAATTTGTTAGTGACTGATTCCTTATCGTTCTCCGAAATTAATCAAATTAAATGAAAAATAAATTCAATATCTACTTATTTACTCTATTTACACAAAACAAAACGATATAATGTGAGGAATATAGAATTGATTTTTCTTTATTTGCTTATTACGTTTATTGTACTTTTCTCTTACAGAAAGGTTCACCCTTTACAAGGCCCGGGAGCCACTCGAGGCAGAGGATTACGTTAAAAAGCAATTTGTGCGGACAGGAATCGAAGTTAACGGTTAAACCTGGCCTTGAACAGCTTAAGACTGTAGTTATCGGCAAAACATCTTGGAAGTCGCTTCCACAGAACAATGTTTCACGGGAGGAAGCTGTTAGTGTGGAACTTACTTCTCACCGATGAACTACACAGGGAATGTAGGTGGTTTGCTACTATGTAAGTAGCTTGACGTGTTCTTGCCGTGAAGGTTTGAATTCGTGGCGCCAGGGAATGTAATTCGTTCGAACACTTGTCGGTAGTAGCGGCTCGCCACATCCAGCCTGTTAAAAAGAGACGGAAGGGTGAAGAATAATTATTTATAATAATAATAAATAACAAGGGCTCGAAGACGCTTTTGGAATTCTGTCAAGGTTGGAAAGTAAGGTCTAGGCATCTCGTGGACAAATATTACAACAGTACTCTATTTTGGCTTGATCTGGTTCCTGTAAAGAAGGAGGATAACAGGAGGAGTCGGGTACTTACTGGAGCGGTAGAAGGAGCCCACTATACTGTATAAACATAGAAATGTTACAAATGCTGCAAAAATAAAATTAAAAGCTTTGAATTAAATCTATCTGAAGCTGATTGACACAAACCCATTACACATGTAGCATGCTTGAACTAACAGTCAGGTACAATTATTTAATGCCAGCACATTGAAATGGAAACTGTGCATTAAGTAATGAATGGCTGAATACAATAACAATGAAATAGCAATCAGATTCAACTTAGAGACCAGCTTGTTTATTGATATGTTCATTAAACAAGGAGTGATTATATAGAGAGAAGGATCTCAAACATTAAGGACAGCTGTACACAGCATGGATACTCCCACTAATATTTCACCATAGAAATTGTCTCAACTGTGACCAAAATGGAATGGAACTTTATCGTTAAGTAAGACGTGGCAGTATTGTGAGATCTTAGTGAGGTTGCAAACAAGGAGGAGGCTTTTACTTAATATCAGGAAGGGGCAGCTGAAGTTTCTGGGACACATAATGAGGGCCTGGAGAATCTGATACTCACGGGTCAAATAGAAGGAAAGAGAGACAAGGGAAAACAACACGTGACATACCTGAAGGACTTGAGCAGGTGGATGACAGAACGTGGTCTATGGGAGGAAGCAGCGGGAAGGAACTTGTTGGGAGCTGCAAGGGATAGGGGGAGGTGGAGAGCCATGATCGCCTACGTCCTGAAAGGACATGGCCCATAAAAAGAAAGAATGTACATAATATAGAGCTGATTATTTTATTTGCTTATTTATTACGTTTAATGTTCGATAATCTACTTTGTGGTATAAACATTTAGAAATAGAGATGTTACAAATGCTGCAAAAATAAAATTAAAAGCTTTAAATTAAATCTATCTGAAGCTGGCTGACACAAACCCATTACACATGTACTATGCCTAAACTAGCAATCAGTAACAACTTGTTACTATCTCATTTATTAATATGATCATTAAATGAGAAGTTTTGTGACCAGATCACTGGAATGGAACTCGGTATTTAAGTAATAAGTGGTTGTATTGTGAAAACAATCTGCAAGAACTAACTTTGAGACGAATTGGGTATTAAGCTTGATTAGTTTAACTCCAGGCCACCCTGTAGGCCACAGCTATAGAAAGTCATTCAAAATGTATTGCATATGAAAATATAATTAAGAGACAAATTCATTGTAAAATACTTTCAATTTGTGTAGGTGGTTTAACGGTTAGAGGCTCAAAACGAGAAATCAGCGAATCGAGTTCGAACTCTAACCGTTAAACTTCGTCTAGGTACCCTGATTTTCTAAGCGTTACTTTGATGTGGCACAAGGTCGAAAGTGTGAAACACCCAGTGAGGATCAAACTCACTACTTGTTTCGGTGTCCCCCCTCTAAAGAGTCTATGTTAGACTCTTCCCCCTACTATATGATTAGTAGGAGAGAAGGCTTCGGGTTATAGTGAATAGATTGATTCATTCGATACACTCTCACTAGTAGTGTAATACCCTTCTGGTGTACTTACTGATTAATATAAGATATATCTGCAAACCTGGCTTTTGTAATTACTTAACCATTTACTTGATCACAACACTACTCAATTGCAGTTGATCTACCGAGACAAACTTGCTAACCATTACACCATGTCGAAGTTGCCAAATGATTTGCTTAGCTTAGATATGGCACAAGGCCTAAAGTATGGGGCACCCAGGGAGGATCGAACACACTATTCAGACGTAACTGATCTAGCGAGACAATCTTGCTAACCATTACACCACGCAGTAACCAAATAACGATTTTCTTAGTCAAGTACCAACTTATATGAGCTGGTCACCTTGCTCGGATGCCAAAACAGGTTCTGTTTGGTGAGCTCACAAAAGGCAAGCGTTCTCATTGCAAGTCGCGAAAATGCTTCCAGAACAAGCTTAGGAATACACTTAGTATGGTAGACGTAGAGACTTGCATCTTGCATCAAACAGGGACGTAGAGAAATTTAATTGATCTTTGGTGTTGAAGAATTTGTGATCAACAGGGTTAGTTACGCTGAGCTGAAACCACCTGGTAGTCATATGGAGGACATCAACCCTCTTCTCAAGAGGAGCACAGAGGTGTCGCTCTTATGTGATGGTGGCCGTGTCTGCTTCTCGAGGGCAGCCAAAAACGTAGGCACGAGAACAACACCATCTACCAATATTATAGCCAGTCTATTGTTTTGTTTTTACAAAAAATTCGTATAGTATTTGTAATAAAGTTTGTAAGTCTGTCGCTGAAAAGAACAAGTAACCACGACATTCTACACATCCGCGCAGACAGACGCACGTTCGCTAACAGGCAGACACACACAAACGCACGTACATATTCCCTATGAAAAAAAAAAACCCTGAAACGTGCATATGAAAAAGAAATCAAAACATTATCCACACTTTCGCCATAGCATATCTTTAGCTTTGTCTTCTGCTCATGCGTACTTACTGACTGTGGTCACGTGATTGAAGTTTGTTTTTGTTTTTTAGGTTTTTTTTTCTTTTTCTTTTGCTGCTGTTACAGTGCGCACCAGGGAAAAATAAATAACAATGATAAAAATCTGCAAATAACATGCTACCTTATCGACAACTCGCCGTAGCGTGCAAAAGTGGGTGGGGCAGAGGGTGCGAAGGCCCCGGGCATTGTATCGGAAGGACATCAAATCAAAAAAAAAAAGTTAGTTTATATTTAATTTGAATGAAATGTTTATTTCATGTCTCACCTGCTTTTACATATTTAAAACGTCTTACTTTCACATATTTCTCAGTACTAGGCCCTATAGCCCCCCCCCACACACACACACGCACATTTAAGTCTTAGGGGCACACAATCAAGAAATTAGCCCTGGTCATCACCAAGCCTCAGAACGTCACTGCTATTATGATCTCTCGAGCTGGCTTCTTTTTTTTTTTTTCGTCAATGGTGAAGATTAACGGGTTTTCTGCTCTTTCTTCGTACCTCACGTTTGTCCAGCCACTTTTAATCGCTGCATTGTGTTAAAAAAAACGAAAACAGATGAATTTCAGCCCCTGACACACCTTCCGACCAGAGAAATCGGATCACTGCTCCTTGTTCCTCCTTGGTGCACACTGCTATCGGAGCGACCATGTTTACATTGAAACAGCTGCAATAAAAGTGGCGCGATCAAGCTCAAACTTCGATCACGTGACCACAGTAGTATCACCTATAAACACGCGTGAGCAAATGGCAGTTTGACAGGCTTAAAGATCTGTTATGACGAAAGTGCTGATCATTTTTTTTACTTGCCTCGTACATTCTCTTTTCATTAAAACTGCATCCTTTAAAAGGAAATTATTGTTAGACGTATAGAGCTATCAGTTGATTCAATATAATCACTACACTTCTTGTCAGTGGAAAAACATGAATCCAATAAAAAACAAAGAGTTGTTGATAGAAGGCAAGAAAAGCTCTCTATGTTGATTAAATGAAAGAAGTTTTGTTTTTGAGACCTTAAAATTTACAAGCCATTCCTCGTTATCATGCAAATATGGTGGGCGACAAAATTGTGGGTGTTCTTAAACAGAAATCTATAATTATTTCGTTTTTTTTTTTTTTTGCCGTTGTGATGAGAGGAGATGTTTATCAGATCATTTTTGTATGTGGATGTTCGATTTTAGATCATTATCCGTACGGCTTAACATGATATCCTGGGAAAGTAAAGTCCTCTTTGTTTCTGTTTCATAAATAAATTCAGATCTATGTTCGATGTTGTTTAGCCTATCTGCAATTCCAAGCAATATTTTTGCGGAGTGTATTCATAAAGCACAATCGAAGTATCGAAATATATATAAGATTGTTCAGTGTTATAATAATTTACCCATGCACGCATGGACTATTCCAGCTATAAATAAGAATAGGTACTGCCTTTTAGAGGAGGGTAGTTTCCAGCTGTCAGATCTGATAGTCGGACCGAATATTCTTGTTGTAACACTATCGTTTGTATTACTATTTTTCTGTTACTATATTTAACTCAATTCCTCTCTTTATTTCTGGCCCTAACAAGGCCACAACATTTAGGCAAACTATTTTAGAAAGGAGCAGTTACTAGAAATTCTAAGAAAAAACAAGCTGAAATATAGCTAAGAGGCGATCCCATCAGTAATTCGAATTTTTGTCTATAAAAGATATTATCGAAAGTGAAATAGTTTTTTTTTTTAATAAGTTGGCAGATCTTAAGAATTTTGTCTGGGAGGGAGCGTTTAATTTTTTATTTTTTTTGCAGCAGAGATTTCTTTAATAGTTTAGGTAAAGAGGTGTGGTGGAAGTGAGTTCGAATCTTACTGAAGGTTCTAACCTTTATTTCCGAGATGCGAAGCGTATTTAGAAACGAGAATTTCAGTAAAAAAAAATCTTCGATAGAAAGAAACTTAAAATAAAAATTAATTCTACTCAAACATTAAGTGTTATTAAAATTAAATAAGTATTCGAATCTTTGAAGAGTTTTAAATGCGACTGAATTAGGGATTCAAGTTTTATGTATATTGATTTTTCAGAGTTACATTTTGGAACGACTGGGAAAAAATCTATAATAAATATATGCGTTTCTAGATATTGAACGGAAATCATTTTTATATGAGAAAAATATTCGATTTCGTATTTCTAATATAAAATTTATGGAAATTGAATTAGACTTTATATTTGATTTAAATGGGTCTTGTCACGAGTTTCCATCTTCGAAATGTCCCTGAGGATACGGTTGAAAACGCGTTTATGTTTTTGTCTTTTATATAAAAAACGCTGTAAATGTTTACACACACACACAGGCACATACCCCACTCAATATATATATATATATATATATATATATATATATATATATATATATATATATATATATATATATTAAGTTCGTGCAAAAATAATGACGTAATAATGTCGTTTTTTGACGTATTTTTAACGTCAAAAAACGACATTATTACGTCATTATTTTTGCACCAAATTAATATATATATATATATATATATATATATATATATATATATATAAAGAGAGAGAGAGAGAGAGAGGGGGGAAGAAGGAGAGAGAGATAGACACTACACTTCAAAAGTTTGAAGCAATCCCCTGCATTAGCATGGGATGAACTTGACAGAAGAGGAGAAAAAATTAAAAGTGCTCTTACAGTCATTGGAAAAAAGAATGGAATCAGTTATCAAACTTATACTTTTAGAAACTTTTTACAAAGAATGTTAAAGATTTGTGCTGCAGTAATAAAAACTAAAGGAGGATATTTTGACACGAGCAAAATTTTTATCAGAAAATTTTTTTTTTTTTAATTTTTGTCCTAATAATGTTTCTAATAATAGAATCATGTCTCATTTTTTTTTAACCATGTATCATAATGTTCTCTTATTTAAAGTACAAATTTTGGGGCCAATTAAAAAAAAATGACCAGAGGTCGTCTCAAACTTTTGGACTGTAGTGTATATATATACATATGTATATATATATATATATATATATATATATATATATATATATATATATATATATATATATATATATATATATATATATATATATATATAGAGAGAGAGAGAGAGAGAGAGAGAGAGAGAAAGAAAGAAAGAGAGGGAGGGGGTGCAAAAGTACTAAAGAAAAACAAAAGGTGTGTACAAATCATATTGTATTGATTATACAAACATTGGTAATACTGGTATAATACTGTGTAGCTACATTTGGAGCGCATATATATATATATATATATGTGTGTGTGTGTGTTTGTGTGTGTACATACACAATGTATTCAGCTCTAAGTTGATAATGATAATCCCTCTTTATGTTGTGACCTCCTGATTAAGTTTTCCTTTCTATCTTTCCCCACTTTTTTAAACTTAGTCACCGTTCTTCTTGAATGGACTTCGAAGAGGGAAGCCACAGTATGAATGTTGATACCATTACTAAAAGCCTGAAGGAACTTTTTCCTTTCACCATTGCTCAATTGGGAAGACATAGTGGGGCTGACTCAAAATGATTTTAACCTGTTCTCTTTCTATCTGAATAACTCAAAGGGTTTTTCAGTGTCTCTTACACAAAATTTCTCCTTTTGGATCGTAGTCCGATAATTGTTAAGACTGTTGTTAATATTTTCTTGATTTTTTTCAAACGTCCTCTGTCACTTATCAGTCCAGTTCCACTTTTCGCCTTTTTAAAGCAAATTGTTGAGTGCAGCTCTCAAATTTTGGATATTAGTTATGTAGATTTGATCATATTTTGCTAGCCCTAGAAAAGCTTATGACCTAGTAACGTTTGCTGGAGGAGGCATATTTTAATTGTACTTACCCCCGACAGATCTGTTTGTCGACCATTTTTGTCAATGATTTGACCTAGATACTTGATTCTAGCTTCTTTTAACATGTCCGATATGTTGTTCATTCGATACCTTTTTAATTAATATCATCCAGGAAAGCAACTGTGAAATTACAAGCTGCGAACTGGATCAGAAGCTCACCACAGAATGAGGGATCATCATTTCAACTTAGAGCTAAATACATTGTTTATGCGCACACACACAATCGCTCACGCAGACACGCAGACACACAGACATACAAGCATATATATATATATATATATATATATATATATATATATATATATATATATAGATAGATAGATATATATGATCAATTCTCCCGTCGAGATTCGACGTATGAGGGTCAAGCAGAACAGTTTCCAGGAAACCGACAGCCCGACACCGTCACATGAGATTTGATTATAGTGGTGAAGGCCTCGTGCAGGACCATCCACACTTTTTGGAGGGACGAATACAGAGAACTGGTGCACCGAATCCCACAAGGTTCCCAAACGACCCTCCGCAGGTTTTGAATTCAGAGTTGTCCTTCTCCTAGACCAGTTGCCATCCAAGGCTATAGAACCCAGTTTGTCCTGCTATTTTACCCATAGCTGGAGATTATTATATTGATTATACAAATATTGGTAATATATATATATATATATATATATATATATATATATATATATATATAATGTAATGAAAAACAAATCACTTTAATGTACCATTACGATAATTTATTTCACCTAAATCCTTTTTTAAGGATTCAGGATCATCAGGTAAATCTTCCAACAACGAAATGAGAAAAAAAATGGGATTAGAAATTGGTGGGTAGTGTAATTTTTGTAATTTAATAGAGGGGGTTGAGAGTGGTAGTTAACCAGACAATATAAAGTATAGGGAGGGGTTAATTTTATATCTCTCTTAAGTATGTTTTATATTGGAGTAGGAGGAGTGACAGAAAACTTGGCCTCTTTAGATGGTTAATAAAACGGAAATGAATTGTCGAAAATGTATACAAGTGAGCCTTACGGTAAAGAGAGGGATAGGGGGGAGGGGGAAAGAGAGATGGAGTTGTTATAATTTTGTTTTAACAAAATTATGTAAAAGATAGTTTACAATGTTTGATAGAAAATTCGATGTCTGAAAAAAATTTTGTTATTAACTTAAATATTTAATTTTTTAAGTAAGTAGTTTCAGGACTAAATATAACTATTATTGTAATAAACATATTTATCTAGGACATAAAGAAATATTTAAAATCTTAATAGTTTATTCACCCGACTAATTGTATTTCCAAAAAAAAAAAAAATATATATATATATATATATATATATATATATATATAACATCTATTTTAATATTCAAAATTAATTCATGAATGCAATTTATTTATTACATTGGTAAACTAAATTAAAGATTAGGTTTCATTATTTAATAATAGAATTTGAGGGTAATATTAATTTTCATTTATTCATATATGCCTCACAAATGCATTCATGTGAATCCCTACATACATACGATCATTAACAAGTAAAAAAAAAAAAAAAAAAAAAAACCTTTGAGATAATTTACACAAAAAAATTCATTTATCCTCATACATAAACTATATATACATTTTACAATCTTTATCTATATTTCAAAATATATATAGATTTCACAGTAAAGAGAGAGAGACGTTCCAATGTTGGTATGCAGTAAGTATTATACTAGTATTACCAATATTTGTATAATCAATATAATATTATTTGTGCACAATTTTTGTTTTTCATTACTACTCCTGCATCCCCTTTGTTGAAATATAGCTGGGGTCACTTTTATCCCAAAAGGAAGCCAGTAGAACTTATACAATCGTGCGTTTTTATAGTTGTCAACTCTGAACATTCTTCTTCAAACTGTATTTGAAAATACGCTTCAGAAAGATCCAGCTTCGAAAAAATGTTTCCATCATTTAAGTTCGACTTAGTAAAGTGTAGTTATGTGATTCTAAACATTTTTTTAACCCTGTCGACTAAAACAAATTTTGTTATATCTTTTTTTTTACATACACTGCTAGTGCTGCCCATTTTGAATGGTCAATCTTTTCTATTATACCTTTTTTCAAATCCGTCTAATTGATCGTTGACTAAATCCAATTCTGCGAACAGTACACTAAGTTTCGGTTTAAACACTGGAGTCGAGCCTTTTAACAGTTGAAATTTCGCTTTGAACACCGAACAAACCGATCCGACGGAACATTGGGAAAATATTTTTTCAATTCTTCTTTTAAATTTTCACACTGTTTTATTAAACTGGTATCTTGTCCACTTACATTTTTGGAATAGATACTCATAGGCAAATCTCACAATTCAAATAATTTCATCGATTCAGTACCGAATAAGTTTGTAGTAATTTTAACATATAAGGCATAGCTTTTACAGACTTGTTATGAAATGAAATGTTACAAGTAATTTCACCAATAACAAATTATTTCTAACCCGACATGCCACGTGTGATTTTCGAGGTTCTTTTAATATAGGTTTTCCCTTTCCTTTCCATGTGACTTCGTTGATTATTGTGATATCACTACCAGTGCCTAGTTGCATTTTTACATACACGTTATTTATTTTCACATACACGAATTTTCTTTGGTTTTCTGTAATTATTTTTCCCATCGCAACGCTATGTACGCATTTTTTTTCTGTGAGAACTTTTACTTGATTGATTTTTACAGTATTACTTTTTATATCCTACATTTCCACACTTGTAGCACTTTGAATTCTTAAAGAGTCTGTCATCCCCGAGACGTAACCTTACACGTCTGATACCGGGATTAATTTTTCTTTTTCCACATTTCTTTAGCATGTATGTATGCGCATTCTTTTTCTTCAATTTCTTCCATATCGCCTCTCAGATTTAGGATTCTCCGAAATTCGTCCGATATTTCTTGTAGTGTTCTCTTTTGATATTGTTCAAGTTTCGTTAGAGTTCTCGCACGTATTTCTGCATCTTTTTTCGCCGCTATCCCTTGAATGAAAATTAACCCTTTAAACATCTTCGGAGTCAGCTCGTTTAATTTGAATCTTTCGCACTCTTTGTTAATGGTTCCAGCACATGTGACAACATCTTCGTCAGATTAATACACTTTCAACGATTATTGTATAACGAGCTTTTCTCGCTAAAAATTTTATTTACAATATTTAATGTTTCTTTCAAGAAAATTTCTTCTGTTTTTTCAGTAATACAAAATCAATATTTTTCATGTTCTGTCGGTGACAACTTTCTCAACAAAAGTCTTGTTTTTTTTTCTCGTCTTCCGGATCGCTGCATTCTACTCTAAAAATTTGCTTGTCTCATCTAAAATAAGCAGAAATGGTAATTCCATCATCTGAATTGTATGTAAATTCAGTTATGGCATTTGCCACTGCGTCAGAAGTGAAAAGAATTGTGGAATTTTGCGTTTCCATCCGTATTATTTAAATTAAATTTTATTGTTAGTTCTGGAGTCCCACCAATTGCTGTTGTTGATGTTGCTGTTGTTGTTGCTGTGCTTTTACCACTTGGGCTAATAATTATTCCATATTTAAAGATTATCTGTTTTTTACTTCCTTCTCTTTCTTTTCTTTTTACACGCGTCAAAGAGAAAAAAATTATTATACAAACGTGGTTCCAATTTCTCGTCGTCACTGTTACGATGTACGCCGAAGACAAAAAAAAGTACATTTTCCTACTCAGTGTGGATTAGGATTCTTCTCTATTGACTCCAGCGGACTTCACTGATTCACTTGGAGTTCTTTACTTAAGGCGTCTTGCCTTGTTCAGTTGTGTTACCGGTGAGTTGGGGAGAGTATTTGGTTTGTTTTGTTTTAAGGCACATCAACCTTAATTGGTTATTTAATGCCGACAAGATTTTTATTGCTGGTAACATTTTTTCTTCGATAATATATTATTAGTATTTTTTTTTTTTTCAAAAATGTATTGCTGGTAACATAACCTATTTTTATACTTTCGTTGTGTTTTATCCTAGTTTTGGGATTAACTATTTACCCATAGTAAGAACCCTAACAGGTGTTACCTAACAGGGTTGAACTTGGCAACACCAGCAATTGAGAGGTGGTTCTACGCTCCTCAGATACGCTGATCAGAAGCCTTGCTGTTGGTCGTAATTTATCGTTTTACTCAGGACGTGGGTGTAGTTTATCGTCTTACCCAGGATGCGGGAGAGTATTTACTCCAAAACAGATAGATAGATAGATAGATAGATAGATAGATAGATAGATAGATAGATAGATAGATTATTCACACGGCGAGCCGATGTACCAGTCTTTGTTGGGTAAGAGAAAGTGATCTGGTTTGTAGTTGGTTATAATATCAAGGGGAATGTGAGGATGACCAAATACAACTCTGTCAGAGTCAGATTATCTAAATTGTTGACTATATTTAGTCCTGAACAGTAACCTCGTATAATTTCAAATACCAAAAAGAAGAAAAAAAAGTTTATATATTTGTTAATGTCATTATTCATGGTTCATATTCAGCAATTTCAGTGATGCACTGTGTCAATCAGTTGGTGGCAATTATCTATTTTAAATAGATTTGTTTCTGGTACCTTTCCAAAGGAACAAAAACATACAAAGCTATGTTGGAAATATATTTGGGGGGAGAATTATTCAGTGAATTTGCTTTTTCAGAGAATACGAATATTTTTCTAATTTTTTTCTAAGCGTATCTCATATGTGACAAAAAGCTGAAAGTACAGGGCACTCAGTGAGCATCGAACTCATTGCTCATTCATAATTGCTCTGGCAAGGCACGCCAAAAACTATTACACTATTTGCTATTGTCTTTATCTTTGTTGCCATATTCAAGACGTTTCAGCCATTGTACGCTACGGTATTCTTCAGGCGATATTCATTAGAATATCGAAATGACTCTTTATTTAGTCCACGGGAATCGATTGTTCTACTTCCATGCCCCATAACTGTTTTGGAATATTGTTTTTTCAATTAACTCCCTTTAGTAACTAAAACTCTCCAAGTTTTTGTTTCCTCTGATCTATGGCCAGGTATTGAAATCAAAATTCTTTGGGTCAAGAGATTTTTTTTAATTATTTCAACAAACGCTTTTATCCACTTATATTAGCAAGTGAATTTTGGGGATTTATAAACCTAATGTCTCAGTAACCATTTTTACCAAAGCTAATATTACAATTTTTTGTAATTGTTGTTTTGTTTCTTTTATGACTTACCATATGCGCTGATTCCTTAAGTCTTCGTATTTTCCAACGAGTTTATTTGAACTTCATCCCGCAGAGGGCTGCGATCTCCCTTTTCCTCCATATATGGTCGGTCACGTATGATTTTTATATTTCCGCCCGTCTTACGGCATTATGGTTTTCCACATATCTTGTTTCTCCTTGATATTTCTAGCCGCAGCTTCACTGGATGACGTCGTGCAAACAGTCCTTAATCATGTTCTCGTCTATAGATGGTCTAACTTCGAAGAGATGTCTACGTAGTGTTGAACTACTCTTGAAGGTTGTCCTGATATTATATTGATCACAGACCTTTTGTATATTTCCGATAAGCCCTTTACATAGAGTATGCAGAGGCATTTTCTGGGTGTTGCTACCATCTTGTACAATCCCAGTTTCTGGGGGCTGCTGTCATGTACACAGAGTAATTGTTACCTTGAAGGGTACTGCTTATACTAGGCATGTCCACTGTTTTCGCAGAAAAACAGCATAGCGTAAATGAAAAATGCCACAAAATTAAAGAAAATAAAGTATTATCGTCAAAATGTTTATGTTATTATTAAGATGAAAGAAAAAAGTATTTTTTAATTATTTTTTGAAATTTTTTAATATTTTCTAACACGTTCGAAATTTCGGTTAAAATCTTCTTTTGTTTACGTCATCGCGGGAACGTTAAAATAACAGTTTTTTTTTTGCGCTTTTTTCCCGTTGAAAACACATTGATTTGGAAATTCTTGTAAAATTAAAGTAATTGTCCAATTTTAATGAAATTTTCAGGACTTATTCACAAATAAATGAAATTATTTTTGAAATATTTTGTTTTTAGAAATTTTTGGTGAAAAATATTTTTTTTAAAATATGTTACCCCCCACTTATTTAATTTCATGAAATTTCGCCCGAAACCTTTTCGGATCCTCAATTTTTTTTTTTTGTTAAAAGGAGGAGTCTTTGGAGATGATAAATAACCTACTTTTTTTTTCAAATTTGCGCTATTTAACTGAAAATCTTGTCTGAATTGAAAAATAATGAATCCAATAAAACAATGATATTACTTAATTAGAAAAGTTTTTAATTGCTTTTGTAAATAAGTAATATTAAGGACATTATTGTCTGAAGAAATAATTTTTTTCTGATAAATAATTAATTTTTACAATAATTTTTTCGTTTTTTAAAAATTTTTAATTATAATAATTTATAATAGTTTAACATCGTGTAAAGCTCCGTATTAGGAGGGCTCCTCGATATTATGTAGTAATTAAGTAGAAAAAAAATTTACGAATCCAAAATTGCTAAGTTTAATAAATTTAGTTGAGCTACTTTTTTTAAAAATAATTTTTTATGTTGTATTTTTTTACTTAATACATTCCTTATTTCCATGTATGATATACTGAAATTGCCAGTATTATTACAAGATCACGTGATTTAAGGGTTTTGTCCCTTTACGCGGCCTTTTCAACATTTCTTATTTTCCGTTCAACTTTAATAGTGTAAACTTTAAATTTTAAAGTAATTTTTCTTTTTTTCATTTACTATTTCACTAAATAATTTTATTTTATGTATTGTATTTCCATTAGTGTGGGTCATACTCAAATAGAATATTTTTTTTTTTGTAACTCAGACTTTTAAATATTATGTCATTGATGGTAATCCGTAGTAGCTGTCATCGCCTCGTCATTCAACAATCCATCAATAGGTGGGTCAGATTGACAGGATCGATCGTTAATAATTGGTTGTATATTATTTTTTTACGCTATAAGTAAGAAAGATTTCTTTCAAATCAGATTACTTTAACTTTAAATTTTTTAATTTTACTAAAATAACGTGTCAGAAATTTTTTTAAATATTTTAAAAATCGATAAATTTGTGTTTGTTTACAAATTTCTTAAAATTAAGAAAATGGCCGTTTTTAAGAAAATTTAAAAATTTAAAATTAAATTTGACAATCAAATGTATATAGTTTCTATCTGAAATACACCAGAATTGTTTAATTAATAGAAATCGTAAATTTAATCATTAAACTTTCAATTAAAGCTAAAATGAAATCTTCAAGTATGTTTTTTCGTTGTAAAAAATTCATTTTAAACTTCAATATAGAAAATTTATGCCGAAATAGTGGAGGTACCTAGCTTATACTGACCATTTCTTGTCCATATTTCTCTGGGTCGCCACTTATGACTTTTGCTCGATCTTGTAGGCAGCGGACCATCATTTTCTTTACACTCTATGAGTGGTGGGAGTCGAAGCTGTGGTATTTTCCGATGAACGTTGAATTGCCGTATACAGATGCCTTGACCTATGTTAGTAGTACATCCAGGAATGCTAGTTTTTGTTGTTTCTCCCTCCATTGTGAACTGCATCGATGATCTTATTGAGTTCATATGGCCCAGTTGTATCTGGACCTCTTCCTGGTTTGGCCTGAGTATGAAAGTGTAATCTACGTATATTAGATATTGGCTGTCGTGTTGTTAACTCTAATGTTATTTCCACGAAATATTCCATGTATATGTTAACCATTCATGGTGATAATGGGGAGCCCCTGAATATATATATATATATATATATATATATATACATATATATATATATATATATATATATATATATATATATATATATATATATATATATATGTGTGTGTATGTATGTATGTATGCATGTATGTATTATCATATTTTCCAGCTTACTAGACACTGCGGCTTGGAAGACGCAGCGTAATATTGGAAAGAAATTTCTAAGAAAAAAAAGTCATTCTCCTCCAACACATTCACCATGCTACCCTCACATAATGGCGACACGTAGTTTACATTAATCACTCGTCCGATTTTGTTTTTTTATGGCAATGGCATACTAGTTGGTAGTTAGTAAATATACTATACAGCTTTCATTGCACAAGAGTGGTTTTATTTTCATAAAAATGAATTAAAAAATTTAAAAATATGCATTTAAAAATATAAAACAACTAAATTTTATTCGTCCTCAAACCCCAAGAACTCGTCACTGCTTGATTCATGTAAAACTCTAAACTATCACGTGGACGTGTGGCAGCCTGGTGGTAACTGATATTTTCACGAGATAAGAGTGTGAGCAAGCCTACACCATTAAGATCAAGAGCAGAAAGGCTACCACCGCTGCGAGGAAACAGAGCTGTTTAAGTTTGTGGCTCGGCTCCAGGAAGGTTTATAATCTTGGAAATATTTATAACAGCTAAGTTGTATCATATAAAAGGCTGAATTAGATAGTTAGCTAACAATCTAGTGTAATGACTCAACATAAAAATACGTATTCCTATCAGTCAAGCCATTAGGTGACCCTCCAAGGTATCGATTCATTTTTTATCACCCCCCAGCTATAGGTTAATTAGTAAGGCCTATATCACTAACTCATTATTGTCTCTAAAAAAAATTCGTACAGTCTAAAAATATTTTCTGACTTTAAATAACCTGCAAAGGGTTGATAAACCATAGAAAACGAATCAATCAAATCAATCATTTTGTTTATCTGATCACACACACACAAACACACACGCACACACAGACAGGGAGATAGTGGGTACGGTGGAGTAATGTATAGCGGCTCGGATTGAGTTCAAATTCCAGTCGAATCCATTACTTACGTTCTAATACCCTTGGGAAAGGTATTAACCTTCTTCTTCTCTCCCTCCAGTTATGGGTAAATAGCAGGACAGACTGGGTTCTATAGCTTTGGATGGCAACTGGGCTAGGTGAAGGACAACCATGAATTAAAACCCTGCGTACGGTCGTTTGGGGACCTTGTGGCGTGTAGTGCAGCAGGTCTCCGTATTCGGCCCTTCAATATGTGTGGTTTGTTCTGCACAAAGCCTTCACCACTATAAAATCATATGGCTGTCGGTTGCTAGGAACTGAGCTGCTTGACCCTCGTACATCGAATACGACGGGAGAGTCCACCATATATATATATATATATATATATATATATATATATATATATATATATATTAGACATATTTCTTTACCTGCAATTTCAGTGTTGTATGGAGAAAAAAATGAATGCATACCTTACCCTATGCCCCGGATAATAATTCTCAAAGACATAGTGCCAAACATAATACAACATAAATAATAATAATATCTGTTGAAAGGTATTGACAAGAATATGAGAGAGATACTCAGTACATATAGTTGTCAATATGCCGCGCCTTCAACCTCCCTCGCAAAAACACATGGTCTAGACACATCGGAGTTTAAAAAAATATATATAAAAACATGAAAAT
The DNA here is from genome assembly GCA_963932145.1 of Acanthosepion lycidas. Classification (NCBI taxonomy): domain Eukaryota; kingdom Metazoa; phylum Mollusca; class Cephalopoda; order Sepiida; family Sepiidae; genus Acanthosepion; species Acanthosepion lycidas. Next base: position 37,033,173 of record OZ010602.1, on the reverse strand, counting down.
ATAAAAATTAACATTCCTACCTGTTCATAGGTTTACCTGTGTATGATTATAACCAACATCCCACTCCTGACCCACATTTTATATTTCCATCGATAAGAACATCACATCAGTGCAATTCATTTTTACGGGCGGAAACGCGGTACACTGAATTTTTACACTTTGTCATTCAAATGCCTAACATTGTTCTGATATATAAAAAATGATATAGCATATTCTTCCACACACTCAGATAAACATAATAAATAATAATAATAATAATAATAACAACAACAACAACAGCAACAACAGCAAAGACCTGGAGATGGAAAAAGAAGAAAATGGGGCATTCAAAATCTAAAACTGTTCTTCTTATGTTCGGAGGTTTGTGTCGGAATAAGAAACGAACTGAAAAAGAAATCAGCAGAATCTGCAGAAAGTCCCCCAAATTGTTAAAAAAACAACAGCCCATATCCTACGAAGAGATTTGTCCATTTAAGTTTTTGATTTGTTGATAGGTGTCTTGTTTAAGTGGACACGATTAAAAAAAAACTCACATTCTTCACTTGCTCTAAGGCATTAGTTATGGTGAGTTTCTAAGCGTAGTTTAGATGCGCTACAAGGCCCCAGTGAGGATTGAGCTAACTGTTCAGTCGTAATTGATTTAGCGAGAGAAGCGTGCTAACCATTACACCACGTCGAAGTGTCCAAAATGATTTTCTATGAGCAGGTTAGATGTGACGCAAAGCCAGGAAATGGAGACACAGCGAGGATCGAACTCGCTACTCATTCATAATTGATCAAGCGAGAGAAGTTTGTTGACTATTACACCACGTCGAAGTGTCCAAAATCATTTTCTAAGAGCAGGTTAGATGTGACTCAAAGCCGGAAATAGAGACCCAGCAAGGAGCGAGCGAAGCTTGTTAACCATTACACCACGTCGAAATGTCCGAAATGATTTTCTAAGAGCAGGTTAGATGTGACGCAAAGTCAGAAAATGGAGACACAGCGAGGATCGAACTCGCTACTCAGTTATAATTGATATTGCGAGAGAAGCTTGTTAACCATTACACCGCGTTGAACTGCCCTTTTTGTTCGCTTCGTGGTTGGTTGCAAAAATGATGGAACTAACGAATGAAGTTCGCGTGAACACTTTTCATGGAAACAGCGATAGAGCTGCACGAATCTTGCGACGAGAAAGGGGGGTGCAGGGAAGGAAATATTTCATCAATGAGCGGCTCCTTTCCATATATGGCAGCAATCCTCGATTTTCGCTTTGGTTTGTCTTTTGCAAAAGTAGAGGATGGCAGGGGTGTCAGGTACTTACTAGAGTGGTAGAGGTATCCGACCATTTTTTGTTGCATTAAAAAGGTTGATAGACCGTGAAAAACAAATTAATCGATGAACCAATTACATATGTCTCTTATAATGATAAGCGTTATATTTTTAGTGGGCACATATGTTTGAGACGATATAATATTTTAAACAGCGAAATTTATGGCAAGTGGCCTAGCGATTGTTAAAAACCTACTACAATAATGCACCTCCAGACATTAATCAAAAATGAATACCCTCTTTTCCCTCAGAAAACCACATGAAAGTCAAATGTGCTACACCATTTTCTCCCATGTCTTAGGCAGAATTTCTCGATCACTAAGCCGGTTGATATTAATTTCCCTTTTTAAAATAATATGTCCTACTAAAACGTATAACGTTTATAGCAATAAAAAATAATGTTAGATTTTTTAAAAATAAATGTAATTAATTAATTAAAAAATTAATTATAAATGTATTCGTGTTTTTTCCCATCAACAAAATATTATTATATGCCTGGTATGGTAAAGTAAGATTTATTCTCCAATAAGAGATTTCAAAATCTTCGTGCTTTTATCAATAATTTTCAGTTTGATGTGACAAGCAATATAATTTTCGTTTTTAGGAAGTAATTTAATTTACGAATTTATCATGCTAACTACTAATCTTATTTGGTAGCTAACAATAAACTTGGAAAACACTAACATATTTTAGTGCTTCCACAGCAATGGCAGTATCGTCGTCGGTATTTATCAATCCACCCACGAGGATCGAATGTGGCACAAGGTATGGCAGTATCGTCGTCGGCAACACTATATACACACACACGCGCATGCGCGGCGACTGAGAATCACTGCTACGATAATTCACACAGTCAAAACATGAAAATAAACTAACTCAAATCAAACCAATTGAAAATGTTTAAAGAAGTGTCCGAATGCGCTTGAAGCAATCGACAATATGGAAAATTTTTGCACTCCCTCATTCCCTCCAAGCGGGAAAAAATGTAAGAATGCTAGAAAAACTAAATAAAAAAGTAATAAAGTTTTCCTTATCTGCTATATTTAACGAAAGATGTTTAATAGAAAAGGTTGCGGCTCAATATATATATATATATATATATATATATATATATATATATATATATATATATATATATATATATATATATAAATGAAACAAAGTCCGACAATTATTTTAAGACATTTTTTGTTTATACCTCCTTTTTATAGAACTTAAACTTAAATATTTACTTAAATATTTGTATCTATAAAAAGAACGTATAAACATAAAAAAAATGTCTTAATATATATATTAGGTTGGTGCAAAAACAATGACGTAATAATGTCGTTTTTTGACGTATTTTTTAACGTCAAAAAACGACATTAATACATCATTATTTTTGCACCAACCTAATATAATATATATTATATATCATTAATATATAAAATGTATATGTGTATGTGTAAATATATATATATATATATATATATATATATATATATATATATATATGCCTTTTTTTATACATATCATTTATATATTATATATGCGCAGTACTTATTGGAAAGTGCTCAATACCAGTGATAGAGCTAACATATTTAGTTGGATTGGTGTGAGTTTGTGACCCTGTTTTTCACGCTATTTGCGATCGTCAGACAAACTGATTGATTTTAAAAATTTTGGATATATATATATGATTGAGTATATCGGTGTTTTTATGATAGTGGGAGGAAAAATTGTCGTCGGAACGCCACTCATACGTGCGCAAATATACATACAGGCACGCGTGCGTGTATGTATGTCTGCATACGTCAATGGGTGAATGTGCGTGTATGTATGTTTGCGTACGTATGAGTGGCGTGCCGACGACAATTTTTCCTCCTCCTACCATAAAAACACCGATATACGCAACCATATATAAATCCAAAATTTAAACATTAATCACTTTGTCTGCCGATCGCAAATAGCGTGAAACCCAGGGTCACAAAATCACATCAATCCAAATACATATCTATATATATATATATATATAAAGAACAGTAAGGTATATAATCCGGTGTTCTTATAGATAGTTTTATTTTTATAAAATAGTGCTCAATGTAAATTTACAGAGCATTAATATTATATATTAACTGATTTAAAATAATTTTTTTGCCGTGCCTTTAAAACCCAGTAAATTTAAAAATAAGTTACTCCAAAATTCGCTTGAGGATGAAATGGAACTAATGTCTTTAATTTAATTACAAAATTAAATTCGAAGCTTTTAGCTTCCATTTTTGAAACATGGTTAGAACTGTGTAGCGAAAAGCCATATTTTAAATCAGTTAATTCATAATATATATATATTTTATTTAACATTCGTTTTATAGATACAAATATTTAAGCAAATGCTCTGTTTATAATAAACGGTACTAAACAACATTTACCGGCCTGAATGTCCAAGAAATTTTCACAGAAAATATTCGTCCTCCGACAGGATTCGAATCTGTATCCTATACGGAACCGTCATTTAGCTTGACGTGCCTTTACCGGTTTGGCCACAGAGGTGCGTTCGGTTAGCAAGGTCGAATTTACTGTATTTAAACTTCAATGAATCTCTCACGTACATTCATGTCTGCTCATGGCGTATCAAATGTAAACAAATGACGTCACACATTATGAAATGGACAAAGTCCGACAATTGTCAGACTCTGTCCATTTCATAATATATATATATATATATATATATATATATATATATATATATATATATATATATATAATGACAGTTTACCTTCGCTAGTCAGACAAAGCGACGTCTGCCTACTACGATAACGGAGCTACAACTGCGCCACACCACGTGTCCCGCACCCTAAGTTAGTCAGGAGAGTAGTGGCAGGAAGTAAAAGAAACAAGCTGACAATTAGGAATCGTGATTACTTTAAAAATATGGGGACAATAAAAACACCCATGTGACTAACGCAGGGTTAAAGGAAATTTAATAACGCACCAATAAATGATAGATTTTCAAAGGAATGGAATCCTCTTTTATTTTAATTTTCCAGCAGCTTTCTTCTTGATTATCTCCCCCTTGTTATACGTTCCGAACGACACTTTTCCTCGGGAGGCATCTCGCGTAATCTGACAATGGCCATAAATTCTGTTATGTCTTTACGTTAAAAGATCTTCTCGTGACGTGACACCACAACTATTCGTTGGCTGCAATCCCAACCGTAAATCAACGTCTCATTTTGTACGCGAAGGCCTTTTCTTATTGATTAATCACTACAGATTCCAAACCTCGAAAGCAGAAAGATATTCTCTCCTTCAAAGAAAATAATATCCTGTCAATTTCAGCGTTATCCTCTTAATACAACGAAGCTGGCCTGACACAAGAGTTGTGTAATTCTGTGTTTATAAGTGTTCCAACGATGTGCGTTTACTCTGTGAACCAGCCTCGCAGCTAGGCACTCTATTAATGTTGCCATTCGAGTCAAATCCATCTCTGAATGACGTGTGTGTTTTCGCAGCCTTGTTACAGTTCAGATCTTCAGCCAGCTTATCCCTCAGTCTCAAATTTGGCAGGCATCTAAATCCTTAAATCTAATCGAGTAGGTCGTTCACCGATCGATGTGGAATTCTTCCTTTTCTTCTTTTACTTGAGACGATAGTTCTCCACAACTTCGTTTTACTATCCCTTCCAGTCCTGTTTTGCCATCCATTTACACAGGCTCTTTATATAAGTAGCTCAGTTTTCCTCTTGCCTTCAATGTATTGTGAGTGTCAAATTATGCGATCCCTCTGTCCTCGTTCTGAGTTCAATAAATTTTAACCCTTTTTTCCTGATTCTAAGTTCATGTCTTTTTTGTTTCCATTTTTGAACTAGAACTTCTTCACAATTTACTGGCTCATTCCATGGCATTTTCAGCATTCTTCTACAGAATCACATTTCTGTTGTCTAAAGTTTCCTCGTCATCTGCGAGAAAATTGTTTATCATTCTGTTGTTGCATACCTACGGACGATAACGGGTATGTACCCATTCACATAAATACAGTAGTAAATACTATATGTTGATCTACAGTTGGAGAAACTGGTCAAACTCTCTGCCTTCCGGCAGAGAGGATCCCTAGACGAGGCTATATCGAAGGGTAGAATCTCGTCTCGAGAAACAGCTACCAGGAAATTTAAAATGTAGCTGTTTCTCGAGACGAGATTCTACCCGACCCGGTTCTAAACGTGGTTTACGGAGAATTTGTGGACGAGCATACCTGCTCGGAACCCCACATTAAATTCGGCCTTGTGCCACATCTGACTGCGTGGGGCGGTTGGTAGATATCTTGCAATTGGAGATTCGTCACCAGTTGTGCTGGTCAAAACTCTCTGCCCGAAGGCAGAGAGGATCTTCAGACGAGGATGTGTCAAAGGGCAGAGTCTCGTCTCGGGAAACAGCTACCCGACTCCGTTTTATACGAGGTCTACGAGGAATTTTTTGGCCGAGCTTTCCTGTTTGAATTTTGGTTTCTTTCTTTTTTTCTCACTGGAATCTAACAGCGTCTCTGATATGTCTTTTCTGTCTCTGCCACGATCAAATGGAACAGTTAGTTATTTATGAAGTAGTGACAGGGCGTTTTTTTTTCTTTTATCCAGTTTCTCACTAAATACAAGTACCGTCTCTCCTATGTCTTTTCTATTTTTCCACGCGATCAGAACGAAACAGTCCATTATTTATGAGGTATTGGTAGGGTGTTACTTTCTTTTTATCATTTTCTCACTAAAGCAAAGTAGCATGTCTGATATGTATTATCCGTTTTTCCACGCGCTCAAAATGGAATAGTTCATTATTTATGAGGTATTGGCAGAGCATAACGAACGTACTAACGGACTAAGATAAGGACAAGCTGAATTATTATTTACTAATATCTATCTTAATGTTAATAGCTGTATTTTGTTCTTTGTGACGTCACGATAGATGCGTGCATAGTGTCCTCTCAGTTTCTGTGAGTGACAAAAGAGAATGTGGTGTTTGTGTGCCCAATAGGAAGCAAGATTCGAACCAGCAACTAAGACCACAATTTTTTCGTGATAAGACAACAACAGTAAGAAAGATGAGATAAAAAGTACTTCATATAATAACATAAATATTGTGGAGTACACTCCGATGACTATAGAAACTAGTTCATAACTATAAAGAGCTCTAGGTCAGAGTTAAGAAGAAGAAGAAGAAGAAGAAGAAAGCGTTTTGAGTTAGCCTTCAGACTAATTAATACAAGCGTCACGGCAAGCTGCCGAAGAATAACTTATATTATAAGCCCTACGAAGCAGGTTATAGCAGTTACATTAGTTTCAAGGTCAGCAATAAAGTGTTCTTCAGAGCATATAAGGATGGTAAAGAATCGTGTGGTGACAGCATAATATCAGCAAGAATCAGGAAGTTGATTTACATGCTAAAAGTGACAAGATTTGAATGTAAAAGGCACCATAATCAGCTGAAAAAAAGGTTCATTTCTGAAAGACCTGAAACATTGGAAGAATTGATAAAAATGCTATATGATATTTACGATGTGCCAGCAGCACAACAAGTCATGGAACCTACATGGACAACTTTCCAGAAAAAGACAGCGTACTGAAGAAGGGAAAGTGAACCACAGACAGAAACAATGTCAAGTACGTTGACAAACTCTCCAGAAAGAGGAGGGGGAAATAGTAATACTAATAAAAAATAAAATATTTATAAAAAGTTCTAATCTCAAAAGTGGGGGGATTTTATGGAGTAAATAGTACACCCTCATTTACTATATGAACGAGTCTATAACTACAAAATTTCCAAGTCAGAGGTATAGGAAGAAGATGTTTGAAGTTAGTCTTCAGACTAATTAATACAAGCTTCACAGCATTTGGCCGAAACATTAACTATAAGCTAATTGTTAAATTGTGGTGACGAAAGATTCGAAACTCAGGCGATTTATAACCGTTGTGACGAGGATTAGGAAATCTTACGAGTTGTGACTGGAGTTACAAAGAATTTGGAAACTCATACTGAACGAACAGTTACGGGAAAAATATATTTGTTGCTTCGGAAACAAAGAAGCGTGTGGAGATAAAAATTTTAACCATGCTGGCTTAAAAAAAAATTTTCTTGTGTTGAAAAAGAAAAAAAATTCTCTTTGGTCTAGGAAAAACATTCTTGCAAATATGGAGCAAATTTTGGCTTCGATATTTGAAATTCAGCAGCAACAGCAGAAACAGCAATAACAACAAAATTAACAATTGCTAGAACTACAAAACCAGCAGCAGGAATTGTTGGATATAATTATGAAATAAACAAAAAAGATCAACTTCTCTTGCGCTAGACGCTGATATGTCTTTTCTGTCTCTGCCACGATCAAATGGAACAGTTAGTTATTTATGAAGTACTGACAGACACATCATATCATAATTTATATATAATCCTCATGAGAGGCTTACTTTTTCTGCGTATCTTCGTAGATATGAACAAGATAGGAATGCAGCGGCTGGGAAGATGAGAGAAAAACGAAATAGTTCTTGAGGAAAATAGTCCCGATAGAGTATGAAAATACTGAAACTACATATTCCTGAAAAAAAAAACCAGATGAAATCGGGTTTGAAGACAGGTTTACACATTCTGACGAAAGCTTTTATTGACAAGGTCTCCCTGTTCAATGCTCGTTGTAGGTGCATGAATCTAACGAAAAAAGAAGACGAAGATTTTGTCACGTATGCTGGTATCGTCAACAAGGAATGTGAAAAGTTTAGAATATAGGAAATGACTCCAGATATCTTCAAAAGGTTCATTTCCGTTCAAGGTTTAACAGCTAAAAAAGATGCTGAACGAGCGGATATCTTAACGAAAATTGAACAAAATAATAATATTACACTACAAGAAATAGTGGACGATTGCCAGACAATTCTGTGTGTGAACACGAAGCTGAAGAAATTCAGAAAAAAAGAATGTGCATCAGTACTAGCAAAGGACGATTGTACAAAAAGGGGAATAAATCCTTGTTTTAGATGTGGTAAATTATTTACCATTAAAAATGCAGAATGTTACAAATGTGATAAAAGAGGACATATAAAGTCACGCTGCAAAACTAAACCAAGAAAAAATTCTCACATGAAGAAATTCGTACACAGTAAATGTGTACATATGAAAATATATAACGTGGCCCTGAAAATGCTACTTGACGCTAGTAGAGATATTTCAATAATCTGTGGAACCAAATGGAAGGAAATTGAAAAGCCAAAGTCACGATTTCAGTTTCTGGTGAGCATTTGTTTTGTTTTTGTTTTGTTTTTCTTTTCTTTTGACAAATGACTTGTAATGTCTCATTAAGTAATAAGCATGTAAAAAATAAAGCTTATATATTAAAAATGCTATTTATTCGCTACTGACTGGATGGAACTATTTGAACATTGGTATTTGCCGAAAAACGTTTATTATAAAAACGTAAGTGGACAAGTGACCAATTTAAAAAGTCAGATCAAAAATCTTAAGGAAGGATTAAAAAATGTTTTCCAGATGTTCTGCCAAATCAACTGGGACGGCGTTCAAAATTTAAGGCTGATTTTCAAGTAAAAAGTTCGACGCCAGTATTTAAGCCGAAACAGAACGTACCATTCGCAGTATTCGGACAAGTCAGTGAAGAGTTGAACAGACTCAAAGGAATTAGTGTAATAGAAAAAAATGAACCGTTCAAAATGGTCTGCACTAGCGATGTATGTAAAGAAAAATAATAATAAAATTCATGTTTGCGCGGATTTCTCGACAGGATTAAACAGTTGTTTAGAAGCACGTAACTACCCATTACCAAGTCTAGAAGAATTTTTTTCGAAGGTAAACGGCAGAAGAATATTTTCAAAGCTGGATCTCTCTGAAGCGTATTTACAAATTCATATTGAAAATGAATGTTCAGAATTAACGACTATAAATACCCACAGAGGATTATATAAGTTTAACCATCTTCCTTTTGGTGGCACCAGCTATTTTTCAAAAAGCTATGGATACCATTCTTGCTGATTGCTATTTCGCAGTGCCCTATCTGTACGGTATTTTAATCAAAAGTGTATCTAAAAAAACAACATGTTGGCCATGTAAAAACAATTTTGGTAAAAATAAGAGTACGGATTCAAGCTCATTGAAGAAAAATGCGAAATGTTTTTTGCCGAAAATTAAACACCTTGTTCAAATTATTGATAAAAATGATCGTCAACCAGATCCGTCGAGGGCAAGTGCAATTAAAAATATGACTCCACCAACAAGCTTGACTACATTACAAGCTTTTCTATGGCTAGCTAATTACTACCAAACATATGTACATAATATGCATAATTTGAAACTTCCACTGAATAATCTACTTAAAAAAGGAAAAAAGAGGAACTGGAATGATAACTGTGAAAAGGCGTTTGATAAAATAAAAAAGACTTACGTCAGCTTTATTATTAGCATACTACGATCCAAAAGCAGAAATTGTAGTGGCATCGGATGCTAGTCAGTACGGTATTGGAGCAGTGATTTTACACAAATAATTTGGCGGTAAAATGAAAGCCTTCGCTCATGCTTCCCGCTCGCTTCTGTCGGCAGAGAAAATTACAGCGAGATAGAAAAAGAGACTCTAGCTGTGAAGAAATTTCATAAATTTATTCTTCGAAGAAAATTCAGGTTGCAAACAGACCACAGAAAGCCTACTGAAGAATTGGAAGTGGATCCGAGATGGAAATGCTACTAAGTCAAGAGTGTTGGTGAATTCTTCAGAAAGAGGAGGAGTGATTCTTTTTCTTGCCTCTGAACTGGAGTCAGAAGTCACCAGAGTAAGTTTTTTCTCGTTTCTGATGCAATTTGACATCTTCGGACCGGTGAATTTTCGTGAAGAACATGTAATTCTGGATCCTTTGGATTAAACCTATAAAGAACTTTTTGAACACAAATACTTTTAGTTATTTTCTTTTATTTTCCTCTATGTTTTTTTTTTCTTTTTGAATCGAACTTTTGAGATTTCTTTTCTTTTTCAGTCATTTTATTTCAATTTTCTCTTCGGCTTTGGCCGTCATTTTCTTTTTTCTGATCTAACGTAAAAGTCTTACCAGACAACTGTTTTTGTATTATTCCGTTTTCCTTTTTTTTAATTCATAGTGTACTTTTAATTTTTACTTATTACCCCCTTTATTTGAAGGAACTTTATTAAGGGAAATCGTTTTTTGTTAATTGTTTGACTTTTTCAAATTTTTTGTCAGTCGTTTAATTTTTTCATTTTTACCTCCTCGTTTTTCGACCGACATTTATTTTAATTTATTTTATTTTATTTCTATTGATTAACTACTAATTTTCCCAGACTATAGTTTTTCTTTATTTTTATTTCTTGTTTTTAGTTTAAACTTCTTTTTTTTTTCGTCGTTTGGGCTAATTTTACTTTTTTTATTTATTTTAATTTATTTTTTTTTTGTTTACATCTGTAGATGAACTTTATTTTTCTTTCGTCGAATTTTATTTTTTCATCTTCGGGCGTAGCTTTATTTGACAGCGTTTTATTTCATTCTGCTAATTTTTGGTGTAATTATTTTATAGTTACACGACACCTTCATTGTAAATCAGTGTAATTTATTTGTTTTCTTATCTTTTTTTTAAAGTAAGAGGAATTTATTTTTTAATCAGTTTTTCTTTATGGCATTATATATCTCTATTTTGTACTGTTGATTTTTTTATCTCATTTTTATTTTTTGTTTTGATTTTTTTTAAACTTCTTTTGTAGAAGAAATGCTTTTTGGAATTTAAGTTTTATTTTCTGTTAGCATTTTTCTCCAACTCCACCCCCGCTACTCTGCTTAAAATGTAATTTATATCGCAAGAAAGATTTTCCCACTTGGCATTCTTTTTAATGGAGGAGTTTAATGTTTCGATATGGCCAACAAACGTTGAGGATTAGGAAAAATATTTTTGGGTCTGTCTCTAAGGCAGACCAACCCGATAATGGGGAAATAGATTTGGATTACGGGTTGTGTCAACCCCTTAAACCCAAAAAAATGAAGACAATTTCAAAGAAATCAAAATTAAAGAAGATGGACCTTTGAAAGATAACCCAAAAATTGCAGATGTTCAAAAGGCAAAGGGTGTGAGTCTTCCGGGTGGACAAGCGTGCGGACTGTTTGGACTTTTGCAGACAGAAAATAGCAGTCATCGTGAACGGTATTAAATGAACTTGCTGGGAGTGCGGAATGGTTGGTTATCTCTTCTCTTCCTGCCCAGAGAAGAAGGCGTTTGGAGTTCTGGCCGCATAAGAACCAAATCCCCCAGTGGCCGAAACTGATAGTTCCGTCTGAGCCCCTTCCCAGATTTCTACAAAATCCAACACCGCTCGCAAGTGCGAGTAAGAAAAAGGAAGGAGGGGAATGGCGTGACGTTTGTAGGGGCAAAGTGAAGAGACATATAGCGGAACGTCAGTCCCCAGAAGCCCCCTGGACAAAAGTCATCTACACCATATTCTCTCTACCAGTAATAAGACCAACGCCCAGCGTCATATGTTGTTACCGTAACGTATATACAAAAGTGTGAGCCTATCCTGGACAAAATTCTGAAATTAAAACAGCTCAAACAAGAACTGGATCAGGCTTCTCATCCTCCGCACCGTCTTCCCCATCATCAAACAGTATCATAGCCCTTTCCCCAATGACAAGATCATTCATCCCTACCCCTCCAAAATAAACAGTTTAAAGAAACCACATTATCTCTTTCTCCAGTGACTTCTATACAAATCACACAAGTCTCAACTCCAAATTTCACACCTTTACAGTCACCACAAAAACAGGACTCGTTCAAAAAGCAGCAAAGCCCTGAGAATATTTCCAAAGCAGAAAAAAATACCTCATGACCTCGGGAAAAACGTCTGCCGTGCATCCGAGGAGCAAGTAGAGAAAACATTGGCAGATTCCAAAAAGATATAAAAAAAATGTGGACGGGAAGGACGTTTACCCCCCCCCCCACACACACACACCAAATTTCCCTAAAGGAAAAATAAAGCAAAAAAAGGTTTTAACAGTAGTAAGATCAGTTTCTGGTGCACGGGAGATAATATGGGGGCATGATTCAGGAGACCAACGATGCCATCTCAACGTGCCCCCATTTACCTATTTTGACAATGAAAACGTAAAGATATTACGACAGTAATGCACTTGAACGACGATCCCGCTTTTTGATCACCCTTCCCTGTATAGAGCTTTTAAATTAACGTTTTCTTAGGACATTGGCTGCCTGTCTCCTGATATCACCAGAAAGAGTAAAATGGATCTAGGCCGTTGGCATCCCTCACCTCAGCCATGTTCAATGCAGATGGGCAACCCTAATCGGTCTGATAATGTCTCTCTGATTGGCTAGCATGAATTTCCGCTTCCTGAAGTCGGCGTCTCGCAAGGCAAATCTTGCTCATGACCTTCGGTGAATCTAGGTTAATGTACATTGTGTACAGGAGACCCGGTTTTCAAATCGCGACTGCGAATGAGTTCTGTCTAGGGTGTTTACCTTTATTCAGCATGTTTTGCTGGACACTCGAGAGGTGGTTCCTGGCTAGTGAGAAAGCCTTCAGATGCGGCCGGTGCTCTTATCTTCGTAGGTCCGTCGTGCAGTCTTTACGTGTCGGATATTTCCATAAATTATTAGGCTCTTCGTCTCATTGCGGTTTATGCGCCAAATGATCCTACTGAGTGCCCTGGTTTGTTTCGGTGAATCGAGCAGTTTTGACGACATCCCTTCGGGTAGTTTTACTTGGGAATCACAGTGCCGTCCTTGACCCCAACATAACATCGTATAGGGCAAGGATCGGGTACTAATAACCCGGATATGAAACCATTTCGGTATTTATCGAAAGGTTTGATTTAGTCGATAAGTATCGTAATGAGCACTTTATGGAGGTTATGTGAACTTGTGCCAATAGCCTCATCAATGGTGGTGCGGTCCAGCTACATTGACCGAGTCCTGGTTAAGAGAGTCGATGTGTGGCTCTTATGTCTTCCAAGCTTCCATTGTATAGTTTACACAGATCATAGGCTCGCCCTTGATACAAGTCATATTATTTAACCGATATGTGAGGGAAGAAGAGGTGGATTCATACCATTCCAGGGGTCTTTGCGCATAAGTGAATATTACAAACCCAACTGGAAAAAGAACTCGGATCTCCGACATCCAATTAGGAGCCAATATCCATTACACCACCCGCACATCCAAGTTTAAGCAACACAAGGCAGAAATCTGTGAAGATTCATTACCAACTGAGTCCTGAAGTTTTATGGCATATATGAATGATTAGAGATTTGTGATCTGCAAAAAAATCGAATTTCCGTGGCTGAAATGATTAAGTAAACGCCCATGAAAAAATAATAAATACACGGGTTCCCGTGAAAGATCTTTGCTGTATTCGCTATGGGTGTCAAAAAGAAACCCACAATAATAAGGCGGATTGAAGCAAAATGAGGAAAGAAGGTTAGGAAAATTTAACACACAGAATATGAATAGAAAACTAGAGAAATAGATAAAACGAGAGCGTAGCATATTTATCAAGTTTGTGTAAATAGAGAAACAAATATGACAGATAGAGCGGTAATACCGCTGAAGGTGTTGCTGGAAGCAAGACAATACAGAAAGTTATGGTTAGATATTAGCGACCATGTCCGGAAGGCTTACAAGTACATCAAAATGCTTACTGCCTGTGCCTTGCTTAACAATCGAAATTTTCGTGTTCGAAGTGATTAAAGAAACATTCATAAAAAAATATAAATAGATTCTCATGAATGATTTTCGCTTTGGTCGCTAAGGGAGTTGTTGTGTGTATCGATCCAATATGATAAAATCCATGAGAAGATGGATTAAAACTATTGTTACCCTGCATGATCTAACGTTGTTCTTCAATACAATTAAGTGTGTTTAAGTTGAAAAAGAGCTTTCAAATATACTTTGACGTCATTATAACCTTACCTTCTTATGGAGCCCAAAAAATAGAAGTAGGAGCGTTCTTTTTTTTTATTGTAAACTCGTAAAAATATCCGAAATAATTTTAAAAGTGTGACCTCGTGTCTCGACGCCATCGTAAGGGCTTGTGGCAACAACAATTTGCGCCGAGGTTAATTGAAATACTGTAGTGGAAAATCGATAAGTACAAGTAGGCAGACGATTGTTCCTCGTAGATACAAATCAGACGCAGTTATCTCCCTTATTTTCATTGTTTTTTTTCCATCGACGCTTCGTCTTCTAATGACTTGTCAATTTTCTGTTTTCTTGTTTTCATTACTTCTTTCCCATTACCCACTTTTTCAAGTTCCAATGTCTATCATTATTTCGCCATTTTTCTGTCTATTTTTCTTTCTTTCTTTCTTTCTTTCTTTCTTTCTTTCTCAATTTCCCATGTCTCAATCTCCTTCTCTCTTTCTCTTTCCATGTAATTTCTTTCTTCAACTCTCTTCTCTGCGTCTTTTTCTTTTGTCTCTACCTCCTGATTTCCTTTCATGTTGACAAATTTACATTCTCTTCTTTTCTCCCCCTTCTCTTTTTCTGCCTAGTCTCTTTCTCTTCTATCCTTTCTCCCACTCTCTTTCATCTTGATTCGCTCTTTTTTTCCTTCTTCCTACTTTCACCTTCCTCTCTCACACTTTTACCCATTGACTCTCTTTCTTTTTCCCTCCTACTGTCTCCTTTTTATTGGTCTTCTTTTCAATTCATACTCTTTCTTTCTCTTCCCTTACTCCCTCCACGCTCCTTTCATACTGACTCTCTTTCTTTCTCTACTCTCCCTTCTACTTACTACTTTCTCTCGCCTGTCTTTCCTATTGATTCCTTTTCTTTCATTTCCCTTGCTCCTTGCTTATCACTGTATCTCTTTCTATTCTCTTCATCGGCATTTCTATTTCCTTTCATTCTTCTTTCCAACTCTGTCCCACTCTCGTTCTCTCTCTCTCTCTCTCTCTCTCTCTCTACGCACACACACACAAAACACACACACACACACACATATATATATATATATATATATATATATGTGTGTGTGTGTGTGTGTGTGTGTGTGTGTGTGTGTGTGTGTGTGTGTATTTAGAACTTCAGGTAAAATACTTTGTGCTCACTTTAGACTAATTTTATCGAGTAAGAACATGAATCATTTATGTAAGTATAAAATATCTTTTACTTTTTATAAAGCAGTAATAGGCAGAGTACAGACTAATATTTCAGCAAACAATTTTCCCGAAACCATTTAGGTCTGGCCAAACAACAGAAACAAAAAGAACGAACATCCCGAGTCAAAATTGTAACAGAGATCAGAAAGTGCATCGAAATAGCGAATGATGTTTTCTAGAAACTAAGCAAAGTATGAACACATAGAAATATTTCGTTGTAAACCAAAAAAAAAAAAAAAAAAAAGACTGCTAGTCACCCGTAGGAGAGTAAATTCTGGAAGATTCCCTGAAAGCTAAAAAAAATAAATAAATAAAAATAAACCTAAAATCGACAGAGATGTGACCCTACCGAAGAATTCTAAGGCGAAAAGACAGAAAATGTATGTGAACAACGAGGGACATCTAAAGAAAATGTGAACCATAAAGGTATTCATACATAAACTAAGAAAAAGACAGATTTCTATGAAACACTATAGGAACAGACGGCGTGGTAAATTTAATACCCACAATACCTACTGAAGGAAGATGAATTAGAAGGGAACGATGAGACATTGCCTAATATTTGAATTAATCGCAGAAAAGGAGCTTGGAGAGAAGGGGTAGTTGTGGAGGGCTATGATCGTATATATCCTTTAGGAAGACAACAAATATATACTCGAAGTCAACGTTATGAAGAAATGCGGAAATGTTCGCAGCCTGACCCACTTACTAAGTGATAATGATGAGATTGACCGTTTCCATACAAGAAATATTCGGCCATCATTGACTGAACAATTAGCGTTACTGTCGGTTGAAATTTATAAATTCTTTCACTTAAAACTCTTTTTCAGAAATGACACTTGACTATAGTCAAATTATTTTGAATGGATTCCTATATTAAAATCATTTCCAATGCATTCCTATGGCAATGGTAATGATGAGATTGACCGTTTTCATTTAGGAAACATTCGACCTTCATTGACTGAACAATTAGCGTTACTGTCGGTTGAAATTTATAAATTCTTTCACTTAAAACTCTTTTTCAGAAATGACACTTGACTATACTCAAATTATTTTGAATGGATTCCTATATTAAAATCATTTCCAATGCATTCCTATGGCAATGGTAATGATGAGATTGACCGTTTCCATACAAGAAATATTCAGCCTTCATTGACTGAACAATTAGCGTTACTGTCGGTTGAAATTTATAAATTCTTTCTCTTAAAACTCTTTTTCAGATATGACACTTGCCTATAGTCAAATCATTTTGAACGGATTCCTATATTAAAATCATTTCCAATGCATTCCTATGGCAATGGTAATGATGAGATTGACCGTTTTCATTTAGGAAACATTCGACCTTCATTGACTGAACAATTAGCGTTACTGTCTGTTGAAATTTATAAATTCTTTCTCTTAAAACTATTTTTCAGATATGACACTTGAATATAGTCAAATCATTTTGAATGGATTCCTATATTAAAATCATTTCCAATGCATTCCTATGGCAATGGTAATGATGAGATTGACCGTTTCCATTTAGGAAACATTCGACCTTCATTGACTGAACAATTAGCGTTACTGTCGGTTGAAATTTATAAATTCTTTCACTTAAAACTCTTTTTCAGAAATGACACTTGACTATAGTCAAATTATTTTGAATGGATTCCTATATTAAAATCATTTCCAATGCATTCCTATGGCAATGGTAATGATGAGATTGACCGTTTTCATTTAGGAAACATTCGACCTTCATTGACTGAACAATTAGCGTTACTGTCGGTTGAAATTTATAAATTCTTTCTCTTAAAACTCTTTTTCAGATATGACACTTGAATATAGTCAAATCATTTTGAATGGATTCCTATATTAAAATCATTTCCAATGCATTCCTATGGCAATGGTAATGATGAGATTGACCGTTTTCATTTAGGAAACATTCGACCTTCATTGACCGAGCAATTAGCGTTAATATCGGTTGAAATTTATAAATACTTTCTCTTAAAACTCTTTTTCAGATATGACACTTGAATATAGTCAAATCATTTTGAATGGATTCCTATATTAAAATCATTTCCAATGCATTCCTATGGCAATGGTAATGATGAGATTGACCGTTTTCATTTAGGAAACATTCGACCTTCATTGACTGAACAATTAGCGTTACTGTCGGTTGAAATTTATAAATTCTTTCTCTTAAAACTCTTTTTCAGATATGACACTTGAATATAGTCAAATCATTTTGAATGGATTCCTATATTAAAATCATTTCCAATGCATTCCTATGGCAATGGTAATGATGAGATTGACCGTTTTCATTTAGGAAACATTCGACCTTCATTGACCGAGCAATTAGCGTTAATATCGGTTGAAATTTATAAATACTTTCTCTTAAAACTCTTTTTCAGATATGACACTTGAATATAGTCAAATCATTTTGAATGGATTCCTATATTAAAATCATTTCCAATGCATTCCTATGGCAATGGTAATGATGAGATTGACCGTTTTCATTTAGGAAACATTCGACCTTCATTGACAAAGCAATTAGCGTTACTGTCTGTTGAAATTTATAAATACTTTCTCTTAAAACTCTTTTTCAGATATGACACTTGAATATAGTCAAATCATTTTGAATGGATTCCTATATTAAAATCATTTCCAATGCATTCCTATGGCAATGGTGATGATGAGATTGACCGTTTTCATTTAGGAAACATTCGACCTTCATTGACCGAGCAATTAGCGTTAATGTCGGTTGAAATTTATAAATACTTTCTCTTAAAACTCTTTTTCAGAAATGACACTTGACTATAGTCAAATCATTTTGAATGGATTCCTATATTAAAATCATTTCCAATGCATTCCTATGGCAATGGTAATGATGAGATTGACCGTTTTCATTTAGGAAACATTCGACCTTCATTGACCGAGCAATTAGCGTTAATATCGGTTGAAATTTATAAATACTTTCTCTTAAAACTCTTTTTCAGATATGACACTTGAATATAGTCAAATCATTTTGAATGGATTCCTATATTAAAATCATTTCCAATGCATTCCTATGGCAATGGTAATGATGAGATTGACCGTTTTCATTTAGGAAACATTCGACCTTCATTGACCGAGCAATTAGCGTTAATATCGGTTGAAATTTATAAATACTTTCTCTTAAAACTCTTTTTCAGATATGACACTTGAATATAGTCAAATCATTTTGAATGGATTCCTATATTAAAATCATTTCCAATGCATTCCTATGGCAATGGTAATGATGAGATTGACCGTTTTCATTTAGGAAACATTCGACCTTCATTGACTGAACAATTAGCGTTACTGTCGGTTGAAATTTATAAATTCTTTCTCTTAAAACTCTTTTTCAGATATGACACTTGAATATAGTCAAATCATTTTGAATGGATTCCTATATTAAAATCATTTCCAATGCATTCCTATGGCAATGGTAATGATGAGATTGACCGTTTTCATTTAGGAAACATTCGACCTTCATTGACCGAGCAATTAGCGTTAATATCGGTTGAAATTTATAAATACTTTCTCTTAAAACTCTTTTTCAGATATGACACTTGAATATAGTCAAATCATTTTGAATGGATTCCTATATTAAAATCATTTCCAATGCATTCCTATGGCAATGGTAATGATGAGATTGACCGTTTTCATTTAGGAAACATTCGACCTTCATTGACAAAGCAATTAGCGTTACTGTCTGTTGAAATTTATAAATACTTTCTCTTAAAACTCTTTTTCAGATATGACACTTGAATATAGTCAAATCATTTTGAATGGATTCCTATATTAAAATCATTTCCAATGCATTCCTATGGCAATGGTGATGATGAGATTGACCGTTTTCATTTAGGAAACATTCGACCTTCATTGACCGAGCAATTAGCGTTAATGTCGGTTGAAATTTATAAATACTTTCTCTTAAAACTCTTTTTCAGAAATGACACTTGACTATAGTCAAATCATTTTGAATGGATTCCTATATTAAAATCATTTCCAATGCATTCCTATGGCAATGGTAATGATGAGATTGACCGTTTTCATTTAGGAAACATTCGACCTTCATTGACCGAGCAATTAGCGTTAATATCGGTTGAAATTTATAAATACTTTCTCTTAAAACTCTTTTTCAGATATGACACTTGAATATAGTCAAATCATTTTGAATGGATTCCTATATTAAAATCATTTCCAATGCATTCCTATGGCAATGGTAATGATGAGATTGACCGTTTTCATTTAGGAAACATTCGACCTTCATTGACAAAGCAATTAGCGTTACTGTCTGTTGAAATTTATAAATACTTTCTCTTAAAACTCTTTTTCAGATATGACACTTGAATATAGTCAAATCATTTTGAATGGATTCCTATATTAAAATCATTTCCAATGCATTCCTATGGCAATGGTAATGATGAGATTGACCGTTTCCATTTAGGAAACATTCGACCTTCATTGACTGAACAATTAGCGTTACTGTCGGTTGAAATTTATAAATTCTTTCACTTAAAACTCTTTTTCAGAAATGACACTTGACTATAGTCAAATTATTTTGAATGGATTCCTATATTAAAATCATTTCCAATGCATTCCTATGGCAATGGTAATGATGAGATTGACCGTTTTCATTTAGGAAACATTCGACCTTCATTGACTGAACAATTAGCGTTACTGTCGGTTGAAATTTATAAATTCTTTCTCTTAAAACTCTTTTTCAGATATGACACTTGAATATAGTCAAATCATTTTGAATGGATTCCTATATTAAAATCATTTCCAATGCATTCCTATGGCAATGGTAATGATGAGATTGACCGTTTTCATTTAGGAAACATTCGACCTTCATTGACCGAGCAATTAGCGTTAATATCGGTTGAAATTTATAAATACTTTCTCTTAAAACTCTTTTTCAGATATGACACTTGAATATAGTCAAATCATTTTGAATGGATTCCTATATTAAAATCATTTCCAATGCATTCCTATGGCAATGGTAATGATGAGATTGACCGTTTTCATTTAGGAAACATTCGACCTTCATTGACAAAGCAATTAGCGTTACTGTCTGTTGAAATTTATAAATACTTTCTCTTAAAACTCTTTTTCAGATATGACACTTGAATATAGTCAAATCATTTTGAATGGATTCCTATATTAAAATCATTTCCAATGCATTCCTATGGCAATGGTAATGATGAGATTGACCGTTTTCATTTAGGAAACATTCGACCTTCATTGACCGAGCAATTAGCGTTAATGTCGGTTGAAATTTATAAATACTTTCTCTTAAAACTCTTTTTCAGAAATGACACTTGACTATAGTCAAATCATTATGAATGGATTCCTATATTAAAATCATTTCCAATGCATTCCTATGGCAATGGTAATGATGAGATTGACCGTTTTCATTTAGGAAACATTCGACCTTCATTGACCGAGCAATTAGCGTTAATGTCGGTTGAAATTTATAAATACTTTCTCTTAAAACTCTTTTTCAGATATGACACCTGAATATAGTCAAATCATTTTGAATGGATTCCTATATTAAAATCATTTACAATGCATTCCTATGGCAATGGTAATGATGAGATTGACCGTTTTCATTTAGGAAACATTCGACCTTCATTGACCGAGCAATTAGCGTTACTGTCGGTTGAAATTTATAAATTCTTTCACTTAAAACTCTTTTTCAGAAATGACACTTGACTATAGTCAAATTATTTTGAATGGATTCCTATATTAAAATCATTTCCAATGCATTCCTATGGCAATGGTAATGATGAGATTGACCGTTTTCATTTAGGAAACATTCGACCTTCATTGACAAAACAATTAGCGTTACTGTCTGTTGAAATTTATAAATACTTTCTCTTAAAACTCTTTTTCAGATATAACACTTGAATATAGTCAAATCATTTTGAATGGATTCCTATATTAAAAACATTTCCAATGCATTCCTATGGCAATGGTAATGATGAGATTGACCGTTTTCATTTAGGAAACATTCGACCTTCATTGACCGAGCAATTAGCGTTAATGTCGGTTGAAATTTATAAATACTTTCTCTTAAAACTCTTTTTCAGAAATGACACTTGAATATAGTCAAATCATTTTGAATGGATTCCTATATTAAAATCATTTCCAATGCATTCCTATGGCAATGGTAATGATGAGATTGACCGTTTTCATTTAGGAAACATTCGACCTTCATTGACCGAGCAATTAGCGTTAATGTCGGTTGAAATTTATAAATACTTTCCCTTAAAAATCTTTTTCAGAAATGACACTTGAATATAGTCAAATCATTTTGAAAGGATTCCTATATTAAAATCATTTCCAATGCATTCCTATGGCAATGGTAATGATGAGATTGACCGTTTCCATACAAGAAATATTCGACCTTCATTGACTGAACAGTTAGCATTACTGTCTGTTGAAATTTATAAATACTTTCTCTTAAAACTCTTTTTCAGAAATGACACTTGAATATAGTCAAATCATTTTGAATGGATTCCTATATTAAAATCATTTCCAATGCATTCCTATGGCAATGGTAATGATGAGATTGACCGTTTTCATTTAGGAAACATTCGACCTTCATTGACCGAGCAATTAGCGTTAATGTCGGTTGAAATTTATAAATACTTTCTCTTAAAACTCTTTTTCAGAAATGACACTTGACTATAGTCAAATCATTTTGAATGGATTCCTATATTAAAATCATTTCCAATGCATTCCTATGGCAATGGTAATGATGAGATTGACCGTTTTCATTTAGGAAACATTCGACCTTCATTGACCGAGCAATTAGCGTTAATATCGGTTGAAATTTATAAATACTTTCTCTTAAAACTCTTTTTCAGATATGACACTTGAATATAGTCAAATCATTTTGAATGGATTCCTATATTAAAATCATTTCCAATGCATTCCTATGGCAATGGTAATGATGAGATTGACCGTTTTCATTTAGGAAACATTCGACCTTCATTGACCGAGCAATTAGCGTTAATATCGGTTGAAATTTATAAATACTTTCTCTTAAAACTCTTTTTCAGATATGACACTTGAATATAGTCAAATCATTTTGAATGGATTCCTATATTAAAATCATTTCCAATGCATTCCTATGGCAATGGTAATGATGAGATTGACCGTTTTCATTTAGGAAACATTCGACCTTCATTGACTGAACAATTAGCGTTACTGTCGGTTGAAATTTATAAATTCTTTCTCTTAAAACTCTTTTTCAGATATGACACTTGAATATAGTCAAATCATTTTGAATGGATTCCTATATTAAAATCATTTCCAATGCATTCCTATGGCAATGGTAATGATGAGATTGACCGTTTTCATTTAGGAAACATTCGACCTTCATTGACCGAGCAATTAGCGTTAATGTCGGTTGAAATTTATAAATACTTTCTCTTAAAACTCTTTTTCAGAAATGACACTTGAATATAGTCAAATCATTTTGAATGGATTCCTATATTAAAATCATTTCCAATGCATTCCTATGGCAATGGTAATGATGAGATTGACCGTTTTCATTTAGGAAACATTCGACCTTCATTGACCGAGCAATTAGCGTTAATGTCGGTTGAAATTTATAAATACTTTCCCTTAAAAATCTTTTTCAGAAATGACACTTGAATATAGTCAAATCATTTTGAAAGGATTCCTATATTAAAATCATTTCCAATGCATTCCTATGGCAATGGTAATGATGAGATTGACCGTTTCCATACAAGAAATATTCGACCTTCATTGACTGAACAGTTAGCATTACTGTCTGTTGAAATTTATAAATACTTTCTCTTAAAACTCTTTTTCAGAAATGACACTTGAATATAGTCAAATCATTTTGAATGGATTCCTATATTAAAATCATTTCCAATGCATTCCTATGGCAATGGTAATGATGAGATTGACCGTTTTCATTTAGGAAACATTCGACCTTCATTGACCGAGCAATTAGCGTTAATGTCGGTTGAAATTTATAAATACTTTCTCTTAAAACTCTTTTTCAGAAATGACACTTGACTATAGTCAAATCATTTTGAATGGATTCCTATATTAAAATCATTTCCAATGCATTCCTATGGCAATGGTAATGATGAGATTGACCGTTTTCATTTAGGAAACATTCGACCTTCATTGACCGAGCAATTAGCGTTAATATCGGTTGAAATTTATAAATACTTTCTCTTAAAACTCTTTTTCAGATATGACACTTGAATATAGTCAAATCATTTTGAATGGATTCCTATATTAAAATCATTTCCAATGCATTCCTATGGCAATGGTAATGATGAGATTGACCGTTTTCATTTAGGAAACATTCGACCTTCATTGACCGAGCAATTAGCGTTAATATCGGTTGAAATTTATAAATACTTTCTCTTAAAACTCTTTTTCAGATATGACACTTGAATATAGTCAAATCATTTTGAATGGATTCCTATATTAAAATCATTTCCAATGCATTCCTATGGCAATGGTAATGATGAGATTGACCGTTTTCATTTAGGAAACATTCGACCTTCATTGACTGAACAATTAGCGTTACTGTCGGTTGAAATTTATAAATTCTTTCTCTTAAAACTCTTTTTCAGATATGACACTTGAATATAGTCAAATCATTTTGAATGGATTCCTATATTAAAATCATTTCCAATGCATTCCTATGGCAATGGTAATGATGAGATTGACCGTTTTCATTTAGGAAACATTCGACCTTCATTGACCGAGCAATTAGCGTTAATATCGGTTGAAATTTATAAATACTTTCTCTTAAAACTCTTTTTCAGATATGACACCTGAATATAGTCAAATCATTTTGAATGGATTCCTATATTAAAATCATTTCCAATGCATTCCTATGGCAATGGTAATGATGAGATTGACCGTTTCCATACAAGAAACATTTGACCTTCATTGACTGAACAGTTAGTGTTACTGTCTGTTGAAATTTATAAATTCTTTCTCTTAAAACTCTTTTTCAGAAATGACACTTGACTATAGTCAAATTATTTTGAATGTATTCCTCTGGCAATGGTAATGATATGATTAACCCTTTCCATACAGGGAACATTCGGCCTTCATTGACCAAACAGCCTTACTGCCGGTTGAAATTTATATATTCTTTCTCATTTCCAGAAACTAGTCTTTGCTATAGTCAAATCATTTTGAATGGATTCTTATGTTAAAATCAGCTCCAATGTTCCTATAGCAATGTTGATCTTGAGATTGACCGTTTCATACAGGAAACATTGGGCCTTCATTAACCCAATATTTGTGGACTCAAATCTATAAATTCGTTATCTTGAAACAGATTTTCACGAGAAGTGTTCTCAAGTCCGTCAACTGCTTTCGCTGTTCATAGTTTGTGATTGGAGTTTCCTTCCTCGCCTTTTGCTTATTGTCGTGTGAAATGTTAAAATCTTTATTGTATCATTATTTTCCGTTGTAACTACATTTGATACACATTTTTGTTGATGTTGCTATTGGAAGTCTTCAAGTGGTTGTTTTTGATATTTGGTAAAACCCATCACCATTCTTTAGCGCCAGTCTATAGGATCTCAGAAACTATTGTCTTCTTTAAGTTCACTTGAACCTGTTTTAATCATTGATCTCAACTAACGGTTGTATAAAAAAACTGACCAAATCACTAACATTTTGGCGGAAGGGTGTCTTGATTAGGCCGAGAAAATTTCATCATCTTCTTGTACAATGACTCTTTCAAATGAAAATCTTCGAGAATTATTTGCTTTTCGTTTTTAAAGTATATTTTTGTTATGCTGTTAAAAAAAAGGGAAAGAGTGACTAATATTTTATAACCTACGACTATAATGAGGGAATGGTATACCAATGATTGACTAAATTAAAACATTCGTCTTTTCTGATGCTAATTGTTGAAACTAGACTTGATATTGTGTGATTTTAGGAGGAGAATTTATTAAATTGGAGAGCCTCGTTTTGATTGCTGTAGTGCGGTATATTTTCACTGTTTGTTTTTGTCGTTTGAATAGGAGTCTTTTATAAAAAATTGAACTATAAACTTTTTTTTTTCATTTGTTTTCTTTTCTTTTATTTATTAACTATTCTGCTGCGATTATTGTTTTCGTCAGTATTTATTTTTCCGGTGGGGATTCGCAAAAATATTTATTGCTGTATTTAAAGCTGTTCGTTATTTTCTGTTTTTTTTTTTTTTTTGCTTTTTGTTTTTTTGGTTTTGTTTTTTGTTACAGTGAACAAGCCTAAAGTAATTACTGGCGCATTCTAAATTATTCAGTAGCGACATACAGTTGTTTATCCGAAGTACTGCATAAACTGTCTCTGATTTTAACGGTGAAGTAAAAAAAAAAACAAAAAAAAACTGAAACTGTCTCTCTCATATTAGTCACTTTCTGAATCCTCATACTGACACACAAAAACAAAAAAGCCTCGGCTGCATTCTGTTCGCGCCCAGTATTCAAATTCCACAAGCTTTGAGTATGGTCTCAATATCAATATAGTAGTTCTTCCTCCACCTATGGATAAAATAGTAGGATTTACAGGGTGTCCATAATGTCTCCTTACAATTTAAAAAATATATTACAAAGACATTTGATGAGATATCTTAATCAGATTTGTTCTGGTTACTCATCAAAGTTTTTAATAACATTACATTTGTATATTTCAGGTTAAATGAAACCCTGACATTTCCAGACCAGTGAATTGGAAGAGATGACCCCTAATTACCTGACCACCTCATTGCCCAGTTATTATTTCCCTGGACTTCTTTCTATGGGGTTATGTTAAAGATACCGTCTAAAGCAAAAGATCACTGATGTCATCGCCATCATTGATGAGGAAAACTTGGCAAGGAATCGAGAACCATCTTGATGTGCATGGTATAACTAATGGAGCCCATATAGAAGTGTATCAAATTAATTAAAATTTTCAATATCTCTTCCTCATTTTGTAACAACTTCAGATTTGTCTGTTCATTTTCTTTTCTAATATTTTTTTTAATTGTAGAGCGATTTATGGACACCCTGTATATCTGAACAGAATGTTAATGCAATATTCCCGCGCAAAAAGAAAGGAATTATTGTTACAATCCAAATAAAGCCTTATTTAAATAACCCACAAAGGGCTTATAAGCCGTAAAAATCTCTACCTGTTAATCATTAGGCATCTGCCTTGTGCAAGATTTTGCAAGGTTATCCATGTACATAAATTGTTCAGGCTTCTGTAAAAACAAACTGCAAACTTGAAAACATTTCCTGTTTAGTCGGAATGTGTAATAGGAAAGAAACCCTATTTTATACATACCATATTAAAACACGATCAAGTTTTATTTTCTACTAATTAGCATACAATATTGCAAACATGCCAAAAAAGATTCCACAGTACAACGCGCACCATTTAAATCAAACCGTCTATTGGTTAGAAATTAATATCACCATGTGAAATATTTGACCAATCAGATTAGAGTAAATCTAAATTTTTCTCAAGCCTACTTTCGAGAAAAGTTTTTGATAGAAACCCCAGATATTTGAATTTCTGGAAGTAGAGATGCGACTGCCCTACCCCACCACATCCGCTAGCGTGTGCTGAAAGAAACATGTATTGGCGAATTTATTAGCCATCATACAAAACCCATGAAAATATGGCCTTCTTGTAATTTATTCCATTTCACCTCTACTAATATTGATGGTCAAATGTATTTACATTTTGTTTGCCACTGTTTTTAGTCAAACTAGAAACAAATAACGTAACAGAGTAAAACAAATTAACAAACTGACAATAATTTAGTAATTGGTAAAGTGTTGCAAAACTAAGACGCTTAGCGGTCGCGCGCTTCCAAAGCAGGCAATAAATCCTTACTGTTTTCATAAGTCTGTCGGGAAACGGTAGTCGCGACAAGAAATAATTAGAATAAGTACAAATTTTATAAAATATGTTATTACTCTAACTTTTTGTTGAAATCTTCATAGTATTTAATATTGTTGAAGTTATCGCTAACATTTTTGTCGAGATTAACAAACTTTAAATGAAATTTGCATAAGCTGATTTGATTGGAAAAATACTTTGACAAAAAAAATCTACTTCGCGGTTTAATGTATTTACTTTAATTTTATAGGAATTCATAGTAAACAATATTTTTTAAGAAAATTTATTTTTTTCTTTTTAACGGCGAAGAAAAAAATATTAGGATTTCTTACTCTTGAGTATGCAACATACTAATAATCATGCGTAAATATTTCTTTCTGGAGCCAAATCCCAACATTTTCAAGCATTTTGTCTTGTGATTTGTTCTCGCAAACGCAGGGCGAATTGAGAACTGGATTCTTGTATATAAAAAAACTCAAAGAAAAGATATGCAAAAACAACAATATTTATTTTTTATTAAATACGTATTTGTTACTTTAATCATTATTTTTTTTTAAATAGTAGGAGTGTTTTGTATGTTAAATAATGAAACTTTGAATTTTTCCAAAAAATTATTGTACTAAATTACGTAACCTAGTAAAACCAACTTTATTTTGTACCTGTTTGCACTTCTTCCCAAAATTTGGTTTCCATTGGTCAACCCTATTTTCGATGTGACTGACGTGCTAACGGTCAAAGAATTTTATATATAGATTAAAAAGCACGGACGACATATCTAAATTGCAGACATCTCAACAGCAAGTAAACATTAATTTTTAAAGTCAGTTTTGTTTTGGTTTTAAAGAGAACTTGTTTTTTTTTGTTTATAATGAATGAATTGTAGATCATAAATATGTCTTAATTTACTCAAGAGTTTTATTTTGGGAATATTTTTATCGGGTTTATTTAAACTGCATTAGTAACTGAAATGAACTTATGATTAGCCGGCTCATTGTTTGTGGCATTTTGATGCCGGTTAGGCATTAGGATATTGTATTCCTGGGTTGAACATAGGCAACCCATCCCGAAATTAAGTTAGTGTAGGTCTTGTTTTTTGATTTTTAGTTTTTCTTCTTTTCAGTAAACTTAGCTAGGGTGTGCTTGCTCATTGGTCCCTTTTTATTTCTGTCCCCATTTTTTTCCTTTAGTTTAACTTCCCATCCCCTCCCTCGTTTAGGTGGTCAGTGATGTCAGTTCTCTGGTGGATGCGAGGCGCCTTTCGTTTCGCTAGTGTGGTTTTCGTATTTGTTGTTGTGTATGAATGAGTGTGTGCCTGTGTGCCTGTGTGAATGTTTGGGAGGAATGAATGTGATCTTTATTTTCATAGTCCCGCATCGATTTCGTCCGGTTAACTGATATTACTGCCACATTTAAAGTTTGTTGGTGGGGGGGGGGTATTACTAACACTAATTTTTGTTTGGTTTCTTGTAAATATTTTTGTCATTTTGTATATACTCATTGGGGATCTTTTTAAAAAATTGTTGTTCTTATGCCCCTCCCCCAACAGACAATATTTGTACATAAGGGGAGTATTTAGGAATTGCATTGAGTCAAAGAGGTATTTTGGTGAATGTAGTAAGAAAGGTATGGATAAATGTGTTGTTTTGGTGAAAGAAATATTGTTTTGTATGTTAGGGTCAGTGGTTGTGGCTAGCTAAGTTTATATTAAGACGAGTGTTGACCGTCCTTTACCCCAACCCCCTTTTTTGGCCTTGTGCCACATTTGTTGTAATTTCTTTTAAAGTAATAAATAATGCCGGCTCATTGTTTGCTTTGACACCGGTTAAGTTTATTTAGAATACTAGTAGAAAAGGTAAGTAATGCTTATTACGTATATATTTAATGAATAATTAACTTGCAAATACGTAGTATATGAAGTTAATTTGAACTAAATTTGAATCTATTCTGCTAATTCACCCTAGAATTAAAAAAAATATATATATTTACTAAAATTCACACCAAATTCTCTAAGAGCGAGGCCCTATCATTGCACTCCGGTTGGGTTGAAGCTTGCGATTGCCCCAAATGTGGGAGATTAGGGTACGATATTTCTATGTTTTTGTCTTGGGGGAGAGGGCTATGCTAGTACTCACTCCTATAAACAAACCAAAAAGAAAATATTTACTTGTTTTTTGGGGATTTTTAAACTGTAAAAAAATTCCTTCTAAGTACCTCGAATATCATCCGCACCTAATTCCATGATTTTTGGTAATTTTTCATTCTCTGGGTTGACGTTGTTACGAGGCAAGCTAAAGAAATTTTCACTTACAATTTATAATTTCCGAACATCATTTCTTGGGGTTGAATTAATATTTGTGATAAGTAACTTTACATTATTTGGGGTTAATTAACGGAAAAGGTCCCTAAATGTGAATTAACAGAAAAGAACCCTAAATGAAATCGCTTAATGTTCACTCACTATAAAGCTCAGGAATGACTCGACGATGACTGAAAAAGGTTTGTTTAAAAGAAATAAATGCAAATTATAAGAATACATAGGATTGTTAACAGTTGACCTGACACTTGAAGGGGTTACGTTTTTTAGTGATCGTGGAAGCATTCTCTCTGGAGTCTGTTCCACAAAGTAGCGGTTGTCGAGAAGAACTTGTTTTAGTTAAAAACTCTTCCTAACTAGAATCTTCAATTTTCATTGCGGAAATTTTACATGCATGTAAATAGAAAATGGATAAAGCTTTATTTCCAATTTTTTTTTTTAGGCTAATCGAATTCTGAAAGAATAAGACAGTTCTGATTAATATGAATACTATTTCAATATTTTATGCGAAATCGGCGATGTTTGCATTTAAAAATGTTGTTTACTTTCTACAAACCCTGTTACCATAAAATATCATTGCTTTTTATCTGTCGTAAAAACACGGTGATTTTTTTTTAAATCTAAAATTCATCTAATTATTGGATTTTAAAACTTTGGGCATTTATTGAATGAAAACATTTTTTTCAAATGCAACCTCTCTTCAAAATTTTAGAGAATTTATTTAGTATGTGTACTATTGTACTCCAACTTTATTTTTAAGTAGATTAAAAGCCGCATTCCTTGTTGACTTTTGAGCTAGCTCCTGCGTGGGGCTAATTGGGCCTCAAGCCTAAAACTAAAGGGACCTCTGACCCAGCTTAGAAAACTCTGATTCGGGCCAAAAGACTGATTTGGGCCGAAACTCCAATTCAGACCGTAAATCTTCAAATCACAAACTCTGCGAAACTTTAAAAACTCACGTCAGCAAAAACTTCTCACTCTGATTTTTTGAGATTTTGTAGAAATCAAATTGATTTCCTCAATTCACAATGTTTTGGAGATATTTTAAACTGAATTTTTTTTAAATTCACAAAGTTTCTGTGTTGTATTAAACTCCATGTAAATTAAAAACTTTTAAAATCGCTAATTTTTTCTGTTATTTTAAAATTTCAATTTAACACAAATGTAACAAAAAACCCAATGCTGGATGTTGAAGTACCAGATGAAGAGCAAATTTTCAATCCCGGGATCATCTTGATTCCAAATCGGTATAATATGTGCGGCCCGACTTAGAATGGTTTCAAACATTCGGACGGGCAGAAAGAATTTATCTTTCATTTATTTAGAAGATAGAAGATAGATTTTTTTTTATTTTTAATTGTTCAATGAGGCGGATGATATTGATGTTTACACTTTTCGAACAGAAATACTGAGATTCAAAACAGGTGCTTTCGTTTGAAATTTAGAACTAAAATAAAATATGGACTTTTTTAACCATTTTTTTTTCGTTTATATTGTACGACTCTCGTTTGAAATAAAAAGTTTTGCTTTTAGAGATTTTATTTTTGTAATTTTATATCATATCAATTTAATAATTCTATATTTTCAAAAGTCTTCATTTATTCCCTTAAAAGATGTACGAATCTTGGATTTTATTTTTTGAAAAACTTGATGTATTAGGTTGGTGCAAAAATAATGACGTAATAATATCGTTTTTTGACGTTAAAAATACGTCAAAAAACGACATTATGTCATTATTTTTGCACCAACCTAATACTTTAATAATATAAATGTATATAAAAACGCATTCTTTTTATTACGGTCTCGCTAACCCTTAACTGTTTCACAGGTCGTCAGGTTTCTAAATAATACTAGTTCTAGCCAACGGGATCCTATCTACCACACAGGCCCCACATAGTTTTTGAAAATACCAAGTCATGCCATATGATTGACAATTTTTATTATATTTTTGCTTCTCTAAAATATCTAAATGTTAAGAAAAAATACGACTATGTGTTAGTATATTTTTGAAAAATTTAGTTACGCCGCCACAGTACGGCTCAAGTAATTTAATACTATGACTTTTCTCGGGATAGATGTTTCTTTGGTGTGCATAAGGTACGTACTATTGTATGCGTTTAGAAAACCGGAAGTTATAAGCAACCGGAAATGTATAGAATCTCGGTCAGGACTAGCGTGATCCACTTGCAAGCTGTACTTTAGTTTCTTTTGTATAGTTTTCTACTCGTTGTAAATACTCATTGTTTTTTTTTTGTTTTTTTTAGATTTTTAAATTGTTATTTTATTCCACTCCCTCACAGACAATGAATTATATATATGGGGACTAGTTAGAACTTCATTGAATTTTTGAGGCATTTTGGTGGATGAAGTAAGAATGGTAAGTAAGAATGAGTTGTTTTGGTGAAAGGAATATTGTTTGTAAGTTTGGGTCAGTGTTTGTGGCTAGCAAAGTTTAATGTTAAGACAGAAAATAACCATCCTTTTCCCTCTTTCCTCTTTTTGGCCTTGTGCCATATTTGTACTTTTGTAGAATAAATAATCCCATTTGCAGCCGTAATAGCAGTGGTATTTTCCACTCCAGGCTGTTTTTATTTTATTTTTTTTTTAATTCAGAGTTTGCCTTCTAGACTAGCCAATAACCAAGGCTATAGGACCCAGTCTGTCCTACTATTAGCTCATAGCTGCCGGGGTGGGGGGGAGAGATGGATTCATACCTTTCCCAAGGGTATTAGCACGTAAGTGAAGGTAATGAACTCGACTAGAATTCGAACTCACTTCTTCAATCCAAGCCGCTATTCATTACTCAACTATACCTCCATTTATAGAATATTTTCTTTAAATGAAAGAAATTGCAATAGTCGGTAAATGTTAGAAATTGATCAGCTTAAGTGTTGTTCAGCGAACAAGATCGTCCTGCTGAGCTTAATGCTTTGTTTTTGTTTTATTCTACTGATAAGGAATTAACCGACTTGACCCCATTTAACGTTGGAAAAGTGCCTAAATTTGGAAAATCTTGTTATTTAAACAGAATTCTATCATAAATAGCGGTTGACCACTTACAATTCCCTGCACTCTTGAGAACGTATCTCGCCAATTCTAGACACTGATCATTGACGAAAAATGGACATTTTGCAAGAATATAAATCTACATCGACAATCGTTTGGTGGAATTGAACGGACTAAAAAAAGTACAACCTAAACTAATCTTAAGAAAATAATTGGTAAATGCCTGGCGCGATGGATTTGAGATGGCCCAATTGTAGTTACTACCCATTTCTGTTACTGTAGGGGTAACGTAATTTAAACAAAACCAAAAAGTTGTCTATATTCAGTTTGTGTGATTACTTATTTAAGTATCGACCACGTCGTCCTCGACATATAATTTTACAGCAGTTAGAATTCCAGCAGACATCTGCTGACAGCGGTTAGAGAGCTTAAACCGTTAATGTCCAATTATAGGTTTCTACCTATGACCTCCTAATGTTCACTGTCTCCCACCAAAATGGAAGAGTAGCGGCTATATCACGTTGAAACACCGTAATCAGCGAAGTTAAGCAACGTCGAGCCTCGCCAGTGCTTAGATGGGTAACCGATTGGGTATGCCAGTGCGGGTGCTAATGTTTACAACCATGTCAAATTGTGAAATAGCCATTCTCGTACGATCTCCGAAGGTAAGCAACGTTGAGCCTGGTTAGTATCTAGATGGGTGACTGTTTGGGATAACAGCTCGAGATTGGATATTGAAGAGCTGAGTTCCAATTTCTGTTGAGTTCATTGTATTCACTGTCACAAATACCTTGTGACAGTTATGAAACCACCTCTTCTCCCCCACGTCTATGAGTTAATCAGTAGGACGTGTATCAGTAAATCGTTACTACCCCCGAAAAAATTCTTACGGCCTAAAAATATTTTCTAATTTTAAATAACATGCAAACAGGTTGAAAAGCCATAAAAAACGGCCAATCAATCAACGAAAAACGGGACGTTGGAAAAACTGAAAAATCTAGACTTTCCTTATCCTCCAGATTTTGTTTCGCCTGTAAATAACCCGTCCTTACGGTCGTATCAAGTTGAAACACCGGTTCCGTTCCGATCACCGAAGTTAAGCAACGTCGAGCCTGGTTACTGCCTAGATGGGTGACTGCTTGAGAATATCAAGTGGTGTAAACTTCGATGGGTGCCCGGGATTGATGACGGCTCGGAATTGTAAATCGGAGAGCCGAGTTCGAATTCCAGTCAGGTTAAGCAACGTCGAGCCTGGTTACTGCCTACATGGGTGACTGCTTGAGAATATCAGGTGGTGTAAACTTCGATGGGTGCGCGGGATTGATGACGGCTCGGAATTGTAAATCGGAGAGCCGAGTTCGAATTCCAGTCAGGTTAAGCAACGTCGAGCCTGGTTACTGCCTAGATGGGTGACTGCTTGAGAATATCAGGTGGTGTAAACTTCGATGGGTGCGCGGGATTGATGACGGCTCGGAATTGTAAATCGGAGAGCCGAGTTCGAATTCCAGTCAGGTTAAGCAACGTCGAGCCTGGTTACTGCCTACATGGGTGACTGTTTGAGAATATCAGGTGGTGTAAACTTCGATGGGTGCGCGGGATTGATGACGGCTCGGAATTGTAAATCGGAGAGCCGAGTTCGAATTCCAGTCAGGTTCGTTACATTCACTTACGCGCAAATACCTTTGGGCGATCATGAATTGGAAAATAGACATGATGGTCCAAACGGGTCGCATCCACACCTACCAATACACATTGGACCCAGCACCGTAAGGTAATGGCAGACATTTCTCCCCGTTAATCTGGGAAAGGACTACGCCGAACAAGAAGAAATCGTATTAGTCTAAGATTATATTCCTGAATTTACATAGCCATCTTGAGTGACGATCTTTTGAAACACATGATTAGATAGAAATTATTCTATCAACATTATTTATCTTCTAAAGAGATTAGATTTATAAATAAATAATATAATTGTAGATCTTTAAAATGTTATTGATTATGATGTCATGTTTGTTCATAAATTGAATTTCAGAGGATGGTGTATTATCATTATTTACTTTATTATGTATAGATGGACTCCATTCTTGTCATTATTATCAAAACCTTTCGCCGGTTGTGCATAACGGTCTTTTTTTCTGACGCTTTTTAAACCTGGATAATTTCTAGAAATTAAGAACTGAATCCATTATTTAATCTACGAAGTTAGATTATTCTTGTCTCGCTCTTCATATCTCGGGATATCTCGTCTTGTTATTTTTTTTTTATTTATTTTTTTTATTTTTTGAGCTACTATAGCCTAAAGCAGTGATTTTTAAACACGTGTATCGCGGCACACTGCCGTCAAAATATCGTAGGTGAGCCGCGAAAATTTTTAATGGTCATTAATTAAATTATTTTCAAAAGAAGTTCAAAGCATAAGTATATATAACAAAATGAAAATCTCTTTAAATTATTTATAGGTGTATATAATTTTTATGATAGATAAACGTATGTACCAATATAAATTAAACGCAGTGTACGTAAGTCCGTCCGTCCGTCCGTTTTTCGATCTTGGCGAATCATAAACAACTTGAAGTAACACGTAGTAACTATTAGATTGGTGCAAAAATAATGACGTAATAATGTCGTTTTTTGACGTATTTTTAACGTCAAAAAACGACATTATTACGTCATTATTTTTGCACCAACCTAATAAATAACTTGGAGGTTAAATTTAAATATTAAAGAGAGTGAAAGGTTTTTTTAAAAAAAAATTCTTTATTAATGGTTACATTTTAATTTCGCTTTTCCTCGCAATTGCATTTGATATCGTCTAATTAAACTGTAATTAAAACTTAAACGGGGTACGGTACGTTGCTCATCAGTTTTTTCTTTTCTTTTTTTTTTTACCACGTGTACTGTAACACATTCGAAATATTACATAGTTCAGGTTCGCCAATGTCTGATCTGGCTCTGGAAAAGTTAGAGGATCTCTGTAATGGTATACGAGTCACGTACTTATGTTACATCGAACAGACTATTTTTTCCAGCATCTTTAGCGATGGATCTTGGGTGCGAGTCCCACTCGGGGTCTTGGCTGACTTTTCATCATAAACGTTTCTGAGGCGAAGGAGCTTCTTGTGTGGAAATATCCGATAACGTCTAGATAAAAACCAATCAAAATACACAATAGAAAATAAATCAATCTGTTTTTAAAAGAGCTTGTACACATGTCAACACTTAAAAAAGCAGAAACAGGTTACAGAAACATGGCGTATTTCGTATAGAAAAAAGAACAAAACGTTAAAATTCCCTTTATTTCTGCCGAGCGACGATGGTCTAGTAGTAAGATATCTGACTGATGTCAAATCAGTCGGGTTTCGAAGTCGGCTTCGACATCTGAGGATACAGCGAAACAATCTGGATGCGTGTGTGTGTGTGTGTGTGTGTGTGTGTGAGTGTGTGTGTGTGTGTGTGTATATATATATATATATATATATATATATATATATATATATATATATATTCCCTTACAAAATGTATTGTTAGAAATGTGTGTGTGGATATATATATATATATATATATATATATATATATATATATATATATATATATACATATATATTCCCTTACAAAACGTATTGTTAGAAATGTGTGTGTGGATATATATATATATATATATTCCTTTACAAAATGTTTTGTTAGAAATGTATGTGTGTATATATATATATATTCCCTTACAAAATGTATTGTTAGAAATGTATGTGTGTGTGTGTGTATATATATATATATATATATATTCCCTTACAAAATGCATTGCTAGTAATATTTCATTCTATGAATCTATATTGCTGACACCTTCACTATAAAAATCTATTTCTACACTTTCGTAGTTTTTGACCCCAGTTTGTAGGGGTTGAATATTTACCCATAACTGGGTTCCTAACAGCGCGAGATTTTTTAATTTCTGTATCGAACTGAATGATATTAATGCTCGCAATTAGTGTGATAGAGAAATGTTAATATTTTAGGCACGCCGCCCAACACCACGTTACGTCTATGTCAATTTATACGCCGCGAAAATTAAAGATTTATTTATACATATATGTACGTGTGTGTGAGCATGTGCCCATATGTATATATATATACATACAATAGATCCTTGTCAACCAGAATAAGAATTCCTTCCGGATATAAGGAATTGGTTACAAAGTAACCAATTCCTTTTATAGGGGTTATATTTAGATTAAAGGGATTATATAATAAACGAGTTTTATTTAGATTTAAATAAAAGAGCTGAAATCAGATTTAACATTTATTTTCAATGTTTTATAGTAAACTACATAAGCTAATGGTGAATGAAATACAACGGAACGGATTTTAAGGAAAAAGAAATAAATTATGTAATGTTAAATTAAGTATGCCACGTATGCAAAACAATGTAACGACGATGTTTTAATCGCTGTTGCGTGATAACTCTTTCTCTTTTAATGTCATTCCCAACTTTGCTGCATTTCGTTTTGCATCTGTTCTTGAAATTTTTTAAACGAAAGATACTTGCATTAATTGCAATCATCATAACAGAATGCTGGCTTTCTGTCCATAAAAGTGACAATCTTGTCAATAGTTTTTTTTTTTTCAATTTCAGTCCAGTTTTCATCACAACACTGTTTTTTTTTTTATTTCCTTGTTCATTGTGACAGTGTGAACGCTGAAGAATAGTTTCTTTGGAAGAGTTTATATCACACAATATTGACTTTCCTATGTTGAATTCAGCCATTAGTTACAATGAATTTTCACTTGTCTAGTCTGTTTAAAATTTCCACTTTTTGCGATAACTCCAAAGTTGTTCTTTTCCTCTTATTCCCATCATCATTTGCACCAATACAGGCCATTAGGGTGAAATATGCATAAGCAATTATCCAAAGTAAATTTCCTAAAAAGCAGAAATTTCAGATCAGTTACATATCAACCAAATAGTTCAAATATATGCATAAAAAATTATGTCCGGATATGCGGGATTCCGGATATAAGGCACTCCGGATATCAGGGATTCTAAAATATATATAATGTGTCTGTGCATACACCGCCAGAGATTAAGAAAGAGGAATAATAATAATAATAATGAAAAAATTACCTTCCGTGATTTTCAAATTTAATCGGATTCCTGTATTCAGACCAGAATTAACGAGTCGAGATAGTCATTGAGAATAGGAAAATGAAAGCTTTATTTTTTTTTTCATGTTCCTTTTGCAAATATGGCTTCTTTTAGAGCTCATTAAAAGAAACAGTGTAAAACAAAAAAGAAATACGTATTATCTTTTTCGTCTAATTCTTCTGTTGAGAGTTTACACTCTTAACTGCTAAAACATGCTAAAACTATTATCTTTACGCATGAAAGCAGTTCAATAATATCGACACACACTTCATAAGTAATGTGACTCATAGGGAACCAAAGCATAGCTTTTACTCCAACACACAAATACACATATAAATAATGTCAAGAAAAAGACAGGAAGCAAAAGAAAAAGCTTCGTCCTCTGAGGGACTTTATCAAGGCAAATAGGTCGGCTAAGAATAGTTTTTCCTTTTGTCTTTTTTACACGATATCTGAAAATAATTTATACACACACACACACATATGTATATAGTATGTATATATATATATATATATATATATATATATATATATATATATGTGTGTGTATGTATGTATATATGCGTATGTGTGTATGTATGTATATATGCGTATGTATATATATATATATGTATTTATATATGCGTGTATATGTATATGTGTGTTTGTATTTGTATATGTGTGTTTATATATGTATGCATATATGTGTGTGTATATATATATGTATGTATAAATGCGTTTATATATGTATAAATGAATGTGTATGTGTGTATATATATATATATATATATATATATGCATATGTATGTATATATCCGTGCATATATATATATGTGTGTGTGTGTTTATATATGTACATGTTTGTGTGTATATAGGTAGGTACATATGTGTCTGTGTATATATGTATGCTTATGTGTGTATATATGTGTATATGTGTGTGTGTATATATATATATATATATTCATATGTATATATGTGTATATATTTATTTGCGTGTGTGTATATATGTATGCGTGTGATTTTATATATATATATATGTATACACATAAACTTGAGGTTATAATACTACTGTTTAAAAGGAAAGGAAAAATGTTTTTTTCTAAAAAAAATAAATACTGAAGAAAAGAATAAAACTTTAGGTTGTCCTGTGATTTTTATGAGCACAACTTACATGTGGCGCAAGGCCAAAATCATATGCCACCCATTGTGGATAAAACTCACTATTCAGTTGTAATGGTTCTAACGAGACAAGCTTACTAACCATTACAGCCCTTCGAGGTACCCGCATTATGTGTAAAATGGACAATTCTTTCGTATACGCTTCTTGGTATAATAACTTATCTGCTTAGAATGAGAAATGTGGAGAGCTGAGTCCGAATTCCAATCGGGGTCGTTATATTTCCTTACGCGGTATTTCTTTTGGGAAAGGCATGAATCCATCTCTTCTTCCCCTCCCACTCCGGCAACGGGTTAAATAGCAAGGCAGACTATGTCTCATAGCCTTGGCTGGCAACCAGACTAGCGCCAAAAGAAACGGCGTCTTACTGCAGGAAAAGCTTCTGCCTAGTTAGTCATGAATCGAAAATAGTCATAATCACTGAATCGTGGATTACGTATTGCACTTAACTAACTAAATCGGTAGAGAAAGTTTTAGATTTCGTTCTGTGAGTTACGTCTTTGGAAATGTTAAACTTGTCTCCTCCTTTGTCGTAATAAACTCTATGCTAGTTGTGAGTTCATTGTTCATAGATCTTCAAAAATTTAAATGCAATGTCAATCACTATCTTCTCTTTTCTTAGTTTCTGTTCTTTTGTCGTTCCTACTTCTTTTTCTGGTATTCTTTCATACCCAGTATCTTCCCCACCGCCCGCCTTTGCGTCTTAGTGGTTTTATTACCTTACTTCGGGGGAAATGGTTTTAAAAAAAATTCTCTGACAGACGGAAATATCTGAAATGAAAACGTGACAAAGGCAACGGGAAGCCACCTTCATTTATTTCTCAAGAATATATAGCTTTTCACAGATAATAAATATAAGGTAGTTTTTCAATAGCAAAAAAATCCCAAAATACATAAAAAAATATTGGTTTCTGAGAAAATCGACAATTTTTTAGATTTGTTGACCGGCAGAAAGAGGTTTAATTTTGATGTTGTGATGTAGGTCTTTAGAAAAGTGAAAGATTTTATACTTGTATATTAGTATTTAAGGATTTTGTATCTACGGTAGCCACAAGTTTATTGTCCATATTTGTGTATTTCGGTCTATTAATAAAGTCGCCAGAATT
Organism: Acanthosepion lycidas; assembly: GCA_963932145.1. Classification (NCBI taxonomy): domain Eukaryota; kingdom Metazoa; phylum Mollusca; class Cephalopoda; order Sepiida; family Sepiidae; genus Acanthosepion; species Acanthosepion lycidas. Next base: position 36,993,120 of record OZ010602.1, on the reverse strand, counting down.
TGTAACGTGTGAAGAATTGATTGTTTCTAAAAGAGGTGTCAAAACTTTTGCTAAATTCTTTTGCAAGTTCGTTTAAAGCAGCATCTATGCCAGAGATAAAAGGTCGCTTTGGAATGAAGGGTTTGTACTCTTATCTTATTTAGAATTTATTTTTACAAATGTAAATTCGGCCTCCCGATGGGTTTTTCTGTCAGTAGAGTTTTAGCCTCTCTCTTTAAAGAATAGTTAGAATTCGGGAGGAAATAGGGCCCGAAACAAACGTTGTGCTATTGCAAATTCTTCTGTGAGAAAGAACAAAATATACTTTTTATATTTGTTTCACACATCATAAAATCTCATAATTTGTTCTCAGTTCCCGTGTTTAATAATAAATATATATTATATATTAATATACTATACACATTTCCTCATCTGCTTACTTCAAAATATGCTATTAGTATTTTCTGTGTTAGCTGAAATTTTTGACATGCATAATGAGGGAAAAGGTCTTCGAGAATTTAACACTCATACTCACAGGACAACAGAATAGGGAAAAACGGCGGAACGAATTGGTGTGAAAGTGTTAAACAATACTTTAGCAGACTTCATTTTAGGGGCAAGTTTATCTCGGTTCAGACTTCTGGAGGTTGACCGTCTGGGTCAGAGGCAAGTCATAAGTTTGATTGGCTTAGCTAACGTGGGAAAGGTTTCAGGGAGTTGGTTCTACAACGTAAAGCGACGTACGACGAGTTCTCTTTCGTGTTTGGAACGGCACCCAGTGGCGGGGCATCTCTACTGGACAGTTAATGTAAATATCGACATGAGTAATAAAAATAGTTATGATTCTCCATGTTTGAAGTCTTTCATTGCCGAACCAAAGCAACTAGCGATCGCTAGCTGAGAGAAGACTAGACGTGACCACACCCACCGGGAGGCGATGTAACAGATAGATGGAACGAGGCTGATATACAGGGAGATGGTGCTTTTCTGAGCATAACATAGATGTGGCACTAGGCCGAAAGTATGGGACACACAGTGAGGTTCGAGCTCACTACTCAGTCGTAATTTGTCTAGAGAAACAACCTTGCTAACCATTACATCACGTCGGGGTGCCCACCGATATGAAGAGAGGTAAGGTATCAAATGTAACTTAAAGTCAAATAAATTATTACAAACCAAAAAATAATAGAGATATTTTATTAAAGAAAAGATGCTCTCCTCGGATTCGAAACCGCGTTGCTCTAGCAGGAGAAACCGTCATTTGACCCGACGTGTTTTAAACCAACTCTACTAGGAAAGGCAAGACCCTTTCTGGACGAATTGGTCTAAATATATATACTCACACACACACACATATATATATATATATATATCAAGGCTTCTTACTCTACACGTCTATCCATTCGTCAGTTGCGAAACATTTGCACCAACATCCCTCTCCACATTCACATTATTGAAAAATACTGATTAATAACGCAACTATTGTACACTAAGAAATTAAGAAATTAAAATTGATTTTCTGTTTTCTATGCATATTTAGTTATTATGCATCTGTGTACAGTTAAGTATTACTTGGTAATACAATAAAATAAAAATTTGTATGTGTACAAATATTTGTTCCACCTACTCTATACACACACACACAATATATATATATATATATATATATATATATATATATATATATATATATATATATATATATATATTCAGGGTGTTTCAAAAAGAATACGCCAAAATCATTACGCTGTTTTTTCAGGTCTGTAGCATTGTAGTGGACTCAATCAGTGGTTATTTGATAGAGTAGTTATCAAAGTTTTTTGGGGTGTCAGTTTCACCGCTGTCGTTAGTATAACTTCCGGTGCAGCTGAATTGTGGGAAGATCAATCAAAATGGCGACCCTCAGCAGAAGGCGTTTTGCGTGCTTGAGTTCGCGATAACAAACGCCATTTTCACGATGCAGACAGATTCGAATGACTTCATTTTTCAGCAAGATGGAGCACCATCCCAAAGGCATCTCGAGGTTAGAGCTTATTTGAATGAAAACATGACTTAGCGATGGATTGAGAGGAGAGGTGCTAAAGACCTTGCCCTCTGTGCTTGGCCTGCCAGGTCCCCGGACCTCATTGTGTGTGACTTTGTCTTGTGGGGGGTTAGTTAAAAACCAAGTTTATGTTCCAGCACTTCCAGCAAGTATCGATGACTTGAAATATCGAATAATAGCTGCAAAATCAACACGGTGGACCGTGACATGCTAAGGCGCGTTTGGGAGGAATTCTCATATCGGCTTGATGTTGTCCGCGTTGCCGGTGGTGGCTACATTGAGCACTTATAAAATATGAAATGAAACTTGAATGTATATACAACACATGTGTTCATGCTAGAGGTTTGTAACTTTTTTCGTTATTAACACATCACGTGATGATTTGGGCGTATTCTTTTTGAAACACCCTGTATATATATATATATTATTTATTTGAGGATATTACACCGAAAACATCTAAAAATCGCTACACAATTTCAGTCGTGTTTCAATGCATCTCATCAAAATGCTAAACAAGTTATATGCTTTGTTAATTTTCTACATAATTTTTTGTAGTTGATAAATGAATGGCTTCTTTAAGAAACTAGTAAATAATTTAAACTTATAGAATTATTTGGCAAATTAATATGAAACTATTAAATAAAGATCCTTCATATAAGATGTTAAGAACACTAACCAATCAATGTAAAATGTCAAAAATAGCAACTAACTACCAATACATCTGTACAAGATGTTACTAATACTACCACGAGATTAATACAAAATTATATTAAATCTTGATTAATCTTACAAATAGAAAGATAATCCATGTATGATGCAAAAGTAAAGCTGAATATATAAGAAAAAGTATTATCAAATTCCAAAGTTTAACTAAATTGTAAGGTATTAGGTTGGTGCAAAAATAATGACGTAATAATGTCGTTTTTTGACGTATTTTTTAACGTCAAAAAACGACATTATTACGCCATTATTTTTGCACCAACCTAATAGAAAGGTAAACTACGCTTACAATTTGCTGTTAATTCACTTCTTTTATTTAATAATGAAATTTTGTCAAAAAATCTGATGATTTCAAGTTTTTAAAAAAGTTTTTTTTTTAAAAGACAGAAAACAGGGTTTATATAAATCCCGTTGCCATTTAAAAAAAAAATTCCATTTCACCTTAAGATTCTTATCTTTTAAACTCAAAAAATACTCAGTAAGTGATGTATTATCTGTGTAAGTAGTATTGGTAAAGGACAAGATATGTTGATACCACCTAGTCTTAAAAGAATTCAGAGTACTACCAATATAGAAATTTTATTGACCTACTCTTTATTGAGCCCTTTTAAATGTTACGAACGTCGGAATTGTAGTCTATTCATTCTTATCGTATTTGGAGATATATGACACATGTTGACTTCAATATCCACTTTTATATTTACACATGCTCTATCACTGATATTTAGTACTTCAATCCTTAAAATTATATTTTTATCACATATATATTTAAAATTTGTGCATTTAGGCAGCAATCCTTCTTGTATATGATAGGGAGACACTGTAGTCAACAACCAGCAGAGACTTTTCACGCTTACACTCAATGGAGTTTGCTTGAAGATGGCCTTACGATTGCGTTTAAGCATAAAACACACTACTGCCGCTGTCTGTTGACCTCAATGACGTCCTTTATATATTAGGTTGGTGCAAAAATAATTTCGTTTTCTCACATAGTAACATATGTTAGAAAACGAAATTATTTTTGCACCAACCTAATATTTATATCTACACACGCTATATACCTGTTATTTAGCATTCTCACCTATAAATATAGAATACCTTAAAAATATTTTTTCTCATACATCTTTTTATAGTTGAATAATACATTTCAGATGCATGAAGGGTGATCTTCATTGATGCACTGTCTTCATTGCCGATTTCGGGTTTTGCATCATATGGGCTCAAACAGCAACCCCGACCTGATTCCAAATGGGTCAGGCCGTCACCATGATAGTGTTGGGCTATGCACCTTACAAAAATTCAGATATGGCGATGAGTCCGACCGTTCTTATTGACATACGTCAGTCAACAAAATGAAATAAAGGCTTTTCACGCCTCCCTCCTATATAATTTTGTCTTTTTGCTCCATCCAGTTTTCATTCGCGCTATTTCGCCCGAATTCATAGCGAGGTAAGCTGGACTTGTTCTTGCATTGTTTAATCGAATGTTTTTGCGTTTTAAATACTAATCCCATAATCCGATGTCCAAACTTTACTTACTACTTATATTACTGTTTCTAAAAGAATGAATTCATTATTCTTACTATTATATATAAATCTTTAAGCCTAACCTTATACTATTAATCAAATGAAATTAGAAAAATGTAATGCACATTCAGGCCTCTACATATATAAATGTAGTAAATGTACTCATACACATGCCCATATGATTTTTATACTAACATATATATATATATTATATATATATATATATATATATATATTATATATATTATATATATATATATATATATATATATTATATATATATATATTATATATGTATAAGTCTCCTCTGGAAACAAAACCTTGTCATAACGAGAATAGCTACAGCATCAGCTTAAGCCAAAATCACGAACAAAAAATTCTTTTTTCCTTTCTATCACTGAAATTTCCTGTTTATATTTGAACATCCTTGTAAGTAGGTTCTGTTCTTGCTTTATTGTCACGCACAAACGAAAGCAATCAGCGAGGGAATCATATTTCGTTAGCTTTTTGAGCTTCTGTAATGTTTACACACTCGCACTTTTCATCGTGCCGCGCGTGAAGGAAATTCGCCCTAACCCCCTCCATAGCTGAGCAAAATAAAATGTGAATATTTCTTAGATTGAATTATGTGCACCTTTTCTTTTTAATTTTCTTTTCTAGCTAGATATGGCGGCTTATTTTCATTCAAATAAGGGTACATTTCTATCGGTTATCTAATAGAACATGTCTGATTATAAAAACCGTTTTCCATTCTGATAAGGAGATTTTCTCAATATACAGGAACATATCAATTTTGTTAACAAACCTACAGTACGCTGCTAATGCGCGCCACGCTTGTCAACGAAAACACAACATAATATGCCATCTACGTATTCGGAATCAAACCGCTAAAGATATTAAACTATCTGGGCCGTATAGATGATAGCTATGACAATGGTATCAAGACTGTTTTTATTTTAAACGCAGTACTAGACTAGCGTCAAGATCGCAACAATTTGAGCCGGCTAGATGTAACCGTAAATTCTACGCTGACACTTTATTCTCTCGCACTTGTCACTTGTGGAAATTTTTCCGGTTGACTTTAATCCGCAAAAATTTAAATCCAATGTCAATCGCTATCTACTGTCCTCCTAATCACTCTTGTATGTCCTTAGCAATGTTTCTAACTCCTCCAGAGCCAGTAACCCAGTAATCTTGTGTTTCATTGACGTTTCTGCCTTTCTTGAGGCGAAATCGATTTAATATATATATAATATATAGAGCATCTATCTTACGAGCAACTCCATAACTATCATAGTACCCCGCTGTTTCCTTTTGATGTAAGTCTCCGGGTTGTGATTGGCACGACCTACTGTTCGTGGCGACGACGACTCAATCTCCATTAATGTTATTTCAACTTATGCTGTTTATCTCGAACATACAACCCAAATATTTATATTTTCCAAATGTTTTTTTACAGTTTTAATTATGTTTATAATGCTCGTAGCAGTGGTTTTCTAATATTCTAAGAAAAACACTCGCCCAAATGATTAGTGAAGAAACTGTTTAATCACATGGTTTAAAAATACAATATTAGCGTATACTCTAGTTACTGCAGTTATGCTTGCGCCCCACTTTGCGATAATATTTATTATACGAATGTACAAGTGTGGCCCAAGGCCAAAAAGGGGCGAGTAAAAAAATTGATGGTTTTCTTCTATCTTAACATTAAACGTAGCTAGCCGCTAACCCAAACTTACAAACAATAATCCTTTCACCAAAACAACTCATTCTTATTAACCATTCTTACCTCATCCACCATCATGCTTCAGAAACTCTATGAAGTCCTAACTAATTCCCATATATGCGATTCATTGTCTGTGGGGGGGAGGGGAATAAAATAACAATTAAAAGAATCTAAAAAATCCAATGAGTATTTACAAATGTGTACAAAACTATATACAAGAAACTAAAGAAAATTTTGTTAGTAATAACCATCACCCCACACAAGCCCTAACTGTGGCAGTAACATCAGTTAACTGGACGAAATCAAAGCGGGACTTTGAAAAAAATCTAAAACATCCATACATTCCAATCACTCACTCAAACACACACACACACTCATTCCAAACACAAAAAGAGTTACGAAAGTCGCACCTGAAACGAAAGACGCCCCGCACTCACTAGAGAACTGACATCACTATCCACCTAAGGATGGGAGGGATGGAGAATTAAACCAAAATAAAATGGGGACAAAAATAAAAGGGGCCAAGGAGCATACACTTTGCTATTAAGTTCTAAAGTAGCAGAAGTCCTACTTATAATGAGTGGACGAGTCTATTTTCAACTGTTGTAGAGCAGGTCGTCCGTAATTCTACACAACATCTATGTTGTCGAAATACCCCATATTATTACTATACTATTGCATTATACTATATTATTAATATACTCTTGCGTTAGCGTAGACGAGTGAAGTCAGTGTTTATTCATGGAAAATCACGAGTACAACCCGACTTACACGTGAAACTCGCGTTGCGACACAATTGCAGAACCGGAACCCTGTCGTAAATCGAGGATGTCCTGTATTTATGTTTATTACGTGAAGGACAGGTATATTGATGAGACACTTGAAAATGACGGTAACCCCTTTTTTATACACTTACATAAGCGAAAATTTAATTATATCGTAAGTGATTTTCCGAATTTCTCATTCAACCATTTCCATCTCTGTCAGTATGCCAAGGAAAACAAATCTATTAGAGTATCTAACGATAATTCAGAGTTTAGACTTGGGAATTCCTCCCGTCTGAAGGGTATTAATGAGTCTAGCTATACATTCTTGAAGAAGTTTGTGAAGCGGCTTCCCATTGCCTTCTGTACGTTTTTTTATTTCAGAGTTTTCAAACTCTTACTCATGTTGCCACCCAAAGCTAGAATGCCCAATCTACCCTGCTATTTAACACATAACTGGAGGAAGAATAATGATATTCATACCTGTCCAGTAGAATAGCCAATTCTTTGATTTCGAATCAGTTATTTAATTGACAATTCCGTTAGCCGTCTTACAACCTGAAAATAGTTACCTAGCTAAAGTCTCATATGTATACAAGCACCAAATATTTTGTGCCTAAGAATAATGTGTACACTATTTACATTATTCGGACTATTGTCCTCATCTTTGTCGCAATGTCTATCACAACGTTTCGGCCGTTGTGCGCCCCGGCCTTCATCAGGTTGTTAGAATGTCGAACTGAACCCTTTATTTCGCTCACTGGGGTAGACTGTTCTAGTTCCACGTGCCATGTCTAATGGATGTCAGTTATCGCCTGTTATCTCTCAAAGTTCTCCACGGCTTTAACCAGGTATTGAACTCATCTATTGAACTGGATTTAACGCCTTTATCCACTGTGCCATATGTCCTTGAGGACATTTGTGTATGAATTTCTGGGTATTATAAACCTAATGTCTTCAGCAATCATTTTTTTTACCAGTGCTCATATTGTAATTTTTGCTGTTATCATTGCATATTTCTTACCATGTTTTTAAAGGCGTTAGTTAGCTCCGGTGACAGGACCGAAAGGGTGTGAGTTCAATATATGGTCAGCTACGCCTGATTTTTCTATTTCCCCTCGTGTTACGGCAATACGATGTTATTGCAGCCTCATCTTAAGAGTAGCCTGTTTCTCCTTTATACTTCTTACCACAGCTGAACTAGGTGGTGTACAGACAATCCTTAGTCATGTTCTCCGCTACGGGGGGTCTTACTCGGAAGAGGTGTCTACGAAGCGCTGAAACACTTTTGAAGGTCATCCTGATGTTATATGGAACACAGATCTTTTGTATTTTTCTGACAATTCATTCACATAGGGTGGGCAGACCAAAGATGTTTTCTAAGTGTTGTTATCCGCTTGTACCCTGCTAACACAGTTTGTCGGAGCTGCTGTCATGTACCCAGGGTATTTGTTACATTGTAGGGTACTGCTTATACTGATCATTTCTTGTTCATATGTCTCTGGGTCGCCACTTATGACTTTTGCTCGATGTTGGAAGCAGCGGAAGATCCCTTTCTTTACACTGTATGAGTTGTGAAAGTCGAAGTTGAGGCATTGTCCGGTGAATGTTGGCTTACTGTATGCAGATATCTTGAACCCAAACCGTGTTTGAGATATTATTACATCCAGGATTTGAGTTAGTTGTCGTTCTCTCGCTCCAAAGTGGGCGGAATTTCGGACATATGAAGATGACTTTCCTATTAATGGGTCAGTTATATCTAAATGAAAGCAACTCAGAGGGTGGCACACATAGCTTTGGGAGCTAACAATTGGTCTGAGCGGAATACAGTCTTTGTTAATTTTGGTGAGACCGTATATCTGATGTACCTTGGTGTCGCGCTTCGATAACAACCTGTATGTCGGAGGTTTGAAGTGGTCCTTGTTTATGATTAGGATCTGCGACAGATTTCGTTCTGTTTTCATCGTTGGATCTTTCTTTACTGTAGCTACCATTTCTAATGAAGTCTTCCATTTTTCTTTTCTTTTTTTGGGGGCGGGGATATTCCGATTTGTCCGTCACTACAGTCAGCTAGTATGATGATCTTTTCATTCTATATATATCTGTCTATATTTCTGAGATGGATTATTTTAATTATTTAGATTCTTCGGATTGTTGTTCTCATCTTTTTTGTTCGAAATTTTAATCACCAGAAGATGGCCGGAGCGTACAACGACCGAAACGTCGTGAATATAACGAAAAAGATGAGGACAACAGTCCGAGGAATGTAAATAATGTAAATAATTACAATAATTCATTTCAGAAATATAAACATATCTTGAAGAAGGCCGTAGCGTACAACGGCCGAAACAACGTGAATACCAGTTGAAAAGGGATAACTCCTGTAACGCTAATCACCAAGATATTTTGAATTACTTCTTGTCCGGGCTGAGAACTTTTCAGCATTATTTGATAGGACACACTTTTACTCTTTGTAAAATTGTTTACAGATGTCTAAGAGGACTACTTTGAAGTAGTGGAAACTAGCTGCTCAAGGAATTATGTTTTTTCGTTATTTCTTGGTGGAATCATTTCAGGAGATGCGTAAAATATTTCTGCATCGGTTGAGCATCCTGATTCATTTTGATGTTTATCTGACGAGAAAAGCGTCTTCTTTTCATGTTCCATTGGAAATTCGATAGACTGCGTGTGAAAACGAGAGTGCGCATGCGTGCCCGATTAATTTTCGCTTGCAAGCCTTTATCTGCTTCTAAGTCGATTCATTTCGCAGCTGCCATCTTTTTGTGATTCCAAAGATAAGCGTGGATGCATGAGACGCTAACGAAAAGTTTGAAAAACTTAAGGCGCAAGAAGGCTGTCTCCCTCGCAAATCCCTCCCTCTCTCCCTACCGGTTCCCCCTCCACAATTATCGAATATAAATCAATTTATTTCATGGTGGAGTGATTTCGAAAGATGCCTGAAATATCCGATGAAATAAAAAAAAATAAGAAACTGAAAGACTGAGAAAGTTGATAAACAAATTGATCAATGAATTCAAATTACTTAAACTAACCAGAAGCAGCAGCAGCTCAAAAAAGACACTGTTGAATTCTTTCTGTTTTACTGTCATTGTTTTCATCATCATCATTGCCATTATCATCAGCCGCATGATCGGGTGTGAACGCAGCAGAGCACGTGACCACTTCTCACCACATATCTAGGTTGAAAGCAGTAGTATTGTTCATTCATGCTCGGCGAGTCCCCGGCAAGTAGATCTGGCAGAGCCTATCCCTCGCCAGGTCAACCCACATCCGATGCCCAATCATTGTCATGGACACGTGACTCCTGATTCCAATGGTTGAACACTTAATCCTGACAGTGTTCCCGCCACTTATCTCCTGACAGTGTTCCCGCCACTTATCTCCTGACAGTGTTCCAGCCACTTATCTCCTGACAGTGTTCCCGCCACTTATTGAAAGCAGTGGAGTTATTCATTCGTCTGGGCCAGGTAGACTTGGCGGGAACCATTGCTCTCCGGGTCAAACAACAGCCGATGTCCTTCAGATTAACCGTTGATTCAGACGGCGTAAAATTTCGCTCTGGCTGTTGACTTCAGTCTAGGAAGCTCCTCGCACAGCGATGTCGTGTCATCACTGCACTGTTTGCATCCATAGCGTATACTCCGTGCCTTCAACGCCGTTGTGCTAGATGGCAGTTGACGCTACAAGAAAGTTTACTCGAATTTTGACAGGACTTGTTCTAATCCTAGTGGTCATATAGCCACATCTTTCACTAGAAAAGCCTCGGTATATTTCTCGAGACCTTTCCTCAAGGCGAGATGCGGCACAAGGCCGTTTTTATGTGGAGCGTTCCGAGCACTTAGACTCAGGGAAAAATTCGCCATAGACCACGTAGACACGAGGTCGGGTTTCTGTCTGCCACCGCAGACGAGACTCTGCCCTTCGGCATAGCCTCGTATGGGTTGCTCTCTGCCCTTAGACAGAGAGGTCGACGTGAGAGGAAAAAACATATGCGGCATATAGAAATGGATTACAGGTATTATTAGCGCTCGAAAGTGACCTGGCTTCCTGTCGTAAATATAAACTCTTTTAGTCTTAATAAGGCATAATAGTTTCGCTATATTATCAGGTCATTCCATAAGTTCTGTCCGAATTTTTAATAAAGAAAACAAAGTGACCACATGTTACATTTAATTACAGATTAAATCAACAATGTATTTTCCCTGATTATCTATGACTTCCTTCTATCTATTAACAAGTTTACTAATTCCATTACTGTAAAATTCTTTTGGCTTTGATTCGAAGAACTCACAAATGTCAGTTTTAATCTCTTCCTGTGTTACAAAAGCTATTTCTTCCAAATGATTCTGTAAGCTACGAAACAAATGGTAGTCTGAAGGAGCAAGATCGGGAGAATAAGGTGGATGAGGAATTTTCTCCCAACCAAGTTCTTCGATCTTTTGTGACGTGATTCTTGCTGCGTGGAGTTGCGCATTCTCCTGATGAAACATCACCTCTTTTTGATTCACTGGAGCAGGTCTTTTTTCCTCAAAGCTTGGTTCAAACACTCTAACTGCTGACAGTATATTTGAGCATTAATTTTTGCATTAGGTGGTAAGAATTCAAAGTGGATTATTCCTTGACAATCCCACCAGATTGAAAGAAGAGCCCTTTGCCCATGAAGTTCCCTTCTCGGCTGTGGCTGGGGTCCTTCCCCTTTACCAAGCCACTGTCTAAGACGCTTAACATTTCGATAAAAGATCCATTTTTTGTCACAAGTCTATCCAAAAAAGGTGAAACAAGTTGGCGAGAATGGAGAGAAGAGCAGATGTCAACTCAGGATTTGAGGTTGTTTTCAGACAATTCATGAGGCACCCATTTTTCAAGTCTAGGAACTTTACCAAGTTGTTGAAGATGATGATGAACAGTTGTATGGTTTGAACTGAGAACCACTGCCAATTCCTCAACTGATAAAGTAGGGTTTTCTTCAAGGGCTGCTTCAAGAAGCTTTTCATCAAACTCAACTAGATGTCCGGTTCGATCTTCATCTTCAAGGGTGAAATCTCCACCTCTGAATTTTGCAAACCATCTTTTGCAAGTTCTTTCATTCACACATTCCTCTCCATAAACTGAGTGATTGTTTCTAGCCGCTTCGGCTGCTGAGTTTCCTTTCTTGAACTCATAAAGCATTATGTACCTCAAATGATTCTTGGGTACTTCCATGTTAGCAGGGTTTTAATCAAACAAAATTTAATTTTGTTCTCTGAAATAAAATTTGATCAATTTAGATGCATCTAAACATAAAAATAATGTTCATCTCTATTAGGCGTTATAAAATACTCTTTAAATTTCGTTCATTTAAAAAAAAAAGTTAAAATTCGGACAGAACTTACGGGATGACCTGATACTTACAATAGCAAGCTGTCATCCGACAATTTCTATAATTATGTTTGGGGAAAGACCTATACAGTTCTATAGCTTATGTTGAGTGAGTAGCTTATCTCAAATATCCTGTAGACGAGCAAAAACGCGGAAGAGATTTAAGAGAGGAAGGCACGGCACAAATACCTAATTGACCTGCTAGGAAAAGTTGATGTATTTGGGAAAGACATTAGAATAATGAATAGAGTGCGTAAACAATAACAGAAAATGTCACAAAGTAAAGAAGTGTCTTCTCACCGAATTTATTCAAACTTTACATTTGGGCAAGAGAGGCAGGGTAGACTAATAGATAATGGCTCGGATTGAGGAATCGGAGAGACGTGTTCGAATTCCAGTCGAATCCATTACGTGCTAATACCCTTGAGAAAGGTATGAATCCTCTTCTTCTCTCCTCCACACATATATACGGATAAATAGCATACAGACTGGATTCCATAGCATTAGGTGGCAAATGGTCTAGGAGAAGGAAAAACTTTGAATTCCAAACCGAGGATTGGGCCCCGTCAGGATATCTTACCCAAGAAACTCCACTTCTTCTGCGGCTGTAGTATATGTGATGCCCATAATCCTCTACGGGTCACGGGATTAAAAAATCCTATGAGAACTAGACACCCTGCCAAGATTTATTATTACTTGACAGAGTCTTAAAAGTATAAGGTACGCTAATGACAACTATTGAGGGAAGATACAGAAAGGAGACTGAAATAACACTTAGACATGGTACTAAAGGGGAGCGAGACGAAAAAAGACATAATGTATGCTTTCCAGCAAGAGGAACCGCTCAAGAAGCGAATTATAAGTCAAGTATGTATAGTGTACTAACATAAGACGGAAAATGACACCGCCGTCTGAAGGCGCATTGGAATAGTGAAAGATGCCTTGCAAAAGCCTAGCAAGATATTAAGAAACAGGAAAATTTAATTAGCAGCAAAGAAAACAGTTCTGAACTGTTATGTAATATCAGTTCTTCTATGTGTCAGTGGATGCTGGACAATTTTCTCGAAGAAAAAGAAAGTCGAGGTAACAGGAATATTGTCCAGCAGAAGGATGATGAGAATAAAACGGAGGGAGCATGTAAGCAACGAGGAAGTTTTAAGTAAAGGATACTTAGAATCAAGAAGAAAGTGTTGAAATTTCTGGAACATATAATGAGGATATAAGGAATAACAAATTTGATACTCACAAGACCAAAGATCGAAAAAACCTAATAAACTTTTGCAAATGGATGGCACAATAGGGAGGGATAGTAAAAAAAAAAAACTCTGCCAAGAGCTTCGAAAAATAGGAAGTTGTGAAGATCCATGATCGACCACGTCCTCAAGGGACACGGCACCTCAAAAGAGAAAACCTTACGTTCTTTGAATGTCGTGAAATCAAGAGATGCGTACATTATAACCAATATTGTCTTCGAAATCATTGTTACCCAAATCCCAGCAGATGATATTTAATAAAATCTCCGCATTGATATATACAAAGCTTGGCATAAGTTCAAAGTTAATAGCGATTTAGTATGGAGTAATGGTTAACGAGCTAGTGTGGATGATAATTAATTCTGAATGGCCAGTTCTTGTAATTTGGTAACAAACAAAGCTAAGCTTATTAAACAACATGCCGTCACGATGTAAGGTAATCGTTAACGAGTAATTCCGATTGACCATTACTAGCGAGTTCGATATTCCCTGGTTACCTCATAAATGTCGTCTTGTGCCAAGCTAAGATAAGCTAAGGATATACTTGATTAAATCCAAATCAGCAATATTATTGGGCCTGACCTGGCAGCTCGGTATCATTCACTTTACAATCGTGGTATTGTCTTTTCTACAAATACTTCCATGGTAATTGTTCGGAGGAGCTCTTCGGCAGGCTACCTAGACTTTATGAATTTAAGCGTAGTACCTGACTGGCGACGAGGTCTCACCAATATACAGTTGAGTTGGCTACATGTAATCGTAAGTTCTTTGTTAACATTTTCTTTTCTCGTACTTCTCACTTGTGGAACTCTCTTCCAGCTCTATGCTTTCTAGCCAATTTTAATCTTCAAATCAGTCTATCTTATGTGTTTGCTGCCTTTCTTGGGGTTAAATCCATTTAAAAAGTACCATCAAGAAAAGATGGATTGCGATGAAACGTATGTAGGAAGAAAAGTTTCTTACATCCACGCGAGAATATAGAATCCACGTTCGTAGAAAGCACAGTATCCACACGCCGACACATAGGAAGACCCATATGACGAGAGAGGGAGAGAGAGACTTAAATTCTGGCAAGACTTAGAATATACGTTTGGAGGTGACTCCCAAAACAGCCCGCCTACTGTCCAGCAATTAACCTCGCTCCTGGATGAGTGACCGATTGGGAATAAGTGGTGCTGTAAGTTTCGGTATACGGGACGTGTAAATGAAAATGGTTCGGAATTGTTAACCGGAGAGTCGAGTTCTAATACTTGGGTTCGTTATATTCATTTTCGCGCGAATAACCTTGGGAAATGTATGAATTCACCTAATCTCCCCGCAGCTATGGGTTAATTATTAAGACTTGTGTCACTAAATCAATTATCTTCCCAAAAAGTAAATAAAAATGCGTACAAAATGTTTATATTTCAGTATTAAATAACCTATAGAGATGTTATGATCCAAAATTAAAACTGTCGGCCGAACAACGGTTATTGACAAAGTTCGAAGTTAAAGAAAACGTTATGAGAGATTGACTTTTTCATCTGTAATGTACGGCGCTAACGTTGCGCAAAAACGGTGTATTTTTTAACTAATTTACCAGAAGGACAATTTAAACATTAATACAACGTATGAGTGTCTTCCTTATTGTTGTGAAGTTATTTCGCAGTGGAGGCTTGTATTTGTACTAAATCGGTCCTAAATAGGTTCGACGTACAAAACGTTAGGAAATGATATAATAAGTATTACGCAGAGTAATCTTGTTGTGGTCGCTGACTACTTTCATATTCGACTAACTGTCGACTACTGGCGTCCCACATCGACGTTATTTAGTAACTGCCCCACGCAGTCACACGTGGCACAAGGCCGAATTTAATGTGGGGTTCCCAAGCCCGTAGGCTCGGCCAAAAAATCCCCGTAGATCCCGTATAAACGGGATCGGGTCTGTCTACATCCCCGGACGAAACTCTGCCCTTCGGCATAGCCTTGTCCGGGTTCCTCTCTGCCCGAAGGCAGAGAGTTCGACCGTCGTCCGACATCGACTAGTATTTAGTCACCCCACCCCACGAGGGTATCATGTGGCACAAGGCCAGTTTAACGTGGGATCTCCGAGCCCGTGGGCTCGACCAAAAATATACCCTTTAAACCGGTATAAACGGGTTCAGGGTCGGTTTGCCTCCCCGAAAGAGACTCCGCCCTTCGGCGTAGCCTCGTTCGGGTTCCTCCCCGCACCAAGGCAGAGAATTCAACCGTTCAGCCGGTCGTCCGACATCGACTAGTATTTAGTCACCCCCCCACAAGGGTATCATGTGGCACAAGGCCGGTTTAATGTGGGATCTCCGAGCCCGTGGGCTCGGCCAAAAATATGCCCTTTGAACCCGTATAAACGGGTTCAGGGTCGGTTTACCTCCCCGAAAGAGAATCCGCCCTTCGGCGTAGCCTCTTTCGGGTTCCTCCCCGCCCGAAGGCAGAGAGTTCAACCGTTCAGCCGGTCGTCCGACATCGACTGACCCTCGTTTCTCTTACTACTCCTACTTATATTAGGTGGGAGAGTCCATTAACTATAGAATAGGTGTGTTTCACCATAACACTTATTTTCATCTTTTTGTATTTTGTCAAGAATACGAAGGCATATAATTTTGTGGAGACAAGAATGAGCAAATCAGAAATTAACTTCAAAAGACCAAGTGCAGTATGTGACCCACATCAGATGTTGCAAAAATTGGCTTCGTACTCAGTGTTACGCCAGGGCTTTAGAGGAACCCCGGTGCATCAGCAAGTTGACCTGAAAGATGACCTTCTCGCCGCCAGATGCATGATGTCAATCGCTGCACGGAAACACTTGGTTGACCTAGTGGTGCCAACGATATGGCAGGTAGATATATATGCAACCACCCAAGAGGGAAGAAAAGAATCCCTAAAATCCTTGTGAGAAAGCCAAATCCACACACGTGACGAGAGCAATATATCTGGTGCGAAGCATGCTTTGTTATAATAATATATACATCCTTGTTTTAAGACATTTTTATGTTTTATACATTCTTTTTATAGATACAAATATTTAAGTAAATGCTCTGTTTATAATAAACAGTATTAAACCACATTTATCGGCCCGGCCTGAATGTCCAAGAAATTTTCATAGAAAATATTCGTCCTCCGACAGGATTCGAACCTGTATCCTATACAGGACGAATCCATCGGATTTTCACAGAAAATATTCGTCCTCCGATAGTCCTGTATAGGACTATCGGAGGACAAATATTTTCTGTGAAAATTATTCGGATATTCAGGCCGGTAAATATTTTTTAATACTTTTTATTATAAACAGAGCATTTACTGAAATATTTGTATCTATAAAAAGAATGTATAAACATAAAAATGTCTTAAAATAATTATCGGACTTTGTCCATTTCATAATGTGATACATCCTTGTGTAAATGGATTTAAACAACTGCTTAAGTTTCCTTTCTTTCACTATACGGTCAGTTTTAGACCCACTGGAGTGACAGGGTGTAATCGATTTATATTTTTTTCCTCAGATTAGGTCATTTGCAGTGGTGTGCAGTAATATGAATTTATTTTCGGGGTGTATGATAAAATTGAAATATATTACGTCATCAATGACTGCATCAGATTTTTATCATGCCCAGACCCTACTGTCTCGACTCTCGATTTGTTGTCCTATGATCATTGTGTGCGATGGACGTTACAGCAGTGAAGCGTAAGAAAATTGTAATGCTGCACAAACTTACTGGTGAGCCTTACCAGTGAGCAAATCAAAGTACTATAGACTGGTCCGAAAACTCTCCTGATTTAAATCCAATCGAGAATCTGTGGTTAATCTGCAAGGAATGACTTCGTGGAATGGACATACGAAGTACCAACATGTGCACTGGGCCATGTTTCATTGGGGGAAAAATAATAACGTACCTCGTTTTGTTTCAATTAATTTGAACAAGTGTGTATGTGTTTTAGCAAACATTTAATAGGTCACCGTTTGTAAAAAGAATTAAATTTTAGATTTTTTTTATAATTTTCTGTCACATCACATTTTCCCTTTGCTTAAATGTATTTTCTTATTTTCTTAAAGTATTATCACTTTATCGAAAACATTAACTGTTTTTGTCGCCTCATCAAAGGCTTTTCTATTCTTCTCGCCGTATCCATTATAAGATATCTGAGCAACATTATCACATGAGAGTAATTTGAAGATAAAATATGAATTTTAATGTGTGATGATGTCAGAATACACTTTGCACCCAAAGTAACACCAGACAATAAAGAAAAAAAGCTGAGAGATAATCTCCTAGCTAACAGGTGCTGATCCACACAGCACCTGACATCAGTGGCTTATTCTAAAGGTTATCCACTGATATGGTAAAAACAGATTCACCTGGGACGTGCACTTGTGAAGGAAAAAGACATGACATGTAAACACCCACCAGAGGGAGAAGAGAAAGTCTCTTACACCACATGAAAATATATGCTCGATGTTCGAAGAGAGCTCCCGCATACACACACTAGCTGAGAGTAATTGATTGAGAGAGTTCAGAGTTAAACAAGATGTAATAAGAGATTAAGTCCTGTATTCTCATGAGTAATCTACGAACATAAGGTTAGACTTGAAGCTGAACTTTCAAAACATCGCATTAGGAAGCCTGAACAAGAATTTGAACGGAATTCAAGATTATATTTACTTGGAGGCTTGTTTAGATTAAACTTAAATCCCCTTATAAGATTCCAGTTTCAAGAACTTAAAAATAAATTAATTTCAATGGATATGTGGATTATGATAATGTTAATATTAGCCATTTCCTGCTGCTGAAAGCCCTCAAGTAATAGATAGAGAGAGGGAGAAAAACAGTTGGGCATAGATATTCAGCTATTCAGTTAGATGAATACGTTTGACATAGATAGATAGATAGATATGAGTAGACTGAGATAGATAGATAGATAGATAGATAGATAGATATATATGAGTAGACTGAGAGAGATAGATAGATAGATAGATATGAGTAGACTGAGAGAGATAGATAGACAGATAGATATGAGTAGACTGAGAGAGATAGATAGACAGATAGATATGAGTAGACTGAGATAGAGAGATAGATAGATAGATATGAGTAGACTGAGATAGATGGATAGATAGATATGAGTAGACTTAGATAGGTATGAGTAGACTGAGATAGATAGATAGATATGAGTAGACTGAGATAGATATGAACACACTCAGATATGAACGCACTTATATAGGTAGATAGATATTATCACAATATATGGATATGATCATATTAGATAAATAGATATGAACATATTAGATATGAATAAAATAGATATGAATGCATTTAGATATGATTACACTAGGATATGAACATATATAGATATGATCACAAGTAAATACATACAGAGATAGATATAAACACAGATATAACGACACTTAGATACATACATAGATATGAACCTATCTAGATACATACATACATACATATGAACATAAATATGAAGACATACATACATAGATGTGAATATAGATATAAAAAAACATTAGATAGCTATGAACACTTTTAGATACATAAATATGAACACACTTCGATACATATTAGGTTGGTGCAAAAATAATGTCGTTTTCTAACATATGTGAGAAAACGACATTATTTTTGCACCAACCTAATACATACATAGATATAAATATAGAAATGAAAGCACTTAAATAGATATGGACTCAGATATGAGCACACATACATACATGCATACATACATACATACATACATAGGTATGAGGATAGATGGATATGAACGCACTTAGATATAAATACATTTACATAGATGGAGAAGGACTGATTGACATAGATACCAAGCTATTGAGATAGATCGATAAATAAATATGATATAGATAGCTATCGATGGTAATATTAAAGGTGATATTGGCAGTTTCCTTATAAGGAAACAATCGGCACTTATAGACAGAGTATCCACTACTAGTTTCGTCTGTGATTTCTTAATTGTTCTTTTATTGTTCACTCTCCTCTTAATAGCGCTTTTGTTTCTCTCATATTCTCTAACACTCACTATCTTCTTACGTCTTAGCGGCTTTATTGCCATTCTTGGCGTGAAATTATCTTCTTTATAAAATAATAATTTTACTCTTTCAACAATTTTTCAATAAAATAGTTTTCTCAAGTTCGTTAACGTTTATTGTACTTCCCAATAGTGCTGGAGGTTTCCTTATTAACCTTTTGCTCGAATTAGTGGGGAACGTCAACGTAATAACAGTGATATCGTTATTTTTAATCGTTTTTGTTGCTATCAGAAGCCCTTAAGTCATAAATATTAGGTTGGTGCAAAAATAATGACGTAATTATGTCGTTTTTGACGTTAAAAAATAGGTAGAAAAACGACATTATTACGTCATTATTTTTGCACCAACCTAATAGATAGATATGAAGAGATTGAGATATAGATATGAAGAGATTTAGATACATATGAAGAGATTTAGATAGACATGAAGAGATTTAGATAGATATGAAGAGATTTAGATAGATAGACATGAAGAGATTTAGATAGATAGATAGATAGACATGAAGAGATTTAGATAGATATGAAGAGATTTAGATAGATATAAAGATATTTAGATAGATAGATATAAAGATATTTAGATATAAAGAGATTTAGATAGATATAAACAGATTTAGATAGATATAAAGAGAGATTTAGATCGAAAGATAGATATAAAGAGATTTAGATAGAAAGAGAGATTTAGATAGAAAGATAGATATGAAGAGATTTAGATAGATATGAAGAGATTGAGATTTAGATAGATAGATAGGAAGAGACATAGATAGATTGAGAGATATGAAGAGATATAGATAGATAGACAGATAGATATCGATGATAATATTATAAGAAGGCGCGGTGGGTAATCGATTACTGCGCGGATTGAGGAACTAGCGGGCCGAGTTCGAATTCTATTCGAAGTCATTACATTCACTTACGTCCTGGTACCATGGGAAAAGTATGAATCCATCTCTCCTCCCAATCTATGGGTAAATAGAAGGAAAAGTCTAAATTAAAACTAATCTCCTCCAGACGATACACACTTGTGTGCCCTGAAGGAGAGAGAAAGAGCGAAAGCTCAACCATTACAATCATACCAACCTGTGCTAGGTTGGGTCATCATTGATTCTCGGTGGAATCCTTTAATAATATAAGAAAACATTCGGCATTCATAGATCGAGAAACGACTGCTTCTTTTGAATTCAATTTTTATCGATATTTTCAAGTCCAGTGACTGTTATTGCCCTTTCTAATGTTGATGGGGGTTTCCTTCCTAACTTTTTGTTTGAAGCAGTTTGGAACGAGAACATCTTAATGATGTTATTTTTTTTTCGCTTTGATTTATATATGCTATGTATTTTAATTGTTGTTTCTGTAGAAGGGCCTCAAGTAATGTGATTTCTGTTATTTGGTACAATTCTTTTTTGTGATTATGTAACGTCACTCCACAAGGTCCGAAGGTGTATGGGTATATCTTAGACCTGCAGGCTTGATTCACTGAAAGTCATTTTAATTATTGATCTCAAAAAGCGGTTCTACACAGGTGACCAAATATTTTGCACGAGTTTGGCACCATACATACTATTAGGAGTTTGGCACCATACATACTATTAGGAGTTTGGCACCATACATACTATTAGGAGTTTGGCACCATACATACTATTAGGAGTTAGGCACCATGCAAAGATTGTGATCTTGGCACCAAGTATACCATTAACAGTTTGGTACCAAGCATACTATTAACACTTAGGCATCATTCATACTATTACCACTTTGTCACCATGCATGCAATAAACAGTTTAGTACTATGCAACAATTCTGATGTTGGCACCATTAACAGATTGGCACTATGCGCACTGTTAACAGTTTGCCACTGTAGTGAAAGAGATAATCAGCTACCTCGAGAAAGAGTTCGTATTTTATGTGCGATATGCCGAAGAAAAATTACCAAAACGTAGTTAGCAAAAATCTACTTTAAGGACCAGAAACTATGCTAATGTTCTTCCCTCCCCTGAATGGCATGACCAATCAGAAAGATCTCTCAGTGAACAAAAGCCTTGTTTTTCGCTTATGTAAGAGATGAGATTTTCAGAGGTTGGTGGACAGATACATGTTTTTGCTGGTGAGAAGTGACGGTTGGATGTGTGACACCATTTCGTTGTTTCTACATTGCCTGTTACAACAGACTTCCATTTGAACTGTGATTTGGCTACAAGTGTTGGGGTCAAGAGACAGAAGAAATCTATTGCAGATGTTTATTGCTTCTATAAGTTGACAGGTTTTTATTTGTGTTTTTTTTTATGCTTCTTTTTCTTTTCTTTACAACTACAGGCGCCATGCATGATATTAACAGTTTGGGATAATGCAACTGTTCTGATATTGTCGGCATTAATAATTTGGCGCCATTATTACTATTAACTGTTTGCTACCATGTATGCTATTAAATTTCGCAACATGGAACAATTCTGATATTTGCACCGTTAGCAGTTTAGTACCATGCATATTATTAACTGTTTTGGCACGTTCATTCTTTTAACAGTTTGGCACCATACAGCAATTCTGATATTGGTACCGTTAGCAGTTTGGTACCATGCATATTATTAACAATGTAAGAACGCTAATTCTGAATATATTCTTCAGACAAATAAATGAGAAATAACAAGAAAAGTTGGTATAACTAACAGTTGTTTAATAAAGAAAAGGATTTGAGTCAAATCAGTGTTCTTTTCAGATGTTTAAGTTATTTATATATATATATATATATATATATATATATATATATATATATATTGTTACGGTTTTGGGGGTATATATGTATAACTATTGAGCCAATCCAAATGACTTAACTTCCTTTATAGTCTACCAATAGAAGTTTAACCAATCAGAAGCCGCAGAACATTCTATCCGTCGTGTATAAAGGCGGCCATCTTAGTTTACCCTACGGAAGGACCAGTGCCAACTTGACCAGGCAAAGATGATAGAAGGAAGAACTACGCTCTGCTCCTTTGCTACGATATCCACTGAGAACCTGAACTACGCTTTCCTACTGTCTCCGAAATATTCACTGCCAACCTCTGGATTCTATACTCGAAGACGACCGTCATGAATTTGTAACATATATATATATATATATATATATATATATATACCTGAAAGAAAAAATACAGAGATAGATAAAACGGTCTCCGTCAAACTTTAAACTGTTTTCTTGTCGGTTGAAATGTGTGGACAATTGGAAACAGTCGCTTTGAAGTCACCGGTAACCAATGTGAAATCCTTTCTGGAGTGAGTCTAATGTCTTTTTGGAACGCCGACTTCATTTATATTTCCTTCTATTGGCTACGAGTTTAGGACTTCTGAGCAACAAAATAGACTGATTTGATTGGTCCACTATTTTTCCTCTTTCTCACGTGGTACTGTTCTGTACTACGTCCGCGTGGAAATGCATTTAGGGAAACTTACTTTGAAATATTACAAAATCGAGACCGCTGCGTTGTTTCTAGCGTGGGTATATGCGTGCACAGCTCACAACTTCGTATTAACGATTGTGCTAATAATAACTCCGACGAATAATTTGTCTTTCCAGTATAATACTTATTGTCTTAAACATTATGTATCTCATTGAATAAGATCCGACCTAGTGGTCTGATTTTAATGATAGATTTTGTCCTTGTAGATGAGAGACACAAAGGCTGATGGCGCTTACAAAAGTGTAATCTTTCGGACGAGTAGCTTTTCTAATCGGACTTTAGCCACGTTGACCATTCGATTCCATTTCCTGACAGCACTCTGCCCAGTCGATCGTGAAAAAAGTCTTTGCCCATTCGCAATCGATACGTCTCGACGCTCTCCGTCGGCTTTCGCGTTTATCCTCACGACAAAACTTGTTCTTGGTCTGGTCGGACATTTTATAGCTTCAGCGGACATGTTAATACATTTCCATATGGAATGTGAATGGTTCACTAAATTAGTCTGAAGCCAACAAATGACTCGAAAGAATGACGAATGAAATAATTTCTAAAAAAAAAAAAAAAAAAAAAAAAAGGAATCTTTATTTACCTTTAAAGTGACAATTTCTTTCTTTTAATTAGCCACACACTTCTTCATTTTGACAAAAAATGCAGCGATTTTTTTTCTTTCTTTTTGAATTTCTGAAATGAATTCTGATATTTTATAAATTCGCGTAAGTCTAAATTTTTCTCTGTCTTCTTCCTTGTGTTATTTTCTCTGTCTTCCCCTTATGTTTATGAACAAAACCGTTAATATCTTTAACAAGTAAAGATCATTTTTATATATATTACATATACAGTTACATTTACTTTGCAGAACAATTTTAAAAGTATATTTTTATATTTATCCTCTGTTATTTAATTTTAGATCAAATTATTTAAATTTCCCTATATAAGCAATATTTACGTCGATAATTCTGATTAATTAATCGCTTTCTACAGAAAAAAAATAGATGTGTCTTGTCAAAATTCAGCCGTAAGTTACAAAAATATCTGGTTTTGAATTTAAAGAAAAACGAAAATAAATATGTGTAATTTTTGATAACATTTTTTTTTAGATGTAGATATAAAGTGAATACTTTTAAAAAGTATTACAGTTTTAATAGAATTCTATAATTTTAAGCCTGCCAACGTCTATTATAATCTTTTTATTTGTAATAACCATCGTTGTCGTCTGACATTTCATATTACTACAAACCAGTCGAACGCAACCAAAAGACAAATACTGAATTATAAACAAGTCAAAATCTTTTTCATACGTCACGTTTGTCCGGCCACTTTAAACTTCTGTATCTGTTCATACACACTTCTACAAGGTCGTGCACTGTGGCCGCATTGTGCTAAAAGCCACCGATGAATTTCAGCCCCTGACACAGCTTCCGACCAGACAAATCGGTTCACTGATCTTTGTTCCTTATTTGTGAACACTGATCGTGGAGTGGTTATGTTTACACTGTATTAGCAGCAAGAAAACTGGTGCGATCAAGCTCAAACTTCAATCACGTGACCACAATAGTGCCAACTATGAGCACGCATAACCAGAAGGCAGTATAACAAACCTAAAGATGTTATGGCGAAAATACATATCCTTTTTGACTTATCCTCGACTATCTGGTCTGGAGTTGCCTAGTCCTCACTTTCCAGCTTTGATAGAATTCAAATTCGTTTACGTGGCCTTGTGGGGGTGGGATGAATTATTTTTTTACCCTACAACCCCTTTCCCACAGACGAAAAGCCACAAACAACTCGCTATTGAGTCTCTATTTCCATAGAAAATTTTCTGATGATCTACATTCCTTAGTTCCCATCTAGACACTGGCCAGAATCGACGTTGCTTAACTTCGGTGATTGTAAGAGAACCTGTTTCACCGTGATGTGATCGTAGGCCAAGTATCGAAGAGAATAAGGAATGAAAGAACAGATTAGAAATAATAATTAGAAGCTATAAAATGAGTTTAGAGAAAGCCCTAGGAATATTTGAACATGAAAAATAAGAGAAAAAAAAATAAAGAATATTGATTAAGATTAATAAGACTAGATTCACAGACCCCTGCCAACCTATTCAGATGCCTCCGAGGCAGCAATGGCAAGATTTATGGTCTTTACAAAACTGTCGTAATCCATTTTGAACTTCGGACACGTGACCACAGTAATACTAACTATAAGTACGCATGAGCAGAAGGCAGTATAACAAAACTAAAGATATGTTTATGGCAAAAATACAGATCATTTTTGACTCACCCTCGACTATCTGGTCTAGAGCTGACTAATCCTCACTTTCCAGTTTTAAAAGAATTCAAATTCGTTTACGTGGCCTTGTAGGGGTGGGATGAATTATTTTTCACCCTACAATCTCTTTCCCACAGACGAAAAGCCACGAGCGTCTCGTTACTGAATTAATAAATATCATTTGAAGTATAAAATGGATCACAAATTGAGCATATTGGTATGTTTTAAGGTTCAACTCTTTATGGCAAGTCTTTCTTTCCATAGCTATATATGTTCTGCACTTTTGCCGTAATATATCTTTAGGTGTGTCACACTTCCTTCTGCATATGCATGATTGTAGTTTGTATTATTGTGGTCATGTGATCAAAGTTTGAGATTGATCGTATCAGTTTTCTTGCTGCTGTTACAGTGTAAACATGGACACTCCGCTAGCAGTGTGCACCGAGGATGAACAAAGACCAGTACCAACTATAAGCACGGATATGCAGAAGGCAGTGTGACAAATCTAAAAATATGTTATGGTGAAAGAGCAGATAATTTCGGTTTCCTTGTGGTCAAATCTATAGACACTGACGCATGCGCATTTATGATGCAGCCGACAACATGAGCAGAAAGCAGTGTGACAAACCCAAAGATATGTTATGGTGAAAGGGAGGATCATTCTTTTACTTACGAAAAATATATTCTACAGAAATAAACCATTTAATTTAACCGGATTTTATCCAACTAGCCGAGTACTCTGACTAAGGAGAAGGAAAAGTTGCTACAATTCTCTTAAGGAAAAATAAAATATTGTTCTCCTTTAGGCCACGTAACCATAGAGCATGAATTTAGTCTGTTCTGTCTTCACCCACTATTTTCAACTGATTTTACAACGACCAGTTCTTACCTCTTTTCGATCCCTGCAAAAATAAAAAATAAAACTTTCTCAAACAAAAACCAATATCCAGCAATTCGTCAGAAACATTTCACATCAAAACCTACGAAATTTTATTCAAAAGTTATTGAAGAGCTGCCTGATAAACAACAAAAATTAATTGCAAATGATGTTGGTTATATTATAGAATAAAACGTAATTGTGTCGGAGTTAGCCTCTCCTTAATTCCCTAATTGTTCACTAGGGGTCGCTCTCCCTACACTATAAATACTGGACAACTTATTGCCTCGTTCTCTTTTCTTGTATTTCCGCGGCCACATTTAAAAATGTAATCTGTTCGTAGAAATCAGTGTTTTCAGCCACTTGTGGGAAAACGCCATGAAACACATACACGTACGTACGAACATTCACCATATACAAACTCTTTACGTTCACACACAAACACAAATGTTGATGTCCTTGTAATTTGTAAATTTGTTGTTTAATACATATATTTGTTATATATATATATATATATATATATACATCGGTCTTGTTTGTTTTCTTTACTTCTTCGGTTGGACTCAACTTGAGTCCGCCATTTTCTTGTAGTTGGACCTTCTCGCAGGAAATAAACAGGAAATGTTCCTAATTTAACGACACACAAATCCACACGGTCCTCTACAATTGTACTTTAGTTTTTGGCAAATAAATTTGATGAACAAAATCGGAAATTATTTACAACTCAACCCAATAGAATCCTTGAATGTAGACAGTTTGTTTTCAGCGTATGGAGAAAATAAACACCGCAGTTATCGGCATGCCGGTTTTAGTTTTTGACTCCTTTTCATACACTTTGTACTAATGCCCCTGAAAAAGGTAGAAATCTTTTTCTTTGTCTGAATTTTTCTTCTATAGTCGTAGAAAAACATTAAATGGAAAATCTCGTAAATAATAGGACGGACTGTTCATCATCCTGGGTAAGACGATAAACTACATCCGGCAGTAAGACCTCTGACGTAGTTTACTGTCATGTAGTTTATTGTCAGGACGAAATTCAGATCGTGATTCAATGTTTAGCAAATGCACTGATCACACCAACCCATTCACAGCAACAATTGTAACTTAGGCAATTCCATATTTCATTTGCGAAATAGCTTTCTATTGTATTCATAGTATTGCTCGCCTTAAAACTATTCACACATGCTCTATCTTAATACCAAAATAACTGAAATCATATTAAAACTTCATGACCTTTTCTTCATTCATTTTAAACGCCAAGTCATTTTTGGTAGGTATCTGTATGCTTATATAGATTTACAGCCAGTTCAAGATAGCAACACGAAAAATAGACTAACCACCTCCAGGCCAGAACTATGTAATAACACTGCAGGTCCTGGGTCTTGCCGCAGCGACCCGGTGCACTTTCTCTGTCGATCGGCACGGATTATAATCTCTTTATAACCCAACATACAACATAAACCAAATACCCCGAGTAATGAACCAGAAGAAATAGAAATTAACGACACCTCGTATTCAGTTTGGCCCAATACAAAATAATACTGGCGAACACCAATATTAGGCGACACCAGCCCCAAAGCAACGCCCAAGTTGAAACAAGCGAACAACTCGAACCTTGGGTCCCACAAATGCGAGGACAATCGTACATATTCTAGAGCAAACCTTCAACTGACCACGTCAATCTGTCCTTTGGTCAGAGGGAGGGGGCATGTTGAGTAGAAATGGAAGGTCACATTAGATTGGTTTACGACATACCAGCCTCAATGGGTTATTTAATACCCACAAGATTTTTTATTGCTGGTAATATTTTTCTTTACAAATTTATTGTTGGTAAAACCCCTTTCCTCAAAAATATATTAATAATTGTTTTTCTTCAAAAATATATTGCAGGTAATATTTTTTCATAAACAATGTATTGCTGGTAATATTTCTTTCCTCAGAAATGTCTTTCTGGTAATATTTATCTCATCAGAAATGTCTTTCTGGTAATATTTCTTTCCTCAAAAATATCTTTCTGGTAATATTTCTCTCCTCAAAAATATCTTTCTGGTAATATTTCTCTCCTCAAAAATGTCTTTCTGGTAATATTTCTTTCCTCAAAAATGTCTTTCTGGTAATATTTATCTCCTCAGAAATATCTTTCTGGTAATATTTATCTCCTCAGAAATATCTTTCTGGTAATATTTATCTCCTCAGAAATGTCTTTCTGGTAATATTTATCTCCTCAAAAATGTCTTTCTGGTAATATTTCTTTCCTCAAAAATGTCTTTCTGGTAATATTTCTTTCCTCAAAAATGTCTTTCTGGAAATATTTCTCTCCTCAAAAATGTCTTTCTGGAAATATTTCTTACCTCAAAAATGTCTTTCTGGTAATATTTCTCTCCTCAAAAATGTCTTTCTGGTAATATTTCTTTCCCCAAAAATGTATATCTGGTAATATTTCTTTCCTCAAAAATATATTTCTGGTAATATTTCTCTCCCCAAAAATGTCTTTCTGGTAATATTTCTTTCCTCAAAAATGTCTTTCTGGTAATATTTCTCTCCTCAAAAATGTCTTTCTGGTAATATTTCTCTCCTCAAAAATGTCTTTCTGGTAATATTTCTTTCCCCAAAAATGTATATCTGGTAATATTTCTTTCCTCAAAAATATATTTCTGGTAATATTTCTTTCCTCAAAAATGTCTTTCTGGAAATATTTCTCTCCTCAAAAATGTCTTTCTGGAAATATTTCTTACCTCAAAAATGTCTTTCTGGTAATATTTCTCTCCTCAAAAATGTCTTTCTGGTAATATTTCTTTCCCCAAAAATGTATATCTGGTAATATTTCTTTCCTCAAAAATATATTTCTGGTAATATTTCTCTCCCCAAAAATGTCTTTCTGGTAATATTTCTTTCCTCAAAAATGTCTTTCTGGTAATATTTCTCTCCTCAAAAATGTCTTTCTGGTAATATTTCTCTCCTCAAAAATGTCTTTCTGTTAATATTTCTTTCCCCAAAAATGTATATCTGGTAATATTTCTTTCCTCAAAAATATATTTCTGGTAATATTTCTTTCCTCAAAAATATATTTCTGGTAATATTTCTTTCCTCAAAAATGTCTTTCTGGTAATATTTCTTTCCTCAAAAATGTCTTTCTGGTAATATTTCTTTCCTCAAAAATGTCTTTCTGGTAATATTTCTTTCCTCAAAAATGTCTTTCTGGTAATATTTCTCTCATCAAAAATGTCTTTCTGGTAATATTTCTCTCATCAAAAACGTATTGCTGGTAATATTTTTTTCATAAAATATGTTATGCTGGTAATAATTTTTCCTTCCCAAAATTTATTGCTGGTATTAAAACCTATTTTTACACTTTCATACCGTTTTAACCCCAGTTTCAGGGTTAACTATTTGCTCATACTTGGGACTTTAACAGGTGCTACCACCCTGGGTCAGGGTGGACTTGGAGACCCCAGAAATTAAGAGGGGGTTCCACGCTGCTCAAAACCTCTAGATTTGATCTGTTGGACGTAGCTTATCGTCTTAACCAGGACGTCAGGTGTAGTTTATCGTTTTACCCATTACGGTCTCATTAGATAATGGGGGACTTACACAGGCAGACACCGGACAACATAAGTTATTTCCCCGGTGTTATATAAGTAACTGAGTGACAAGGGTACTTTTGTATTTGTCTCGCGTTAGTACGAAAATAAAGTAGAATTCAGAATTACTACTAACATTGTCGTTCTGGTTATTCTAAGGCATGGTACAGTCATTTGGAATATATTGCATAACAATTCGAATAGTAGGTGTATTTCTTATAACTGTTGTTTTACTGTCTACAGGTTTAAGTCATCCTTTGTTGACGCATTTCTTGTAAATAAATGATCTGATCCAAACTTTTCTCATAGTTTCCAGTCAACCATTTTACTTTTTTTGGCTTTTCTAAAAAATTCCGTTCTTCTCCATAATTTATTTTGAGAAAATCCAACTCCTCATTGACAATGTGCAATCGTAAATTCTTCGTTGCTGTTGGGCTTCTTTTTTTTGGGGGGGGACTTGTCGGGAGGAGACTCCCTCTTCAACACATGACATATACCGGGTGTAACAGCAAAATTGTCCAAATCGTGTAACAGCATAGGATAATTCTCTACCCCGCAAAATGTTTAATATCTAAAACATCACTAAACTAATTGAGTTTCTTTTGCCCCAGGTTTTCAGATAAGACGTTTAGCCATCTTGACACCATTTGTCGTAAGAATCACTGAAAAATCCCTTGAGTTATTCACCTAGAAAGAGAGCAGATTACAATTGTTTTGCGTCCCACTGTCTTCCCAGCTGAGCAATGGTGAGAGAAAAAAAAAGATAATTCAGGCTTTTAGTAATGGTATCAACATTCATACACTGGCTTCCATCTTCAAAGTCCATCAAGAGAACTGTGGTAAAAAAAAAAAAACGGGAACAGTAGAGACGAAAACTGGATCAGGAGTTGCCAACAGCAAGAGGGATCATCATTTCAACTTAGAGCGAAATACTTTCTTATTGTTCAAAGTAGAGTCCACTAGTATTATGAAAAGACTGAGGAATTCCAGTAATATATCTTTAATCATTTCTAATATACAACGGTTCAAAGCTTAATCTGGCAATTCGACAATTTTGCTGTTACACGATTTGGACAATTTTGCAGTTATAAACGGTATAGTCACCAGTCAAAAAAAAAAACTCAGTGACGCGCGTAACATTCCATATTTTAGAAAACAGAGTTTTTGGGGGGAGGGGGAGTAAGCATTTCGCCCCAAGCAAGGCGAGAGTGCCACTAACACGCAAGGGATTACAGAGTTTAGGTGCAATAGTAAAGAAGCGTGATGGAGCAAATGATACAGAGAAGGACGGGGAATAGATCAAGACCCCTGGAGATGTTGATTGACATTGTATTTGAATATTTAGAGAATATAGCTATCAGAGGAGCAAGTAAGAGGAAGAGAGTTCCACAGATGGGAAGTGCGAGGCATGTAACTTTTGGAGTAGAAGAGACGGCTACACTTAACCGTTTCGACAGTGAAGGGTGGCGTGAGATGCCAACCTAGTGACACGTTTAAATTCATGCAGTTTGGGAACCAGCGAAAGTAGCTCGTCGAGCAGTTACCATGAAAGTATTTGTAGAAAAGATAGAG
This sequence comes from Acanthosepion lycidas, assembly GCA_963932145.1. Taxonomy (NCBI): domain Eukaryota; kingdom Metazoa; phylum Mollusca; class Cephalopoda; order Sepiida; family Sepiidae; genus Acanthosepion; species Acanthosepion lycidas. Next base: position 36,961,928 of record OZ010602.1, on the reverse strand, counting down.
AGAGGCGACGGCACGTCTGGTAGAGAGTGACTGTAAGCCAGATGCCAGATCAAGGCCAATCACATTGAATATCTGTCTCTGGATTTTGTCGTGGACCTTAGGATGAACAGCGGGGACTCCAGACCATATGACAGCAGTATTCCATGCAAGGGCGAATTGTTGATTTATAGTTGCATTCTTTGTGTTGTTTTTACCGCTAGTCTTATAACTGTTTAACATAAATAGATAGATGTAGGTATAGAGTTATAAATATACAATAAATAAAATCTAATTAAAAAAATGCACTTCGATAAATTGACTCTGCAGTTATTAGAAATTCCTGTAGTTAAATACTCTGATCGATCGCGTCAACCATCAAGTTACGTTACGGAGAAAACGTTTATCTAGATGTCATGGAACAGATCACAAGGGAAAATGTGTCCATGCCTTTCGTAAGGCTTATCGATACTGAAAAGTGCGAAAACGGCTACTTGACTTGAGAAACCTGTTTTCCTGATAAAAATTGTTTTTAGAGAAAGATTTCATAAATTTCAACCAAAAATGGTATTGGTCGCTTCTTCAATGAATGATGAAAATTTCCTCGTAGGAAAAGGGTAAATATTATCTTTAGGATGAGCAGTATCTAAGGAAAGCGAACGATAGTAATCGAAAGAGTACTTTTCCAATATCTATTTGGTGTGCTTGCTTTTGGAGCCATACATGGGCATCTATACATGGCTTCAGTTTCTGTATAGATTACGGCTGTCTGAAGTCCATCATACCTTATTATTAGACGGTGGTCGACTTACCTTTTATATTCTCTGCCACAGCTTCATGGGATATTATACACACAGTTCTTAGTCATTATTATTAATTATATGATGATTGAAATATTAATTTCAATATTTACATTTTTTTTAATGTTACTCTATAATTGTTTTCCGTTCACTGGTGTGTTGGTAGCACTAGTAATGATGTCGGAATCTTTGAAAAGAGAAATTGTCATTTTTATGTTTTATTATTCGGGCCAGCCTGTTTGTCTTTTTGGTTGTTCTTCCCACAACATTTCGACTGTTGTATACTCCAGTTCTTCGTATTCGGTAACCGTTTAGAAAGTTTGAAACGAAACCGTTATTTTATCCTCATCAGTAAAGAAGAATTAGCTATAATAGCATTTCCAGACCCAAAAAGCCTTTTGAACCAGATATCGGAAATTAGGTCCCATTGTATACATACCAAAAAGTTCCTTTTGAGTTCATTTGAAGTAGGATAAAAAGAACGTATGTATATTTCATTTAATCTCCATCTTTACATTTCCATCACACGCTATATGAACTAACTAGCAGCATGACCCGGTGTTGCCCGTGCTTGATTCAAAAATCGTACGACTCATACAGCAATCGCTATCACTTGACTTAAAATATTTTTGCCCTTCCTTGCCTTGAAAGGAGTGCCCTTTGCCGTGCTGATGTTGCTACATACCTTACTTCTTGCCTATCTCACACTGCAAATTTTTTCTAAGTTCTATACTAAACATTAAATCTGTTACGAAAAAAGAACTAAACAAAATGAACACAAAACGATCAGCTTTAAAAAAGGACTCGTAACTGGAAAAATCGAATGAAAAAAGAATGTTAACAAAAATACTTTTTCATACCCAACCCACTTCTGCGGAATCAGAATCAACGTTGAGTTTAAGCAAGCGAATGGTCCACTTGGAGTAAAGTGCCATGCAGATTTAAATTGTTCCCACTTGTGACGAATGCAGCTATCGATTTTCTTTGCATGCTAGCATGCTAGTTAACATTCGCGTCAGTCAGCTGTTGGCTCTCACGCTGGCCAGTAGAATCTTCCTACCTATTCATGACAGCCAGCTATTGGCTCTCACTCTGGCCAATAGAAAATGGCCGCAAACTACATGAAAACTGCAATAGAAGCATGAAAAAATCGATTATTTTCCACTATCTATGGACGTTGGGAAATGCAAAGTCGGTCTTGTCCTTCCCGCTAACTTGGGGCATGTGCATGTAAATTTTGGTGCAAATCCGTCGAAAATTGCGGCCGTGCATTCATTACACACACACACACACACACACACATCCTGCCTTTTATAGATAGATATATGAATGCTATATTTTGTTTTAAATCCAATACACTTGATTTGATAGGAAATCAATTGACCGAAATCGCCTGAAGAGACCGAAATATTGAAACCAAAGTAGCAGAATCGGCTGATTTCCTAATTTTTTTATACTTAAAGGTTCTACATGTTATTTTTTTATCTTTTTATATACGTATTGAGCAATTTTGAAATACTAATGTTTCCTGGTCTAATTCAACTCTGACCATTGGCTTCTTTATTTCTTCATATATATATATATATATATATAATCTTTTCTCATTGAAAAATTATTTTGGTCGTCAAACTTGTTGCGGATTGAATGACGTCAATTCTCTCTCAGAGACCTCGCGCCAAAACTTAGCTATGAAATTGGGCAATTGTAATTCAAATTGGAATCAGCTGCTTATGAACAAAAAAGCACATCTATCTCATTAAATGACATTACTTTTTCAAATATTATTTACTTTACCTCTTTTTCGGAATTCCCTTTCATTTTTTTTCTAAAAGTAATAATTTTATATTCATAGGAATAGATAATATAAAAAAGTACATGCAATTGCAATATATGTAGATCATAAGAAATATACAGATAAATTGTCGCTGCTAAATAAATGAACCTAGTTTGTCATTGATTTATTACACGTAGGCATAATAGGTGAAAATGCAAAATGTGACTCTTGATGTGTGTCACAGTAAAAAAAAAAAAAAAAGAATTATTTGAAAAACGCTGATCTAGAAGATGAATATTTATTCGTGTAAACTGCATGAGTTTTCTTTTCGGATGTTAAGTCTAGAGGACGGATTCGTGTAAAAAAATTTGTTTTTCTTCCATCTATGAAGATTATGTATAAGTCATTTATCGTATTTTTTGTGTATAATACGAGAAATTTTGAACGAAAAATAATACGTAAAAGAGGTATCTCATTATACAAAAGTACATGATTTCAAAAACTTTTACTCATCTTAAAATCCTTTCATTTCAAAGAGCAAGATTGCAAATACACTCAGTACAATAGATAATAAAACACAAAGTAGGCAGGTGTTGATAACAATTGTTTACAGATAGTATTTAATATGTCAGTGTTGTGGAGTAAATAAGACAGCCCTGGTAACACAACTGAACTAGACAAGATGCCTTAAATAAAGAACTCCAAGTGAATCAGGGCAGTCCACCAGAGTCACGCAGTCTACTCGCTCAGAACTGATTTGTCTCTCTGTCAGCATAGAGGAAGCCAGACAAGGCTATGCGGGAGCTGGGTAAATTTTAACTGGTGGAAACGCTCGGGTTCCCCACTTGACCTTGTGTCACATCTAGTCCTCAGTGGTGTGACCGGTAAATACCAATCCGTTAAAGACGGGTAATCCGCTGTCTGGCAGGTGTCAAAACAAGGTCTCTGTCTTTGGGTAGAAGGTGACAAGACCACCCTCACCCCATATTCGGGCAGAGGATGACTCAATCGAGATTCTCTCTTCGGATATAGACTCGGCTGAGAAAAACAGACAAGTTGGATTCAGGCAATTTTCTGTTTGGTTTCTTACGGACAAGACCTCTGTCTTCGAGCTGCAGATGACTCAGTGGGGGCTCGGTCTTCGGATAGAAACATAGCTGAGAAAAACAGACCAGTACTGTATCCGAGCCCGCTTTGCGGGGGATTGGTAAATTTTTACCATTTGCCCGGATGGAAACACTTGGGTTCCCCACATAAAACTTGACCTTGTGTCGCATCTAGTCCGCAGTGAGGCGACCGGTAAATACCAGTCCGTTAGACAGGAGAATTTCTAACAGACGTCACGGCGAGTAGCCCAAGCAAGACATAATAGACCCGCTAGGAGTAAGTTATAAAACTAGCATCGAGGAATCGAAACTCATATGGAGGCGAAAAAAAGTACTTTTTTTTCTTCGCCTCATAACAACGGTGAAGTGAAATTAGAATCACGTTGGTTTAATTTTTTTTCTCTTTGGCGTGTGTAAAAAGAAAAACACAGATATTCATTAAATATCGAAGAATTATAAGGGGTAAAGGCTAAAAATACAACAGCAAGAGCAGTAGTTCTTGGAACTCCACAGACAACACCAATATTTACATGAAATAATACGGAAGAAAATGGAAAATTTCCCATGGTTTTTAACTCCCAATGCGGTAGCAAATGCCATAACTGATTTCACATACTATTCAGATGACGGAATTAACATTTCTGCTTATTTTAGAAGACACGATCCAATTATCAGAGAAGAATGCAAGAACTAGGAAACGAGAAAAAATACTTTTGTTGAGAATGTTAGCACCGCTAAAATATGAAAAATACTGTAATTTTGTACTACCAAAAATCAACAAAAAAAAAGGAGAATTTTGCTTTGAAGAATGCAAATATTTGGAATAAAATTTTTAGTTCGTTCTTCAACACTTGTTGGAAGTGTATTAATCTGACGAAAAAAGAAGACGAAAAATTTGTTACATATGCTGGAATCGTTAACAAGGAGTGCGAAAGATTCAAATTAAACGAACTGACTCCGTATATGTTTAAAGGATTAATTTTAATTCTAGAGTTAACGGCGAAAAACGCAGGAATATGTGCTAGAATTCTAACGAAAAAAACGAACACTACAAGAAATATCGGACGAATGCCAGAATCCTAAATGTGAAACGCGGTACGAAAGAAACTGACAAAAAGAATGCGCATACATACAAGCTAAAGAAAATGTGAAAAAAGAAAAATTATCAAGGTTTTAGATGTGGAAGGTTACGCCTCAGAGACGACAGTCTCTTTAAGAATTCAGTGTTACAAGTGTGGAAAAGAATTTACTTAAAAAGTCAAACTGTAGAAATAAATCAAGGAAACGTTCCCACAGAAAAGATTTTGTACAAAGCGTTGCGACGGAAAAAATAATTACAGAAAACGAAAGGACATATGTGAAAATTAATAATGTGCATGTATAAATGTAGCTAGACACTGGTAATGATATTGCAATAATCAACGAAGCCACATAGAAAGCTTCGAAAATCTCACGTGGCTTGTCGGGTACAAAATTATTTTTTATTGGTGAAATCACTTGTAACGTTTTATTTCATAAGTGTATAAAAGCTAAGGCTTCTGTGTTAAAAATACTAAAAACTTATTCGATACTGACTGAATGGAATTATTTGAGTTATGGGATATACCTATAAATATTTATTGCAAAAATGTAAGTGGACAAGATACCGGTTTAATAAAACAGTGTAAAATTTAAAAGAAAAATTGAGAAAATGTTTTCCAGGTGTTCTGTCGGATGAGTTGGGTCCGTGTACCAAAGTTAACACGAAATTTCAAGTGAAAAAAAGCTCGACGCAAGTGTTTAAGCCGAATTGTAGTGTATTATTTGCAGCATTGGATCCAGTCAACGACGAATTGGACAGATTTGAAAAAATAGCTGTAATAGAAAAGACTGACCATTCAAAATGGACAGCATCAGCAGTGTATGTAAAGAAAAAAATAATAAAAATCATGTTTGTGCTGAATTTTGAACAAGATTTAAAAAGAAAATGTTTACAATCCTATAACTATCCATAATTAAGTCGAATTTAAACGGTGGAAAACATTTTTCGAAGCCAGATCTTTCTGAAGCGCATTGGCAAATACAGGTCGAAGAAGAACGTTCATAGTGAATAACTATAAATGCACACATAGGATTGTATAACTTCAACCGACTTACTTTTAAGATAAAAATGGCTCCAGCTATATTTCAACAAACTATGGATACTCTGCTTGTAGATGATGATGCGTGGTTCCTTATCTGGATGATATATTAATTAAACCTGTATCTAAGGATTAACATATCGGGCAATTGAAAAGAGTTTTTGACAAAATACGAGAATACGCTCGTATTTTGTCAAAAACTCTTTTCAAACTCATTGACCAAAAGTGCGAATCGTTTTTGCCTAGGAAAAATCATTGACAAAAATGGTCGTCAACCAGTCCGTCGAGGGCAAGCACAGTTAAGAATATGACTTCTCCAACAAACGGTACAAGGTTACAAGCATTTATAGGAGTAGCAAACTATTATCAAATCTATATCCCTAATAGGCAGAATTTGAATACTCCACTGAACAATTTGCTTGAAAAAGGCTTAAAGTGAAACTGAATTAATAAGTGTCAGAAGGCGTTTGGAGAAGTCAAGAAACTACTACTATCCAAAAGCAGAAATTGTATTGGCTTCAATTGCTAATGACGATGGTATATTAGCAGTAATTCTACATAAATACGATGACGATAACGTGAAAACTGTTGCACATACTTCGCGTTCGCTACTATCGACAGAAAAGAAAACTACAGCCAGATCGAAAAAGAGGCGTTAGCAATAACATTTGCAGTGAAAATTTCCACAAATTTATACACGGAAAGAGTTTTTGTTTTCAGACGGACCATTGACCTCTATTATCAATTTTTGGTTCGAAAAAAAGTAATTCATACGCATACACCGAACAGATTACAATACCGGGGTATCATCTTATTAAACTACGATTTTACAATGGAATACCAACCGTCCAAAAATTGGGACATGCTGATGGTTTATCAAGATTGATACCAAAAAATACTGAACCGTTTGAGGACACTTTTATTGCAGAATTAAAAAGCAGAATAGAAATTAAAATTATATTATGCAATGTAGTACGCGAACTACCAGTTAATATGGCAGAAATGAAAGTAAAAGTAGAATAATACATGTTTATTTCGAAAATGAAAAAAAAATTACTAAAAGAAAGCGAGAAAGATAAACGACATTTACAGCACAATCCAGACTTGAATGCTTGCTCGTTATGGAGTACTGATGTTTGCACAAAGAGAATTAATACCTGTCACATTACAGAATCGGATATTAAATGAATTACGTAGTAGACATCATAGAATTTTAAGGATGAAATCTCTTATGAGAAGTTATGTATACTGGGGCAAAAGGGATCAAGACATTGAAAAATGAGTAAAAGCCTGCAGAGGTTGTGCTCTGGCAGCAAAATCATCTACCACGAAATTACAACCTTGACCACAGACAGATGCTCCGTGTTCAATATTTCAGATTGATTTCGCAGGACCAATAAACGTCACATTATACTGCGGCAGTGGATGGTTTTACTAAGTGGCCTGAAATTTGTAAGGGCAAGAAAACAACTTCCGTGCTTCCGTAAATTTCTTACGTGAACTGTTTGCAAGATATGGCATTCCAGATGGCATAATTTTGTATAACGGTACACAATTCACTGCTTGTGAATTTAAAGAATATTGTAAAAAGTTCTCGATTGAACATATTACTACACTGCTGTATCACCCAAGGTAAAACAGACAAGTTGAACAGTTTGCAGGTATTTTAAGAGAGCTTTGAAAAAAGCAAGTAATGAAAAAGTGAGCGAAGAAGCACTACAAAATTCTTGAGAGTATACCGAATAATGCCAAACCCCAATAGACCATCAGACATGTCACCAGCAGAATTGATGTTTACAAGAAAAATTAAGTCAGTGTTTGACAAATTGTTACCAGGTCAAAAAGAATAAGAACAGATAACAAAAAGGACACAAAATTTTTCAAAATTTGGTGAAAAAGTGTTTTTCAGAGTCGATCAAAATGGGAAAGAAATGTGGGAAGATGACATAATAGGTCATGAATTGGAAAAATGATATAAATTTTAAAATTAAAAAAAAATGGGAACTCAAAAGGCACTGTAATTTGTTAAAGAAAAGGTTTACTGAAGAAAGGTTTGCAAGAAAGGAAGAACCTATGCAAGTACTGTATGATACTTTTGATGTACCAAGAATCCATTGAACGTACAATTAGGATTATCAGAAAAAAGAAACCTACGGAAAAGCTAGAGGTTAACCTAAAATGAAAGAAATACAATGTTCAGTACATGGCGAACTCGCCAAAAAGAGGAGAGGGTGAATACTGAGAAATAAAATAAAATATTTACGATTGAAAAAAAAATCAAAAACGGGAATGTTGTGGAGTAAATAATACACCACTGGCAACGCAAATGAACTAGGCAAGACGCCTTAAATAAAGAACTAAAAGTGAGCCAGGAGAAGTTCATTGGAGTCAGGTAGTCTGCTGCCTGGCACACGATTGCCAAGTTTTCTGTCATGGGGCTCTGTCTATGGACGAAGACTCGGCTGAAAAGAACAGAGAATAAATTCGCACAATACCGCGGTTGCGGGTGCTTGGTAAATTTTAACCTTTGGTCCTAGTGTATACGCTCAGATTCTTACACTAAACTCGACCTAGTGTAACATCATGTCTCAGTGAAGAGACTGGGTAAATACCTGTCCGTTGGAGTCCGGTAGTTCGCTGTCCGACTCGCTATTTTCGGGCTCTCTGTCTTCGGGTAGAGTGGGACTCATTCGGGGCTCTGTTTACGGACGGAGACTCGGTTGAGATAGAGAGTCAATGCAAAATACCCGATCTCGTGGTTGCGGGAGCTGGATGAATTTTAACCTTTGGCTCATGTGTACGCGTTCAGGTTCCCCACACTAAACTCGGCCTTGTGTCATATCTCGTTTCAGTGGGTGGGGTCTGGGTAAATACCATTCTGTTGGTGTCAATCTGTTGAAAGAATTGATGAGATCACGTCCAGTCGCTTAAGCGAGACATAATATAACAGCTAGGAGTGAGTTAGAAAAGGCGGCATTATTCGTTCTTTGGTAATCGGTGTAATTGAACGTCTTTTATCTCAAAAACGTAAAATTCGTCGAATTTGATTAAGAAAAATAAAGCAAAAATACAAGACCTGTCAGGTTTTGTACTTAAAAAAAAAAAAAAAAAAAATGGCGATAATTTCCAAGCTGTGAGAGTGTCGTTTAATATTCCTCTGTTTGTTGTCACAGGCTTAAAATTTGCTCACAAGATAAAATGTGCTTCTAATTTAATTTTCTTATTTTTTTGTGATAAACGTTTTTTTACAGTAAGATTCACCCTGTAAAAGGCCCGGGGACTACTCGAGGTGGAGTGGTGAAGTAGTTTATATGGATAGGATGGAAGGATAACGGTTGACTCTACATTTGAACAGATTAAGATTGTAGTGAACGGGGGAAACATCCTCTTGGGAGTCTGTTTTATAGGGCAGTGGTTCGCGGGAAGACGCTGTTCGAGTGAAACATATTTTTCGCCGATGAAATACGAAGAGAATGTCGGTGTTTTGCTACTATGTAATAGGCATGGCGAGTCCTAGCCGTGAAGGTCGGATATAGAGATGCAGTTTATCCGGGTACTTTCAATGGTACTAGCGATAGAGCAGTGAAAGGCTTGCCACATCCGGCCTATGATAGAGGGAGGGTGGAAAAAAATTCTTCTCCAACAAGGACTCGGGGTGACGCTTTTGAGATCTATCAAGACTGGAAGGTGTTGATTGGGCAGCACCCGCCCAAATATCGAACAGTACTAAATTTTCGGCCTGATCTGGCTCTTATAAAGGTAGAGGATACAATGAGGTAAGTTCAATGAGGGTACTTACTGGAGCGGTACAGGGAGCCGATTATTTTACCTGCATCTTTAGCAATGGATCGCATATAGGAATGCCACTTGAGGTCAGGTGTGAGTTTGAGGCGCAATATCCTCTCGAGGCACGGGAACTTCTCAAAGGGATATCCGTTCATCGTGATTGGTGGTAGTTTAGGGTCTGGTCAGCGGTGATGGAATGTAACCAGCAACTTTACAAAGGTCAATTAAGGCAGAAAATGCAGTAATGTTACCATATACGAACAGGAGGTGCTCGGAACTCGCTTTCTAATCTTGACAGAGTCCAAAAACGTCTCCGCGCCATTGTGGGTGACGAATTATTCATCCCTACCCGACGCAACCCCTTTCTCACAGGCGAAAAGTCGCAAGTCTCTTGTTGTTCTATCGCCATTTCCATGGAAAGTGTTCAGATGAACTACATTCCTTAGTTCCACTAGTTCTAACCTTCACAGCCAAGACCCCACAAGGTCACGCCCATTATAGCAAACTACCCTCATCCCCTTCGTATTTCAATAGTGAGATGTAAATTCCACTGAAATAACTTCTTCCTACGAACCGCTGCTTTGTGAAACTGACTCCTAAGAGGATGCTTTCTCGATCACTACAATCGTATCCATCTATGATCAACCGTTATCTTTCCCACATACCCCAGTAAACTGTGCCTGTTACTGTGTCAGCCTCTACCTTGAGTGGCTCTTGCGATTTGTACAACTTGACGATCAATTTAAAAGAAAATAGATACAAAATAGTCGTGGAACTCGCAAAGAACTTACTCATTTTTTTTAAGTACAGAATGAAGATCCATCCGAAAATTCGATTAGAAAACCTTGGAATGTTCACAGGTATTACTAGTAAGTAATAAATATAACCATAGAAATAGTAAAAGTATCCATAATTTTGCAGTGTATTTCTTCGAAAAGAATTAGTTTCCGCAACAAAGGCCTTCGACACTGATGACCCTGAGGTTATGCATGATATCGGAATGAAATAATTACTACAAGATATTGAGGGCAATTCCGCTCAAGCCTTACGATATAAGCAAGCTTTGCAGTGTCTCCATCATCGTGTCGAAATACCAGATCTATATAGATGCAGCCTCTGCGTAACCTTGGACCCACTCTATATATTTCCTTATTTAACATGAAGATATTTCAATTTTATCGTGATAAGCCAGGTATATTTATATATAAAATATTGACGGCGAATCATTCTCATGTAAATAATGGTCAGCACTGGATGCTAAAAACAACCCAACAAGAAAGGCGGTGATCAAAAATCTTTGGAAATTACAAACGTGTAGGAGTAGATCGGTCCTTTACCATCCACTTCATATTCCTACGCGACTTTTGAATAGGAGGAGGGTTTATCTCTTGTTCCTGTTTAAGATTAGGTCTTCGTTTCCGTCAAATTTGTACTTTTGACATCTCCAGTTGAAATTTTATTCAGAATTTTTTCCTCTTCCAATAAGGGTAAAAAGGTTTGCCTATCGTCTGGTTCACACTCCTCTCCAGTCTTTTGAACAGTGGGTAGAAGTTTATCGCTCGTTTCCTGTTTACAATTGGATTTCCGGTTCCTTCTAAAGTCTACTTTGTGCTTCTATCGTCTGAGCTTGAAATCTGAAATTCTATTCTCTAAGCAAAACTTGACCCCTTCAAGTCTAGAATTAGCTATCTTTCCTGTTATTTTTTCCTTTCTTGCGCTAATATAACCCCCCCACTCATATTAAACTTGGGCACTGGGTTATTCTCTTGAGCACACTGATAAATAAAATTTGTAGTACAGCCATCTTTTTGGTGGAGAAAAATTGTGCTATATTATCCATTAAAATCTCAATGTCGCACATATATTTCCCTGAAATATTTAATTTTTCAAGATATTATAGGATAGAAATAAACCGGATGTTTAGCAGTATTTACATTATTCGGACTATTGTCCTCATCTTTGTCGTCATATTTATCACAACGTTTCGGCCGTTGTACGCTCCGGCCTTTTTCAGGTGGTTGGTATGTCGAACTGAACCCTTTATTTCGATCACTGGGGTAGACTGTTCTAGTTCCATGTGCCATGTTTGATGGATGTCAGTTATCTCCTGTTAATTTTCCCTCTGAAAGTTCTCCACTGCATTAGCCGGGTATTGAACTCACACTCTTTGGGTCTGTCACTGGATCTAACCAACGCCTTTATCCACTGTGCCATGTGTCCTTTAGGAAACGTTGTGATAAATATGGCGACAAAGATAAGGACAATAGTCCGAATAATGTAAATACTGTAAATAATACCTCATCTCAGAAATATAGATAGACTGGGATGTTTAGCCATTGCGTGTTTCCTGCGCTAATTTCCATTTCAAAACTTACTGAATGGTTCTTGTCTTTCGTTAACATTAGTAATAAAAAAAAACAAAAAAAAAAACGCTAATTAGAATCAATATTTTATTTGTCTGTCTCTCTTTTCACACGAGAAAAGATAGAACTAAATAGGCTAAGCACGGAACTGAAATAATTGATTAATTTCGGTGATCAAATTAAAAAAGAATTTATTCACAAGTTTATAAATTCCTTGCCAACGAAGAAAGAACTGCGGTAAAAAAAAAAGTTTATCAGCTGAAAACAATGACCCAGTGTTTATAAAGCGAATGACGGGGAATAGATGACATTCTTGAGTACAATACGGCACCTTAGATTAGCAGTGTATTAAGAAACCGTAACATTTCATTTGAAACAAAGAAAATACTATTGAACTGTTACGTGATATCTGTCCTCCTATATGGCAGTGAATGCTGGACAATCTCCACAAAGATAAAGACGAGACTTGAAACAACAGAAACAAAGGAAATACTACTGAACTGTTACGTGATATCTGTCCTCCTATATGGCAGTGAATGCTGGACAATCTCCACAAAGATAAAGACCAGACTTCAAACAGAAACAAAGAAAATACTACTGAAGTGATTAAGAGAATTGAGTGATGCCAGAAACATCACAGAGCCACCTCCATGCGTAATAGTAAACAGTTGAAGATATCTTGGAGATTATGTCCAGGAGTAAATACTCCTTAAAGTGGGGAAAAAAGATTTAATGAGGATACACTAGAGGAGATGACATTATTCTACTGAGTCATTGACCGCTTCTGATAGTCTAGATCCCATTTTTCCGTTAAACGCTGTAGTTGGGGAACAGTTGTAGCCCACTCAGCTAACTAGTAACTCACGATGAACTAACAAAATAAGTTTCCCTATTCTGACGCCTCTCTCTTTGAACTTTGCCTTCGTTCTCATGTGGGAATGCCAACATGATTTTGGAGATCGGACCGTTGAACTCGTGTTCGTGATGTTCACTTAACTGCAAATACCCTTGGGAACGGTATGGATCCATCTCTTCTCCCACCAGTTATGGGTTGAATAACAGGAGAGATTGAGTTCCATAATCTTAGATGGCAACTCAGTTTAATGCAGAAAGAAACGTTTGCAGTTTCCTTCTGCGGTAAACTGGTAAACTAAGACTCCTGCCGTAAACTGGTTGCCGTCTAAGATTCCTGCCGTAAACTGGTTGCCGTCTAAGATTCTTGCCGTAAACTGGTTGCAATCAAAGACTCCTGCCGTAAACTGGTTGAAATCTAAGACTCCTGCCGTAAACTGGTTGCCATCTAAGACTCCTGCCGTAAACTGGTTGCAATTTAAGACTCCTGCCGTAAACTGGTTGCCGTCTAACACTCCTGCCGTAAACTGGTTGCCATCTAAGACTCCTGCCGTAAACTGGTTGCCGTCTAAGACTCCTGCCGTAAACTGGTTGCCGTCTAACACTCCTGCCGTAAACTGGTTGCAATCAAAGACTCCTGCCGTAAACTGGTTGCAATCTAAGACTCCTGCCGTAAACTGGTTGCCGTCTAAGACTCGTGCCGTAAACTGGTTGCCGTCTAAGACTCGTGCCGTAAACTGGTTTCCGTCTAAGATTACTACGGGAAAATATCCTGCCTCGTCAGTCATGAATCGACAGAGACATTATCGCCCAAGCAGGTAGCACTGATGCCAATTAACTGAGTGACTTTAATAATACTAGAAGATTTTTTGCAACGCGCGTCAGCATGTTTAATTCCTCGCAGTATTTAGTATTCTTGAAGTTATTCCTTCCTTTGCTCATTTGAAACTCTCCCTACCGTGTTTATATTTACAGTGTTACTACTATTATATTTTACCAAAATGAAATACATATATATATATATATATATATATATAAACTTAAAGAAAAGATATACAAAGAACAATATATTAGATGGGTGCAAAAATAATGACGTTTTTTCACATAGTAACATATGTGAGAAAACGACATTAATTTTGCACCAACCTAATAGCATTTTTAATAAATAAATATTTGTTATTTTAATCATTAAATTGTTTTCAAAATAATGATAATATTCTGTAGGTTAATTTTTTTCCAAGAACTTAATGAAACTTTACTTTACCAAAACTACGCACCCTAGTAAAACTAACTGTACTTTGTGCCCCGGTACCTGTTTGCACAAACATTTGGTTTCAATTAGTCGATGTATGTCTATTTTAGGTGTGAGAAACGGACTAACAGAAGTCACATAATTTTATATATAGATTAAACAATTCAGCAGTGACTAAAGTTGTGCCTATCCACGCTCTAACAATTTGTCTTCTTTGGAAATCAGATAAGTCACGCGTTTTAGTATAACAAAGTATAAATATATGAGAAAGAACGCATGGCTATATTTATGAAGTACAAGACATGCATAATGTAGATAAACACGTCTGAAGGGACTAGAACATTTTTGAATTCACCATATTGCCAACACGAAGATATATATTCTTCAAAAAATCCAAAGAAGAATCTGCAACGTTATCGGTCCTGACCTGGCATCTCGGCTGCAATCACTTTCTCACCACTGTAACGTAGTTTCCCTGTGGTACCTTCTCTATAAATATCTTCATAGCAATTGTTCAAACGAGCTTTTCTCTTTAGTACGTTGATTTCACGAATTTAAGCGCAGTACTAGATTGGCAGATAGGTTTCATTTTACTATTGAACTTGATAGATGTAGCCTAAAGTTCTATTCTAGTAGTTTTTTTCTCTAGCACTTCTCGCCGATGAAACTCTCTCTCTCTCTCTCTTCAAGCTTCTTGATTTCCTGTCAACTACAATTTTCAAAAATTTAAACACAACATCAATTCTTATCTTCATTTTAAAAAAAAATCTGTTCTTTTATTGTCCTCGCTACTCAATAAAGTTTCACTCCTAGTAACTCCCTTGCGTAATAGTGGCTTTATCGCCTTGCTTGTAGGGAAATTAAATAAATGTAGTGTTTTCATTATTTCGTCTAACCCTTGTATGTGAGTTTATATAGCATTATTAATTTTTATTATGTTTGGTTTGGTTTGTTTTATAGGCAAATCAACGTCAACGGGTTATTTAATGCCAAAGACTTTTTATCGTTGGTAATATTTTTTTTTCAAATATGTATTGCTATTAATATTTTTCCTTCAAAAAATCTATAACTGGTAATAGTTTTTTTTTCAAAAAAGTACTGCTGGTAATAATTTATTTTCAAAAAAAAGTATTTCTGGTATTAAGACCTATTTTTACACTTTCATAGTGTTTGGACCCCAGTTTGGGGGTTAACTATTTGCCCATAGCTGGGACCCTAACAGGTGCTACCACCCCAAGTCAGGGTGGACCTGGAAACACTAGCAATTAAGAGGTCTTTCCACCCGCTTCAAAACCTCCCGATCAGAGGCCTTGCTGTTGAACGTAGTTTATCGTCTTACCCAGGACGGCTTTTTATTAAATTTTCTTTATTTTGTCTACCCCTTGTATATAAGTTTATATAGTATCAGTAGTAGTAGCATTAACTGTTCAACAGTCTGAACGTGTTCATCGCCTAATCTACACATTGGCTCTGTGCCATTATTTATGATGTTAATTCTAGTTAATAGGCTTTCTTCGTATATGCCCATTATAATTATCTCCGTCTCTTCTTTTAACCCAGCACTATTCAGTCACTGATGGGTTCTGTGTTTATCTTCACCAGTGATTCCCAAACGTTTTTTCATAATGTATATTTGCTTGCGCCTCACCGAATTTTAGGTGATAAAAAGAATATTGGAAAAAAAAAAAAAAAAAAAAAACAGTGATGGGGTTAAAGGGAGATAACTGCGGATTCGAAGCTAGAACATTATCATTGATAACTCTCTCCTCCAATTAGCTGACCCTAGTAACTATATTAATACTTGATATAACGTAAAAATAGGACAATGATAGAATCGCTCAATAATTATTTATAACTATTTATACTGGGGTACATGCATCCAATTACAAATAATCAATAAGAATCGTTACGATTCTGAAATCAAATTTATTTTTGGCAAATGATTTTTTTAAAACTGTTTCTAATTCTTTTTTTTTTTTTTTGACTTTCCATCATTCTGCCTCACCTGCAATCCTCTTCCGACACACCTATGAGGCGGGTCCCACTGTTTAGGAACAACTGATCTATATTGATATCATTACTTCTGATTGCATATTTACAGTGTAAGGGGTTTTGTCACTCGGTGCTTTTTTTCCCCCCAATCTTGTGAATTGAATTACCTGCTCGCTTTATAATTCTTCTTGCATTTATTATTTAGGGTCGTTTATCTGTTTCCATCTTAGGGATGTTTAGTTCCTCCAAGAATTGTTTTTTTTTTTTCATAAGTGTCTTTTTTTTTTAAATTTGCCATGACATTTTATCAAGTTATAGCATCTTGTTATATGTCGTCTTCATATAATTTTTAAACCGACAGTTTTTGTTTTGTAGATCAACTCCAGATGGTTTACCACTTGCCATCATTATTCTGGCAATAGAAAATCTATCAATATCCCCTCAGAAAGTATATCATAACCTTCCTTAACTTGTAATGCATTTTCTTCATTTCAGTTATAGGCCAGTTGATAATGTTGGCACTTTGCTAATCATACCTTAGATGTAGTTTGTTGCTTGATTCGGTTTCAACTGTTTATCAACCCTTTACAGATTATCTAAAGCCAGAAAATATTTTTGGATTGTAAGAATTTCCTTATGTAATAATAGTGATACAAGTCTTACTAATTAACCAATAGCTGAGGGTAAGAGGTTTATTAATACCTTTACCAAGGGTATTTGGGCGTAAGGGAATAGAACGAACCTAACTTCAATCGAAACTCGCCCCACCCCGATTAACAATTCCAGCCATTACCCAATACACCATCCACCGTCCACACATCCAAGCTTACGGTATCTGTTATTCCTAAGCGGTCGCCCATCTAACTACTGAACAGGAAGGATGTTGCTTAACTGAGGCGATCGTTCGGCAACCGGCGTTTCAACGTGATGCGATTCTAAACAGCTTAGATGTAGTAGTAACTATAGAGTATGCAGTGAGGATCGAACTCGCCACTCTGTCCGAATTTAACGAGATAAGCCATCTAATCACTACATCACGTGAAATCCTCTTTGATTTCATAAGTCTAGCTTAGTTGTGGCACAAGGCCGAAATTATAGAGCACCAAGTGAGGATTGAACTCATTCTTCACTTATCTAACGTGATATTTTATCGAAGTACCCATGGTATTGATACGATAATTTACAAAAATAATAATATTCTTAGTCATACAAGTTTTACTAATGGTCTCGGTCATACAAGTCTTAATAGTGTTCTTAGTCATACAAGTCTTAATAATGGTCTTAGTCATACAAGTCTTACTAATTAACCTATTGCTGAGGGATAAGAGATGGATTCACACCCAAGGATATTTGCCCGTAAGTGTATATTACAAACCCAAACTTATAGCCATGATCGCATTGCGAGCATTCATGTATGTACAGAGAAATTATTTTATTCTTGTGTTGTATTCCTTTTTAACTTGTTTCTGTTTGCGAAATGCTTTATACGATCTGCTGTTTGCACTCCTGAATGTTTTTGTCTTGTCTTGTTCAAGTTCTTTAACTGTGATATGTACTGTGTCGAGACTAAAGATCGTGGCATTTCCTTGAGTGAGTCTCAAATTGGGCCTTATTTTGAGTGGGCAACAGCGTAAAAAGTGGTTGAAGGGTTACTGAAATATGTATTCATCAAGAGAGACAACGCGGACGTCCAAAAATCTTCAGGTGTGGAGCTACGATCAAGAAAAAAACTGTGAAGGGAAATTTTTGTGCTTTGTCATTTTTGACGTTTCTTTACTACAATAAAATGTTTGGAGGTACGGTCGGTCTAATAGTTAAAAGCACTGAGAATAGAATCGGAAAAAAAGAAACGAAAAGGCATGAATTTACTTTTCCCTGTGCAGCTGTTAATTAGTTAAATATTCCGGTCAGATGTGGTCTCTAAATACTTTTTAAACGGATATATTTTGGTTTTGTAAATCAAGTCAAGATGGTTTAGGCCCTTACCAGCATTACTTCTGGCAAGAGAAAAACTCTAAATATCCCGCTCGGAAAAGTGCATCTTATGGTATGTCATACATTTTCTTAACTTGTAATGTATTTTCTTTATTTCGGTTATAGGCCAATTGATAATGTTGGAACTGTATGTGATTTCGTAAACGTAACTTAGATTTGGTTGGGTGTTGGGTGATTCGTATTCTACTGATTATCAACCATTTACATGTTATTTAAAACTAGAAAATATTTTTAGATTGTCAGAATTTCCTCATGTAATAATGGTTTTAGCCAGACAAGTTTTACTAATGGCCTTAGTTATACAAATTTTAATAATATTTTCAGTCATACAAGTCTTATTAATGGTCTCATTCATACAAGTCCAATTAATCTTCTTAGTCGTACAAGTTTTGCTAATGGTCTTGGTCATACAAGTCTTAATAATGTTCTTAGTCATACACGCCTTACTAATTAACCTATTGCTGGGGGATAAGAGATGGATTCATACCTTTCCCAAGGATATTTGCGCGTAAGTGAATATTACAAACCCAACTGGAATGGGAACTCGGCTCATCTCAACAATTTCCCTCATGGAATGATGCATTCTATGACAAGTCATTAATTTTCTTAACTTGAAATCTATTTTCTCTATTTCAACTATAAGCCAGTTGATAATTTTGGCACTATAAGTAACAACTGATATTGATAGTGAAGCTATAACCATAACCCAAGTTCAGCACGCAGAATTGCTTTATTCTTCTGTAGAAGTCTTTTCTAACCTTTTCTTTATTTTCCAAAGTCCTTATACCATCTACCGTTTGCATTTCGTCGTAATTGTTTAAACAGTGTATTTTGTCGTCTTCTGGCCTGGGTCTTCGAGAGTTTTAATAAAAATTGTACCCTTTGGTAGCGTTCGAATGACCCATATATAGGCTAAACTACAGTGTAGCTCGGCATTCTTTTAGATCGTTCAGCCATGAAGGACTGTATGCCTATATCATCATTAAAAGTATTGACTGTGTTTAGAAGACTCTCTAAGTCAGGAGCCGGCAACCTTTTGTTGAGAGCGAGCCAGACAGCGATGCAGCGACCTGGAGAAGGGCCATGGTTTCAAATGTACTATAATAAATTTTCTCGACCTCAGACCGCTACATCTAGAAGGCTGCCTGGGTCTGGAGAAACTTTTTTTTTTTCACAGCAAGTGTTTCTTGACAAATTAAGCAAACACTTTTTTCGAAATGCTCACTGAAAAAATAGCCATGTGTCCAGCTTTCGTTAAAATTTCAGCACTCAAAATCCACTTTCCTTTTTTTGGTTTCCATGAGTTTATTTTTGTTCAGATAAAAAAGACTTCCGGAAAGGAAAGAAAGTGTGCGGTAATTGATTTGATTTATGGTTAAGTTTCCGAGCCGGATAAAAATGATTCGCGACCCAGATGTGGGCCAGGGGTTGGCGACCTCTGCTCTAAATAATTATTTTTCGCGTATAATTTCAATTCATCCATGTGGAATCAAGGATTCATACAGGATGTCCCTAAAATTTGGACACCCTAGGCAAAAATAAATATTTTCATGAACTTAAATTTTCCACAGAATTTTATTGAATTGGAATATTAACAAATAACAGCTTCAATATGATTTCCATTATCTGCGATGCAAGGATTTGATGCGCTTTGCAAGATCGGCATAAAATCGATGCAATAACACCACATTGTCATTGACAAAGAACATCATTGAAAAATTCTTAAACTTAAGGAATCAGCACATATGCTAGGCCACAAAAATCTCCTGAGCCGACCAAGCATAGAAATGAATACAATATTGGAACCAGTAATGCCAGAGTGCCAGAGAAAAGCGATAATAATAACAGAAATTACAATATGAGCACTGGTAAAAAACGGTTGCTGAAGACATTAGGTTTATAATACCCAGAAATTCATACACTGATGTCCCCGAGGACACATGACACAGTGGATAAAGGCGTTAGTTAGACCCAGTGACAGGGCCCGGTTAAGGCAGTTGAGAACTTGGAGAGGGAAATTAACAGGAGATAACTGATAAATGACATCCGTTAAACATGTCACGTGGAACTAGAACAGTCTTCCTAAGTGAGTGAAATAAAGGGTTCAGTTCGACATTCCAACCACCTGAAGAAGGCCAGAGTGTACGACGGCTGAAACGTTGTAATAAATATGGCGACAAAGATGAGGACAGTAATCCGAATAATGTATATATACATAATACCTCATCTCAGAAATATAGAAAGATAATCAAGTGTGTTACATCTGTAATTTTCATTGAGTAAACCTCTTTTAGCATAACACAACAAAAACAATCCAATTCTTTCTTTCTTTCGATAAATTAATCTTTAATCTGTGGAGGTAAAAAAAATATAGTTAATGAGATTTCCTATATGTACTGACTTTAGGGACATCATGTATAGTTTCCGGAGATTTCATATCTCTAACCTGTCTTATTAATTTCAATAAGAACATGAACAATTAGGGGAAAAGACCGTGGAAAGTTAATGATCAAATTTTCAGCTTTCAACAGGTCAGTTATGATGACGTTAGTTCGTTGCATTTGCCTATAGAGCTTTAGAAACAAAGAAAAGAGTACGGAACTGTTATATAATATCTGTCCTCCTATATGTCAGTGAAGAATCGTTTGAAGCAACAGAAATATGGGTCTACAGAAGGATGCTGGGAATACTACGGACTGAGCATGTGAGCAACAACGACGTTTTAGAGAATATGGAAACAAAAATGACACTTATTCCCAATATCAGAAAGACACAGTCGAAATTTCTAGGCCACGTAATGTAGAAAGAGGGCGTGAAAAATTTGACATTCACGAGACAGATTGAAGTCAAGATGGAAGAACAACGTATAACCTACCTAAATTGTGGAGAGTCATGATCGCCAACGTTCTGAATGGACACGGATTATTGAAGAAGATTTAATGGAATATCTTTAACAATTTTTAATTTATTGGTTCTTTTTTTTTAAAAATTCACAGTAAAATTATAAAATATTTTGTGTTTTCTGTCTGAATTTCTGGGATTAACATTCTTTTTATGATTCATGTTCTTTCGTGATGTAGGCGATCATGGCTCTCCACCTCTCTCTATCCCTTGCAGCCCTCAATAAGTTCCTTCCCTCAGGTTCCTCCCCCAGACTACGTTCATTCCCTTGCTTATTTTCGCCAGGTATCTCAAGCGTTGTTTTCCCTTTCTCTCTTTCCCTCTATTCGACACATGAGTATTAGATTCTTCAAGTCCTCCTTCCTCATTATGTGTTTCAGAAACTTCAGCTGCGTCTTCCTGATATTAAGTATAAGCCTCCTCCTTTTTTGCAACCTCGCTAAGATCTCATCATTGCTCGCACGCTCGGTCCATGATATCCTTAGCACCTTCTGTAGAACCACATCTCTGTCGCCTCCTTATCTTTGAGGAAATCGTCCAACATTCGCGGCTGTAAAGAAGGACAGATGTCACGTAACAGTTCAGTATTCTTTTCTTTGTTACCAAAGAAATCCTCCTGTCTCTCCGTACTCTGCCCAGCTTTTGGAATGTGTCCTTGGCCATCCCAATACGCCTATGGATCTCAGTGTCGCATTTATCGTCCTCTGTCAAGACGCTTCCCAGATATTTAAGCTTCCGCGTCTGCTTGATTCTAGCGTTCCCGACCTTCAGATCGCATTTCGGGCTCATCCTCTAACTGACGACCATGTGCTCCGTCTTCTTGTCGTTTTATGCTCAGTTCTTTATTCTCACTCTCCGTCGCTAAGTTCTGTAGGAGATTTTGTAATTTCAGAGGACGAAAAACAAGACCTTAGGGCGGAGGAAATCGCTGAGTCATGGACCAACTAACTAAGAGTGGTGTCTCCATAAACCACCTTAGATAAGGCAATGGGAAACCACCCCACTATCAATATGAACACAAATCCTGGTTAATTCAGATAATACGAAACCTAACGGCGTGAAGGGGATTAACATTATTTACTCTATTTTACATTCGGTCCTTATCTTTGCCGTTTTGTCTTCGCCATTCATCAGGTATATATTGCTCTGGGTACCCTATGGGACAATAGCCTAGTGGATTAAAGCTTTGGTTTGTGAATTTGGTGACATAATAATTGGGAGTTCAATCCCCGGGCTAGGCTGTGTGTACTTGGACTCAATAGAAACAGGATGAGCAATAAGTGAGCAGTACTAAAAAATAAGAACTAGATGAGATATCCTGAGATATGGGCAGTGGAATGAGAACAGTCTACCCTCATAGAATAGATAAAGGCTTCAGTTCAGAATTCCATGTAGGTTACCTGGATCAACATACCCCTGATGAAGACTGGAAGGCACACAGGCCAATATGTTGTGATAACAAACATGAGGAAAATAGCCTGAATGTAAATAGAGTAAAAAATATTATTAATACCTGTTTTGTTGCGGGTACAATTTGATAAAACTACATACATAACAATAATTAAGTATGCTGTTTCTTAAATTTTTCAATGTTTTGTTGAAAGCAATGTTTTCAACATTTTAAACGATTGGTGATTTTCCCTAAGGAAATCCGTTAGGATTTAGAAATGTTCATCATAGTTATTTTTTTTTCTCTGGAAAATAAATTCATGTTTTTTTTTTAATCAATTCACCCCAAGTAAGGTAATTATGCCACTAAGACACTAGGAGTGAAAGAGAATGGAAAGGAACTGGAAACTCAATCCTAAACAGGAAATAAGTGGTTTATGTCTTTCTTTTGTCCCACTTCCTTCTCTCTCTCTCTCTCTCTCTATATATATATATATATATATATATATATATATATATATATATATATATATATATATATAAATTTATTTAATTTATAAGGAACTTGGTAAACCGAATTGGTAAATCCAAAGAGGATGAAATCCTGAGAGCTCAATGTTAGGACAGAGCTAATATGTAATGAAAAACAAACCACTTTAATGTACCATTACGATAATTTATTTCACCTAAATCCTTTTTTAAGGATTCAGGATCATCAGGTAAATCTTCCAACAACGAATTGAGAAAAAAAATGGGCTATTTTTATTTTTTTTCTCAATTCGTTGTTGGAAGATTTACCTGGTGATCCTGAATCCTTAAAAAAGGATTTAGGTGAAATAAATTATCGTAATGGTACATTAAAGTGGTTTGTTTTTCATTACATATTTATATATATATATATATATATATATATATATATATATATATATATATATATATATATATATTTACCTTTCCCTTTCACCTGAATTTTTCTCTATATTTCTTACTTACACCTTTTCCTTTTTCATAGATTCTTATTCTCCTTCCTCATCTTTCTCACTTTTTCTAATTCCGTCCAGCTTAATATTATTAGATTCTTGGTCAAAATTTATATTTAAATAGTATCTACCCAATCCTGGCTCTTCTGACCTCAGAAGATTGAGCAGATACTATGCCCTGATCCCAAGTAGAAAAGTATGTTTCATCTTTTCTTAAGCAATGTTATTATTTTTTAAACATTTAATTTGTATATTTTAGAATGTGCTTTTAAATCTTTCCAAAATATTTGATACAGCCATTTTGGTATCATCAGATAGATTTCTATAGCATAAAACAGCCCTGGGCAACTGAGCTCAACCACACTAGGCTATTGTCCTGTATTAATGGATTAAAATATTGGTTTGAGAATTTGGTGACATAGTAATTGGGAGTTCAATCCCTGAATCGGGCAGTATGTGCTTAGACCCAGTGGAAACAAGTTGACCAATAATTAAGCCGTACAAAAAATAAAATAAAAAAGAGGCGTGATATTCCTAGAAATGGGCAGTGGAACAAGAACATTTTAGAAAACTTAGAGTAAATAAAGAGTTCAGTTCGGAATTCTCTGTAGGTTATCGTTATAGGTGATACCTGATGAAGGCGCAACTGCCGAAACATTGTGAGGACAACAAGAAAAGCTGATAACAATAATCCAAATGGGAATAATGTGCATTTGTTACCTCTGATTCGCTTCATCCGTTTTTCAAATCTTCCAATAGGTATTTTAGATAAATTTTCTCTATCAGTTCTGATCTCTTTTTATAGATTTTTGTCAGAGAGTGGGTTATTTATTTATTTATTTATTTATTCATTTTTGCTTTTCTGGTCTTCATTTTAACATGCCTAATCATCTCTTCAAGGATGGATCTCTCTCTCTCTCTCTCTCTCTCTCTCTCTGTTCTATTTCTTTTTCTTATTTTTCTTTCTACTTGGGTAGCTTTCTCCTATTCTCGGTGGCTTACGGCCACATCACGTTAAGACACCGGTTCCCGTACGATCCCCAAAGTTAAGCAACGTCGAGCCTGATCAGTACCTAGATACCTAAATAGGTTGTGCAATGCTTAATCGGAGAGTGGAATTCCAATTCCCGTTGGGTTCGTTATATTAGCTTACGCGCAAATACCCACAGATGAATTAAACACTTCTCCCCAGCTATGGGTTAGTACGACTTGTATCAGTAAATATCTCAAAAAAAATTCTTAAAATCAAAAAATATTTTCTGGCTTTAAATAACCGAAGCCGTCAAACACAAATTAATCTATTCTTGATAACCTTATGCATGACTCTGGGTCGGCTTATAACATTAACACTTGTTTATATAATTGCCTAAGGTTTGTGTTAAATTCTTTTAGAAATTCTTTTACGGCATAGTTAGCTATCTTAGGTCTGATCAAAAAGTATCGGTACTACGGCTACAAAAATTAAACATCAACACGTATGAATTCGGTATTTAATCTCCTCCAAAGTAGTCTCCCTTCTGAAGTCACATACTTTTATCCAGCGTCATTTCTGTTGAGGTACGCATTCCTGAAATTCTTTTTTGGCGATAGCGAGCGGCTGCCTCATTGTATTCTCTTCACGCTACCCGACGTCTTATAATCATGTTCCTTTCAAGTCTGATTTTCTTGTTTAATAAGAATACTAAGAAACTTGTCCGTAATTACGAGAGAATCCTATCAAAAATAAGTAGACAAAACTTGTCTAAATTATTTAATGAGACATGTCTTAATATATATATATATATAATTTCAATTAAAAGAAGCAATTATAATTTATAAATTCATGAATCATTCACACAAAAAACAAATATAAAAGTTAATGATTTAAATGGCGAGAATACGTCGTCGCAAACAATATAAATAAGATACATCAACCCCGAACCAGTATATGAATGATATGATCCCCGTTTATAAATTCCAGTTGCATAAGGTCTTTTTAATTTTTTACAAGCTTTCGTTTGTTCCTACAGAGAATCATCAGATATGGAAGTAGATTCTGTATGGAAGTAGATTCTGTTCTTGTTTTTACTTCTCAGTAATAAGAGGACAAGGAAAATAGAGATGTAATCCGAAAAAATGCTATGAGAAATGTGTTATTGTTTTGGAACGTGCCGTCGCAACGCTGAGTTTGTTATTTAAAATTTAAGGTTGTGCGTTTTTGTACAAATATAGCAATAAATTCAAACTCAGCGTTTGACAGGATTCGAACCTGCATCCTATACGGAACCGTCATTTACCTTGACGTGCCTAACCGTCAAGTTAAAGTTTATAAGCAGTAAATTCGACCTTGCCAACCGAACGATCCTTTGTTGCCGAACGGTTAGGCACGTCAAGGTAAATGACGGTTCCGTATAGGATGCAGGTTCGAATCCTGTCATAGGAGGAATATTTTCTATGAAATTTTCTCGGACATTCAGGCCGGTAAATGTTATTTAATACTGTTTATTATAAACAGAGCATTTACTTAAATACTTGAATCTATAAAAAGAACGTTAAACATAAAAATATCTTTAATATATATATATATATATATATATATATATTAAGACGTGTCTCATTAAAGTAAATTACCATATTGATGAACATAACAATTTTTTCTTTTAAAAAAAGCAAGACCCTGATGACAATATTCTGCTAATGTCGAAAGAACTCGGAATAAAATGAATATGCACCAACATGGTAATTTTCTTTCTTCCTTTAATAAGAATACTAAGAAACTTGTCCGTAATTACGAGAGGAACCTATTAAAAATAAGCAGACAAAATTAGTCTAAATTATTTAATGCTTTAGTGTGTGTATGTGCGTGCGCGCAAATATATCGTCTTTTAGAAATACGAGTGTCGGTTGAAAAATTCATAGACTGACTATGAAAGCAATGAGAGCTGTGAAATCTTGCATGTCTTAATCTAAACCTTTTCTTATTTTATTAACAGGAATAGTAGTACTTATTGCATGTCTATTTCCAGGTCAACGGACAGCTGACTGTTCAAAGAAGACATCAGAATTAGCTAGGAGCAACTTTTATTGATAATGGACAAAACTTGGCCTCATAGTATCATCAATTCCCTGAGAAAAAGTTTATGGCCCCAAGGACATTCATACTGACATGGTTGCTAAATTGTGGAATGACGCCCTAGATTTATCAGCAATGCAAAAGTGGGTAGATGAATTTAGGAGGAAAAGGGAGATTCTTTAAGATGACCCCAAATCTGGACGTCTTTGACTGCCACCGACGAGGAAAACATTGATTGTGTTCACCACATGCTGATGGATGACAGGCAGTTGACTATAAATCAAATAACCAATGATATTAGCATATCCGTTGAGAGAGTTGAGAATGTACTGCGCAATGAACTTGGCATAGCAATAGTTTATGGTCAGTGAGTGCCGTGTCTTCTGACACCTGATCACATCACGGAAAAATCTGACATTGTTTGAAGCAGATCTAGCTGGTATCCTGTTACGGTAATTTACCCAGTCACGCATGGACTCTTCCAGCTATAAATAGGAGCAAGTACTGCCTTTTGGAGAGGGAAGTTTCCAGCAGTCAGCTCTGACAATCGGACCGAACATTCTTGCTGTATCACTCTGGTTTGTATATGTTTGTATTACTGTTTTCTGTTAATATATTTGTTTAACTCACTTTCTCTATTGTATCTTTAATTCCGACCCTAACAAGGCCACAACATGTCCTTGAACGTTTCCTAACCTAAGTTGGGTATTGAGTTCATTACTTTGAGCCAGAGATAAACACAATCCATGCTGTGGTAACGTTCTTCCTCGCCTGCTCCATAGAAGGCCCAGATAATTTCATCTGCAGAAAAGGTGATGGCCTTAGTTTTTTGAGTATGCAAAAGGCATTGTGTTATTTGATTATCTTGAAAAGGCACATGTCATCAATGGAGAGTACTATGCCACTTGCTGAATCAGTTGCGAAAGGCTTTTCAGACCATACACCCATAAAAACTGACGAAAGCGGGTTTGATTTATCAGGACATTATCCGAGCATTCAAGTCTTTCTTTTCAGTGGCTCAATTCGACAATCGCCTGTTCTCTAATATGAAAATAATAGTCTGGAAACAAATATCGTAGTGATGATGACATCATACATGCTGATGATGACTTTTCTGGCCAACAGGATGAACAGCCTTCTTTGAACTGTCAGATGTCATTTTACCTGGGAATAAACAGTTATTAAAAAGAAGAGTTAAAAGTAATGCCTCTATGATTTCACACCTCTGGCATTACTCCTTCATAGTCAGTCTATGGATTTTCAGCCCACACTCGTAATATTCTTTGAATAGTCAGATGTTAGTTTACCTGGAAATAATATATGCATTTATTAAGAAGAATTAAAATTAATGTCTCTAAGTTTTCGTAGTTCTAGCATCACTTCTTCATTGTCAGCCTATATGGACTTTTCAGCCCACACTCTTTGAACAGTCAGATGTCAGTTTACCTGGAAATAATATATGCAGTTATGAGCAAGAAGAGTTTAAATTTATACATGTAATATTTCAAACCTCCAGCACCACTCTTTCAGAGTCAGCTTATATTAACTTTTCAGCCCTGACCCCCGTACTCTTATTTCCAACAACCGGTGGTGCTATTTATGGGTGACATTTTCCTTTCTTATTCTTAGCCTTAAGTTAAGGCTTCGATCCCAAATCAATACATTGCATAAGATCCAGGCATTAAAGGGTGGAGGAAACCAGAACATAAAGCAGTGTTGAAGCCGGCACCGAAGAAGAGCCTCCAGGAAACGATGAGCAACCCTGGCGAATGCTTTGGACTGCTCCGAATTCAGCCCAACTAACGATTTGAAATTATCAGAATTGATCACCATAACAGTCCTGCACTAATCTGAATTGACCATCTCAGCAAACGCTTCAGACTGAGCTGAATTCATACATCCAGTGAATGCCTTGGACTGATCTGAAATTGATCAGCTCTGCAAATGCTTGAACTGACCTGAATTGACGAGCCCAGTGAAAGCCATGGAGTGATCCCTATTGATTAGCGCAGCGATTGGTTTGGACCGATCTGAATTGATCAGCGCAGTGAATACTTACAATAATGTTAAATGGTCAGGCATTAAATGTCTTATTCTGAATTGATCCACCAAAACGACTTCGAACGCCTTGGGTTGATCCGAATTGATCACCGCAGCGATCCCCTTTCAACGATCTGTATTGATCAAACGCGGCGAATGACTTGGACTGATCTGAATGTTTCAGGCCATCGTACGCCTTTAACTAATCTGAATTGATCAGCCCATTGAATGTCTGGAACTGATCTGGATTTTTCAGCTCACCGAACGCCTTGACCTGATCTAAATTGATCAGCGCAAGTTGATCTTCGCCTTTCACTAGGATCATGCTTACTAAATGAAAATAAATTTATGGTCTGCCTCTACACAATAAATTTGTTCTGAACCTATGAAACAACACAGATTACTCTCAGTTTACTATTATACTATCAAGAAAAATGTATTGACTACGTTGGTAAATTAATTACTTTTGTTAATTATACCCCCAAATCAAGAGTGATTAGCAAACTTTATAAAAACGAAGTTTTATCGTCAAAATGTTTGTTATTATTAATAGGAAAGACCAAAGTACTTTTTCGGTCCGAATTTTTTGCAAAAATTGATCTTTATTATTACAGAAAGTACAAAGCACGAAGTTAGAAATTAGTGTTGCTGCCTTTGGATTGAAGAATTGACTCAATTCAAAATGACATTGACTGGAACGAAGTCCATATTTCCACACTTAATTTTTTTTCCATTCTTCTTGTCAGTAATCCCAAAGTTCTTGGAAACTACGTGATTTTCGTTGGAGCATCTATTTCTTCCTTTTCGACCACAATGGTTCTATTATATCGAGATCAATATTTTATGCTGGTCAGTCTTGCAAAAATTGAAAATCTTCAACCATAAGAAAATCTGTTGTTGTACACGATGCATCGTTATGTGGAAATATGTCCCCATCTTTGTAATTTGGAAGAATATTAAACTGTCGTAAACTAATATAGTATTTTCTGTTCAGGTTTCCATCGGCTTCTAGCAATTTGCTTCTGCCATCGCAACCCCACATCATTGTCTCCATCAACAAATTTTACCTTCTTTGTGGTTTATCTTGCCTTGTTTTTTCAACATTGGTCTTCTTACATATTCTTTTACATTAAAATATAATTCTATTTTGCATTCATCACTAAAGATTGCTTTGTGTGTCTTTCCAGCAACACATGTTAGATGTTCTTTTAACCAATTCAATCTTCTATTGCGATTTCGTTCTGGTTAATAACGTTTTCTTTGGCGCTATACAGTGGCCTAAAAAAAGATTTTAGCCAGGAGAAATAAACTACATCGAATTCTCTCGCACAGTCCATGCGCCTGTTCCTGTTAACCTTTGAAATAAAGGGCTTCTTTCTTGCAACTCTTCTTTGATAGCCTAACTCTTTCAGAGTCTTTTTCACCGCATATGGCAACACTTCCATGTTGTTGGCGACATCTTTGACGCTCCGACGACGGTTTCTGATGACTTCCCTCTTCAGTGCCCTGTTCCTTCGCTCAGACACGATGTTTGGTCTTCCTGGACGTTATTCCACACGACAATGGCATTCTTCATTACATTTCTTGACAATATTATTAACTGTTTGATGATTAACATGGAAAAACACTGCAATTTCTTTATTTGACTTGCCACACTGATAACATCCTATTATTTGCCCTTGTTGAAATTCACTAATTTCCTTACTAACTTTCATTGCAAAATATAAGTCAACTATTGTTCATAGATGAGAGTATCTTGATACTAACTCGGTATTGTCGGAAAAAAAGAAGATACGTTATTACACAAGCCAAAATTGCTGTAATTAAGGGTGGCTAAAAACTTATTATAGCCCACTGTACGGCCATTCCAGTTTTTTATATTACTCTGCAGACCGTATCAACTGAAATCTCACTGTTAAAATTACATTTCTTACATGTCTAGCTGTTAATTTTCTATGGCATATTGAGACTTTCACAACATTTCTTTCATCTCGCTTGTCTCTTGTGGCCTTCCGGTTATCCATGCACTTAAAAGACTTCCAGTAGTAGGAAAATATTTTGGGGTGTTCCGAAAATGTCTGTTTTTGGAACTGTTTGAGGGGGTTGAACAAAGTATCCGTGAAGAAAAACAATTTTTATTTTTTGCTATCCTTTGCCAGTTGCAACGATGGAGAAAGCGTTACCTCGCACCATCGCCAGTGAGAGACGATGCAAGAGCCACTCCGTTTCTTGAGGCTCGTTCCTTAATCGAGACACAATAACGCCCACCTAGCAAAGGAACGCCATCGAACGAGGACCAATAACCCCCAGAAGTCTCCCCTACCACTGGAGTAAAAATAAATCGGTCCGTAAGAAAAACATATTAAACTATATTTTTTATCTCCGTGTCCCGAGCGACAGACCCCGGCTCAACTGTTTACATGATCAAATTATCGGTCGAAATGTATCTGCACAGGTCGCATCCCAAATCAGACTTCACCATTTTAAAAGGGAAAAATGGTTATCCCATCCGACCACTTTCTATCACCACGGTCGAGGCCTACGGGTTCGATTTACGAAGGAAACCCAGCTGCATCCAAACCTCTTCTGATGATGTCGTTTATTGCTGCATGCCGTGGAAAGCGGCCGGCACTACGACGACAGGAGTGAGGATGCAAGCCAAACTCATCAATGGGAGCTACACATCTGCATCTGTGACGCTCAGATAATTTGAGTCCAAGACGTCTCGCGACCCCAACTCGAGTGCACTCATCTAGAATGGTACCCGTAGATGAGGAGGGCACTGCGTTGAGTCAGGCGCCAGTACTCGGTTGTGAAGCAGATAGCAGACAGAACATTGTTTCTGGAGGTTCTCAGGCGCCTGGCTATCTCTCGTTGAGTAACCGTCCCCTTCAAAGACGCATCTTTGTTTCATCCGGAATTTTAGTCATGCTTTTAGTGTCAAAAAGCAAGCTAATGTTCAACTGCATTTGCCAGGCCACTTTACACAGCTTATGTAATCCGGTTTTGTTTTGTTTTTTCGTGCTAGAACTAAAATTCCAGTTCAGAAATTGATGTCACAGATTACTTCCACAACGAAGAAAACAAATCGCAAGTTCAAATTCGAATATCACGGGCAGAAAGAAATGTCGAAATCTCGATTCGCAGGTCATATGTCACAAATCCACAATGCACGTAACCATTCAGAAAAATAACACACTCTCCGACGAACACGATAGGAAAATACACGATATTTCCCTCCCAATTCAAGAACGCCAACTGCTTTTATCGGCGGAGCATTTTTTTCATTGGTCGACGGCAGGAGAGGACACACACAGTATTAGCATGTCCAAAATATTAGGTTGGTGCAAAAATAATAACGCAATAATGTCGTTTTTTGACGTATTTTTTAATGTCAAAAAACGACATTATTACGTCATTATTTTTGCACCAATCTAATACTTTTATGGCGGCTCCTACGACTGACTTGTTTCTATACAGAATACGTGGCCTTTTTGCTCGGTAAGTGCAAATTTTTATGTCATGGGGTGTTTTGTAAGTCTTCTGCGAATATGCGGTATTGTGGTATATGCATGATTGAGAGGTGATGGATGAGTTCTTGAAGTGAATGAGTAAATTCTAATGAATGAAGGGATCGTGAATATGATTAACTTGGACTAGGATAGCTAATGAAGACTACTCTCTCCCTATTTCCCCCGGCCTTGTGCCACAATTTTGTATAATACAAAACAAATACCCTTTTTCTCGGTAAGTAACTTTTACAATATTAAATATTTCAATATTATCATATCCGAGATACTTTTTACGGCGACACCTGAGACTGACTTGTTCCTATTTTTAACTTTGGATATTCCGTCTTCGGCATATCATGTACAATACGTGCCATATTCTCAGTAAGTGACTTTCTTTTTCGCCACATTTCCGTTGTAGAATGCACGCGACACGCCCTCACTTGGTTTGACGAGGTAATTCGCCGTTTTCTTCGCTACATTTTATTAGGTTGGTGCAAAAATAATGACGTAATAATAAGACGGAACAGTTCCTACTTAGAAAGTATAGAGAAGCAGATAGAATACCTAAAACTATTATTATTTTTGAAAACTTGGATGCTATCGACTATATGAATAACGAACTAAATAAAATGAACTAAAGAAAGCTACATTATAGCCTTTGACATATATATATATATATATATATATATGTATATGTATTTTATTTTTCAATGAATGATGGTTAATCAATCATAATATTCCTCTATCATGATTGTATAAGCTCAGATCTTTCATTGGCCCAGTAGTTTTGCATGACCTTTGTTCAACATGAAGCTGCTTAAAATGATGTATCTTCTGTTACACGAAACCTACGGGTTCGTAATAACTTAATTTCCAATCCGCAAGGTTCACATCTGCTAATGTTAAAATCATACCGCTGAACAAGTTCTTAATAAAATAATGGTGTATAATCATTTTATGTCGTTCAGCCAAAAGTTTTGTACCCAATGCATCTTGCACAGGTTCGTTAACATATACTTTCAAAATATAAAATCTTCCAATATATATATATATATATATATATATATATATATATATATATATATAGGTAAGATGAGAATGAATAGAGTAAAATTCCAAAGTTCGTTACATTTAATTTAAAAGAGGGTTCAATACAAAGTAGAGTAATATTATTTATTTTAGGATAATACATCCTAAACCTGTTATAATCGCTACACAACTGCAGTCGTGTTTCGATGCGTATCAAATGCATCCCACCAGGCTATTGTAAATTACTGGCGAGTGAACGATTTATTTAGATTTAAAAGCAAAATGCAACCTCTTTTAAGAAAAAAAATTTAATAATCCGAATCCTAATGCAAATTTAATAAACTGAATTATAATACAAGTTACAAGGAAAATATCGTTAATGATGCTGGCTAGTGTAATTGCAGAAATTATGCCTACCAGTAATAAATCCTGACAGGAGCTCTAATTCCCTTAAGATCGTCTTGTAGTAAAGGTTGAATAAGTATTGTGATTTATGATAGTGCTTATAAGCACGGGATTTGTGTGTCGGCCCATATTCTGTTGAAAGAGTGGTTTGAACGCTGTTTCTTTTGGTGCGAGACATTTGGATGGTAGAAAAAATGTTGATTAATTTATAATCATTCAAAGAAACAACTTTTAAAAAAATTTCAATTGCGTCTTGGTGATTCAAAGTATAAATTTTCTGTTTTCATTTTTCTTTAATATTTACTCGTTGCTCACATACTTTGTCCCTGGTATCCTCAGCATCATTCTGTAGAACCATAGTCAGTCAGTCAGTTAGACACGCTTGGGCGATCATCTCTCTTTCGATTCATGACTGTCTAGGCAGAAGATTTTCACGCAGTATGCAGCCGTTTCTTTCTAGGGTAGATTGGTTGCCAGTCAAAGTTATAGGATCGAGTGCAAGATACAATTAGGTACAAAGCTTTTGGCTGAACAGCATAAAATGATTATACACCATTATTTTATTAAGAACTTGTTCAACGGTATGTTTTTATCATTAGCATATGTGGACCTTGAGGATTGGAAGTTATTACGAACCCGTAGGTCTCGTGTAACAGAAGATACATCGTTTTAAGCAGCTTGATATTGAACAAAGGTCATGCAAAACTACTAGGCCAATGAAAGATCTGAGCTCATAAAATCATGATAGAGGAAAATTATGATTGATTTACCATCATTCAAAGTTTTAAAATTGTAACTTTATTGAAAAATAAAAATGTATATATGTACTGTTAAATGCTGTAACGTAGCTTTCTTTGGTTTATTTTATTTAGTTCTTTATTCATATAGTCGATAGCATCCAAGTTTTCAAAAATAATAATGTTTTTAGGTATTCAATCTGCTTCTCTATACTTTCTAAGTAGGAACTGTTCCGTCTTATTATTAGGTTAGTGCAAAAATAATAACGTAATAATGTCGTTTTTTGGCGTATTTTTTAACGTCAATAACGACATTATTACGTCATTATTTTTGCACCAACCTAATAAAATGTAGCGAAGAAAACGGCGAATTACCTCTTTCTATTCAACCCATATCTGCAGGATATAAGAAAAAGGAATCATAATAAGGATGAAACCATATTACTGTTGCCCAAAACAATACCATCAATGTTGTTATTACAAATTATTTTTTTAAATTAGTAAATTAAAACCCTAGTATGTAATGTAATGAAAAGGTGTTCCAAAATAAGACCATTTACCCTATTTTCGGAAAATTGTGCGGGTCTAGAATTTTTCAGCACTCCTTCCTAAGTTTTGAAAATAATATTTTGTTCAATGGCTATTACAATGTTGTAGAACTCAACTGTCAGATGAACAGATAAAGTCCACAGCGCTATGTCTCCATATTTTTTTAATGAAAATTAATGTCACCTGCCACACTTTAATTTCTTTCACCGGTTTATTTTTTCTATAAAATCTATTAGACAAAGAAAATTATTGACAGCACTGAAAAAAATTTAACCTTGTACCAGATAATTATCGTCCAGCCAAATAGCTTGATTCCCCTGTTGCCAGTGTATTACTTAAATGCTGTCCGCCATTTTTAATGGCGTCAACACACTTAATAACCTAGCCTGATAATGCCTAGAGAAGATTGCTTTTTTTTCCTTCCAATTTCTTTTGACTACGCTCCAAACTCTTATTGAGACTTCTTTTCGTTATATTCTGATCTCACCAGTTCAACTTTAAGAAGAAAGACAACTGAATGGAGACTCTATTACCAACAATAATAAATAGACTGTCTCGGCGGACTTTATCTGCGAAGCCGTTTACCAATAATAAGCTATCTTGTTCAACATAATGTGTGAAACACGACTGACGAAATGGAATTTTGGGGCCTTGCAGGAATTATATAAGATCAGTATATATATGATGCTACATAAGAGAAGCATTTTTTTTATTGCCTATTTGTTTTGTCTGTAGCACGACATACTTTTCATTTGAAAAACAATGTTTACTATTTCTTTTTATTCATCCATAATAAAGGGTGTTTCATTAATACGGATTATATTAAGCGTGTTTCATTAAGACGGATCAAAGGCAGCAGTAAATAAATCAGTGTTATTGGGAAAAAATATTTATTTCTGTATTGGATCATGTTATTTAAGTCATGGCAATTATACGTGAAAAATAATATCATCCAAATATCCGCCAAATCTGAAAGAAAACGTAAAAAAAATCATTAGATGCTTAAACTTAATTCACATTTAAAATCGGTTCACTTATTGGAGCAGATATCATCACTTGAACATTTAGATCATTTATTTATTGATCATTTAGACATTTTTTCCAATCATACTAATATCAGTTATTCTGGATGATATGAATATCAGTTATTCAGGTAACTCTGGCATTTACTAGGAATCATCATATTATGTCATGTCCTATGGTATTTACTGATTGACTGTTTTTTCTTATTTTTTTTTTACGGTTTATCAACTGTTTTCCAAGTAATTTAAAGCCAGAAATCACTGTTAGATTGTAAGAATTGTTTTGAAAATTTAATGATGCAAGTCATACTAATTAACCCATAGCTAGGGAAAGAAGAAGTGGATCCATACCTTTCCCAAGAAGATTTGCGTAGAAGTGAATATAACGAATTTGACTGAAGTTTTGAACACAGCTCTCCGAGTTCAAATTCCGAGCCGTTATCCATAACACCACCCGCACATCCAAGCTTACAGTACCTGATAATCCAACCAGTCACAAGTTTAGGTACTTACCAGGCACAAGGTTTCTTAAATGCGGTGATGGTACGAGAACCGCTGTTTCAACATAATCTTGCCGTAAACATTACCACCTACACATCCAAGCTTACAGCACTTGGTATTCCCAAGTTGTCACTCATCTAGGTACTGAGGTTCGATATTGCTTAAATTCGGTGGTCGTACGAAAACCGCTATTTCAACGTAATATGGCCGTAAACATTACCACCCGTACATCCAAGCTTACAGCACCTGGTATTCACAAGCGGTCATCCAAATAAGTATTGACCAGGCTCGACGTTGCTTAACTTTGATGATTGTACGGAGACTGGGATGTTTGTATGGTAAGCCTTCTGGTGACTTTTGAACTCTCTCACACACGCACATATACACATGTCTATCACACACGCAAACAAGTATATTCTACTTATAGCTTGTTTTAATGTATTTTTTCTTTAATTACAATTGTATACACATGCAATCCCTTTAGATAATATCGTGCATTGTCGTTTTTTTATATACACTTTTTTTTTGGTGGGGGGGGGGATTATTGTTATTTTTGCCCGTACTCACGAGTCCACCGATTTTTTTGCGGATAAATGTTCCACGAGCCTATCAATATTTAATAAAAAATATCTATACACCTCACAACCAAAGAGGACATGCACGCAGACTGGTGGTGACTTATTTCTACTTAAGCAAACTAGTATCCTGCAACAAGATAACTGACGTAATTTTGCTTTAATTACACTAACTACTTTCTTTTATCTTAATTCGAGTGACTTTTCATCACAACGGCTGTTTTAAAGGCAGATAATTGTTGTAATATATGATTTTCTTTGATAAAGCATTTGAATCCATTATTAATTTTTGAGCGGTGTTTCATTTAACTCTACCTAGACTGTTTTAAGGGGAGACAACTGCTGTAACATATGAAGCTCTTCGATAAAGTATTGTTCTCCATTATTAATCTCTATCTGATATTCCATTTTTAATTACATTTTACTTTACACTGCAACTACTCCGACCGACATCTATATTCAAGGGAGATAACAGATAACTGCCGTAATATATAATTTTTTTAAAGTATTGTCATGCATTAGTCATTTTTGACTTTCAGCTTTAAACTTAATTTCAGTCTCGTAACACATTGCTTAAGTTTTGCAATGTATCAAACAAATATATGATTGAAATATATATATGCTGACACGAAACACTAGGTTCGTTCTCAGAGAACTCTTTGGCTAGATTGACACACACGAAATAAAATCATGAAACTATTGTAGTAGAAGGCAAATTTTGTTCTGGTTGTAACCTACTGACGTAGACAAGGGAGGCAGAGATGAACCATACGAGGAAAGTTGAACAGTCTAACGGGCGTCTTCCTTTTTGCGTCGCGGCGAGGCTTCCCCTTGTCCGTTCTCTCCATGACTTTTTGTTGGTAGTGACCACTGTCTTATAGAGAACATTGTTCTTTGTCATGTCACCTCTGTCTAAAAAGTACATTCATCAAGGTCTGGCATCATTCAGTGACTTTCTTTGTCAGGATAGCTTGCTATGGTCCTTGTGGAGTCCACTTCACTTAGCTGATAATTATCAGAACTATAAAAGTCTGAAACAATTTTTGTGACAGGCACAGATGTTTTCATTTAGCAGTTTTGCAAATTTCATTTCGCCTTACACTGATATCGCTACACCAGTCTGGTATTGCCTGTAATCAAGTAACTGTTCACACACACACGCACACGCACACGCGCACGGGCTGATGTACTGACACTTGCTCTTTCTAAGAGGTGACAATTTTTAATCACCACTGATTTTAATTAGCATATCATTATAATTATTGCTGAATTTTAGAACAGACTGTATGTGATGTTTTTTCTTTCCCTTTTTAATCAATATATTCTTATATTTGCTATAAATGAACATTTGGATAAGAAAATTAGAAATGTTGCCAAAAATATATTCTAAAAATAAATAGAATTATTTTTCCTTTTTGTTTGAATTTAATCATCAAAGATTTACATTTCCAAACGACTTTATCCCGACAAATTCAGAATTTAAAAAAAAAACAATAAACCTAACCCCTCTTTCTTTTCTACGATCATCAGAATTGATTGTAAATGTTATAAAATCTGCGTATGACGATGAACTACATCTGGCAGCAAGACGTCTGATCGGGAGATTAGAGGTCTTGGGGAGCGAGAAAGAACCCCTTAATTACTACTGTCCCCAGGTCGACCATGAATTGAGGTGGTAGCATATGTTAGCATCCCGAATATGGACAAATAGTGAAACCCCAAACAAAACACTATGAAAGTATAAAAATACATTTTTAACGTAAAAAAACAGTAATATATTTGTATACAAAAAAAATGACCAACAATAGTAAGATGACAAGCTATACATTTTATTTGTACTTGAAGGCATAAAACTGCTTTCAAATTATTTAGATTTCGCTTTTAAATAACCCATAGAGGTTGATATGGCGCTAAACAAAATTAACCAAAAAAAAATTAAATATAATTAACTGGTTCAAGTTCTATAACTTTATGAAATCATTCCCATACCTTGTTGTAAAGTCTATACTTGGAGTCTATAACTATGTAAATGTACACATAGTTGTCTATCATAAATTTTGTCATTTTTTAAGCGAACACTATTTGTATTCTCCACTCTAACATTAAATCATATCAGGCGTTTTAAAATAAACTAAACTAACGAAAAATTCAATTGATGACGAATCGAAAAGCTGACAGTTGATAACAAAAGCGGCGGGACGCCTCGTACATTTAGAAAATTCTGTAAAAAGTGTGGCCGGTGGAACTATATGGATGAGAAACCTGCCAGGTAACAAACTGATGTCTTTCAAGGCCACGTTTTACACACGTGCGCAACGCATCAGCTGGATGGACATCAAGGCAAACAAGCCAGCCCTGGGAGAATTGAGAACGGAGAGGCAATTGGTCGCGACCATAAGAAAGCGAAACCTGCAATAGTTTGGCCTTACCATCTGGAAACTAAACCTCCACGCACACATCCTGGAGGAACGCGTCGATGGTAGGAGACCAGGGGCAAGGACAAGACGACGCTGGAGTGATGACATCAGAGACTGAAATGCTGAGTACGCTGACGGTGTGCATGGGCGTGGTGAAGGAAAGGAGACAATGGAGGGCAGTGTTGCATTTGTCCATGATTACGACCATCAAAAATGAGTAATGGTAAAAAGTAGGCAAGAAAGCACACACACACAACACAGATATACATATATTTCTCACCTACACAAAGCAGACATGTTTGCAGAGGTGCTGAGATCTCACACATACATACATATCTTAAGATATACACATGCATACATCATACAAACTTCTAAAGAACTAAAAGATAACATGCACTTAACACATACATCCCATTCCCAACAACCAATAAATTTATCAAAATGACCAAGGAGGTTATTCTTAAAGTCAGGAATCTCCCATCCTCTATCTTAAAAACAACTTGAAAGAGGCCGTTTGAGCAACACAAGGTCTGACCAAAATTAACGATAGAAAACAAATGAAAACTACAGATAAATTTCACTTTCTTCAGAAACAGTCATTCACTCCTGTAGTTCACTGCTACTCACAAGCAGTGAGTTTTTTCTCCTGATGATGGCCATGCTGTCTGAAACTAGTCAAAGAACCTAATTGCAATAATAAAACAAAAAATATTGATATACAATCCAGTGTGTCTGAAAATTTTAATTTTTTCATATTTTTATAGTTCAAAAACACACACACACACACACATATATATATATATATATATATATATATATATATATATATATATATATATCCCAAGGAACAAAAAACATTTGTATTTGTCCATGATTCCCAACCCTTTGCAAGGAGGACCTTAAAAAGCAAAAATATAAAAAGAAATCAGTCATGAATGAAGAATAACCGTTTGGTGAGGCTCGAACTGCCGACTTTTGTTTGTCGCGGAAAGTTTCTCTTACCGGGATAACTGCTCCAATTAATGTATAATAATGAGATTCGAAAAGAAACTGGACCTCGTCTGAGAGCATAAAAAGGACTCCTTGGATATCTTATTATGAGAACTCTGTGTGTATTTGTGTGTGTGAGAGAGAGAGTTAAAATAATGGACTAAGTTACAGTTTAAAGTCCCCCCGCCCCAAGATCAAATCATAACATAATTTGTTTTTAATGACTGTAATTTTTTTTAACGTCACATCAACATCAACTGTTTAAATCTCGCAAAGACTTAGTCCGGATTATCAACTCTGCCTTTCAATATTACTGTCACGTTCTGCCATCGAAATTAAACATGGCAGAAATCGGCTTAAATTAAGCATAGAATCCTTTTCTTTCCTTGAATTGTGATCGGCTTCTTTTAATTGTTTGGTATTTTATTCACGTACTTTCAGTTCCCTCTATGAGGTTTAGATTTATGAGTTCGGCGAAAGCGGTCAACAGCAGCTGTGTTGAAACCATTGTCTTCAATCGTATTCTCTTCCCCTTACTCTCCCCAAACTACACCCCATGATTCTCTTGTCAAACCACACCAAGCCTCTTCATATTTACTAAGCTTAACATTTTGCGGCTCAGAGCCATATGGAGCAG
The DNA here is from genome assembly GCA_963932145.1 of Acanthosepion lycidas. Lineage (NCBI taxonomy): Eukaryota > Metazoa > Mollusca > Cephalopoda > Sepiida > Sepiidae > Acanthosepion > Acanthosepion lycidas. Next base: position 36,921,176 of record OZ010602.1, on the reverse strand, counting down.
GAATATTGTGTCGCGTCAATTTTTCTGTGTGGGATATGGTTTGTCTACTTTGAAGAGATCCCCATTCAAAATCTTAGTTTCATCTGGGTTTGAACACCGACCAGGGAGTCAATGCTCCCGTCTATCTGTCCTGACTGGCATCTCTTGTACACAATCCATGATACACACATGGACACACAAATGCAGATTAATATACGTATAGAATTGCGTGCATAGCCAATTCTATAAATTGTTCATTTTTTTTTAAATAGATATAGCTCTGACGATATCATGTTTTCCACTGACATGAACTGGAGTGATTATATTGAATCAATTGTTATACGTGCAACTAGGAAATTTGTTTCTTACCAGACAATTTTTTCCGTCCTGTGTATGATAAACTACATCAAGGAGCAAGACCACTGGTCGGGAGGTTTTGAGGAGCGTGAAAGCACCTCTTAATTGCTCTTGTTCCCAGGTCTACCTTGACGCGAAGTGTTAGACCTTGTTAGGTTCCCACCTATGGGCAAATAGTTAACCCTCAAATGGGGTCAAAACACTATTATATAATAGACTTTTATAATATAAATAACAGAAATATATTTTTTACCAGGAATACATTTTTGAAAGAAAAAAATTACCAGCAATACATTTAAAATATATATATATATATATATCCAGTAATACATTTGACTCTCGACAAAAACAATTTTCACAAAAATACGTCAAAAATACGTCAATGAAACCTGATCTACAAACTGATTTCTTACAAAGACTAGATATTCTATTCATACGAACCAGTACTAAAAGACTTGTCGACATTAAATAACTCATTGAGTTATTTATATGCTGTAAAAAAAATAAACCAAAGCCAACCCCTTTTCTCGCCAGAATCTTGCTCAGTTATAAATTTTCCATTCGTCCATTCATTGAATATTGCGGAGATATTAGTTCTGATTTTCTCCGGATATATATCTCTATATTCACGACAAAATCCAGAGAAGGATCTGCAATATTATTGGTCCTGACCTGGCATTTCAACTTCAGTCATTTTTCTGTGTCTTTTCTAAAAATATTTTCATGGCAATTGTCCTAAGGATGTCTCCTATTTCCTCGACCGCATGAATTTAAGCGTACGACTAGATTGGCAATTAGGTCTCATCATTCTACAGATAAAATAGCTAGCTGTAAACGCAAGTTCCATCATAATAGTTTCTTTCCTTGGACTTCTCATCTATCGAACTTTATTCCTCTTACTTGCTTCGATATCATCCTCAATTTTCAAAAAATGAAATGCAAAGTCGATGGGCATATTTCGTCTTCATGAAACCTGTTCTTTTATTGTCCTTTCTCTTCACTAACGTCTTCTCATTCTCTTTTACTCTGAGTAACACGTGGCGTCGTAGTGGCATTATCGCCTTGCTTTCGGTGAAATTTATTAAAAAAAAAATTCAGGAAAAAAAAAAGTGTGAATTGCTATGTAATATCAATTCTCCTATATGGAATATGATGCTGGCTAATTTCCTCACAGATAAAGAAGCAATTTGGGGTTCTATAAAAGAATGGAGAGAATACCAAGGATTAAACATGTGATCAATGAGTAAGTTTTAAGAGAAAAGAGACATTTGTAGTGAGAATCTGAAAGAGACAGTTCATATTTCTGGGGCTCATAATGACATAGGACGACTTGGATAATTTGACACTCGCTAGATATATCAGGGAACAGAACATTTCAGCAAGAAACTTGCCTAACACGTGAAAATGGATTGCAGAATAAGGAATAAAAAAAATTACTAACTGCCAAAAACGAGAGGAAGTTGTGGAGAGACATGATCGTCACATCTCGAAGGGACATGGAAATTAAAAGAAGTGCGACCTCTGTTGTATTTTATAACGTTATTATTAAATGAACATTTTAAGCACACAGTCACAAAAAAGATCACCCAGTGAAGATCACTATCCCGTTAGTAATGGTGAACCAAACAATGGTATTGATATTACACCAGCTCAAGTTCCCTGTGTACATTATAATATTGACTGATGTTATTAATTTTTTCATGCAGTGCAGAAGACCTAGGCGAGGTAAGAAAAGTTCAGATTAATATTTCGCTAGTCTCCAGCATATATATATATATATATATATATATATATATATATATATATATATATATATATATATATATAAATATATATATATATATATAGAGAGAGAGAGAGATGTGTACATATATTTCACGACGCTTGCCGCTATATTTCAATATTAATACGAACATTTTTAGCTATTTAAAAAAAACATGTATATATATATATAATGTATATATCTATGTATATATATATAATGTATATATCTATGTATATATATATATAATGCATATATATTTATGTAGA
>OZ010602.1:36908809-36911309 GCA_963932145.1 Acanthosepion lycidas | reverse complement strand
TTTATGAGGAAAGCCTTATGTTAAGTTCTGCCCGACCCAATGTTTACTTTCGGTATGTGGACGACACTTTTTGTGTGTTCAGCCACGAATCGGAAGTGGATCAATTTTTTTCCCTACTCAACAGTGTTCATCCTGCCCTTAAATTCACAGTAGATAAGGAGTTCAATGGTTCATTTCCCTTCTTAGATGTTCTTGTTCAAAGAACTCCTTCCTCTTTTATCACATCAGTTTACAGGAAGTCTACATTTACTGGATTATATACTCGATGGGACTCCTTTTGACCTAAACGACAAAAGATTAAATTGATTAGGACCCTGACACATAGGGCCCTAATGATTTGTTCGGATGATAATTTGAAACATGAAATCAGTTGTTTAACTGAGGTTTTTGTGAACAATGGTTATCCGTTGAACATTGTTCACTCAGTTATTCGAGATGAAACTGCCAGGTTCAACAAAATCAAACCTGCTTCAGTGGGTAAATGTCCGGTCTATCTTCGTTTACCGTGGTTGGGTAGGATTAGTGAATTCTTCGCCAAGCGTATTTCATGGAGTTCACGTGAGTGTTATTTTGCAGCCAACGTTCGTGTTGTCTTTCAAACTAAGTCCGTACTTTCATCTATGTGTAAAGACGTTCTACCACCCCCACACCACCACCACCATATTAACTCTGTTATTTACCAGTTCAAATGTAGTTGTGGATGCGACTACATAGGTAGAACGACACAGCGGTTGGACGTTAGAATTAAACAACACGTACCTGCTATAATACTGAATAAAAAATTTTCTTTGGGCGATACCATTCGTAACACGTATGGGTCTTCGATTGCGGATAACTTTATAAAGAATCCTACTTGTGCGATGAATTTCAGTGTGAACCGGTTTTCTGTTTTGGCCAGTTCGCACTCGCTATTCCATCTTAAGGTGTTAGAGACGCTTTACATAAGGTTCAGGCAAACTACTCTTTGTAAACAAAGAGATTGTTTGCTCGGACTTGCTGTGCTACGTTTCTAGCATCTTGGTTGGTATAACTTTTATAATAATTTATTTCTTCCTGTCCAATCATTCATGTCATCCATAACAGACTTTTTCTTTTTCTTTTACTCATAATTTTAGTTCCCCGTTTACAGTTCTGATGAGAGGGGACGAAACCGGTCGACTGGTGTTTTTTTTGTTTTAAATCTATCATGGCCTAAAATATAAAATTTCTTGTTTTTAATGCCTTAATGCGGTTCTGTACCGTTTCAAATATATTCAAATATATGTATATATAATGCATATATGTATATATATGTATATATGTATGTATATATAATGTATATATGTATATATATATGTATGTATATATAATGTATATATGTATATATATGTATGTATATATAATGTATATATGTATATATATGTACGTATATATAATGTATATATGTATATATATGTATGTATATATAATGTATATATGTATGTATATATGTATGTATATATAATGTATATATGTATATATATATGTATGTATATATAATGTATATATGTATATATATATGTATGTATATATAATGTATATATGTATATATATATGTATGTATATATAATGTATATATGTATATATATGTATGTATATATAATGTATATATGTATGTATATATATATAATGTGTATATGTATGTATATATATGTATTTATATATATATAATGTATATATGTATGAATGTATATGTACATATATATATAATGTATATATGTATGTATATATATATGTATATATATATATAATGTATACATGTATGTCTATATATGTATATATATAATATATATATATATACATATATACATACATATAAATACATGCATATATACCTTATATATATATACATATATATACATACATATATACATTATACATATATATATACATTATATATATATACATATATATACATACATATATACATTATATATATATATACATATATATACATACATATATACATTATATATATATATACATATATATACATACATATATACATTATATATATATATATATATATACATATATATAAATGCATATATACATTATATATATACATATATATACATGCATATATACATTATTTGTATATACATATATATATATACATGCATATATACATTATATGTATATACATATATATATACATACATATATACATTATATTTATACATGGATATATGCATTATATATATACATGCCTATATACATTATATATACATATATATACATACATATACATACATATATACATATATTCATTGTATACACATATATAAAAATACATATACACAGTGTATATATATACATATATGCATGTATATATATATGTATATATATAATGTATATATGTATGTATATATATGTATACATGTATGTATATATATGTATGTATATATATATGTGTATATGTATGTATATGTATGTATATATATATATATATATATATATGTATATATATAATGTATATATG
>OZ010602.1:36896309-36906309 GCA_963932145.1 Acanthosepion lycidas | reverse complement strand
AATGTATATATGTATGTATATATATTTATGTATATATACGTATGTATATAATGTATATATATATGCATACATATGTATATATAGATATGTATATATGTATATTTATATATGTATATATGATGTATATATGTATGTATATATATATATGTATATATAATTTATGTATATATATGTATATATAATGTATATATGTGTATATATATATATATGTTTATATAATGTATATATGTATATATATATATATGTATATATAATGTATATATGTATATATATATATATGTATATATGTATATATATATATATGTATATATAATGTATATATGTATATATATATATGTATATATAATGTATATATGTATATATATATATATATTTATGTATATAATGTATAAATGTGTATATATATATATATATATGTATATATATGTATATATAAAATTTATATATCCATGTATATATAATGTATATATATATAATGTATATATCTATATATATGTATATATATATTATCTAAATATAAGTATATATATATATATATGTATATATATAATATATATATGTATTTATGTATATATGTATGTAAATATACAATGTATATATGAATATATATATGTATTTATATAATCTATATTTGTATGTATATATGTATAATATGTATATATATAACCTTTATATGCATGTATATATATTTGTAAATATATATATTTATCTGTATATGTATGCATATATACATGTGTGTGTGTGTGCGTATACTTATATGCATATATATATATTATTATCTATATATGTATGTGATGTAATAAATATGCATACACCTGGGTTCCCCATCACAGTAATGTGATTGGCTGGTGTCAGCTATATATACCGACTGCTGTTGAAGTAAATGACGACGCTTCTCGCCTACGCCTATTGTCTATATAATTATCTAAATATGTACGTATATTTATGTATATATATATATATATATATATATGTATGCATGTATATATATATATATATATATGCATACATTAGTATATATGTGTATATATATGCATGTGCGTGTATATAAATGCATATATATATATGTATATATATTTATATATGGATATGTATGCAAATGCACACACATATATATATATATATATATATATATATATATATATATATATGTATATATATGTATATACATCCATTTGAATGTACTGAAATGAATATACTCAACTATACATATGTATATATATATATATATATATGTATTTTCCATGTATATATATATATATATATATATATATATGTTTATATATATATATATATATATATATATATATATATATATATATATAGTTTTACATATATGTATATGTATATATATATATATGCTACCAGTAGTCACACCAAAAAATCTATTGTACCTGAAGTTTTCCTAATGGCATCTTTCAATGCTTGACAATTCAGTTTGGGCGACATATCTAACAAGAAATGCAGTTCGATGGCTGGTTTTATTAGCAACTGATTAATGCGTTGTTTTGGAATGGTTGTATAAGTGATGTCATTGACTGTCATACTCGCTTTGCTAGTCGACATCCATCATATATATATATATATATATATATATATATATATATATATATATATATATATATCATTGTATAGTGCTTGTGTTATTAGGTTGGTGCAAAAATAATGACGTAATAACGTCGTTTTTTGACGTATTTTTTAACATTTGCACCAACCTAATAATAAAACAGTGCATGTTATAATATAACAAAGCCATGAAATATATATTAATAAATATATATTATCCCTCTCTTATAGCTCGATTCGTGCCACCAATGAGTGACAATATGTATCTTTAATAAAATATATATATATATATATATATATATATATATATATATATTCAGAATCACTGACCTTCTTGAAACCACTGTTTCTGCCATGTTATCTTCGTCATTGTTTCATATCAAATAGTAATTATATTTTAACGGCTATATATATATACATATATATATACATCCATATATATATATATACATATATACATATATATACATATATATATGTATATACATATATATATGTATATACATATATATATATATATTTATATATACATATACACATATATATATACATATATATATGTATATACATATATATATATATATATATATATATATATATATGCCAAATGGATTTTGAATCCGACATTAATCCCTTCTAGATATTATTTCTTGTTATGATAAACCTTATTTTTGTATGATTTTTTTTTTATCACTGACATGAGTAACAACCAGCCTCCATCGATTAATTCTACTTAAGGAAACTATGTCTCTCGACAAGAATCGAACCCGTATCCTATTTTTACAGCTGAAAACCCACACTTCTGATCGTTTGGTCTGGTGAAATGAACTGACTCTAATATAGCCAAGGCCGGCCTTCATCCAAATGTGATGCTGCGTACATGGTGTGATTGGAAAAGAAGAATTTGTTGTAAGATTCTTCCGGCGAAACATTGTGACAATAAATGAACTCTTCCCAGTTAGACCAAATTGGATAAGAAGCGCCCGGAAGGACTTGATAGAAAGCATACATTATTCCATCACACCAATTTACTTTGAGCAATAAGCAAAAAAAATTAGTACTTCGCTGGGAAATTTTCACTGAACTCCCTCATATAAAAGTTACTGCACCTTCTGATTACCAACTCATACCCTTTCCTTAATAACATGCCACTTCAGGCCGAGGTGATAATTGCTCTCCATTGTTTCCTTATCTCTGAATTGCCTTGCATTTTTGTAGATTTCGGTGCAGTTTTGCGTTACTTTTTCTACGGATTATAATCCAAAGTATCTTTCTCTTAGACAGGTTGCTAGGCAAATCTAGATGGCCTAGTTTACTTTCATATTTAACCCATAGTGGGAGCGAAAGCAATGATGGATTAATATCTTTTCTAAGAACGTTTTTGCGAAAGTGAATGCAACTGACCTGAAGAGAATTTAGAACCATTTCACTTTCCACGTTGGTATCCGTTACACTACCAGCACATTAGGATTCTTTCAGTTAAAAACCTTTCGTTTCCGTTTAAAGACGTTCTTTACTGATAAAATAATTTTATTAGGTTGGTGCAAAAATAATGACGTAATAATGTCGTTTTTTGACGTATTTTTTAATGTCAAAAACGACATTATTACATCATTATTTTTGCACCAACCTAATAAAAAGTCCTGGCAGGGTAGAATTTTGAAATTACATGTGAGATAGTAAGAAGAATGGAAAGGAAACGATAAATCTTGGTCCAAGTTAGAAATAGACGAAAATCCTTAGATCTTTGACAGAAATAGATTTTCTTCCAACCATTTTTCAAGTAGTAACCTGATCATTTATATAATAAATGCGAATGTCAGTGTTTCACTGTGTCTAACTTTTTCAACTTTACTCCTAGAAGCCGTATCCGAATATATCATACCATTTTGGAATCAGGCCGATTCCGTGAGCAAATTGAAAACATTCCGGCTCGAATCCGGACCAGCAATCTTGAAAACTTGAATTCTCATTTTTCATTACTGCCATTGTTTTCAGTGATTTTTTTTTTTTTTTAAGTTTTTATTTATTTATTTTTTTTATTTTATTTTATTTTTTGCGACGAATTTTTTGTACGATAACAATTTTTATAACTTGGAAATAATTTTGCGAATAATTGAAATTACTTGCGTAATCCAGCGAAAGTCATCAAATTGTCTTTAAAGTAATTGGCGACAGATGAGTTATCGTTAAATTTTTAAAAGCTAAGTTTAAATATTAATGCAATACTTAAATGCAACGATTGATTTCTTCTATAGTTTATTGTTGCCTATCGCATCTACTCCCTACCTATTGTGATGAAGGCCCAATTGTGTGCACTCCTCAGGAGTTAGCTTAAATACCGCCCGACAGTGCAGCTTTTAAACTAGTTTAAAATAAGTAGTAGATTTGAAGAGAAACTGACCACTAGAAATACTCAAAATCTTTCAGAAGAGCGAGTATCATCGAGAGATATGTAGACTAATGCAATATTTTTTCTTAAGTTAATAAAAATACTTTTAATATACCCAATATTTACTCAGCGATGGTTACTACTATTTCTGGTAATCTAATGTTGATCGAATTTACTAATCAGTGTTTAATGATCTGGGAGATTCCATTGTTAAAAATCACACTTCGACGAATTGTTCATGCTATAGTTTTATATGAGGTCTTTTCTTTTGTTAATCACTTCACCACAAGTAACGCAGTAAAACCACTAACACGCAAGGGGTCATTGAGTGTGAAAGAAAGCGCGAGGAGAGAGGAGAATAAAGGAACATGATTCATATAAAGTGACGACGTCTTTTTACGGTTAGATCTAGCAGTTTCAATAGCAAAAGGATGAGACCTATCTGCCAGTCTAGTACTGCGCTTAAATTCGTGAAGTCGTGGTATCAAAGAGGAAAGCTCATTAAAACAATTATCATGAAAATATTTATATAAAAAGTACCACAAGCAAGCTACGTTACAACGAGGGGAAAGTAATTATAGCCGAAATTTCAGCTCAGGACCGATTATATTGAAGATTCTTCTTTGGACTTTATCCAGGATATCCGGACCAGATACAGCAACAATATGCAATGCGCGACAAATGGGAGACTTTTGAATGTTCAATATAGATTCTGGATTGAACCTACATTCCCAGCAGCAGACCGTGCTAAAAAAATTAGTAAAGAATTTCTTAGGAAACATTTGCCTCAATATTCTAAATCGTCTTGTATTTTAATTGCCAATTTGACATCTTGCAAATGATCCCACCATCAGTGGGGAATGATTTCTTTGTTTTATTAACGACTTCATTGGATGAGACGAATTTGTAATGAGGTTGAAGCTATTCTTGGAATTCGGTTAAAGATAGCCTTGTATTGCAATACGTTTGCCAAAGTTCTATATATAAATATGCAAAAGAAGTAAGAGTCACGATTGTCTGTAGGCGGTTTTGTTCAAATTATAAAAGAAAAAAGCGAACATTCAACTCTAGATATCCTACAGTGAGTCAAATTTTCTTGGGAGAACCAGAAAAAATAGTGTTTCACGTAAATTCAATACGTTTCCGTTAAGCTTGAAACATTCTAAATATAAAAGTTTTCGCATTTAAAATAAACGCGTTTTCCTGATAAAGATCAATTCGTAAAGGCATTTCAGTAATATATCATTACTAGCTGTCTTGGCAATCTGTTATGTCACAGTCAAAATTGATTTAACACTGACGTTAAAATGTTCTTTCATGTGAAGTATTACATATTTAGTGATACAATAAATAACAGTATCTATTATATCGATGGGGCCTACTTCAGCTCTCATAGAGGGATAAGCTTCCGGTCAAAGAGGAAAGTATCCAAGTGGATGTTTTCTAACTCAAGAATAGATTCAACCATTATTTATATATAGCTGACTGTCTCTATAAACATTAGTCGGCTTTATACTTGTGTCTATAGGTAATTGAACGGGTTAATACACGAGTCTATAGTAAACAATTGGCAGGTTGACAGTTCCGTCTATAGTAAACATGTGACGGGTTATTACTTGATTCTATGGCAAACATATTTGACAATCCCGTCCAATCTTTACCATAGACTCAAGTATAAAGCCGACTAATGTTTATAGAGACAGTCAACTATAGACACTTCTAAAACACAAACCATGTTAAACTGGCCTTGTGCCACATCCCGCTCTTTGGGGAGCTCGAGTAAATACCGTGTTAGTATTAGGTCAATTGTAGCTTCATGTAGTAAACCTTCTGTTTCATTACTTACCTAAGAATTTGTCTTATTTATTTCTCTCTGTTATTTCGAAAACACGAGATACAACAAAAGTTATCGCTAATCGTTTTGGCAAGATTTACAAACTACGTTTCGTTCAATTTCGTAAACAAATATATGAAATTTGAATAAGCTGATTTGTTTGGAAAAATTCTTTGACAAAAACCTACTTCACCATTTTACGCACCATAATTAAACTAATTGTACTGTGACCCCTCCTCCTTACCTGTTTGTACTTTTCCCCCAAATTGGATTTGATCGGCTACTTTAGAGGGTGGGAGAGATGGACGGACAGAAGTCACAGAATTATAGATAGATAGATAGATAGATATTAGGTTGGTGCAAAAATAATGACGTAATAGTGTCGTTTTTGACGTTAAAAAATACGTGAAAAAACGACATTATTACGTCATTATTTTTGCACCAACCTAATAGATAGGTAGATAGATAGATAGATAGATAGATAGATACCCATTGTTGTAATGCCGACTGCATTTGATCCCGACATAGGAAGCGAAGATTTCAGCTTTTTCTCACTCTTGCTCAATCACTACAGCTCAACGACGTCGCTTAAAAGTCATTTTAAGTGAAAGAAAAATCAATATTTCTGGAGTTAAGGATGAAAGTTTAATGTCTAAACACTGAAATTTAAATTTCAACCTGAAAATTGTTCTAACACTCAAATTAAATTGTGCCTTAAAATCAAAAACACAGTTTTCTCATTGTTCAGGAATTAATTCAATTATAAATAATACAAGAATACGATTATATGTGTAATGTAAACACATTGACAATGACCGTTAAGATATAAATGCATTGAAAATGATTTTACTATAGCCAATATGATCGATATATTTTATCATTTCTCAACATGCAATAGGACGCAAAGGGTTACCCGGAGTAGAAAACAGAATGAGAAGACTTTAGTGAGGAGAAAGAACAATAAATTAACAGTGTTCAGAAGAAAAAAAAAATTATTTATATATATATATATATATATATATATATATATGTGTGTGTGTGTGTGTGTGTGTTACATTAAAAACGACAGACAAGGTACTACGGTTAAGGTTTTTATTTAATTTTTCTTGTGTTCGAACAAGAGCTTCCTTTTCTGGACAAAGGGTGTGTAAGAACTGTCGAAATGTTTTATATTTCCGGCCGCTCTCGGCTATACCTTTAGCCATTATCAAGGATGATTCGATTTTTCAGCTTAATTGAGTGTGTGCGTTCTGTGTATGTCTTAGTGTGTGGTAGGGATGTTTTTAATTTCCGAATACGGTTAGCACATTGTGGCTTTGTTTGTAGTTAATATTGTTAAGAGTTGGCTTTTTCTTTTTTATTATTAAAGCTTCCATTATTTTTAGTCTTTTTTTTTTGCAGGTGGATGCAGTTAATATATTTGTGTTGTCTACTATTATGTTTCTAATGGAGTCGGGTAAATTTGTGTGTGTTTAAATGGGTTCTAATGGATCTGTGATCAGATAGGTGTAACGTAAAATGACTGGATAAGCATGTAGATGTGTAACCGATGTAATTATTTATAAGTCCGGTTTGATCAGGAACACAGTTCCTTAAGGGGCATTTGAACTCATAGATAATGTTCGTTCTTTGTAATTCTGACTTAGCTGGTGTTTTGTTACTTTTGAGGATAAGGTTGGCTGTCTTAAATTTTTTATAATATATATATATATATATATATATATATATATATATATATATATATTATGCCTTTAAATTCCTTGAGGAACATAGGGCTGCAAGATATCGTTGAAGTTTCTATAACAAGCCACTTTTATTTGGGTTTTTTTTTAAGTGAGTAGGTTTTTAGCCTACTGCACAACCCCATCCTGGAGGATAAGGTTTGAATTCAGATTTGTCCTTTTCCTACACTAGTTGCCATCCAAGTCTATAGAAACCGGTCTGTCCTGCTATCTATCCATAGCTGGCGGGGAGAAGAAGAGAATCCAAGAGTATTAGCACGTAAGTGAATGTAATGGAGTCGACTGGAATTCGAACTCGGCTCTCCGATTGCACAATCCAAGCTGCTAACCATGTCTCCATTCAGAAAGACAGAAGATGGCAACTGGTGTTGCATTTAATTTTTTGAAGATTTTGGGTGACAGAGAATCAAGAAATTGATAGAGAGTTCCACGGGTGATAAGTGCGAGAGAAGAAACTATTATAATAGAACTTACGGTTACATCTAGCTAAAAGATGTGACCTAATGGCCAATCTAGTAGTATCGTTAAATTCATAAGGTCGGAGTACCAAGGAGGTCACAGCGAAACAACCTTCTTAGCAGCAGACCTAGCAACTGATTCAATATAATCACTCGGAAATAAGTTCTGCTCTCTGTGTCGCCTCAGAACTTCAAAAGACCTCAAAGCCCTGAAGGTGTCATAAAAGCCACATAAGTTCAGAATCGGACCTCGAATATTGTCGGTAGATGGACCTACATTAAGCGAAACCAGTTGAATTTAGTATATACACGCACATAACAACTGGACAACAGGGAATTAAGACCGACTTAAGGTAAGAGAGGCAGAATCCCACACACCCTAAAAAGAAGGTTGTCTATTGCAAGGAAAGTTGGGTCACTGTGTCTTACCAGAAAAAATTTTTTTGCCAGAGTCCGTCTTGCATATTCACAAATCTACCATTCATCCTTGCATTGAATAATGCTGCCTATGTGTGGTTTGTTGAACCTTCTATTCATCACGAGGTTCGTGACAAAATCCAAGGAAGGATCTGCAATGTAATCGATCCTGACTTGTCATCACACCTTCAGACAATTTCACACAGACGTGATGTTGCTTCCCTCTGTCTTTTCTACAAATATTTTTATGGCAACCGCTCTGATGACCTTTTTTCCTGTTGTCCGGAATATGTGAATTTAAGCGCATATATGAATTTATAGGTCCCACCTATTATATATATGAATTTAAGCGAATATATCAATTTATAGGTCCCACTTATTTACTGTTGAAATAGATAAATGCAACTGCCACTTCTACACAAACAGTTTCTTTTCTCGCACTTCCCGCCTGTGGAACTTCCTTCCGTTTACCTCCCTGATAAATAAAAACTTCAAAAATTTAAGTGCAATGTCAACGGCCATCTTGTCGTTTTGGATCCTGTTCATCTTTTGTCTTTTCCTCAGTTCTCCATATACTCTCTTTTCTCTCACTTTCACTCCCTGTAACCTCCTGCGTACTAGTAGCATTCCCGCCTCGCATGGTGTGAAATGATTACAAAAAGCGAAAAGCATACATACTTTTTTCAGCTTAGATAATTTAAAGGAGACCAGAAATGAATAAAAATATGCTTTTTACATGTGAAAAATATAGGCTCGTATTCGCATGATAAGTTAAATTAAATACTTTAAAAATAATTTGAATTGTACAGAATGTAGGAATTTGAAAAAAATTTATATGGGTTGCAATTCTTTATTTATACAGGCCTGGTTAAATCAATTCAGCATCAATAAAATTCTAGCAAATTTAAGAAATAAAACATGTTAAACCAGAGTCGACTATACGAACTGTTACATGAAAACGCGACACCTAAAAAGAAAGGTGCATCACACGTCAAGACGAGATATTCGAGAAACGATGAAACCGATAAAGCGCAAAAATAAACTCAATTCTTTGATAATGACTTCTGAAAGTCTTATGTAGTTATATTAGTCAATTTATATTTAACTTTAAACCGGGAACCAGGAAAATGTTCCAAAATAAAGGTGGGAATCACTGACTACGAACTGTCGTTAGTCTTTAACCAAACTTGTAGAAATTTGTTAATTTGTAAACATTTTGGTATCGGTGGAAAAAAAGCAATTACTTAACCGCGGTTGTGCTTCTTTTTAACCCAACGAAGAGGGTTATCTCAGCTAGTAGCTAAAAAGAAGTTCAGTGTACATAAGAGAAAAATATTTGAGACGCTTCCGCCTTGACAAATCTCTGCGTACAAAAGATGCCAAACGTCTGACAATATACTCTCTTTCAAATGGCATGGAGGGCCCCGAACCCATTTCCTGCCAACGTTTTTCGTCCAATGGACCGGAAACTCTCCAGTAGACAAGTCTGAATCAAGTGGTTGTGTAATGGCTTTGACGTTGATCTGGTTGGGGCGGATTTGCGCTTAAAAATTCACTTGGCAGAAGTTCGGTTCAAGAACAAGGCGAATCA
>OZ010602.1:36883809-36893809 GCA_963932145.1 Acanthosepion lycidas | reverse complement strand
AGGCTATAGAACCCAGTCTGTCCTGCTATTTACCCATAGCTGGAGGGATAAGTAAAGGATTCACCCCTTTTCAAAGAGTATTAGCACTTAAGTGAATGTAATGGATTTGACTGTAATTCGAACCCGGCTATCCGATTCCTCAATCCAAGCCGCTATCCATTACCTCACTGTGCATATATATAGATGGCCTCTCTTATTCGAGGATACCCGTCTATTAGGGAGGCTAGCCAATACCTATTGCAGACTCTCGCTCAGGCATATTTCCGCTTGTTTAACACCCACAGAGCCAACCTGTGGTTTATACTGCAACTATGTTGAGCAGACCTTACTTACAGTTTCTGGGAGAGAGTGTGTTAGCTGGGGTGATCAATATCTGAACAAGTCCAGCACACTCGAAACCTCGCTCACGTATTAGAACAGCTATGGACGTTTTCGTCTCTCTCTCTCTCTCTCTATCTCTCTCTCTCTCTATATATATATATATATGTGTGTGTGTGTATATATATATATATATATATATGTGTGTGTGTGTGTGCTATTTTAAATACTTCTAAAAGAGCATAACAACTTTAATTTAACAGCCTGTTCACACTCAGAAAGTTTTAGTAATTTTAAGGTCCATTCAAAATAAACAGGCAGCGTTTTTGGAAAAATAGCCAAACTATTAATTGGTAAATGACTGAGAAATGTTGTTTACACACACAAGCATATATGTGTTTGTGTGCGTGCGTAAATATATATATATATATATATATATATATATATATATATATATATATATATATATATATATATGCGTGTGTGTGTGTGTGTTAAATTTATCAGAATAAATCTGTCGAGAAGAAAAATTGATTCATAACTACCATAATGTTCAGTAATACAGTGCGGGGTCCTCCCGTTGGCGTAATCAGAAATTTTGGCCTATATACATCTTTTACAGACTTCGGTGCAGAAAATCACTACGCACTACCGTATAGAAATATAATTTGTTTTATTGGTAAGTGTAGTTTTATTTATAACAAAAACAAATTAAATAATACAATAGAACCTTTTTTACGTATCAATGGCAAATTGAAAGAACAAATTAAATAATACAATAAAGAGATTTTTTAATTAAAAGCGGACAAATTGAAGTTAAGTTTAGGGTAGGGTTAGGAAGGGTTTGGTTAGTGTTCTTTCTGTGTAGAAATAGGGATAAATTTTAAAAAATACATTAAAGAATACAATAAACCGGGTTAAGTTTAGAGTTAGGTGTTAGGGTTAAAAATGGGGTTTTCTTTCTGTGTAGAAAAGGGGACAAATAAAAAAAAAACATAAAATAATACAATCAACCTTTATTTCATTTCTACTTTACCAAGTTTGCGCATTAATTATTGTTTGTTTTATTTTCAATTTTAAAATATATAAAACTCTTTATTGTATTATTAATTTGTTCTTTTAATTTGTCATTGCTTTTCTACGCAGAAAAAAAAGGATTTATTTGGTAAAGTTTTCTGTTATAAATAGAACTACACTTATGCAAAAAAAAAATGATTTCTTTACGATAATGCGTAGTCATTTCAAAAAGCGATATAGCTGTAAAAGAAGTAAATAGGCCAAAAATTTGTGATTACGCCAACGGAAGTACTACGCAGTGAATCAGTGAACATTATGTCAGTAATGGGGGACGAATGGCCAACAAGAAGTCCGATTTTTTTTGTCGATAACTCCAAAAAAATCCTAGGTTTCTTCATAATTTAATTGTTAATTCGAGTTCAGCATGTACATTTACACGGAATTATGACGATTTGGGAAAAGTTTAAGAGATATTTAACGTGCAGGCGTTTGGGCGTTAAAACGCAAACTTACCATTATTCTTTAATTCATAAAATTAGGCAGATTATAGATTAGACAGAATGATTAATAATATAATAGAACAACTATAACTATGTTTTAATATAAGTTGCCGCGGATAGAAGTTTCGTTTTTCGTTCGGTTTTTCGCCATATGATCCTTAAGTTTGATGTCACCCGTATGTGTATGTGTTGCAATCGCCATTAGAAATCAAAGAACCGACTCCGAATTCCAGTCTGGTTTGTTAGACTCACTTTCACGCATGTGAAAGGTATCAATCCATCTCTTCCCCCTACTATGGGTTAAATAGCATGACAGACTGAATAATATAGCGTGGATCACGTATGGTACTTAATTGATTGGTGTGCGGGTGATGCAATGAATAGAACCTCAGATCGAGAAACTGGAGATTCGAGTTCGAGCCGATTCACCTTACATTCACATTCATGCAAGTACTCTTGGGAAAGCTGGGAATAAATCACTCCTGCGCGAAAATATGGGTTAAATAGTGAGACAGACAGGGTTCTTTTGCCTTGGTTGGTAAACAGTCTAGGAGAAAGATAATTCTGGACTCATAACTGTAAGGAGCCCTGATGAACTACATACTAAGTACATACAGCTAACGAAAGGATTATGGAGTTGACATTGATTCCGTGATCTTGATTGCAGTAATTTAATTAATAGGAATAGATAGGTTTGCCTATCGCCTTGTTCACGTCATTTCCAGATTTTTGAACATGAGTAGAAGTTTATCCTTTGTTTCCCATTTAGGATTGTGTCTCAGGTTTCAGATAAAGTATATTTCCTCCTCTTTCACTATCAGTAACCTCTTGCGTCTTAGCGGCATTATTGCCTTGTTTGGGGTGAATTGATTTTTAAAAATTATGTCAAGAATGATTACGTTTTGTGAAGTGAAAAGGTAATAACGCTTTGTCTAAGTATTTTATAGTGGAATTTTCAGTCCTGTGTTCTGGAACGATCGTTGAGTAAAATTTGTTTATTTCAAGATATGGCTGTGGATAACTGAAGCTGATAAATCCATGTTGTTGATGTGCAGCTGGCGTAAATGCGGCACAGTGGTGTACTAGCGGCTCGGATTGAGGACTCGAAGAGACGAGTTCGAATTGTAGTCGGATCCATTACACTTGGAAAAGTTATGAATATTCTTCTTCCCCCCAGCTATGGGTAAATAGTAAAACAGAGTGGTTTCTATAACCTTGGGTGGCAACCTGTCTAAGACAAAATTCAAAACTGTATGTCACCCTGGCGTAGCACATACAATACAGCAAGGATCGTTCGCATTGGCTCAATGATACCGACTACGGTGATTAACGGTTATTTTCACCGATGTACCGGGACCAAATTTTGACAGTTTCGTTCTCTTTGGATTAATTTAAGTGAAAATAAGCATGAAAACCACATTGTAAAAGTGATTATTCTTTTTTTTTTTTTTTTTTTTTTTTTGGCGTATACGGTCGTGCAACATTTCCCCCATCTTTTAAGAAACAAATTCCCAGTGCCATCTTTTTGGGAAGAAAAAACTGAATATATTCATTTCACACGTTATGGTCCTTCTTAACGAGGGCAGAATCTCTACAGCTTCCTTTTCTTCAATATCTGTAAAATGCACATTTGTATGATTTCTTGGGACATACAATGGAATGTTCTGTTCAGTTCGCCTTTTCAGTTATAAATTAAATAACAAGATAGACTTTTCTCTCTTATTCTGCATGGCAGAAAGGAGACATTAAATTATACAGGATGTTTCAAAAAGAATACGCCAAAATCATCACGTGATGTGTCAAAAACGAAAAAAATTACAAACCTCTAGCATGAACACATGTGTTGTATATACATTCAAGTTTCATCTCATGTTTATAAGTGCTCAAGGTGGCCACCACCGGCAGCGCGGACAGCATCACGCCGATATGAGAATTCCCCCCAAACGCGCCTCAGCATGTCACGGTCCACCGTGTTGATTGCAGCTGTTATTCGATCTTTCATTCATCGATACTTGCTGGAAGTGCTGGAACATAAACTTGGTCTTTAACATAACCCCCACAAGAAAAAGTC
The DNA here is from genome assembly GCA_963932145.1 of Acanthosepion lycidas. Lineage (NCBI taxonomy): Eukaryota > Metazoa > Mollusca > Cephalopoda > Sepiida > Sepiidae > Acanthosepion > Acanthosepion lycidas. Next base: position 36,889,903 of record OZ010602.1, on the reverse strand, counting down.
ACACACAGTGAGGTCCGAGGATCTGGCAGGCCAAGCACAGAGAGCAAGGTCTTTAGCACCTCTCCTCCCAATCCATCGCTGAGGCACGTTTTTATTCAGATAAGCTCTAACCCCGAGATGCCAATTTGGGTGGTGCTCCATCTTGCTAAAAAATGAAGTCATTCGAATCTGCTTGCAGTAAAGTGAATAGCCAGTTTGGGAGCATTTCGACATAACTTTGTCCTGTAACGGTGTTTCCTTCAAAGAAAAAGGGACCATAGACATCGTCTTGAGACACAGCACAAAAGATATTCACTTTAGGGCAATATCTTTCATGCTCAACAGTTTCATGTGGGTGCTCTGTTCCCCAAATGCGCACATTGTGACGATAGACTGTGCCTCTCGAATGGAAATTCGCTTCGTCACTAAAAACTAAACGTGAAACGGGAGAGTTTCATCACCTTCCTCCATCTCCAGCATTGACTCACAGAATGTCCTCCGCATCACCTTGTCATCATTAGTAAGTGCTTGGACAAGGCTTAGTTTGTATGGTTTCATGTGTAATCGTCTCTTTAACACACGCCAGACAGTGGTATAAGGGATGGCAAGCTGAAGACTTGCTCGACGTACGGACTTACGTGGGCTGCTCTCAAATGCATCATGAATCCTCTCCACTTGCTCTTCTGCAACACGTGGTCTTCCAGGACTCTTTCCTTTACACAGGCACCCACTCTCTTTAAACTGTCTAACCCACCGTCGAATGCTCTCACGATGGGGCGGATCAATGGCGAACTCTGTTCTGAAAGCACCCTGCACCGTGACAATTGCGTTTGTTTTCGCGAACTCAAGCATGCAAAACGCCTTCTGCTGAGGAGTCGCCATTTTGATATATCTTACCACAATTCAGCTGCACCGGAAGTTATACTAACGACACCGGTGAAACTGACACCCAATCGACCTTTGATAACTACTCTATCAAATAACTACTGATTCAGTCCACTACAATGCTATAGGCCTGAAAAAACAGCGTAATGATTTTGGCGTATTCTTTTTGAAACACCCTGTATAATAAACTGGGTTCTTTGGTTTTGATAGGGCAACCACAAGGAAAATCCTGAATGCAGAGCTAATCTGAATCGGGATCGGCTCTTACACGCTACCTTGCCCTATACATACACACTACTGCCACGGCTGCAGTATATGCGATGCCACTATGATTCTAATGCTCTGGGGTTTGACAGCATGTTCCCGCAGGAATTAGTATTTATACTGCTGCCACCTAAAGTTGAACAATAGGCGCCCCTCTCGGTTGCAAAATACAGTGTCTCTCGCTTGAGAGCGTGCTTCTTCTTTCGAGGGAATATCGGTAGCGCCACTCTATTTGTCTTTTGCTCTCTGGGGTATATTGGTGACTCCAGGTCTCAGATCTTGCTTACAAGTGTGCTATCCGCATTGTGCAGTTCCAGAAGCTCATATGCCAAACACCCTCTGCTACTTCATAGTCGCTCAGCATTCTGGGAAACCACTTTGCACCGATCTTTAAGCTACCAAGAAAATCAGGTCAAACCGCAAGCATTCCCATGGCTCATCTAAAAGATTTCAGTGTTTTGCAATTGTTATTCTTCTTTCAGTTATATAATCTATCAGCATTATTCTACTTTGCGCTCAGCAGCAGCTGGTCTGTCACAGCGAGGCCCGTTACTGAGATCATTTTCTCTTTTCTTTCTTTTAACCCATTTTTTTATTGGGTTTGTATCTAGTACAATATTTCTATAATAATTTACTATTATTCAGTGGATATTTGCAATATTTTATCCTTCCAAAATCAGAAATTCTATGACAACGTTTTGATTTCTCGGTCAGTGCTGCAATTTTGAAAATGGATTAGAAATAAGAAAAACTGTTAAAATTCCGTAAATGCTTCCCGTTGTCTTCTAAACTTGAGAAATGTATTTTCCTGAAAAATTGTTATAAGAGAAATTTTTAATACATTTCAACTGACAGTAGCACTGCCTAATTGGTCAATGAATGCTAAATGTTTCCTTATAAGGAAACGGCCAACATTATCGTTACATTTACCCCAGATATCTAAATTATCTATCCATATAAAGTTAAATCACCAGAGCTAAGCAACGACGAGCTGGGTCAGTACCTGGATGAGTGACTTCTTGGGAATACCAGGTGCTGTAAGCTTGGATGCGCGGATGGTGTAATGGGCAATGACACGGAATTGTTAATTGGAGAAGCTAGTTCCGATTCAAGTCGTGTTCATTATATTCACTTACGCGCAAATACTCTTGGTAAAAGCATGAATCCACTTCAATTAGTAGGATTTATAAATCATTATTTTCTCCAAAAAAATTCTTACAATCCCAAAATATGTTCTGGCTTTAAATAACCTGCAAAAGTTTCAAAAGGCTTAATGATAAGTCAATCATAGTTATCTATAACCTGGGGCTTTCAACAGGAACGTTTAAAATGGACAGTGCACAAAACTCGAAGGTTGAAGAGAAAAAACAATATAATCAAGATGTTGACCTCCCACACTACTTCAAATAAAAGGTTGGGTTGCAAACCCCCATCAGTAGCTGGAAGAGTAAGATAGTTGCTAAACTTGAGAATCTTATTTAAAAATATTTAATATTTTTATAGTAGCGTTCACTCTGTACAATGCTGAATGAGGCACTCACGGTGGAAGACTACATTAAGTGGTAGTTTTTATATGCTGAGGAAGGGAAGATAACAGTTAACTCTAGACTTTAAAAGATTTAGATTAGAGTGAACCGAGAGTCAGTTCCACAGAGAAGTGTTCGCGGGAAGAAAGCTGTTTGAGTGAAATTTACTTCTCACGGAGGGAATATTGGTGGTTTTCTTCAAGGTAAGCTGCGTAGTCGGTCCTAACTGAGAAGGTTAGCACTGTCGGTAACAAGGAATGTTGATCGTCCGAGAACTTTCCATGGTAGTGGCAATAGAAAAGCGAACCCCTTGCCACATCCCGCCTGTGAGAGAGAGAGAGAGGGGTTGTGAGAGAGTGGAAAAATAATTCGTCGCCCAAAATGACCGATAGATGCTATCGAGACTGAAAAGTGAGGACTGTACAGCTCCGGACCAAATATTACAGCAGAACTCCTATTGAGCCCTTATCTGGCTCTTGTAAAGGTAGAGGATTCCATGAACAGTCAGGTACTTCCTGTAGCGGTAAAGAGAGCCGACATTTTACTTGCATCTTTATCAATAGATCATATGTACGAGTTCTTACTTGAGATCAGATGTGAGTTTAAGGCCTAAAAGTCTGTCAAGCAACAATACCTCTCCGAGGAGGGGGGACAACCGTTCATCTTCACTTGATTAAATTCTACCGAAAGAATCACTAACTGCAAGGTCAATGAATACACAATATTTCCTTATAAGGAAGTCACCCGGATGTCCCCCACTCCTTATGAGAAAAGGGGACATCCGTTCATCATGACTTGATTTATTTCTGCCTAAAGTATCACTGACTGCAAGGTCAATGAATACACAATATTTCCTTATAAGGAAGTCCCCCGGATATCCCACACTCCTTATAAGAAAAGCGGACATCCGTTCATCATGACTTGATTGATGTCTACCTGAAGTATCACTGGCTGTAAGGTCAATGAATACACAATATTTCCTTATAAGGAAGTCACGCGGATGTCTCCTCACTCCTTATGAGAAAAGGGGACATCCGTTCATCATGACTTGATTTATTTCTACCGAAAAAATCAATCCTCGGTTGAATTCATCGTGGCCGTTCTCGACTGTATCCCTCCTGATCGTTCTCGACTGTATTCACTCTGACTGTTTTCGGTCGTATCCACCCTGACAATTCTCGGTCGTTACCACCCGTACTGTCCTTGGTCTAACTACCCGAACCGTTCTCAACCACATTCAAACTGGCCGTTTTCGTCACTATCTACTCTGGCCGTTCTCGTCCGTATCAACCCTGGCTGTTCTCGTCCGTATTCTACCGTGGCCGTTCTCGCCAGTATTCTACCCTGGCCGTTCTCGTCCGTATCTAACCCTGGCCGTTCTCGTCCGTATCTAACCCTGGCCGTTCTCGTCCGTATCTAACCCTGGCCGTTCTCGCCAGTATTCTACCCTGGCCGTTCTCGCCAGTATTCTACCCTGGCCGTTCTCGTCCGTATTCTACCCTGGCCGTTCTCATCCGTATTCTACCCTGGCCCTTCTCGTCCGTATCTACCCTGGCCCTTCTCGTCGTATCTACCCAGCCACTGAACCATATAGTTAGTCGCGGCACAAATCAATGTCAAATTAACATTTTTTTTTATTTTTTTTTTTTGCTTCTAATGTTCGCGCCATTTTGCTTTTTCTTAAGATCTCGTAATAGGAGGAATTTTGGAGTGAAATATTTTTTCTTTGTTTTTCTTTTTTCTTGAGTTATTCATCTTATTGCTACTTTTTTATTACAATCTTCTGAATTGAATATCCTCTGGCAGATAATCCATTTCGTTTTTGTGGATAAGAGAAAATATGAAGCCTTTGTTTATTCCGGCAAAGGAAAAATAGTTTGAAGAGATGCAATTTTGTAAGTAGAAATATTTTCTAAGAATTGGCTAGAGTAACTCATTATACATTCCACATTTATGTAGGGCTTGAATCATTGTTTGTTTCATAAGTCTAAGCCTCTAATATAACACCTTGATGGTGAATCATACACACACAAATATGCGTGTGCGTTTGTGTGTGTTGATGCAATGGTGGTTTGGAATGAGATATCGGAGAGCGGAGTTCGAATTCCAATCGAGTTCATTGCATTCACACGGGTAAATACCCTTGGGAAAGGTATGAATCCCTGGGTTAAAAAGAAAAGAAGATCTGGCTTTTCAGCTTGTCTTGATAGAAAGTCTAGCAGAAGAGACAACTCTGAATTCAAAATCTGTTTGGAAACCAGTTCTCTGTATTCAGTTCGTCCGAAAAGTCTGGAAATTTCCGCACAGACCTTAACCACAATAATGAAATCTTGTCTGCAGGTCGTCTCAGTGTACAGTGTAACTGAATTATTGGACACACATACTTCGTAGACAGCGAGTGAGTTCCTGGTATGTATATTTCTAATGGGTTTGTGCAGATGATGATGGTCGTTAGAGGGTTGCCGTTGAAGCTAGATATGATGACTCTGGGGTCGGTTTGTTCGCTGCTTATGAGCGCTTTATCAGCGAGTCGATTGAGATGACCGGGAAACACCACTAATGGTTGTCAACTATGGAATATTTCAAAGCAGTGGCTGAGATGATGATCCGGCCTTTCCCAACACCGTGGCGTTTGAGTTTGACGCCGGGATGAAAATAGCGATGTTCCTGAACACAGATGGCACCAATATTCAGTTAATTGGATGATTAGACAAGTTCAGGCGGTTGATTCATGACGATAAATTAATGTACCGATGTCGAGTCAATAATGGACCGCGCACCTTTGTAACCCGCGTGACGGGCGATGCGGAAAATGTTTCTTGAATTTGTGCTAGTGTTGTTTGTCTTTCAATGATATTCTGCTTCAACCCTGTAACGCCACATACAGAATGCGATGTAGCCATTTTATATTTTTAATTTCGCGCATGCGCGTTGTTTGTTTTTATTTTGTCGACTGCACAGTGTACTAGAGTCAGTTGGGCACCGACTGCGTGAAAAAGAGCACCATGACGCAATTCACCCCGACAGAATTTTGGAAAGGACTGCTGTACTGCTTAGCGGAAGCTCCAATACGAACATTTCAGAGTGTTTGGGTGTCAATCTGAGGACAGTGAAAAGGATTCGGAAAGAGCTGAATTTAACTATGATTACGAAGGTGCGGCAGCTCAGAAAAAATCACTCTGATCGTTCTGATAAGAAAATAACTCGCTAATTTCTACACGGAAGCCTACATACTGCTAACGGTGTTGGACTCTGTCGATGCCTCTAAAACTCAATTCATAAGCTTCAGCCATCAAGGTCCAATACAAACTGTCTCAGGTGAATCAATAAATCTTTTGAATTTTCTCCATACCAACGAAGCGAAATAAATTCTACGATACACATCATAAAAGTTCCTGGTCGTATCTACCGAAAATGATGTCAAACTATAGCCTGGGTCG
>OZ010602.1:36850658-36855658 GCA_963932145.1 Acanthosepion lycidas | reverse complement strand
TATATTATGTATATATATATATATGTCTATGTGTATGTATATATATGTATATATACATGTATATATATTATGTCTATATATATATATATGTATATATATATTATATCTATATATATATATATTTATTATGTCTATATATATATATATACATATATATAATGTCTATATATATATATATATCTATATATATTATGTCTATATATATATATATATTATGTCTATATATCTATATATATTGTGTCTATATATATATATATATATATATATGTCTATATATATATATATACATATATATTATATCTATATATATACACTATGTCTATATATATATATATATATTATGTCCATACATATATATAGATTATGTCTATATATATATAAATATATATATATATATATATATATTCTGTCTATGTATATTTATATATATATATATATTATGTCTATATGTATATAAATATATAAATATTACATCTATATATATATATTATGTCTATATATATATTATATATATATATATTATGTCTATATATATATATATATATATTATGTCTATATGTATATAAATATATATATATATACATCTATATATATATATTATGTCTATATATATATTATATATATATATATATTATGTCTATATATATTATATATATATATATATTATGTCTATATATATATATATATATATATATATATTATGTCTATATATATGTATATATATATTATATATATCTCTCTCTCTATATATATATATTATGTCCATATATATATGGACATAATATATAATATGTATGTATGTGTATATATATATGTGTGTATGTGGGTATAGATGTGTCTGTATATGTGTATGTAAGTATAGCTAGACGGATAGATACAGGGATACATTGTTTTTTTGTTTAATTGTATAGAAATGTAAGGTTTTAGGTATATATGTTTATGCGCATGTATGCATATGTTCATATGTACATGTTTGTGTCAATGTGTAAGGAGTGGATGCCTATGGATGTATGGGTGGATATGTAAGTATGTGTGTGTACATTTTTGTATGTATATATATATATATATATATATATATATATATATATATATATATATATATATATATATATATATATGTGTGTGTGTATGTATATACTTGTATGGGGGGTGCATGTGTATTTATGTATATGTATGTGGAAAATGTGTGTATAGGGTATATGCGTATATATGTGTGCGTATGTATATATATGTATATGATTGTGTATGTATTTATATGTGTATGTCTGTGTACATGTATATGTATGTGTGTATGTGTGTGTATATATATATATATATATATATATGTATGTATGTGTGTTTGTGTAATATATACATGTATGTATGTGTGTAGATGTTTGTGTATATATATGTGTGTGTGTGTGTGTCTATGTATATATGTATATATATGTATGTATGTGTGTGTGTACATGTATATGTATGTATGTGTGTATGTATATATATATAATATATATATATATATATGGAGGGGTGTGTGTATGTGTATATGTATATGTATATGTAGGTGTATTTGTATATCATATGGGCGGTAATTATTAGAAAGCGCTTAGTATCAGAGATATTGAATCAGATATATGTACATGTGTGTGTGTGTATGTATATGTATGTGTGTATGTATGTGCGAATATGTGGATATATGTGTATGTGTATATGGATATATGTATGTGTGTATGTAGGTACACGGCGATGTGTATGTATATACGTGTATAAGTTATTGTGTTTGTGTGGATTTGCATGCGTTTTGAACATAAAAATATAGGTCCTCGCCAGATTAGAAAATCGTCATATTTATTGTTTATATTTGATTTGTAACCTGCAGTCGATATTATTTTTGTCAAATTTTCTCAATTACACAGCGTCCCTTGCAATTTTAATTTCAGTCGCCCCATCTTTCTTCCCCACCACTTCTTTCCTTACCTCTCCCTCCTTCTTTAAGATTTGATCGGCCATGGTGTGTGTATGTCACCTCGAAATGTATCCTTATTGTATTAGACATCCGACAACAATGATTTTTCCCCCTTCCTCTCCGTTAAACTAACATTCGTCCCAAACTCTCATAATTACACTCTCTCTAAATTCTATTTTTATTTCCGGAGTAGGTTTTTTTCTGTTTTCTTTTTGAATTTGTAGGTCTGATGAATTGGATCGTATTTACGATTCCAATGGAATAAATTATGACCATGGAATATTAGTGTTTAAGCCTTTTTATTATATCCTTACTCTGTCCTGGACATTGAGTTCTACCTGGATTTTATCCTCTCGGAATTTTTTATTCAAAAAATATACATGTGTATATATGCACCTGTGGATTTTGCATATATATGTATATTTACCACTAATATTATATATATACATATATCTGTATATATTTATATTTTGTCTATATATATACATATAAATATTTATATTATGTCTATATATATACATATATATATAGATATTTATATTATGTCTATATATATATATATATATATATATATATATATATATTTATATTATGTCTATATATATATATAGGTATATATTTATATTATGTCTATATCTGTATATAGGTATATATTTATATTATGTCTATATCTGTATATAGGTATATATTTATATTATGTCTATATATATATATACATATATATATATATATATATATATTTATATAGGTATATATTTATATTATGTCTATATACATATATATATATATATATATATATATATATATTAATATATATATATTTATATCATGTCTATATATATATATATATTTATATTATGTCTCTATATATATATTATGTCTATATATATATTATGTCTATATATATATATATATATATATATATATATATTATATATATATATATATTTATATATATATATATATTATATATCTATATATATATTATGTCTATATATATGTATATATATATTATGTCTATATATATATATATATATATTATGTCTGTATATATATATATATATATATATATATATATATATTATGTCTATATATAGACATATATTTATATTATGTCTCTATATTTATATTTATATTATGTCTATATATATACATATACATATATATATGTATAAGTCTATATATATATATATATATATTAAGTCTATATATATATATATATTATGTCTCAATATATATATATATATATATATATATTCATGTTATGTCTATATATATATCTATATATTTATATTATATCTATATATATATATATATATATTTATATTATATCTATATATATATATATTTATATTATGCCTATATATATTTATATTGCGTCTATATATATACATATATATATATTATGTCTATATATATACACATATATATATTATATTATGTTTATATATATATTTATATTATGTTTATATATATATATTTATATTATATCTATATATATACATATATATATATATTTATATTATGTCTATATATATACATATATATAGATATTTATATTATGTCTATGTATATATATATATATTTATATTATGTCTATATACATATATATATTTATATTATGTCTATATATATACATATATATATATATATTTATATTATGTCTATATATATATATTTATATTATGTCTATATATATATATATATATATATTTATATTATATCTATATATATATATCTATATATATATATATATATATATATATTTATATTATGGTTATATATATATATATACATATATATATTTATATTATGGTTATATATATATATATACATATATATATTTATATTATGTCTATATATATACATATATATATTTATATTATGTCTATATATATACATATATATATTTATATTATGTCTATATACACATATATATATATATATATTTATATTATATCTATGTATATACATATATATATATATATATTTATATTATGTCTATATATATACATATATATATATATATATATTTATATTATGTCTATGTATATACATATATATATATATTTATATTATGTCTATATATATACATATATATAGAGATATATTTATATTATATCTCAATATATATATATATTTATATTATGTCTATATACATATATATATATATATTTATATTATGTCTATGTATATACATATATATTTATATTATGTCTATATATATACATATATATAGAGATATATTTATATTATATCTCAATATATATATATATTTATATTATGTCTATATACATATATATATATATATATATATATATATATATATATATATGAAGAAATATAGTCTTAATGTGTGCTATATTTATGGGATAAATTGCTCAATATCAGAGATAGAGCGTGTGTAAATATAAAAGTGAACATAGAAGTTAAAACTTGGAGCCGACAGTCTGTTTCATGTTATATGCTATAGTCAGGCCACATGTGCTCTTATTTTTCTTGGCTATTTTTATATATACGTGTCAATGGGGCATTGTGGGTAGTCTATTATTGCGGTTATTTTACCGGAAGTCGTTTATTTATTTATTTATTTATTTGAGTTCAATTATTTTGCTTGTTTTTATATTTATTTTTATTTTTTGTTTCTTATTTTATTTATTTATTTATTTTTTAATCGGTTTTTTATTATAGTAGTAAAAATTTGTTTAATAGTTTTGTTTTGAGAATTTCATTAAAGCTGTTTATTCGATTTTGGGGTTGATTGTTGTACATTGTTCTAACTATTATTTTGGCAGGGACAGTTTTTAATTTGTCTTTATTTAGGTTGATTAACTTTATTTGTTTTTTCTAACGGTAACTTTATCGGGGTTGGTTTGTTTATTTATTTACATGGATGAATTTATGTCAATTTATTTTACTTATATAATTTCTCTTTTCTTTTTTTCGATTTTGAAGTAACGTAGTATTTATTTTTTTTTATTTCTATCATCATTTTTTATTTTTATTTTATTTTATTTTTTTTTATTTATATAACAGTCTTTGTTTCGATTTTTTA
>OZ010602.1:36840658-36845658 GCA_963932145.1 Acanthosepion lycidas | reverse complement strand
GGTTGTATGTCCCAAGCAGGAGGCCTCAGGTATCATCAATGAAATATTTCCATGTCTCTTGGGAAAATGTTGCAACTAGTCCTTGTCTGCGACTTCATTCTCTCCCTAAAACTGTGGAGGAATCCGACAAACTTGACTCGCATATTCAAATACTAAAGTCATAGTTTCCTTGGGACATAATCCAAAATAGAGGGTCTGATTCTTTAAGAATGTATTGTACCAGAAGCTCTGCTCCTTAACTGGTTGAAAAACTCTGCAATTATAAAAATATCTATATTATTCTATTTTCAATTCTGTAACATCTGCTTGAAGAGTAAACTTGTATTCAATCAGCATCTTCAAAGGGTAACATAGGATATCTTAAACTCATTTGCTGATATCTGACGTGACCTTTTTCTTTTCGATCAATACCGCTTGCATTGCCGTTCCATCGATTTTTGAGGAGTCATCCAACGTTCCGTTTTTCTTTTATAGTTATACGCCACTCTCTGGTCTCAAAAAATATATTAACTTTTTCTACTAGCAAGATCTATATAGCCCTGGCAATGACTATAAATTACACTCGGCAGCAAGTCCTCTGATTGGGAGATTGGAGGTTTTGAGGAGTGTAGAATCACCTCTTAAATACAGTTCTTCCCAAGTTCACCCCGAACACCACCCCCGGGATATTACAATTGCAGCTATGGCAAATATTGAACATCCAAACAAGAACAAAACATGAAAGTACAGATATATATATAGCAAAAACACCAACAATTAATATTTATATTAAGAAATACCAACAATGCATATTTATATGGAAAAATGCCAGCAGTACGTATTTATGTAGAAACATATCCGCAATGCATATTTTCTCTTTTTACTCATTACTAATGTTTCTCTTCCTAATTCATCCACAACATGTAACCCTGTGCCTGTTAGTGACTGTAGGGAATTTCTTGGTGTGATTAAAAAATATGAAAGAATACTAGGAATGTATATTTATATGAAAAAAACCAGCAATACATATTTATGTGAAAAAATACTAGCAATACATATTGATTTGAAAAAAACCAGCAATACATATTTATATGGAAAAATACTAGCAATACATATTGATTTGAAAAAAACCAGCAATACATATTTATATGGAAAAATACTAGCAATACATATTTATTTGAAAAAAAAAAGCAGTAATACATATTTATATGAAAAAATACCAGCAAGACATATTTGTATGAAAAGATACCAGCAATACATATTTATATAAGAAGATACCAGCAATACATATTTATATAAGAAGATACCGGCAATAGATATTTATATGAAAGAATACCGGCAATACAGATTTATATAAGAAGATACCAGCAATACATATTTATACGAAAAAATACCAGCAATACATATTTACATGGAAAAATACCAGCATTGCTATTTTAAAGTAAAATGCCCAGCAATACATTTTATCTGTAGTAGAAGTCATAACATTTTGTTCAAAATATAAATGACACATAAATAGTTGATAAGCTTTTAAACAAACAAATCTAAGACCTCCAAATAAATACACAGTCTCAAATAATCATTTATGAATTACGCAGCTCCTTCTTTCATGCAAGAATTGCAATAAGCTCCAACCTTAGACAAGTGACACAACTTCACCAAAGAATGTGAAATATACGAAGTATTGTATTAAGTTTAATAAGCCCCGGTGTGTTTATATAAAGGAAATACAGTATTTAAGCATATGTTTATTAAAAAAGGTGAGAGCATAAGAGCTACGAAGTGTGGACAGGAAGTCAATAGCGATGTTGTCTAGAACATGGTGCTAGTGGAAACAATCCGACTAGATTTATGCCTTTATATTATCAACATGGCATACATGAAAGTAAACAGCAAAGCAAGTCGTTTGCAATTGCATTTCAGTTTACTTTCTACGAATGCACAAAATTAAATATTCTAGCATTATTTAGCTTGGAAAAGAAACATTGACAGCAAGGAAGACCCATTCGTATAGGCTCCGATATGTGTGGCACAACACACACACTAACAAATGAGAGCAGTTTGAATTCAAACCATTTAAAATACTACCGGGCAACAAATATAAATTAACTTTTGTCAAAATACTGAACCATTTCACATGTTATAGATTGTAAGAGAAATTAAATAGATTATATATATATATATATATATATATATATATATATATATATATAACATATATATATGCAGTATATATGTAGTAAATATATATTATATATATAGTATATATATTATATATATAGTATATATATAATATATATAGTATATGTATATTATATATATAGTATATATATTGTATATATATATAGTATATATATATATATGGTATATATATATATGGTATATATATATATATTATATAGTATATATATTATATATATATATATGTAGTATATATATTAAATATATAGTATATATATATATTATATATATAGTATATATATTATATATATATAGTATATATATATTATATATATAGTATATATATTATATATATAGTATATATATTATATATATATAGTGTATACATTATATATATAGTATATATATTATATATATAGTATATATATTATATATATAGTATATATATAGCATATATATTATATATATAGTATATATATTATATATATATAGCATATATATTATATATATAGTATATATATTATATATATTATATATATATAGCATATATATTATATATATAGTATATATATTATATATATATGTAGGATATATATTATATATACAGCATATATAGATCATACATATATACAGTACATATATATTATATATATAGCATATATAGATCATACATATATAGAGTATATATATATTATATATATATATCATATATATATACAGTATATATATTATATATACAGCATATATATATGTATATCATACATATATACAGTATATATATTATATATATAGCATACATATATATATCATATATATCTACAGTATATATATTATATATATAGCATATATATATATATATATCATATATATCTACAGTATATATATTATATATATAGCATATATATATATATATCATATATATCTACAGTATATATATTATATATATAGCATATATATATATATCATATATATCTACAGTATATATATTATATATATAGCATATATATATATATCATATATATCTACAGTATATATATTATATATATAGCATATATATATATATATATATATATATATCATATATATCTACAGTATATATATTATAGATATATCATATATATCTACTGTATATATATTATATATATAGCATATATATATATCATATATATCTACAGTATATATAATATATATATAGCATGTATATATATCATATATATCTACAGTATATATAATATATATATAGCATATATATATATCATATATATCTACAGTATATATAATATATATATAGCATATATATATATCATATATATCTACAGTATATATAATATATATATATATCATACATATCTACAGTATATATATTATATATATAGCATATATATATATATATTATATATATAGCATATATATATATATCATACATATCTACAGTATATATATTATATATATATAGCATATATATATATCATACATATCTACAGTATATATATATTATATATATAGCATATATATATATATATCATACTTATATACAGTATATGTATTATATATATAGCATATATATAATACATATATACATTATATATATTATATATACATAGCATATATATATATATCATACATATATACAGTATATATATTATATATATAGTATATATATATATATATATATCATACATATATACAGTATATATATTATATATATAGCATATATATATCATACATATATACAGTATATATATTATATTTATAGCATATATATATATCATACATATATACAGTATATATATTATATATAGCATATATATATATCATATATATACAGTATATATATTATATATATAGCATATATATATCATACATATATACAGTATATATAATATATATATAGCATATATATATCATACATATATACAGTATATATATATTATATATATAGCATATATATATCATACATATATACAGTATATATATATTATATATATAGCATATATATATCATACATATATACAGTATATATATATTATATATATAGCATATATATATCATACATATATACAGTATATATATATTATATATATAGCATATATATATCATATATATATACAGTATATATATGTTATATATATATAGAATATACATATCATACATATATACAGTATATATATATATATATTATATATATAGCATATATATATCATACATATATACAGCATATATATATTATATATAACATATACGTATCATACATATATACAGTATATATATATTATATATATAGCATATATATATCATACATATATACAGTATATATATTATATATATAGCATATATATGCCATACATATATACAGTATATATATTATATATATATAGCATATATTTATCATACATATATACATTATATATATTTTATATATAGTATATATATATATACATATAAACATTATATATATTATATATATAGCATATGTATATCATACATATATACATTATATATATTATATATATAGTATATATATATATACATATATCCATTATATATATTATATATATAGTATATATATATATATATATCATGCATATATACATTATATATATTATATATAGCATATATATATCATACATATATACATTATATATATTATATATATAGTATATTTGTATATACATATATACATTATATATATATTATATGTAAAGCATATATATATCGTAAATATATACATTATATATATATATATATATATATATATATATATATATATATATATATATATATATATATAGCCATAACAGCAGTTTTATTATTTGAAGTACTTTTTTCACTGTTTAAGC
>OZ010602.1:36778158-36835658 GCA_963932145.1 Acanthosepion lycidas | reverse complement strand
CGTGTTTTCCTTCCGTGGTCCCGTCTTTGGGCTCACAGCAGTGGCGACGAAGAATTCGAGAAATGTATTTACGTCGAAACCTTAATTCCTTACCAGTGCCACATCAGTGGCGACGAAGTATTCGAGAAACGCATTCAGGTCGAAAACCTCAATACCTTGCCAATCCCACATCAGTGGGGACAGAAAGATTCGATAATTTCTTTCTCACCATATCAATAGCGACAGAGTACTAGAAAAATACACAGAAACTCCACGCGTTCCCACAGCAGTGCTGAACGAGAAATTAAGCTGGTATTACTGCATTAGCGATTTAAACGCAACACCCAGCGTCTACATATAAAAAAAACATATTCCGATACCAAACAGCAGTGACGAACTAGCGATTCGACATCTACGGAATATTAAAATCTGTCCAAATAACATTGCGAGAACGATTTCTTACACACCCACACACAGAAAAAAAAAACAGTTTTTTCATAAAACAAAACTGACAACACAAGAGCCGAAGTACTACTTACGACTCAAGTTTTCGAAGAAAACTATCTAAAAAATTTTTATGCAACGGAGTTGAATCTCGTGCATAATTCTCCCCTCAAATTCACTTAGGCGATTTTTCTCTTTTTGTACCTCTGTATATAAAAAAAAAATTACATAATAAGTGTTGTGAAAATTTATACAATTACGTTAAAATTAACGGAACCACGGAATCTCAAAAAAAGCTAAACACATAATTAGTTTAGTTTAACTAATTGTCTGTCCATATTTCTTTTGTAAAAAAAAAAAAAAAAAAATCTCTCAAGATTTTTTTGTGTACCTCCCCTTGGTACACGGGTTTCAAAGCAACAAAATATCGCTGTCATTTTTGCTTGTTTAAATATGGAATATTTTCAAAAAGTAATCGTCCAAATGCTAAAAGTACATTTGGATCAGCAACAAAAATCAGAAGAAAGACAGCAACAACTATTTTTGGAATTACATAAACAACAAATGGAATTCCAACAAATTACGCTTCAGAATGTTGAACTACAAAAGAAACAACTTAAAGAATTACTCGTAAATGCATTAAAAAGCTCAAACTCTGAAAAAGATACAATATTCTCCCTGAGTACAATCTACAATTCAGTGGAAACCTTTGAATACGTACCAGAGAACGACAAAACGTTCGAGGCTTTTTACAGTCGCTACGAAGATATTTTCAACGTAGACTGTAAACAATGGCCCAGTAAAAAAAAAGGTACGTCTACTATTGAGAAAACTGGGAACTACAGAACATAGTATGTCCGTAGACTTCATACTACCCAAGAAAACCACTGACTTGGATTTTTCAGAGACTATTAAGCTCCTATCGGAACTATTCGGGCCTAATACAACCTTGTACTACAAACGTTGGTAATGCCTGAACACAGTCAAAGACAACCAGCAAGATTTTCTAACGTTTGCAGCATCGGTAAACAAGCTCTGTAATGATTTTTAACTAGCCGAACTGACTGCCGATTATTTCAAGTGCTTAATTTTCGCACAAGGTCTAGTATCAGCAGAAGACGCCGAAGTCAGACGATGGGTACTGACCAAGCTTGAGAACGAACAAAGATTGACTCTCCAAAAACTGGCAGAGGACTGTCAAAGAGTAATATCTGTAAAGCGTGACTCAAATACTATCGAGGAATCAGGTGTGCCTCATATTAATAAAATCAGAAGCAAGTCTACCTCCTATTCCCTTCAAAAAGACAAAAGGCAAATCTCATGTCCTAAATTCCGCAGTAACCAAAATCCAAATAGGTTAAAGAAACCGTCCAGACCATGTTACCATTGTGGCAAATGGCATTGGATGAAATTCTGTCCAGTTAAGAACAAAAAATATTGTAAAAATTGCAATAAAAATGGGCATACTTTAACTCGGTGCTGGTACGCCAACAGAACGAGAAAACCCAAAAATAAAATAAGGCAAACCCAATCTGACAATATTGTCAATAGGAATTTAAGGAAATATGTAACTGTGGATATTTTCAATAAGTCCACTAAATTCCAGCTTGACTCGGGTTCCGATCTTTCAACCATTAACTGGCGTACTTGACGAAAATTAAACAAGCCGACCTTATTAAAAACGGATAAAACAGCAAAATCCGTAACTGGCGAAAAGATTAACATTTTAGGCGAGGTAATACAGTAACACTAAATGGAGTTACCAAAAAGCCCAAAGCCTACGTATTGAAAACTTCAAATAACTTATTTGGAACAGATTGGATAGAAAAATTCAATCTTTGGGATTGCCCAATGAGTACATTTTGTCGCAAGATACAAAGTACAACGTCCAATTTGGTAAATCGCAAAAAGGAACTCAAACAACAATTTCCCCAGGTTTTTTTTCTGGCGGCCTTGGGAAATGTACTAAAATGAAAGTTAAGTTCAAGGTGAGGGACGGTGCACAACCGGTATTCAGAAAGAAACGGAATGTCCCTTTCGTTGCTCTAGAGCAAATCAACAAAGAGTTAGATAGACTCATTCCAAAAAATACAGAAGTCTTTTAAGATTCCATCATTGCTACTCTAAGGACCAATTGTGAAATCAAAAACATGATCGCGAGTACCATAAGAGAGCTCCCAGTTACTTTGGCCGACATAAAAAGTCTCGATAGGATGAATTCATTCAATCCATAAAAAGCAAAATTCACAACAAAGACCCCAATGTGCCTGAAGTTTTCTCCCTCTGCGATGATGTCCTACTATACAATGACCGCGTAGTGATTCCAAACAGCCTACAAAGAAAAATCCTCAGGGATTTTCACATGGGACATCCGGAGAAGAAACGTACGAAAAGCGTCATGCGCTGTTGTGTTTATTGGCCAAACATGGACGAGGACATAGCAGACATGATAGAATCATGCAAAGGATGCCCGCTTGCAGCAAAAGCTCCAACCACGACGTGAAAACCATGGCCAAACATGGCAAAGAATTCATGCCGATTTTGCAGGGCCTATAGACAACATGTACTACCTCATTGTTGTGGATAGCCACACAAAATGGTCAGAGGTCCTACAATGCAAAAGACCAACCACAAACTGCACGATCGGATTTCTACACGAGCTATTCGCGCGTTTTGGCGTGGTATATTGTGTAGTGACATAATGGCACTCAATTTACATCAAGTGAATTTAGAGACTTCTGAAAGTCATATCAGGTGGACCACATTACAACGCCTCAGTACCATCCTAGGTCGAATGACCAGGCCGAAAGGTTCGTGGACACTCTAAAAAGGGCTTTAAAAAAGGTACTAGGCACACCGACAGATAGAGCATTGCAACAGTTTCTGCAGGTGTATAAGATAACCCCTAATCCGAACATGCCTATGGGAAGCTCGCCTGCAGAAACAATGTTCGCAAGGAAAATCAAGTCTGTCTTCGACAAACTTATTCCACGTCAAGCAAAGTTCAAAAAGACCGTATCACCTCATAAGAAATATTTCAATACTGGCGATAAAGTCTTTTTCAAGGCTTACAAAAACAACATAACATTCAGGGAAGTAGGCACCATAAAACAAAGAATTGGCGAACTGGTCTATATTGTCCAAGGACCGAAAAATACTCACAAACGGCATTGGAACCAGCTCAGAAAATGCCGTTTGAAGGAATCGGAGGAATCACTACAAAATAGCTGTGAAGAGTCGATCGACGTAATTTTCGATCACTTCGATCTCGACACGCTCCAAGTCTCTCCTGAAGTGCGACGCTCAGAAAGGAAAAGAAAATTTACTCAACCGCTCGACGTAAATCCCAAGAGAAAAAAGTATTAACAGTTTTATGTTTTTTTCTCTCCTTTTCAAAAGAAAAAAAAAGAAAACTCTTGGAAGAGGGGGTGTTGTGAGACCGTAACATACCTACAACATAGACTCTTCCAGGACTATATAAAGTATGCGATATAACACCTTAGGAGAAAAGGAGAAAAGAGAGGGAGAGAGTATTCTAATACCGTAGTATAAGCTGCGTACGACTACCAATATTTGACACTAGCACATAGTAAGCTCTTTTAAACCTTTTTGTTTAATATATCTTTCTTACCTCTAATCCGTGTTCCGTGTTTTCCTTCCGTGGTCCTGACTTTGGGCCCACATCACTTAATTTTAGGGTGTTTTTATTAAATATTTTACTAAGTCTGCTATTGGTAGGAAAGTGTTTTTCAATTAAAGCTAGGAATTTCTGTCCTAGCTTAATATTAACCATTTGGTTGAACGGAGGGGTATACCAAATGATTTTTCTTTTCCTGTTTTTTCTGGTTAGTACAATTGTTTCTATAATTGATGTTAGCATTTTTGTACACTATTTTTAGGGATGCCTTATAAAAATTACTGTGTTGTTGGAATATTTCTTTATTAGCGGTGTTAATGCTGATTCTATTCTCTATTGATGAGGGTATATGCTTAATTATGGATGGAGGGTGGTTTGACTTCGGGTGTATATATAAGGGGTTAGTATTTGATTTTTTTATCAAGTTGGTATGTGTTGTTTAATATTTAATAAAAACATCCTGAACAAACCCCCATGCTTGAATAGTATTAATAAAAACCCTACACTTAAATTAGACAAAAATAGTGAAAAATTATGTGATTGTAGAAACACAGAAGACTGCCCATTGGAAAATAAATGCCGCGTAAAATCTGTGGTATACCAATGTACTATCTCATCCATTGAGAGTCCTAATACTAATATGATATACATTAGGTCTACGAAGAATGAATTTAAAACCAGATGGAGGCAGCATAAGTGCTCTTTCAACAATATAAACAAAAGAAATCAGACATCTTTATCTAAATATTTTTGGCATTTGAAGGAAATGAATAAAACACCAAAAGTAAAATGGAAAATTATAAACAAAACTAGAACTTGTAAAACTTGGGATGACCCATGCCCTTTATGCCTACATGAAAAACTACACATTATTAAGTTTCTAAATAATAAAAATCTATTAAAGACAGGAGTTAACGGTTTTTTGCCGACATCATCAAATTTTTGCATTGAATAATTAGCATAAACAAACAATAAAATAATTTTTAAATTCCATAGTCCTAATAAATAGTTTAAATACCCTACAAAATAAGATAATCCTTTATGAAGAGAAAATAAAATAAAATAAAATTCAGAAAAAATAAAATAAAATAAAATAAATAAATAAATAAATCTCCATAGACGCTTAACCAGACAAGACGATGTCATCTTCCACTTTAAATTTAGACACCCCAACCTTACTCTGACTTGATATCTGTTGAATGTAACTGAGATATTGATACAAATTATTAAACCTTACGCCCCTTTTCTTTAAACAATTGATCTAGCCGTTACCATAGAAATTTTGAATTCAATAATGAATATGCTTATAAATGGCGTAAACCTCAGAACTAAGTTATTCCAAAAAAATTTCGCTTAAAGATGGAACAGAGCTTAATACTTTAATTCAATTTAATTCAAATAATTATATTGAGGTTTTCGGCACTTGTTTTGAAACATGAGAACTCTTATGTAGCGTGTTGGATTTTTTTTTGTTAAATAAATAATTATATATATATATATATATATATATATATATATATGTGTGTGTGTGTGTGTGTGTGTGTGTGTGTGTGTGTGTGTGTGTGTGTGACTATAATAAACAGCATTCTTACTATTTAAAATACTTATTTTGACTGTTTAAATACAAGATTTTATTTTTTTTAAAAACATTAAATTTCGGTATTAAATGACCCAATGGGTTGTTATACTGTAAAACAAATCAAACTAAGCTAACAAGGGAGAAATTTACTTTTCCTTCCTTTGTTTTTTGTTTTTTTTTAATCCGTAATCCATTGGGGTTGTAGGGGCATTGTACATACAACCGCCGGAGTCGTAGTGATGTTTCCCGAGCACGGTAGCCTGACGGGGCCCAACCCTCTCCATGCTGGACGAATTCTATTTTGGCATCGATGGTACAAAGATTTGTCAGCTACAGGCGGAAGCAATCTTTGTAGTTTACAATCTCAACAAAGCAGAAGGGGTGGGATGTTATGGGAAAAGATGACAGGTAGAGAGGTGGTTGCACCATGGTGAGCCCTAGATTGTTTTAAGATGGTAGGTCAGATAAATTTTGGTTTTGGAAGGCACGCGTTGCTTCATGGTTCGAGAAGACGGATTATTGTTGTTATCACATTGAACGCGTACAATTTCTGAATCGAAGGTCTTTCAACGACATTTGTTCAATAAAGTAGCCAGCTTTCCCCCCAAAATCATAATCCAGTTGATCATAGAAGCAGTAGTATTCGAAGTACGGACGAATGATAGATTTATAAATGTTCAGAAAAGATTCTGACGAGAAAAATAATTTTCTGACAGGACACAGTGAACTAACTTTCTTTGCAGTAGACGTAGCAACTGATTTGATATAGTCGTTCCACTTTGTGTAAAACGTGAGGCCAAGAAGACGTAGAATGTTACTGGAGATTAGCATCAGCCAGGTGAACTAACTTTCTTTGCAGCAGATGTAGCAACTGATTTGCTATAGCCGTTCCACTTTATATGTAAAACGTGAGGCCAAGAAGGCGTAGAATGTTACTGGAGATTAGCATCAGCCAGGTGATTAAATGAAAGCAGTTTTCCTTCGGAGGCGTTAAAATTTAAAGTCATCTCCTTCCCCAGTTTATCACTAATTCGGGGTACTTTTCGAGAGCAGTTGCCATCTAATAATGTCAGAAAAGATCATTAATCAAGATCAGAAACAGCGTAGGTCCAAGGATAGAGCCCGAGGGTGGGGACCCTCTTTAGTATGAAATGATCTGAATGCTAATCCCTGCCGAACGCCTTTAAAGCGTTCTAGAGCCCCAGCTCGGGCTACGCCATTCTTACCTAATGCTTGATAGACAAATTCTGTGGCAGCATTTAAAACGTGGGCGGAAAACCGTATTGCTTGTCCAAAAGGAGGCCGTCCGAAGTAAGATGTTTAACCATAATTGAACGAGTTAACGGATCCATGTCTGAATTCGAATCTCAGAATTGTCGATTCGTGAGTGGTGCGTGCTGCACCGTAGGCAAATGCCTGGAAAGGTGGTCCCAGCGTGCGGCACCGTGAGCAAATTGCTGTGAATCACGTTACAGTTGACACAATCCTTGTAAATGAAATTGGGTCGACGGAACTGTTCGAGCAAGTCATCGTGACCGAGATAGTACTATATAATGCGCTCTCTCCCCGAAACTGTAACTGCGGTCCGCCCAACATAGTTGCTTTATAAATTCCAGGTACGTTTTGTAGATGTTCAACAAACACAAACGTGCATGAGCAGTCGTTTGCAACAGGGATTGGCTCGCCGCCTTATTTGAGATGCATAATAAAATCTCGCACCACCAAATAAGATCTTGCTTAATGAATTAAAATGATATTTCCTGAAATCAGTGAGACACTTATTGTTAATTCAAACCTTTGGGACAACTCGTACAAAAACAGGGGCGAACAATAACTGAGCAGACTAAAATAAGAACTAGACGAGTTATCTCCCTTTGACATTGACAGAAAACGGGAACAATTTGCTCCTATAGATTAAATAAAGGGTTCATTTCGAAATTCTATGAAGGTTAACCGAATTGAGATGTACCTGATGAAGGTCGGAGAGTACAAATGCCAAAATGTTGTGGTAATAACAACTAAGATTAGGACATTAGTAGTAATGTAAATGAATTATTGTAAATACCGTGTATACCCGAGTATAGGTCGATTTTGTATGATCAGTTTTTCGCAAAAAATATGTGGTACCAGTATAGACAGGTATTTTTTTTAAAGATGCTAAAAATCATGCATTTTCAGGGACCGGTTGCACTATATACGAGTAAATTTATTTCTGGAGGGGTTAAAATTCATGCAAAAAAAAACAAAAAAAAACAGGGGTCACACTATATCTGAAGTCAGCTTACACGCTATATACCATGTCTCTGATAAAAACTGATATTATAAGCCAAAATTCACATAGTATGTTTATAAGATAGATACGTGTGTTGAAAATTTCACCAGTATTTATTGGTGAATACCAGTTTGTTT
Source organism: Acanthosepion lycidas (assembly GCA_963932145.1). Lineage (NCBI taxonomy): Eukaryota > Metazoa > Mollusca > Cephalopoda > Sepiida > Sepiidae > Acanthosepion > Acanthosepion lycidas. The sequence continues at coordinate 36,827,610 of OZ010602.1, read as the reverse complement.
TTTTTTGGGCGGGGTGGGGGTTCTTTTTTTGTTTTTTGGGGTTTTTTTTATAGATTTGTTTCTTTTATGGATAATCAACTTTTTGCAAATTATTCTAAATCAGAAAAATATTTTTAGATTGTAGGAATTTTTGGAGATACTAAGAATTTACTGATACAAGTCTTACTAATTAAACCATAGCTGGGGAGGGAAGATGTGGGTTCATGCCTTTTCCATGGGTATTTGCGCGTAAGTGAATATAATGAACCTAGTTGGAATTGGAACTCGGCGATTCGACTTTCAACTCCAAGCCGTTATCCATTAAACCATTCGCATAGCCAAGCTTACAGCATTTGGTATTCCCAAGCGGTTGCCCGTCTTGGAACTAACCAGGCTCAACGTTGCTTAACTTCGATGATCGTCCGAGAACCGGTGTTTCAACGTGATATGGCAGTAAGCAATATCCCAGTTTTAATGCGAAAACATTGATTTGTATAATAAAAGTTGATAATGCGCACATTATCTATCCAGATATCTCTCTCTACACACACACACACACAAATATATATATATATATATAATATATGTATACACGCACATAGGTGCGTATGTATGTAGGGCTGTGTTCGCGCGATTTATGTGTTTAAAGAAAAATAAGATAAAATCTACCAGAGCAAAGATTTCAAATTCGTCTCAGAATCATTCAATTGAAAATTCATCCGAGATTTGGCGAGATTTTCAGTATTAACTTAGGAAAGGCGCGAAAAAACAACCAAATATATACAAAAGCGGTACGCTTTATTTTATTATTTATTTGCAGGCAATTCTTTTTTCTGTTTATTTTTGTTTTGTTTCTTTGTTTTTCTTTTGTTTTTTGTTTTTTTTGTTTTGTTCTTCTCTTTCTTGCATTTTTCCATATAAAATCCTATCTCACACATTTACCTATTGATACCACCACAACATCGCCTTATTCTATTTTCTTTCTTATCTGTTTCCACTCCCTACTTCTCATCATCACATTATCTCGAAAACCAGGTTTTCTTCCCTATTTGAATATTCATAACTTTATTTACACTTACTTATTTAAATTATTTTCTGCATTTTTTGCTTTCTTTCTTTCTCCTGTGCCTCCAAACAAATCAGATCTCATTGACAAGAATTAAATTTCTTTGTTTCCTAAGAAACAAACAAAAACAAACGACAGAAAAAAAAAAATTGTCAAATGCAATAACAAAAGGAAGGACTTAAAAGTCGAAATATCGCGTTCGAAATTACAGAGTATTTAAAAGGAAACTTTTACAGGATTTGAAACAATACAACGTGAAATGATTCTGATTTGATTCAGGTAGGGTTTATCATCATTTTTAAAAAGAGGTCACTAAATTCTTTTGCTGTCTCCATTGAGTCCCACTCTCATATTAGTACTCAAAGAGCGTCTTTCAATATGATCCCACTTTTAAGGCAGGCCTACTTGACGACCCAAAAACCTGTCGAGTAACTGTTATAGAGTAGGTTCACGGTGGAGGCTTGTATTTCACTAAGTCGGTCCTTAAATAGGTTCGACGTACAAAACGTTAGGAACTTGATATAATAGTTAATGGCGCAGCAAATCTAGTTGTGGTGGCTGATACTTTAATATCCGACTAACAGTCGTCCGGCATCGACTGACTCACCAACGATATTTAGTCACCCCCACGAGGGCATCATGTGGCACAAGGCCGGTTTAACGTGTGATCTCCGAGCCCTTGGGCTCGGCCAAAAATATGCCCACTGAACCCGTAAAAACGAGTTCAGGGTCGGTTTAACTCTCCGAAAGAGAATCCACCCTTCGGCGTAGCCTCTTTTGGGTTCCTCCCCGCCCGCAGGCAGAGTGTTCAACCGATCAGCCAGTCGACCGACATCGACTGACTGACCAACGATATTTAGTCACCCCTCCCACGAGGGCATCATGTGGCACAAGGCCAGTTTAACGTGGGATCTCTTAGACTGTGGGCTCGGACAAAAATATGCCCATTGAACTCGAATAAACGGATTCAGGGTCGGTTTACCTCCCCGAAAGAGAATCCGCCCTTTGGCGTAGCCTCCTTCGGGTTCCTCCCCGCCTGAAGGGAGAGTTCAACCGATAAGCCAGTCGACTGACTGACCGACTCCTACTACTCCTACTTATTATAGATGGGAGAGTCTATTAACTATAGGTGTGTTCCTGTATAACAGTAACCATGACCAACACCAACAAACTTCAGACATTTACCAACTGATCCCTCAGCAACATCATTAATATCAAGTTGCCGGAAGTTGTCTTCAATGAGCAACTGTGGGACAGGACCAGACAATCCCCAATCGAGAAATGGAAATAGGGACGAATCGACCACACACTCCGCAGGCGTGCTTCTAGCGTCACCAGGCACACCCTTGACTGGAATCCACAAGGGAGGCAAAAAGTCGCTTGACCAAAACAGATTTGGCGCAGAAGTGTTGACGCAGAGATCAAGGCAGCCGGCACGACATGGACCGAGCTGAAAAGAATCACCCGGAACCGCTTCCCTTGGAGATGTATTGTTTCGGCCCTATGTTTCCCAATAAAAAAATAAAAAAAAGATATTAGACATTTAACTGATAATTGTGAATTGATTTTTATTAAAATTAAAAGACGAGGACAATCATTTAATTGAAGATATTTTCAGCAGTGTAGGCAAATTACTCATTAGCTTATTTGATTTTTTTAAATAATTAAGAAGGAAGCATTTTTATATTTTCTTTCGGTGGTCGCGGTGGGGTTTACGTTTGTGTATGAAATATTGTTTGCTTTTTTTTTACTTTTTCTACTTACTCAGAAAAGTTCATTTTGGTAGTGTGTGATTTGCCAAATTTCCACACCGTAACTTGTGTAAAAAAAAATGTAGCTAATTATGGACGCTAGATATATAAACTGATAAATGTCTACCTTAGAAAAATAACCTGGTAATTTTTCCTAGAAAAATTAGCTGTCTTTGTATTAATGTTCACTATTTATGAAATGTTAAGGGAGTTGTGGGTGTTCTATATATTTTTTCAAAGAATATTACTGTCAAGAAAGAAAAAATAATTAGTCGGATGGGGGCAGGTCTATTATAGTTAAGGAACGTTTTACAAATTATATATGATAACTTGTTGAAGGCCCACTAAAATTCAAATTCCAAACCCTTTTCTGCACTACATAAGATAATATTCCTAAACAGAACTATTTTTGACATGAAAATCAAAACAAACATCGAATGAAAGGACAGTAATAAAGGACAGTTAATTAACAAAATAAAATCAACATGCAAATTAGTTAAACCCAAAAAGCGATATCGCCTAGAAGTAGATAATATATGACACAAGTTGTTTTCTTGCGCCTCTGTCTTTGGGCAGACTGCGCTCAGATTGGGCGGCTGCGTTGAAGGACAGTGTCGCAACTAAGGTAAATTATGCTGAGAATTGCCCATCCCTGGGGAATATCTGCCCAAAGCCGCGCCTTCTCATTATGCTGGAGAAAGGGATCGGTACTCGTAGCGAAGCTAGCGCAATCGACGGTTCAGGGGGTTGGGGAATTTTTGTTCCTAGCCCGGGTATACGCGCTCGGGCTCCCCACATTAAACCGACCTTGTGTCACAATGCGAGTTAGTTGGGGTCGAGTAAATACCAAATTACTATAAAGTAGACAACAATGTTACAATGCAGCAGTATAAGTCTTAAACATTCGTTGTAAACCATATCTGGGTTAATCGTCATGAACGATCTTGTCACGTAGTACTACTACTGCTGTCGTGGATTCAATTCTCGGTGGGGGCTACGCTCTTTCGTGCGACGAATACAATCTCTGGATGCTTTGCCGGGAAACAAGATCTCGTCAACTCTTTTCGCAGGCCATTAACTCTTAAGTAGATACCTCCACTTTTCGCGGGAAAACAGCATAGCGTAATGAAAAAGGCTAAAAACTTAACAAAAATAATCTTTTATCGCCAAATGTTTATGTCGTTATTAAGAGGAAAGACCAAAGTATTTTTTGATTATTTTTTAATCTTTTCTAACACGTTCGAAATTTTGGTTAAAATATTTGGTTAGAATATTTTACTTTATGAAAATAATAAATTTAATCCTTTAGTTTTCAACTAAAGCTAAAATGAATGCTTTTTCATTTGTTAAAATTCATTTTAAAGCTCAGGTATCGAAAATTTATGCCGAAAATATGGAGGTACCCTCTTTTAAATATCGTGGGTTAAATGTTCTCCCATTTTAAAAAATGTCTGTGTCTACTTGATGGGTCATTATTAATGCGAACGTTTGATACCTGACCCGCCATTTTGTTTGGTGCACCGAATGATCAACAAATGGCGGCGTAGTTCAAAATAAAAGAAAATGAAACGTGCCATAAAGAGCTAAAGCTAGCGTTGACGACAGACTAAAGACTATTATATGTATAATGTTAATGTATTGATAATGATTTTCCTATTGAAACACGCTGAAAACATCAAGAAGAAAGAGATTCTCATTCACCAGGAATTAACTCTTTAAATCACCATGGGTTAAATTATATCCTACTTTTGAAGTGTTGGTATTTGCGTGACAGGTCATTTTAATAACATTTTATCTTCATATATCTAAGAGCGGAAACGTTTATAGTCTGCCTCGTTATTTTATTTAGTACACAGACTAATCAAAAAATGGCTGAGATTTAAAAGCAGGTGGCTTAAATCTATCTTACATATTTTCGCCCGTACATCAAATATTGCAGCCGCATCTTAGCTGGTGCTTCTGCTATATATCTAGAAATTCTTGAAGAATCTGTAACTTTATCCGCCCTAACCTGTCAACGCGGCTTCAATCACTCCCCCATCAGCGTAAAATGGCGTCTCTGCGTCTTTACAGTAAATATTTTCGCGATAAAAGGTGTTATGCTATAGATCTGGTTGTAGTGGGTTCGCCAATCCGTATCAATGACAAAATACAAATTAAACTGACCCTCTACTATTTTTACTAAATCAAATGCAACAAAGACAACAACAAGAGAATCAAATAAACAGATATTTGTTTTAACAGAAAATATTTTTATATAACAACAAGTACACACAATATAATAAGTTGCTTAAAACACTTTAGAGTTCTTGGTTGAGTGATCAAGGGTAATATAAAAGGTGTTATGCAATACATCTGCTAGGGAATTGAACAGTTTATGTTGATGGTGAAATTGAATGAAATAGATTGCTTGACTTACTGTAGAGTTGTCTCGCTTCGATTGATATAGTTACGATTTCCTTTATGTTGTTAAGATATTGAGTGAGTTGGTTCCTGAATCTCGTCACGAGATGAGTTGAAGTTGAAAAGAAATTCTACAAGTTGGGTTGATGTTAAAAATTAACTTTTAGCGAGGAAGTTGGGTTTCCTGGATTCATGTGACGAGTTGATTATTTTAAGCACTCACTAAGTCATGTCGAAGTTTCATATTTATGAATTTTCTTGATCATGTGGGAGGCTCAAGAGAATGTTTACCAATTTTTGGCGCATTGAACTCTGAACAGGTCAACTCGAGGATGTAGGCAGAAACATGATATTATTATTTATGGACCAATCAGAAAGCATTTTTTCATACTGACAGCCATTTTTAATGGATTCAGCACAAACTGAGAATACTTAGCTATGATTCTCTTTTAACAGGTTTAAAAGAGAGAATGTAGAAATCTAATTCTACATCTGTCAACGCGACTTCAATCACTCCCCTATCACCGTAATATGGCGTCTCTGTGTCTTTACAATAAATATTTTCCTGGTCATTGTTATGATGAGCTTTCATCTTTGTTACCTCTGGTTCAAGTGCAGTACTAAATTGGTAGCTACGTCTCATAATTTCACTATTGAAATTTGTATTTGTAACCGTAAGATCTATGCTAATAGCTTCTTCTCCAGTCCTTGTCACTTGTGGATATTTCCTCCGACGTCCAGATTTCCTATCAACTACGATCTTCAAAACTTTGAATGCAATGTCAATCATCTTCTGCCTCACTGACCATGTTCTTTTTATTGTCCTTTCTGTCTCTTTCACTTTCGGTAACGTCTTGAGTCTTACTATCTTTTATCGAAGTGACTGGGTTTGATTTGGTTGGTTTTGCTTAACGGTATGTCAACACCTGTATGGGTTATTTAATGCTGAAATGTAAATATTTTCAACAAAAGTTTATGGCTTCAACTAAATATGTTTTCAACGCAAATCTCGCCGCCGTGGGAAGGCGAATAAATACAGAATCAGTGTCTGTTGTCGTTCCCCCTTAAAGGAAACCTAGTCCCCAGGATTCCAACTCTACAGCAGTATATTCATCATTGCACGAAATGGCGAGGATTGGTGGATATCGACGCCAGCGTGACATCGCTAGTGGGGGTTGGTAGTTTTTGTCTCGGTGAAAATTCTAATGCCTATATTTACACTTGGAGTTATGAGGAAATAAAAAGTAAACGGTTTATATTTAGAATATTAAGATTAATATTTTGAAATGATACAAAAAAGTATTTAAAGAGAGTATTTACAGACATAAGATACGTTACTATGTGGTCTTACCCACTATTTAATATGACAAAGGCAAGGAAAACAGAAGGAAAGAATATAAAAAAGAAAATAAAACGAAACATTACTCCAACGCCGGAGAAATTTACCTTCTGTCGTCTAAGTAAGGAATGAAGAAGAAAATTTAAAAAATTGATGCCTGAGGCACTATAGAAAATAAAGAACGACCAACGACTGTCAATATATGAGGTCTGATCAAAAAGTATCATGACTGTTTCTATGGTAACGGGGCTAAAGTATGCAGAGTGAAGCCGGTTGGCACAGATTGACCTTGAACTTTGACGCGCATGCGTACTAAGGTATATAACGTTATCACTCGCTTCCGTTGTTTCTAACAGTGCTCGGAAGGAAAGTGTGTAGAATGTGGTCGTCTCACCGCAGAGACCCCATCACTGACCATGGTTTGTCCAACAGTTTTTGGCCACGTATAAAATTCCCCAAGTTCGACAGCCACCATTTGGAAGACGTCATGTTTTTGTTTGACGAAAGCACGAAGTCGTCATGACCGAGGGTTTGAGTGTACTGGCCTCTTTTCAAGCTGTAGGTCGCATAAGCTAATGCTCTCTCTCCCAGAAACAGTAACTAAGATCTGATCGGCATAGTTGCAGTAAAAACCACATCTGGACTCTATGGGTTAAAACTGGCGTCTGCACCATGGATTTACGGAACAGGCATACCCGGATGCAAGCAGCCAGCCATTATACATTATGCTATGCTTTATAGTGATTTTCCAAGCGTAGCTTAGATGTGGCACAAGGCAGAAAGTAGGGGCCGCCCAATGAGGATCGAACTCACTACTCAGTCGTGATTTTTCTAGCGAGACAAGCTTGCGAACCATTACACCGCCTCGAGGTGCCTATTTATAATGATTTTCCAAGCGTAGCTTAGTTGTGGCACAAGGCAGAATGCAAGGGGACACCCAGTGAGGATCGAACTCATTGCTCAGTCGTAATTTTTCTAGCGAGACAAGCTTGGTTGCCATGATGTCGCGTAATGGGTGACTAACAAATAAACACGTACCTGGTGGATGTTTTATTGTTGGGTAATGTCTAACAAACTATTTGGTAGAACAGATTTCAGGAGAGATAACAAAAAGACAAGCATCGTTAAGAACTACAACGGATAGGATGTTGTGGAGAACCATGATCGCCCACATCCGGAAAGTAACCTATTCTATCCCCTCCGCAATTGATTCAATATTATTGATCTGGAGCTGCCAATCTTAATTTTCCAGTCTTGATAAAGTCGAAAAGCGTCTACGTGGCCTTGTGGGTGATGAATTACTTTCTACCTTACAAAACTTTTCCACAGAAAAAGCATTGGAAGACTCTGTTATTATTTCTATGGAAAATGTTCAGACAAGCCACATTCCTTCGTTCCCTCAGTTCTATCCTTTACGGGTAGGACCCGCCATGTCAGGTACACTGTAGCAAACCACCCTCATCCATTAGTAAGAAGTTTCACTCTTTCAGCTTCTCACAAACCGCTACCGTGTGGAATCAACTCCAAAGTGGATTCTTCCCTGACCAATACAAACTTAACGACTTAAATCTAGAGTTAACTGTTATCTTTCCCACCTATTCTCATACACTGTTACTCTTACCGTTCATACAACAACCCCCTTTACTAACTTTCTACTTCCTGTTAGGCCTTATATAGGGTGAACATTAATAAAATAACATTCATCTTTTGTATTGAGAGATAGACAGAATTCATGATTTCTTGGTTTGAAGGCCAGATTTCAGGTGAACTTATTTTTTCTAAAAATAATTTTTTTCTAATTCGTATTTTCCATCGTTGCCCGAATACATTTGGTGTAAATAAAGCAGTAGAAAGCAGAAACTACAAACAATACATTGTTAATATTTGTATGTAGATCTTATTGCGCATATCTAACGGCTTCGAAATCTGTCTTCCAATACGATAGAATCGTTGCAATTTCAATTCAGCTGCAGGTAATTTAAGAGGTGGAGTAGTTTAATAACGGTGACATTTGGAGAGATTTACCCACGAGGAAGAGAGAAATTTGAAAGGTGAAATCAAAGAACAATCATCTTTCATGCTTCATCTCTGGTCCCTTGTTATTTATATATTTTACATAGAGTTATCTAGAGCACACTGTAACTGTTATTTTTTTATTTAGATTATTTACCAAATCTGCCATATTTACTTATTTATTTCTGTAATCAGTTCAATTCACCTCAAGCAAGTCGAAAACGCCTCTGGGACACAAGGGACTACGAAAAGTGAAAGAGAAGGAAAAGACAGTTGAAAACCCAATTTTAAGCAGGAAACAGGAGATAAGCATCTACATTGTTCAAAAGGATAATATACGAACCTATTTACTCCTAATTTGCTACCTCGAACAGGATTTCTTAAATGAGATAGATATCACAATTAAGAGAAGCACGGAGCTAATTTGCAATGTTAATTTCGACGACACAGGCTGGAGCCAGGCAAAGCTCCCTTTGAGTTTCGGAGACCTGGGCCTTCGATCAGTGGTAGGTTTGGCCCTTCCACCATATCTTTCTTCACTTTCGTCTAGTCGCGAATTAATTGATGAGATACTCGGTGGATTATCTCATTGTTTCTCTAGTAGTTCTTTCGAACAAGCTTGCAGCGTCTGGGCCCAAGAATTACTTCCTATCCCACTAGACACATCAAAACAAAAAAGATGGGATAAAATAAAATGCGAGACCAATTTTACTAATTTGAGACTCTCTCTGGATCAGCATCGCCTCGCCTGTCTACTATCTGCTTCACAACCGAGTAGTGGCGCCTGGCTCAACGCAGTGCCCTCTTCATCTACAGGTACTCTTCTAGATGATGAGTGCACTCGGGTCGGAGTCGTGATCCGTCTTGGTGATCAAATTCTGTGAGCGTCACAGATGCAGATGTGGAGCTTCTATCGAAAAGTTTGGTTTGCATCCTCTCTCCTGTCGTCGTAGTGCTGGTCGCTTTCCAAGGCATACAGCAATAAACATCATCATCAGAAGAGGTTTGGATGCAGCTGATTTCCCTTCCCAAATCGAACCCGTAGGCCTCGACCGCGGTGATGGAAAGCGGCCGGATGGCATTACCATTTTCCCTTTTAAAATGGGGAAGTCGTTGATTTGGGATGCGACCTGTGCGGATACATTTTCGGACGGTAATTTGATCAAGTCCGCGGTTGAGCCGGAGTCCGTCGCCCGGGACGCAGAGATTAAAAATATAGTTAAATATTCTTCTCTTGTTGATAGATTTTTTTTCTTTACTCCTGTGGCAGTGGAGACTTCGGGGTTATTGGCCCTCGTTCGATGGCGTTCCTTCGGGGGATTGGCGCGATGGCGTCTCGATTAAGGGACGGGCCTCGTGAAACGGAGTGGCTCTTGCAGCGTGTCTCACTGGCGATGGTTCGAGGTAATGCTTTCTCCATCATTGCGGATAGAAAAAAATTGTTTATAGTTAATTTGTTCAAACTTTTTTTTTTTTTCAGTAAATAAATTTCTCTATATTCCTTTGTAAATAAAAACAATTTACTCCTATTAAGAAAAAAAATATTAAATAAAATTTCAGAGTTTAGGCGATTGCATCAGAATTATAGAATCGATTGATATTTTTGTCTTTGCACGTTATTTAAAACCAGAAAATATTTTTAAATTGTAAGAATTGTCCTCAAGGACACATGGCACAATGGATAAAGGCGTTAGTTAGATCCAGTGACAGGACCCAAAGAGTTGTGAATTCAATACTTGGTTAAGGCGGTGGAGAACTTGGAGAGGGGAATTAACAGGAGATAACTGATATCCATTAGACATGGTACGTGGAACTAGAACAGTCTACCCCAGTGAGCGAAATAAAGGGTTCAGTTCGACATTCCAGCCACCTGAAGAAGGCCAGATCGTACAACGACCGAAACGTTGTGATGAATACGGCGACAAAGATGAGGACAATAGTCCGAATAATGTAAATAGTGTACATAATACATCATCTCAGAAACATAGACAGATACCCTAAGAATTAGGTTTATAATAATAGTTTAGTGATACAAGTCTTACGAACTGACTGGGGAGGAGTGTGAACCGGTTGAACCTATCCAATCCTACTGGGGAAAAATAAATAGTTTCGGCGAGGACGTTAGAAGTGTAGAATTGAAATAAAACCGGAGAGGAGTGTAAACCGGGCGATAGATGAACTTATCTACTTTTATTGAGAAAAATAAAATAGTAAAATTTTCAGAGTTTAGGCAGAGGCGTTAAAAGTATAAAGTTGAAGTAGAATTTAGAAGGAACCGGGAAACCAACCCTGAACAGGAAACAAGGGATAAACCTCTACTCCTGTTCAAAAGAAGTGGGTGGGTGGGTGTGAACCGGTTGATAGGTGAACTCCTATTGGGGAAAATAAATAAATACTTTAGGCGGATACGTTAGAATTATAGAGTTGAAATAGATTGGGAAGGAGCGATAGATCACCATATCTACTCCTATTGAGGAAAATAAATAAATAAATAAATATTGTATTTTTTTATAGTTTAAACGGAGGAGTTAGTGGTTTACTGTTAAAGTAGAATTTAGAATGAACCGGAAACAGAATCCTGAACCGGAAACAAGTGATATGTCTCTAATCCTGTTCAAAAAACCTGGACGAAATGTAAATCGGATAATAGGTCAACCTATCTACTCTTGTAGTGAAAAAAAGAAGAAAAACAATATGGCACCCAGTGAGACTCATTATTCATTAGTATTTTGATCCTATCGTGTCTATTAAGCTTAACTTAGTAGTGGAAGTAAGCAGTTTTACAAGGAGGGTGAAAATGACTACTGATGGTATACAAATCTAATTTGCTGGCTGTTACACCATAATAACGCGTCACTTTAATTTTTATAACACGCGATAAATAATATTTATTACGTCTGTTTTAAAAGTCCTAACACCAGCTTAAAAATACAAATGATGGCAAAAGGATCAAAGTGACTACTGATGAGGGTCAAAGTGAATTGTGATGGTATACAAAACTAATTTGCTGGTTATTACACCATAAGGCGTCACTTTTATTTTTATAACACGCGATAAATAAATTCATTACATCTATTTTAAATGTCCTAACACCAGCTTAAAAATACAAATGATGGCATAATATAACTAGTTTTATCCCGACCTTCCTGCCGTCACTTTAAACTGACGTTTTCTTTTTTTATCCCCATATATTGTAAACATTTTACTTAAAGTTCGTATTTTCTTCATTCCGGATAAAAAAGCGTTTCTGGGTATGACAATAAACTACATCCAACAGCAAGGCCTCTAATAATACATTTTTGAAAAAATAATGTTGCCAGCTGTATGTTTTTGAAAAAAAAATTACCAGCTATACCTTTTTTTTGAAAGAATAGTGTTGCCAGCTATACGGTTTTTAAAAATAATATTACCAGCTATACGTTTTTTGAAAAAATAATATTACCAGCTGTATGTTTTGGAAAAATAGTATTACCAGCTGTATGTTTTTGAAAAAATAATATGACCATCTATACGTTTTTGAAAAATATTACCAGCTATACATTTTTGAGGAAAAAAATATGAATATAAATAGATTTTTGACAAAACAAAAATATTACCAAGAAAAAAAAAGTTGTTGGCATATTAAATGACCCATTGAAGTTGATGTGCCGTAAAACAAAACAAACCAAATCAAACCGGATAAAAAAATTTGGATATTTTCCAAAATACTCTACTGTAATTTCCACTTTCCAAAATTATAGATTATAATTACAACTTAGATCAATGAACGGAGTTGTGCAGGTGGTGTAATGTTTAGATACTCGGAATGATAAATCGGCGGGCGAGTTCGAAATACGCTCGAGATTGTTGCATTCATTTTCGCACAAATATCATTGGGAAACTTATGGATTCATATCCTTTTCCGTCAGCCGTGGTTTAAATAGCGGACCAGACTAGGTCCTCTGGCGAACAGAATCTAAGAACGGCAACTCTGAATTCAAAGACGCTTGTGGCACTGGCCGTTCACATATTTGAACTGTAACTTAGGTTCATTGCGTTTTAGTGGCATTATAGGCTTCCTTGGGGTTAAGTGATTTACAAAAATAAGCAAACCGGACTCATCAGCAAAAGAGGCAATCCACGTTGCTAGTTTTGTATTGGGGACGTCGAAATTTAAGACACAGAAATGCAAATAGAATGATAACAGACAACAGAAATACTTACACAGAATTCTAGAAGTTAAAAAATATAGGGAAATATGCCCGTCAGAAATTAAGCAAAATATTAAGATGTAGGAAAATATCCTTAGAAACAAAGAAAAAACGCTGAACATCTATGAAATATCTAGTCTTCTACATGTGAATATTGGACACTCTCCTTATAGAAGCAACTGGTATGTGGTAAAACCGAAGAATTCTGAGAATACAGTTGGCCGAGCAGCTATTTAACGGGCAAATTATGAGGAGGAATAAGAACGTGGAAACTTTGCTTGAAATGAAAAAGACGACAAAAATTTATGGAGCAAATAATGAGGGAAAATGACTTGGAGAATTTAATGCTCACAGGAAATATTGAAGGAAAGAGGAGGGGAAAATTATTTACTAGTTTAAGTGAATGAATGGCAGAACATGGTAAAAGACTGATAGTAAAGGAGCCAAAGGAAGTTATGGAAAGACATCTCTCACGTCTTGTAAAGACACAACATATGAAAAAAACGAACTGTATAACGACAAGAGGAAAAATCTCCCAGATAACTCCTTTTTATCAGAAAGTGGAAAGGTCAAGGGGAATGAAGTCCTTTTGATCTCTGATCTCATGGAGGTGTGACTTCCATTTTAATCCTGGTCGTCTGGATAGGTGTCCTATTGGATACCTACTGATTGTCAATGTATCTTTTCTAAAAGAAAACAGATACCACGTTTTCAACAAATCAGCCTGTTTGATTCCCATTGTTCCAGATATCCAAGATCATATTTTTTCGATACCAGACGAGAATCCATGTTATTTTAACACAATGCGGAAGCATATAATATTTTTAGTTTTCTTCGTGTAATAATCGTCTGTTATTAAAAAAAATCTCTTAAAATGTTTTGAAACAATAGGTTAAGAAAGGGCTATAAAAAAATACGAAAAATTTTTTTTCTTCAGTGTAATTTTGTTCGTAGAACTTCTATCGACATACATACATATACATATATATGCATATATATATATATATATATATATATATATATATATATACATATATCATATATATACATATATAAATATACATATACACATATATCATATATATATATACACATATATCATATATATACACATATATCATATATATATATATACATATATCATATATATATATACACATATATCATATATATACACATATATCATATATATATACATATATCATATATATATATATACATATACATATATATATATACATATATCATATATATAGATATATATATCATATATATATATACATATACATATATCATATATATATATACATATATCATATATATATATATATACATATATCATATATATATATATATATACATATATCATATATATATATATATATCATATATATATACATATATCATATATATATATATATACATATATCATATATATATACATATATCATATATATATATATATATATCATATATATATATATATACATATATCATATATATATATACATACATATATCATATATATATACATATATCATATATATATATACATATATCATATATATATATACATATATCATATATATATATATATATACATATATCATATATATATATATATATATATACATCATATATATATATATATATATATACATCATATATATATATATATATATACATATATCATATATATATATATATACATCATATATATATATATATATATACATATATCATATATATATATATATATATATACATATATCATATATATATATATATATATATATATACATATATCATATATATATATATATATATATACACATATATCATATATATATATATATATATATACACATATATCATATATATATATACATATATCATATATATATATAATTCTGTGATTTCTATTAATCCATCCGTAACACACTCTAAAATACACATACACAAACTGATTGAAAACAAAATTTGGGGTAAAGTTCAAACAGTTAAGCGGGTACAAAGTACAGTTAATTTTTACTAGGGTGCGTAGCTGAATACCATAAAGCTTCATTAATTTTGGGGAAAAACTCAGTTTTATTATTTAACATACAAAAATACATTATTTTAAAAACAATTTAATGATTAAAATATCAAATACTTATTTAATAAAAATGCAATATTGTTTTTTTGCATATATTTTCTTTAATTGTTACATATAAAAGATCCATTTTCCAGTTCACCCTGCGTTTGCGAGAACTATAAACAAGTTACAAGGTCAAACGCTTCAAAATGTTGGAATTTGCCTCCAGAAATTTTCGCATAGCCTGTTGTATGTTACATACTCAAGAGTAAGAAATCGTAAGAATTTATTCTTCGCTGCTAAAAAGGAAAAAAAGTTGTTTTTTTTATAAAAATATTGTTTACCGAAGTTCTATAAAATTGAAGTAAATTAAAGCAATTATTAAACTGCAAAGTTTTTGTCAACGTATTTTTCCAAACAAATCCGCTCATTCAAATTTCATCGACCGTTTTGTGAAATTGAATGAAACGTAGAGTTTATAAATCCCGACAAAAAAAAATGTTAGCGATGGATTCAACAATGCTGTGAGGATTTCATCATGCGTTAGCGTTTAACCAAAATGTCTGTTTATTTTTTTAATTCTCGTTAATTTATTAATAAACATACAGTGTAACCCGGATATAAGAGAGTCGTTGGGACCGGAGAAGACGTCTCTTATATCCGGGTTTATCTCATATCCGGGTTTGGTCTATTTTGTTTAGGTAAGTATGGCTCTAATTTGGGACCAGAGAAAATCTCTCTTATATCCGGGTCACACTGTATTTACCTTTTATTTTTAGTCTATTTAATTTTTTAATTAATTCTTTGTACCGCTACGTTCTAGCATGCTTCAGGCAGCTTCAAAATTCCATATCCTCCAAGAATGTTAATCTTTCTCGACAAAAAAAAACAAAACAAAAAAACCCTGTTCTCTCTACTCTGATCAGCCCCCTCCAGTGATTGGACTTTTTTTCTATTAAGAGAATTTTGTAATGACACGAATAGATGTTAATTCAAAGACGTGATATCTGAGAAATGCTGCAGATGATTGACAACTTCCGGTCAAACTGTAACATTTTTCTGACTTCGAAAAGAGTCATACGGTCGCGCGTTATTCTGACAAAAGTTTTCTTCCCATTTATATTTAAACAGCCTTGTCGGACCTACACCTTCATATAGACGACGCCCAACATATTCAGAAATGTTGAAACTATCATCTATATAGAACAGTTTCCACAGATCAATGGTCTTTAAAAAAAAAAAAACCTTCAACCGAATAAATTTTATTGCTCTTAAAATTGATCCTTTATTAGATATTATAGACTGGTGAAGGGCTGGTTCTGGGTCCCATGCCCCTCGCTCAGCCTTGATTCGATGAGTCAGAGCCCCCTACTCTACAACATCTCAATTAAAAAAATGCAGTATTCATATTAAATACAAATTTTGCTGTAACCTAATTATGTACAATACTGCCATATACAGATGGTGGACCAAAAGCAGGCTACAGATGTTTCACGTTTCACGAACACAGTTCAGAACCAGCGCTGACATCACCGAACTGTTCTTTCAGCAAGATGGAGCACCTCCCCATTATGGTTTGGCAGTAAGGAATTACCTTAACGAAACCTTTCCACAGAGATGATTCGGAAAAAAAGGTAGCATCGAATAGCCACCACGTTCACCTGACCTAACACTAATGGATTTCTTTTTTGAGGGTGGGTGTAATAAAGAACAAGTTTTATGAGAGAAATACACACACAGTGGACGAATTAAAAGACTACCTCTCAGAAGTATTTATTGTAATTGATGCAGGTCGGTATTTGTATCATAGCGTTTTGGGGACGTTCAAGGAATGTTGAAGGGGGACATTTTGAGCACTTAAGCGATTATAAAAAAAAGAATGTAAGTAAAGTGTTTAACAAAATGTATAAACAGTTCTGAACAAATGTGGTTGTAACAAATAAATATAAATATATTTATTTTTAAATGTAAAGTTAATACCTACGGAGTTTAAGCCTACTTTCAGCCCACCCAATATGCGAACAATACAAAGAGCAAAATTGAAAATAAACAATCTTTATTTAAAAGATGTTTGTGGCAAGAGGTTGAAAATAAATACAATGTATCTCAATCCAAATTAGAAACTTCCTATAATGGATCATACCATCAACAATTTTTTACGGCAATTTTTAACGTCAACATAAGATTTTTTTTTTCCTTGATAAAATGTTGAACAATTTATCAGTCCAAAAATAAATACACCTTTACTATTTATTTATAAAAAGTTACGTTTCTGTTCGTGCAAGATAATGCCACTTTTCATCGCTGTCCCAGATACTTACCTGGTGTAGGGATCCGTACCCGCTCTGGTGGTATCACGGCTACGACTAGCTTGGACAGGCTCCGGCCTGGACAAGCCATGACCAACTTGGACAAGCTAAGACCAACTTGGACCAGCGTCCCGAGTGAAAACATCCGGGTCCTCACGTTAAAAACTGACCTTGTGTCACAACTTGACTCAGTGGGGGGTCAAGTAAATATCTACTTACCTGGAACAGAGCTCGTCCCTGGGCTGGTGTTATCACGGCTACGACTAGCTTGGACCGGCTCCGGCCTGGACCAGCTATGACTAGCCAAAACCAGCTATGACCAGCGGCCCGAGTGAAAGCACTCGGATCCCCACGTTAAAAACTGACCTTGTGTCACAACCTGACTCAGTAAATCTCCTTTTCATCGCTCTCTCTGGACCAATATCTGCTACTATCGTATAGTTTAAGTTTAAATTAAACAACCTTTGCGTTTTTCCTAAGAAATCTTAATGATGACTACCTCTTTAGTGACACGCTAACGTCTTTCCTCACAAAACTCAATTCTTCCATTCAAAAAAATTTCTATACGACAACCATTGAAATAACCTATCTGGCGGCTACCTTCAATGTCGTTGGGGGGGGTGACAATTTTCATCAATAGTAAAAGCGCAGGATAAACTGTAAGTGCTGAACTTTATCAAGTATAGCCCAATGTGAACATTAACGCTGAAACCTGGAATTTTTAAGTAACACTGCTGAAAAACCCGCCCCTCCGGGACGCACAAGCAGGCTTCACCTGGATTCCTGCTACAAAATCGCAATGAGATTTAACAAATCACCAAACTCTCATTATGTGAACACTTCTAACAGAAGCAATAAAATTGGTTAGTACATATAAAATAGAGAAAATAATGGTATAATTAAACTGTTGTTAATTTTTTTTCACATTGGCCAAAAGGAAAAATTGTAAAAAAACAAAAAAAACTCTAATAGTAGAAAGAGCTATAACATTTACAAGTTGAAGTTTAATTTTCTGAAAAACCGTTAAAAATAAATAACTTTGAATTCTTCCATCAATGAATTCCGAATGTTTCCTGTTCAGAAATGACAAATTTTACCATTACCAGTTGAGGATTACTAACTTCAGTTGATCTAATTGAGAGCAGCACCTGATCTAAGCGATCATCATAAATCCCGAAAAGAATTTCTAATCTAGGAATACCTTCCAATCTAACTATATCCACGGCATTTTCTTCTTCAACCTCTGTCTCCGTTAATGCCTTTTTAATAAAAATTGCAACACCAAAAATTTACTTTTAATGGACATTTTCTTAAAAATAACTCAAGAAAATTATGCCATTAACAGTCAAAGAGATGAACATTGTAAGGTAAGATTAACTTATCTTAATTTTATATTTATTTCCTGTGCAAACTGAAGTCTTACTTTTTATGTCTTCCTGTTAAATCGTCTAACCAGAAAATATAAACTCCCGTTGAAGTCTCGGTAAGATCAAAACTACTACAGGAATGTCCCTTTATGGTGGTCTTCTCTGTTGGTACCTCTTTAAATATAACGATTTACTAACAGTAGATTAGATATGGTACAAGGCAGTGGAAATAGAATTTAATATTCAGTCGTAATTGATCTAATGAGACAAGCTTTCTAATCATTGCACCAAATCGAAGTACCTCTGGCTTTAAAGATGAAAGTATTTTTGAAATGTTTTTAGATTTTAAGAAAGTTTTTGAATCTTTCTGTTAATTCCCCCCTAAATAAAAAGAATTTTATATTTAATAAAATTGACAGCAAATGCTATCGAAGTGAGGCCCTTCCTTTACACTCTTGTTTGGTTTACCTTTGCGATCGTCCCAAATGTCGCCGACTCGGGTACGCTGTTTCTTAGTGTACGGGGTCTACATTCGTGCTTGCCTCGATAAACAAGTCAAAAACAGATGTTTAAATTATAAGATATTCCTCGAATATTATCCGCGCTTACGTAATGTGACTACATGAGTTTTTTTTCCCTCATTCTGAGGATTGGAGTTGTTGCGAGGCAAGCTATAATAATTTTGATTTATAATTTCAAGAGTGCCGAAAGTTTACTAAAAAAACAAAAAAAACAAAACACTTTCATTTGTAATTTCTTAAAATCTACTGTCTTGGATTTATCGACAGTAAAAGTTCGGACTCATTCGTGTCGCGGCAGCCATTACTGGTGTTGTTTGCATACATTTCCTGCGAAATACATTAACTTTTCTTGATTATTGCGAAGTAAGTGAGATAAGATCAGTAAAAAGGCCGTTAACTAGGTAATCTTCATCGCATGTCTATTCGGCAGCGAATGTATACAAACAACGCCAGTATTGGCTGCCGTGCCGTAGCGGCCAACGACGCTGATGACTAGGAACTTTTAGTATCGGTAAGTCCAAAACAGTAAATTTTACCAGATTATCGTCGTTATTTTCGAATTAAGCATGTACATATACACGTAAATGTAAAAATTTGGGAAATTTTTAATAGAAACTGAGCGCGGGTTCTACACTGCAAATTAGCCCATTAATATTTGTGATAAATAACTTTACATTATTTGTGGTAAGTTATAGAAGAGATGCAATATATATATATATATATATTTTAGTATACATCAGGAAGTGATCCAACAAAATTGCGTTTTGAGTTAGTTCCACACTGCTTATATAACGATTATGGCACGCTAATCTGAAAATTAGGATATGAAATATTATAAATTGTATTTATATTTTTTTTTTTTTTTTTTTTTAGCAGTTTTCATCTCGAATAGTGAAATGTGAAAAATGTTTAATAAATATACAATAAAAAGCTTGTTTTGAACGTCGGCCAAATACGAAACCTCGACAAAGCCCCAATAACATTCAATGTACCACCAACAATTGTAATATTTTCTGTTGAAATGGTGGCAGACATTCTTATATGCTTATTGCCATTCTGTGCCATTAAATAAGACATTTATCAAAGAAACACTATTTTCTGTACAAGGAATGTACATAAAATAATTCAATAGAAAGACCCAGCATAAGGAAAAGTTCAAATAAGACTGACCCTGACGTGCTGTCTGCCTGCAAAACAGAGTCTGTCTTTTGAGCTTTTTTCTTATTGATTATGGCTGCTTTGTCTTAACATTTAAGCATTTTCTTTACAAAAACTGACGTTTTATCGTTTTGTTTACCTGCTAAATAATTTATCACCTACCTCACTCAATTAACAAAAAAAAAATTCTGTTGAAGAAAAGGAGAAAATGTACCTAAAAAAAATAGGACTTCTTTTTCAGATATTTCGTCTGTATATTTAGTATACTTTGCTTCTTATATAGTAATGATATTTACTACTCATGTAGATTTAATCTGAGTTCAATCCTCGTCGCTTTAGGATCATGGAATGATAATCTGGGAATTAGGATTAAAAACTTGCGTGATTCTTTTACGCAAAGCCCTTTATCATGTCTAATAGATGTTCCTAAATAGGGAATCTGAACGAGGTTGCAGCAACATTCAATGATGTTTTTATTAATATTATCCGATAAAGCATTAGAGTCGGCATTTAAAAATGGAGAGAACTGATACAAATAAACGAGTGTTTACTCACATTCGATATGCCTACAATTCATGGTATTCCATGGTACGTAAAAGATACGTAAAAAAAATTGCGACTGCAGTTAACTGGCCCACTCGTTAAAAACAATGGCGGGAATAATCTCTGGATATAAATTTACCATTAGTCCTTTCTCGAGCCATGGAATTTGTCAGCATTGATACCATATTTTGTATGTTATTATAGAAGTGGGGTACTATTCATGATATAAATACCATATTAAATCGATCTCTGACTTTAATATTTGTACCCTTTATTTTTCCCCTTTGGGGTCAATCAAGGTGAAGGATTACTGTTTTTAAGGAAAGAAAATAAATGCATATTATGATGACGTGTGAGACAGAAATTGATTGACCCTGCACAAAAATCAGCCAAGGTTGTGGTGTTGAGGGAACCATCCGCTCGAGGGTCGCACTGTGGTGAATTATTTATCTCTCTATTCTTGATTATGATCAGAAATATAAAAAGTGTTGCGTATTACTAAGGCTGGTTAAGCTGCCTCTGGGCAGAGAGGATCCCTAGACGAGGCTATGTCGAAGGGCAGATGCACGTCTCGGAAAAAAAAGCTACCCGACCCAGTTTTATACGGGGGTCTACGGGGAAGTTTTGGCTGAGCCAACGGGCTCGGGTTACCCCACATTAAATTTGGCCTTGTGCCGCATCTGACCGCATGGGGCGGTTAGTAGATATCGGCTCTTTTTCC
Organism: Acanthosepion lycidas; assembly: GCA_963932145.1. Taxonomy (NCBI): domain Eukaryota; kingdom Metazoa; phylum Mollusca; class Cephalopoda; order Sepiida; family Sepiidae; genus Acanthosepion; species Acanthosepion lycidas. Next base: position 36,806,176 of record OZ010602.1, on the reverse strand, counting down.
AATTTGTACTAGTGCGCAGGTTTCGGTGACGTAAGCTTAGTTCCAAGCTTGACAGTTGTAAATAGTTATTTTTTTTTTTTTTTAACAAGAAGTCGGTATCAATTTTATACGTTGTTCATATTATGAACAGAACTCTCCTTCTAGAATTGAAAAAAAGATCAATGTTTTCAAATCTAAGAAAAATCGTTGGCAGATAAAGTTCTATTGAAATCTAGAAAAATTGTTTCAAATCTTCCTAATTTATTTATTTAGTTCGGTTAAATGCTCTTTTCGTCAACTAAGAAAGATCACTTAATAATGCTGATGTTAACTCGGAGCTCACCTTAGAACATGCCAGTCCCTGTACGATCACCGAAGTTAAGCAACGTCGAGCATGGTCAGTACCTAGATGGTTGACGGTTTTAAAATACCAGGTGTTGTAAACTTGTGTGCGGGTGGTGTAATGGATAATGGTACGTAATTGTTATATTCACTTACTCGCAAGTGCCTTTTGTACGACCCCCACCTCTTAGAAGAAGTGCGTTTAATTAGTAGGACTTGGTTCAGTAAATCGTTATCTCCCCAACGAAAAATTATATGGCTAATTCATCCCACAAAAAAAAATCTCACCAGCAACTTCACACAGAAATAGGATCGGATAAGAGCGTATTATTGCCAAGATTCATAATACTGGAATCACTGGAGGAGACTCCGCTTACAAAATTCTCCGCGTTTTTTGTTTTTTTTTGTTTTTTTTTTAAACGAAAAAAAAATTCCAAATGATTTTAGGTTGGTGCAAAAATAATGACGTAATAATGTCGTTTTTTGACGTTAAAAAATACGTCAAAAAACGACATTGTTACGTCATTATTTTTGCACCAACCTAATAAATGGCTAAATAATGTAGCAGTACTTGTTAACATAAAAAAAAGCCGCTGAGAAAATTCTGAAGATTAAAAATTTCCATGAATATAAAAAAAAAAAAAAAATCGAGGCTTTCCCCACACCCACCCACAAAACAGGGAATACCTCAAGGGGAGCCATAAGAATCAGTTGTTCCACTGCCCCATGTAAGAAATAAAAATTGAATTAAAAAAACAAGGAATCATCCATGTAAGTAGAGTCGGCATTTAAAAATGGAGAGAACTGATACAAATAAACGAGTGTTGACTAACATTCGATATGCCTACAATTCTAAAAAGTTCAAAATGGCTAAAACCTCGAGATGGTCAAACATTATATCCCCCCCCCCCACACAGACACACTCCCCAATATTATAACTGTCAAACGTTGCACATCACGAGGATGGCTGACATAGAAAAACCGTGTGCGGCAAATGTGGTCAACGAGACCAAGACCATATGACAAATATATAATTGCGGTAATTGCAGTGAAAATCAACCAGCGTACGCTATTTGATGTGAGATATGGAGGAAATAAAGAGATTCTGACCATAAAGTAGACTAGAAACATCTGTCAGTAAGTACAGAAAACTGTAGAAGCTTATATATATATATATATATATATAAAAAGTGACCTACTTACAGATGAAAAATAAACTAATACTAATAATGGTAAATACAAAACTCTGATTAGAAAAAAAAAATGATCCAACTGAGTCTGAATGATTGGCCCAAATTTATACCAGAAATTAGTTTAATTTCTGGTATAAATTTGGGCCAATTATTCAGACTCTATTGAATCAATTTAATTATTAAAACTAATTTGAACAAAGACGAAAATAATTTAAAAGAACAATTAATTGTGAAAATTTCTTTTAAGGAACCAAAAAATCTATAAAGATTAATACTACCAAACAGATCAGAAAGATCTCCAATCCGCACCTCCACGAGTACCCATCGCCGAAGATCTCAAGAGAGGTATCCTCTAAAGAACAAAAATTAACAGCAATAAAAACGCAACACAAAGATTTCAAGATGCAGATAAAATTTAAACAAAAAATCGATTTGATTCTTTAGACAAAATGAAAATAGGAGTTCTTACAAAAACAAAACTAAAAAAAAAGCAATACATAAAATTCAGTGCCACAAATTGACAACCCACTTAGAACCATCAAGGTAAAACCCGAAACAACCGAAAACAATGACACATACAATAATACCGTGACACTGTTCATCATCAAGGGCTCAGTTGTTTTCCTCAAGAAAGCCTCTACATTGAAATGTACGAATGTTTACTAAAATTAAGACGTTTAAAAACTGGCCCTGCAGTAACATCTTCCCATGCCTTACTACCTTTACATACAAATGCACACTGTAAGGAGAAATGCATTATGGCATACAGCCTACGAATGACCAAACTTCTGAACAAATCACAAATAAACGTAGCAACAATTAATAAAGTTATATTTAGCCATCTCCCCAAGAGGGTTGCCTGTGTCACAAGGCCGAGTTTAACGTGGGATCTCCGAGCCCGTATGCTCGGCCAAAAAATGCCCGTAGAACCCACATAACGGGATCGGATTGGTCAGCCTCCCCGAACGAGACTCTGCCCTTCGGCCGAGCCTTGTCCTGGCTCCTCTCTGCTCAGGGGCAGAGAGTTCGACCGTCGAGCCGAAAAAGATTTAATGAAGCTATCATCTCCAAAGCGCCACCTTTGTCGATAAATCAGCCGAAAACGCTCTTAAACCTGAAAGAATTCAACCAAAGCACAACGAATCCCATCATCTTCCATAAAAAAATAGAAGCTATCACTGCCAGTTACCCAAATCATTTTTCTATCTCCACTGATTAATCAAAATATAGTATCAAAGTGGGATGTGCAGCCATACACAACAAAAGTAATGCAGTATCTACCTAACAATAGTTGTATATTCAGAGCAGAAGTAATGGCCATAGATTCGGCTCTAAACTCATAACTGCAAGCAAGCCCCCAAAATATATCATATATAGAGATTCTGTCAGTACTCACAGCACTCAAGAACAAAAAAAAATGATAAACCCACTATTTACAAAATTTCTAAACAGAATATTTGTCAACATGTAATATCATTTTCTACCGGATATATGGCCATATAAATAACTAAAAGAAAAAGCATCAACCTCCACAGATTTATTCGATAGTTCTAATATGAAAATCCCCTATACATAACTCACATCAACCATTAACACACTTATCTAAGAATGGCAGAAACTATAGACCGATTACCCAAACAATAAATTAGACATCAAACTTACTACAGAAGAATGGCATCAGGAAATAAAATCGAGGAAAGATGAAGTAATGTCCAGAGTTCACATCAAACATTCGATGATAACTCACTCATATTCTAAAACAAGAACCACCTCCAATCTGTATGGTATACCAAGAACTATAAACAATAAAACACATACTAACAAACTGTAGTAACTTCAACCAAATCTGTTTAAAATGCTACTAAACAACCAACATAAAAACAACTCTTTCATGACATTCATCCATATAATATCCTACAATTTTATAAAGAAATTAAACTGCATTCCAAAATATAACTTAAAAAATACTACAACATAAAACACACATGTCACTGTTTTTAGTAACTATGGTCACACAAACATGTATATTCACAAAAGCTGAGTATCATTTACCATGTATTCAATTGTGAAAGCAGAATAACATACATTATATTTTTATTACATCGAAGATCATAAGAAAATTAAATTTTGACATTTAATGACCCATAAGGAGTTGCTATGCCGTTAAACAATCAAATAAATCTGTTTTTAACAAATATCAAGTTTAAAACTGACTACGTCATTGAAAACTGTACTTTTCCTCAATTCATAATGGTACGCTTTTATGAATGTTATAAGCACAGGTTTAAACTGAATATTTGTAACTAAAAATAAAATACAGATAACTTTAAAAAGTCAGGTCACGATTTCCCAATAAAGAATGTATGAAAAGGGACGGTCCTAAAGTAGTAACAGTTATCATTTTTCATATTTTTTTTTTTTCGATTCTGACATACTTTTACTTGAGGAAATTCAAATGAATGCTAATCTAGAAAAAATGTATCGTATATACAAGATGCGATGGTTTAAAATGTCGCCATTTTCCATTTTTATTTCGTGCATACGCGTTGTTTATTTTGTCGATTACACAGTATAACAAGGTCAGTTAGATACCGTCGGTGAGAAAAAAAAGGCACCATGACGCAATCCATTCCGCCAGAAATTTCGAAATGGTATGCTGTACTGCTTGGCATTTGCACCGAAAACTGCAATACGAGCACTTCAGAGTGTTTAGGTGTCAATCTGAAGACAGTGTAGAGGATTCGGAAAGAGTTGGAGGAGTCTAATCGTAGGACAGCTCGGAAAACTCACTCTGATCGTTCTAATAAGAAAAGAAATCCTGGATTTGTTGTTGAAGGCCTCATTCAACACAGAGGCCTATATCAAGTACGGCTGCTGGCAACAAGACTCTGCACCATGCCACACAAGTAGGAGAACCCAGTCATGGCTGTCAGACAATATTTGGGACCACGTCAGCCGTTACATCTGGGCCACCTATCTTCCCAGACTACAACTCTCTTGATTATTATGTGTGGGATGCAGTTGAGCGAGAGACTATCAAAACTCTTTGTTATACCAAAAATGAACTGAAGGCAAGCGTTATGGTAGCATTCACCAACTTAAACAAGGAGACCGCCCAGAAGAGTTGCAGGAGATTCTGGGGGCCGTGTTTGAAGCCAATGGCGATTTTATTAAATAAATTTACTCTTTAGTATTTCAAGATATTTTTCTGTAAGTTTGGTAAATTATCTGTTAAAATTAAATGTCAGTGTTATTCCCAGTTTTTCGTAATTTAGGCGACAATTTATACATCGCACTCTAATATATGATATATAATCAGTAGATTAGTTATGGTAAGTAGCGTTTAACTCATCTTAGATGTGTTTGTTTTTAAAACAGTATCCGAAGTTAAAAAATTAGAGAAATTCAAAATTTAATAACGCTGGGATTTCGAACGTAGTCCAGTTTGGCAACCCTGCCGTAGAACAAAGATTCGCACTTTAAGACGATAAGAGGCTTAGAATTTTCCGATTCCAACTATGGTCGATTTAGTTGAACTATTGATAATTTTAATCCGCTCAATGAGATGATTTTTTTTTAATAACGTATCTTACTGATTCTCTGGACATTCGTCAAATGATTCGAGGAAGATTCGATTAGAGATTCCATTGCATTAATCCTGAATGGAGATTAGCCGATTTTAGTCCGAGGTTACACACGGATGAAAGAATCGTTTACACAGACATTGTGATCCAGTCGTTTATTCACTCACATATCTGAAATACCCATTAGGAAAGAAATTGTACTGTCAAAGGTTTACGGGATTAAAACACTAAACTACTTTTACTTCAGAAACGAAGCTGAAATAAACATGTATACTATTCAACGCAACTTACTGACAATCGTATCAACGTCTCTTGGGAATATCAAACAAATATTTGAGACTTCCTCCTCCATCTTGGATTCAGTCACTTCCCTCCACCCTGTACTTTTCCTATATTTTCACGGTAATTGTTCTGATAAGCTTTCCTCTTTGGTAGCCCGTCTTTAAAAATTTAAGCGCAGGACTTGATTGGCAGCAAGGTTTCATATAATTTTACTGGTGAAATTGCTAAATGAAACTGTAAGCTTAGCTAATAGTTTCTTCTCTCGGAGTTCTTACTTATGGAAATCTTTTAAGTTGTTTTCATGTCGACTATTATCTTTTCTCACCTGTGGAACTCCTTTCCAATTTCTTGCTTCCCTGCCAAATACGACCTTCAAAGAATTAAATGCAACGGCATCACCATCATCTGTCTTCTCGAAACCTTTTATAGTCCTTTCTCTTCACTAAATTCTTCTCATTCTCTTCCAGTACCTCTAACTCCTTGCGTCTTAGTGGTATTATTGCCTTGCTAAGAGTGAAATGATTTTTTTAAAATTAAATGCAACATTAATTGTTATCTTATTTGTTTCCTTGAAACCTGTTCTTTTATTGTCCTCTCTCTCTATCTCTCTCCACAATAATGTTTCTCTGTTTCTTTTACTCTCTATAATCTCTTGATTTATTTCCTTAATTGGGCGGGGGGTGATTATAAAAAAGAAGCTACGACTTCTACATATTTATACAAGAGTCATTGCTACGGAAAATAGCACCGAGGTGCCAGGAAAGTACTATCATTTTTACGGATGTAAAATTGTTTCGTGAATTTGTCGCCAGACATGATCTAGTTGTTAATTTCCGAATTGTGTAAAGTGGATTTGGACAGATAGGGGACGACCCGATTATGGTGAAGCATTCCTGGTGTAACGACCTGATCTTTGAAGTGTCCACTTATGGCTCTTAGGATCTCCAAGTATCCATAGTATAGCTTATTCAGACTATACACTTGTCAGGATTTGAATAAATCTAGATATGTCTAAGCTGACTGGAAATTCAATACCCAGCTTTTCGAGACTAGCTAACCTGATATCTTGATATGACGGGGGGGGAGATCTTTTTTTTTCTTTTTTTTTTAACAGTACTCTGCACAAGGCCCGGGGGCCACTCAAGGTAGAAGGTTACATGAAGAGGTAGTTTCTACGGATAGATTACGATTAACTCTAGACTTGAACAGGTAAGATTGTAGTGATCGGGAAAACCACTTCTTTGAAGTCGGTTCCACAGACCAGTGGTTCAAGAGAAGAAGCTGTTCGAGTGGAATGGCGGGTCCTAACTGTGAAGGTTAGATCTGGCGGAATTAAGGAATGGTGTTCGTCCGAGCACTTTCCATGAAGGTGGCGATAGAGCGGCGAGAGTCTCACTACACCACGTCCGTGGGAAAGAAGTTTGATGGAAATAATTCGTCACCCGAAAGGACTCTTTAGAACTTTATCAAGACTGGAAAGTGAGGACTGAGAATCCCCCACCCAAATATGACAACAGTACTCCATTTGGGGCTTGATCTGGCCTCTCTTAAGGGTAGAGGCTTTTGTTGCCGATAATAGCAGATGACTCAACCTAGAGAGACTTAGCAAGACAAAATGAATTAGAATCCAGTGTGAAGGGAGGATGCTGTAAAATAGAAAAATATGTAACATCAACCCTTATCAACAACTTGCTCTTGTTGTTTTTTGGGGTTTTTTACAGTAAGGTTCACCCTATACAAGGGTTGGTGGCCACTCAAAGTAAAGGGTTACATTAAGAGGCAGTTTATGCGGATAGGAGTGGAAGATAACAGCTAACCCTAGACTTGAACAGGTTAAGATTGTAGTGATTAGGGAAACATCCTCTTAGGAGTCAGTTCCATAGAGCAGTGATTTGTGGGGAAGAATCTGCTTAGGTGGAACTTATTACTCACCAATGGAATATGGAGAGAATTTGGGTGGTTGGCTACAATGTGAGTAGCATGGTGGGTCCTAGTCGTGTAGGTTAGGACTGGCAGAACTAAGGAATGTAGTTTGACATTCCATGAAAGTATTGATAGAGCAGTGAGAGGCTTGCTATATCATGTCTGTGAGAGAGAGGTTGGAAGGTAGAAAATAATTTGTCACTAACAAGAATTTATCCTTGTGGGTGACAAATCTTGACACTTTTGGGCTCTATCAAGGCTGGAAAGTGAGGATTGAGCAGCTCTCAAGCAAATATGACAGCAATACTACATTTTGGGCCTGATCTGGCTCTTGTAAAGGTAGATGATAGCATGAGGAGTCAGATACGTACTGGAGGGGTACAGGGAGCTGACAATTTTTCCTGCATCTTTTGTGATGGGCCATCTGTACAAGTTCCACTGGAGGTCAGGTGTCCCAGCAGTCTCTCAAGGCACGGAGAGACTCACAGAGGAGAAATCCATTCATTGTGACTGCTTTCTCTTTGTCATGGCTGACAGCATCCGTACCAGAAACGTCCAGCTCATTCTTGACCTTTAACATTAAGAACCTGGCCAGTTTCCAGAAAGTATCTGTCTCTTGTCTGAATATTTACATGACAACTGTATCTATTAACTTGATGTAAGCAGTAACACCAACCCTTACAAACTTGCTTTTGTTTTTGTTTACAGTAAGGTTCACTCTATACAAGGTCTGGGGGCCACTCAAAGTAAAGCGTTACATTAAGAGGCAGTTTATGCGGATAGGAGTGGAAGATAACAGCTAACCCTAGACTTGAACAGGTTAAGATTGTAGTGATCAGGGAAACATGCTCTTAGGAGTCAGTTCCACAGAGCAGTGGTTTAAGCTGCTTAGGTGGAACTTATTACTCACCAATGGAATATGGAGGGAATGTGGGTGGTTGGCTACAATGTGAGTGTCATGGTGGGTCCTAGTCGTGTAGGTTAGGACTGGCAGAACCAAGAAATGTAGGTCAACTGAGCACATTCCATGGAAGTAGTGATAGATCAGTAAGAAGCTTGAACATATCCCGCCTGTGAGAGAGAGGTTGGAGGTTAGAACATAATTTGTCAGCCATAAGGATTCGGAGACACTTTTGGACTCTATCAAGGCTGGAAAGTGAGGACGAGAAGCTCCCGCCCAAATATCGTAACAGTACTCCATTTTGGGCCTGATTTGGCCTCTTCAAAAGGTAGAGGCTTTTGATGCCGATTATAGCAAATGACTCGCTCTAGAGAGACTTAGCAACACAAAATGAACTAGAATCTAGTGCAGAGATAGTTAAAGGGTGGGACCGAGATGCCAACCAAGTAGCACGTTTACATTCATGCAGTTGGGATACCAATGAAAGTAGCTAGCCAGAGCAGTTGCCATAAAAGTATAAGTAGAAAAGACAGAAGGAAGCCGAATCACGTCTGTGATAAAGTGACTATAGACGAGATGCCTGATCAGGACCCATCATATTGCATATCCGTCATTGGATTTTGTCTAGGACTTCGAGATGAACAGCGGGGGCACCAGACCATATATGGCAACAGTATTCAATGTTAGAACGAACGTCGCGTTAGGAGTGAAAGGACTTGGAATAATTTTCCGTTTTCTTCTGTATTATTTAAAATAAATTTTATTGTTTCTGGAGTTCCAACCGCTGTTGTTGCGTTTAACTTATGCTAATAATTCTTCCGTATTTGTAGAATTTATTTGTCTTTTTTATTTACGCCAAAGAGAAAATGAATTCAACGTGGTTCTGATTTCTCGTCGACACTGTTATCATTTGCACTGAAGCAAAAAGTACTTTTTTTTTCTATTCAGTATGAGTTCCGATTCCTCCTCGCCACTGTTATAAACTCATTCCTAGTGGTTATAATAGTATGTCTTGCTTAGGCTACTCGTCGTGGCGTCTGTTAGAAAATCTCCTGACTGAGTCTAACGGAGTGGTATTTAACAACCTCCCCACAAGGCGGTTATGTGGGACGAATCCGAGTCCATAGGGTCGGGCAAAAATTCCCCGTAGACCCCGCATACACAGGGTCGGATTTAGTCTACCTCCGCAGACGAGACTCTGCCCTTCAGCATAGCTTCGTCTGGATGCCTCTCTGCCTGAAAGCAGAGAGTTCGGCAAGTCAGTCGCCAGCTACCCAACGGACTACCCTGACTCACTTGGAGTTCTTTATTTAAGGCATCTTGCCTAGTTCATTTGTGTTACTCCACAACAATGCTGTAACGTGAAAAAATCTTTATGCATTTTAAGCTGTTGTACATTTCATATAATTTGCATCTTAGAAGTGGATATTTTATTATGCTGTCCTAAAAAAAGTCGGACTCCATCAATAACTTGTCTATCAGTTTTCATTCACCCAGTTTTTTTGCGATCTTGAATAGTCACTGTATTTTGTTTGATCGATTCAAAAACATTCTCCGTGTTTTGAAACTTTGGGAGAATATATGAAATGCCGCTTTTTGACATTCCAAGTTCCTCAGGGATCGTTAGCTTTTTCATATTCTCTGCTATTTTCACTAACTTCACCCTGGATTCTTTGGTATTTTTTTTCCGCCATCATTTCAAGTAATTTAAAAATGTAAAGTGACAAATTTAAAATTTACCATATATATATATATATATATATATATATATATCCAAGTATATGATTGGTGTATACGGAATGAATTCCAATAACCAACAATTACTATTCTTAATGTGTTGTTTTACGCGTGAGGTTAGGACCCCATTCACACACTTGGGATTAAAATGTATACATATATATTGTCAGAGGACCGGATATAACATTAGCGTCTAACGTAATTTCAATGAAGAAATAAATTGAATAACCTATGTATTTCTTCTTTTCTCCTCAGTAATTTTATGGTTGTAAACTTAATAGCGATTAAATTTGGATTTTGAAATTCGCAGTTTTTAATTTTAATATTAAATTTTATCATATAATTTAGTAATTATTGGTTAGAATAAATTCTTATTTAATATTACCCATATTTTAAAGATCTGAATAGCTATTATAACATGACTTCGTTGTCAAGCTTTTTGAATTTTCCTATACTTGTATTTTAATTGGTCAATCTAGCTTTTGTAACAACGTTTTTCCCTTGCGAAGGATTGTTAATTAATTTGAAACTATTAAAGCCATTTATTTTACATTCAACATCATCACTTGATAAGACACCGAGGGTGTTGAAACAAAATGGCTATTTTTGTAGTGATTTTATAACATATTTATGTTATTAATTTTTTTTTTAAATAAAAAACTATATATATATATATATATATATATATATGAAAAAGATCTTTCAGAAAAAGATATATGCCTTTTAGCGACGGAACAGAAAAGGGGAACGAAAAGTTTCTGGTAGCAGAAGAATTTTGGACAAGTTTCGCATCTTCCACAATACTTCAGAAACCTTTCTAAAAATATAATTAGGTGTGAATATGACTCAAAAATGATCACACTTTCATCTGTCGAGGGTACAATAATTTTTTTTTGTAAATGTTTTAGAAATTAATTTTTCCAAATAATAAAAAATAAAAAGATGAAAGTGAAGTTTTCTTATTCATTTTGTAAAAATTAATGGCAGTAGCGATTTCAGCGAAATAATGCCGCTCGCTTCATTAGCATTCTCATACATTATGGCCAGGAGGTCAAATTTAATTTTTAGTTCAGAGTTCCAGCAAAAATTTGATACTGAAACCAATTCAGTTTCCCACTCTAACGCCGTCGACGCCCTAGTCATTGTATATTTTTGATCTCCTTAAGGCAGAGATTGAACTTATGAATTCATATGATGCCAAACTGTCTCTGTTGGGACTATTTAGCCAAGAAATTGAACTCTCAGCATATTAAAATACTGATCTTCTTCTCCACGGAGTCAAATTCTTCTTTGTGTTCCGTGTCCCATCAGGACGTAGGAGATCACGGCTTTCCACAATTTTTTGTCCTTTGTAGCTCTTAATGTATTTTGTCTTGGCTATTTCCCTCTAAACACTGTTCTGCCATCTATTTACTCAAGCTCACTAAGTATGTTATGCGTTCTTTTCCTCTTTCACTCTTGCCTTCAATCTGTCCTGTGAGTATCAGATTTTCCAAGCTCCCTTTCCTCATTATGTGCTTTAGAAATACCAACTGTCTATCTGACCTAAAGATGATTTTTTTTAATGATATATTTATTCTCTATTCAGTCTATGCCTGTTCTGCTCTAACTCGCCCTGGGATTGAACTCTCAACATTCTATGATATTGATCCTTCTATCTATATAGTTGATGCATATTTTTGTACTAGATGATCAAGAAATAGAACCTATGACTTTCTATATTGCATACCATGCTTTTAATTGAACAAGTGCTTTTTTTATATGCTGACTGGTGCATATTCTGTTTGAAATTAACTTAAAAATGCTACGGATTTTCGTTCTGACCCACTATAATCTTTCATTTTGTTTTGTTCTCTTTGGTTTGTTTTGTTTCTGTTTTTTTTTTTTTTTTGGGGGGGGGTATTTGTTTGTTTGGGTTTGGGGGGTGTTTTCTTTGTGTGTTTGTTTTTTGTTTGCTTTTTGTTGTTTTTGTCTTTTGTTTTGTTTTTGTTTTTTTTACTCTCCTTCCCATTCCCTTTTTTCCCATCCAGTGACACAAACACCCGCTGCTTCCCTCTTTCCTCCAATATGCCCTGTGAGTATCAGATTTTCCAAGACTTCTTTCTTTAATGTTTTCCAGAGGTTTCGATTGTCTCCTTCTGATTCTAAATTAAAAAAAAAAATGTCCTTTGTTATTACTACAGTTTTTAACACTTCCTCTTTGCTCGAATGTTTTGTCTGATTTTTCCTCAGTATTCTTCTGTAGAACCAAATCTGTGTTACCTCAAGTCTCTTCTAATATGAAGTAAAATTCATGAAGATAAAGAAGAATATTTCTAATGGAAGGCTTCTGAATATTAGCATGAAATCTAGATTAATATTTCATTTTCGTTTATTTTCTTGTATCGACATCGAAAATTGTAAATCTGTCCGCATGATGAAAAATATAATGTTTCATATCAAATTCATGCTTTTAAATAAAGACATTAAAAATTGCATTATTTTCAAAGCATTTTTCATGAACCTTATTATTTATTGATTAGATAAAATAAAACAAAACCTCAGACAAGGCGATGGTTTCATCATTATCACCATTTCTTTCAATTTCTATTTAATCTTGCTGTGAGTAGATTCAGAAAGCAAGAGAGTTCTAATTTCCAGACAACGTGAATTATTTTCATTTTTCGATTAGATTTCGCCTTAATTTCTCAGTTTCCATAATTATTTTAAGTCGTGGCAAAACAAAGGAAGTTAATTATGCGAAAACTTAAAAAAAAAATAATTCGTTTTTTTTTTTTTTTTTCAGAAATTAATAATTTCTCCATAAATATTTGCTGAGTCAGGATTAATTTTCAAAATAAAAATGGCCGCTCAATAGTTAGGAAAGTTAATGTGCGCGAGTGAGTGGATAGCGTGAAGTGAAACCGGCAAGCCGAGTTCAAATTCGGGCTTTAGTGTATTGTGTTCACTTTTGCACAAGTTACTTTTGGAAAGGCATTGCTCCATCTCTTCCACTAGCTGTGTGTTAAATCACAGGCTCTCTTTCGCCCGAAGTCTGCGATTAGCTGTGGACGTGCTGAAAATAATGATATGATAATGTCCAGTTTCTCATAAATAATATGGATGGACAGGATGAGAAAAAAACGGCATGGAATAGAAATATCTGAAGCACGCATGTTAAAATGAAATATTTCAGTCGAGTGAAATTGATACTATTTCGTGTATGGAAAATTTCTGTTTTGATAAAATACATGAAAAACTATTTCCATTTTTTTTTTTTTAATTATAATAATGTTTCTGTGTATTCTATTTCTTCGAGGAATGGATTAAATAGTCATGTAGACGGGATTGAGTAGCAGTATATATGAGACAAAACTGATTGCCAAACCGCGGAAAAAGCAACGAGAAACCGCTCCAATATTTTCAATGCTAAGAACATGATTAACAGCCAAATGTACGCGATATAATGACAGATCTTAATAAATGCTTTGCATAACTTTGAAGGTGGGACCTTGTAAGTACCTTCATCTCGGATAACTCAGATCGCTTAGACAGTCTCCGGCTGAGGACCTTACCAAACCCCATTGGCTGCCTCGTTCTTCAAACTTGAAAAACTCGATATCTGGCTACGGTCCTCCTCAACTATTACCTCACATGACCAGAGATGTACACCGCATCAGCGATCAGGGGACATATCCAACTGGTGACGGTCAGGCAACTGACAAGTAAATCTGTGGCACTGAACGGTATATATACTCCATTTTATGACCTCCAAGATCAAAAGATAAGAGTGTTGTTGTTTGTTTAACGGTATATCGATTCTTTATGGGTCATTTAATGCCAAAATTTAATTTTCTGGGGAGCTTGAGTAAGTTTTTATTCTTTTTACAAAAATCTATTGCTGGTATTTTTTTACTATGAAAATGTATTTGTATATATATATATATATAATATATATATATATATATATATATATATATATATATAATATATATACATATATATATATATATATTATATACTAGCAGCATGGCCCGGTGTTGCCCGTGCTTGATTCAAAAATCGTACGACTCGTACAGCAATCTCTATCACATGAATTAAAATATTTTTGCCCTTCCTTGCCTTTCTTTGCCGTGCTGATTTTGCTACATGCCTTACTTCTTGCCTATCTCACACTGCGAATTTTTTCTAAGCTCTATACTAAACATTAAATCTGTTACGAAAAAAGAACTAAACAAAATGAACACACAACGATCAGCTTCAAAAAAGGACTCGTAACTGGAAAAACCGAATGAAAAAAGAATTTTAACAACAAATACTTTTTCACACCCAACCCAGTTCTGCAGAATCAGAATCAACGTTGAGTTTAAGCAAACGAATGAGCCAATTGGAGTAAAGTGCTATGCAGACTTAAATTTTTCCCACTTGTGACGAATGCAGCTATCGATTTCTTTTGCATGCTAGCATGCTAGTTAACATTCGTGTCAGTCAGCTGTTGGCTCTCACGCTGGCCAATAGAATCTTCCTGCCTATTCGTGGCAGCCATCTATAGGCTCTCACTCTGGTCAGCAGAAAATGGCCGCAAACTAAAAGTGCCGTAGAAGCATGAAAAATTGATTATTTCCACTATCGATGAGAGTTGGGAAATGCAAAGTCGGTCTTGACCTACCTGCTAACTTTGTGCATGTAAATTTTGGTACAAATCCGTCGAAAATTGAGGCCGTCCGCTCATTACACACAAACACATCCTGCATTTATATATATTATTTTTGCACCAACCTAATATATATAAAATTTACACCAGTTACACACACACACACATCCTGCATTTATATATATTAGGTTGGTGCAAAAAATAATGACGTAATAATGTCGTTTTTTTCACGTATTTTTTAACGTCAAAAAACGACATTATTACGTCATTATTTTTGCACCAACCTAATATATATAAAATTTACCCCAGTTGCACACACACACATCCTGCATTTATATATATTAGGTTGGTGCAAAAATAATGACGTAATAATGTTGTTTTTTTCACGTATTTTTAACGTCAAAAAACGACATTATTGCGTCATTATTTTTGCACCAACCTAATATATATATATGTATAAAATTTACCCCAGTTTGTGGGTTCACTATTTTCCCTTAGATAAGACACAAACGGGCCTGGTTGAATCTTAGCACAACACCAATTAAGAAGTGATTCCACACAAAACCTCCGACCAGAGGTCTTACTACTGAACGTAGTTTGCCATACCCAGGATGGATGAGCCGTGAGGGTGGTGCTATAATATAAACTGGTAAAGTTATAATTTCGAGTCATACAAAAAAAAAATAATATTGTAAATATGCTATTCGTCGGAAAAATTTTTTTAGAATTAAACAATGCTTTTATTCACTGGACCAAGTGAACGTAGCAATAAAGATGAGGACAACAGTCCAAAAAATGTAAATAGTCACAATACTCAGAAATATACATAAAATAACAAATCTGTACAAGAAAACGTTTTTATTTACACTAATTATATTAGGACTATTGTTTTCATCTTTCTTCATGAATTACACTCTCTTTAATTGCACCAGTCCTAACCATCACGGCTAAGACGTACCATGCCACGCACCTTGTAGCAAAGCACCCTCACTCCCTTCATATTGCCCCCAGTGAAATGTAAGTGTAATAAGTTGCATACTCCCCATTGTTCTTGGGAGGTCTTGGTTGACGGGGTTGATTCGATAATAATAACGTTGCCTTCCTCTTTCTTGGTCGCTGATCGCCAGTTGTATTGTTCGGAGACAAGTTTAAAATTCCCTTTCGTTAATGTCTCTTATCTATTTTTTTTTTTTTTAATCACAAGACGACTTTTCCATTTTCTAACTATGCAGTGGAGTTACTATCCCACAACCCTGGGGAGCAGTTTCCAGACACGATATTAACACGTCTACATTGTTCGACGTGTAAAACTTAACTCACTGAAATCCCTTTCTAACATTCCCACGCTAGTTTCAGCCAATCACAATCAACTTCCTTTGCCGTATCTGATCTCAAAGGTCAAAATGATGAAGTCAACGTAGAATAGAATTCTGTAAAATCTAAACCTGCTAAACAATTATTTACTATTCTATTCAAGCAGCTTCGTCCCACAAACCACTGCCTTATGGGATCGACTCCCAAGATGATGCTTCCGCGACCACTACAATCATAACCTGTTCAAGCCAAGGTAACCGTTACCTACAGGCATCTACACAAATCCGCATAAGCTGTGACTCTTACTCTGAAAATCTCTAACTTGGGTGGCCCCCCGGGCCTTTTACAGGGTGAACACCACTGTAAAAAAAAAAAGAAGGTATATGTTTCCATTTTCTGCCAAACTTCGTCGATGCTGACATGATCAGTATATGGTATTCTCAGCATCCTTCTATAGAACCACATGGTTATCGGCATAAATTTCTGTGTGCACAGACTAAGCATTGATTGCTGTATGTGACGGGTACACACCTGGCCCAGGGTCGAATCCTTTGGTTACGGCGCCAACTGTGACGTCGCTCCTCCTGGTCGCTCCTCCTGGTTCCAAGCGTACCGCTCCAACCTCTTGGTTAGATGATCACCAGCCTCGCCTTTCCCAACCCGCTTCCAATACCTGGTTACTAAAGCAACTGTACTGATCTCCGGTCTGTCTACCCACGTTGTGTTTAGATCTTAGACAGACGGGACCAGCAGGGATTGGGCCGTATGCAAGTTGAGTCCGACGGGGGTGGCAAAACACAAATAAAAGAAAAAAAAAAAACTCACGAGACAAAAAAAATTACTGATAAAAAAAAGGGTGACAACCTTTTATATCTAATGTCCGTTACATAAAGAAAAATTGTTCTCATTCCCGACCCGCTCTGTGGACTATGGCACCAAGCTTCTATCATACAACTTAACGATTTCGAATTGTCTACTCTCCAGGATTGTGTATGTCGGAGTGTGGTTTAGTTCGACACTGGGGCTAATTTCTATCAATCATTCGCAGTTGATTCTTCTCTTCGACTTGAGTTGTATTTCTTCACTTCGATCTGGTTGGGTCGAATTCTGTTCTCGGCTGGGCTTGATTTTAACTTCTTCTTCTTCTTCCGTCCAGTAACTCTTTGGCCTTGTCTTCGACTTGGCTGCAACTTCTCCGCGGCTTTCGAGTAATCTTCTTCTTCGTCGACTTAGATAGAACTTCTCTTGTCTTTGACTTGGGCCGGAAGGATTTCTTGTTTTCGACTTGGGCTGGAAGGATTTCTTGTTTTCGACTTGGGCTGGAAGGATTTCTTGCCGCAACCCAGCCGCAACCCTCCGTCGTCCGAGGTGATCTCTTCTCGCTGCCGTCCGGGGCTGAACTCATCTTTTGTCGATTGGGGTCCTGCTTTTATTGACGCCGCAGCAAACCGGGGTGGGTCTGTCGGCGTCAGGGCTCTCTCGATAATCCCAAAAGTCGCATTAGTTCTGATTTCCCATTATCGCTATTATTTTCACCCCTACTTCCTCACAGTGCCTCTGGGGGGGAAGACGCATATCCATCTCTCCCGGTCTCTCGTATGTCAGGTGACCGTTTTCGACCAATGGTTCTTGATCGAGCATTCTCCCTCCTCTTTCCGCATATCACGTGACCGCTTTCGGCTAATGAGACTGTGGTGGGACGCCTCCCGTCTCCAATCGGGCGTGGCTTACATCGTTCTTGTTCTAAAAAAAACAAAATCTAATTTGGCCTTTTTCACACGTACGAAAAATGATAATCTTGGCTTTTTCTCACCTGGGTTCTGTCAAAACAGCCTGCCGCTAATTAGATGTGACTTCAGGAAAGAATATTGGCGCTATCTGTGAGCCGAGACAATCGTTTTCTTTCCTTCTTTGTTTTTGGTCAGACCTGATAGTCAAAAATCTTAATTATCTGAATTGAAAATGTCTCCACTTCATCATCGTGGGGTTCCAATTTTTAACAGGTCAGAATCTGTATACAGTTCCACCGGTCACCACCTCAACACAAAAAACACCTTTCCTCCGATTAAAATTTCGTTTTCATTGTTCTAAAAAATCTTTATTGTTTCAGCCAACCTTAACAACTTCCATCCTACGCGGACACGGAATTAGTTCAAGTGCTTGACCTGATAATTTTGACACTTGTTAGGTGCTGGTCGCATGTGTGTGTTTTCGCTTATGACCGGGTTTTGTTTTATCTTTCTGTCTTTCCTCTTCTTTTTGTTTTATTTTATTATCTCCAAAACTCAATTTCTTCAACCAAATATAACAATTTCTATTTCCCTGGATTTCGGTCAGGTAATTTGACCTGATATATTTTGACACCTGTCTTGTCTTAGTTTTACTTATGACCGGGTTTTGTATCATCCATTCCTCTTTCTCTTTCTTTTTATTATTTTTTTTTCTTCTTCTCTTTGGATCGCCTAAATACAGTTAGAGAATTATTCTCAAAACTCAATTATTCTTCGTTTCTAAATAACTAACAACTGGTTAATAAACCGAATAAAAATTAAATCATATTTCTATGAATATCTCTTTTTAGTCTTTCTAAAAATGCAGGGTGCCACATGTATATGAGAACTGATATTACATAACAGTTCAGTACTATTTTTTTTAACGAAATATGTCTCTTTCTTAATACTTTGCTTAGCTTTTAGAAGGCATCTTTCGCTGTAAAAAAGCCCAATTTAGAATTCTTTCACTCTAATTCGAATTAATTTTTTTATGATTTTTTTTTAAATTCTTAATTATGTAGCTTCTAATTATGTAGCTTTTAATTGTTTCTTTTTTAAAATTAAGCATAAATTACCATCGGGGATGAATATTTTTTTTCTTTTCTTTTTTTTTTTTCTAGGGGGTCGACTCCCATATGATGTGGATGAACGAATGACAAACTGGAAAAAACTTAAGTGACGCGTTTCATCCTAAGTAGGAACTTCTTCAGATTCATTATAGTTGTATCGACGGAGTCAGTTTTCTATGTAAAACATTTATCTACTATAAAACATACTGATAAAGTGCAGTAATTTTTATCCAGTCCACTTAAAATTCTACCAAACAACAATCTTAAAAGAACCTTTATTTAAAATACTGATTTAATTTACATATTCCACTTCCTAAGCGAAATTAAACTGATTTAATATATATATATTTCAACTCTGAATTCAAAACCTGCGGAGGGTCGTTTGGGGACCTTGTGGCACGTAGTGCACCAGGTCTCTGAATTCGGCCCTTCAAAAAGTGTGGATGGTCCTGCACGAAACCTTCACCACTATAATCAAACCTCATGTGACGTTGTCGGGCTGTCGGTTTCCTGGGAACTGATCTGCTTGACCCTCATACGTCGAACTCGACGGGAGAGTCGACTATATATATATATATATATATATATATATATATATATATATATATATTATTTAACAAACAAACAGCATTCTTACTATTTAAAATAAATGTTTAAATACAAAACTTTATTTTTAAAAAAAATTAAATTTCGGCATTAAATGACCCATAACGAGTTGATATGCCGTAAAACAAATGAAAATAAACTCGTTTATCTAAATGTTCAATGTAATCGATTTCATTTAGATTATAATCACGATTGTTTTTTAATTATCCGACATCGTATCAACAGTCTTGTGAGGAATGAAAATATTGTGTATGATTCTGGTCATAAATGTACCGGAGAGTATTCAGAAATTAGGGTATTTTCAATATATATCACCTTAATAAATTACTTCGTCTGTTATGAACCACATACATTATATATATATATATATATATATATATATATATATATATATATATATATATATATATATTAGGTTGGTGCAAAAATAATGACGTAATAATGTCGTTTTTTGACGTTAAAAATACGTCAAAAAACGACATTATTTTTGCACTAACCTAATATAATGGGGGGGGGAGAAATATACATCAATTTTCATATGTCATGACAAAGTAGAAAAAATCTTCATCCGCTAAAATGACTTCATCAGATTCAACACAAGAAAAATTAAATAAAAAGCTTAACCGTTGTACCTTGTCTGTCGTTTTGAATGAAACATGCATATATATATATATATATATATATATATATATATATATATGCAGAGAGAGAGAGAGAGATGCCTCTTCCGTAAGCCTCTGTTATTTCCCTTTAACTCAACTCTCTACGTGGAATCTACTCTGGTGGACGAAATAAAGGGTTTGGTTCGAAATTCCAATCACCTGAAGAAGGCCGAAGCGTACAATGCCCGAAAAGTTGTGAATATGGCAATGAAGATGAGGATAACAGTCCGAATAATCTAAATAATGCAAGTAATCATAATACGTTATCTCGGAGATATAGACAGAACGATCCCCGTTTGTTAAAGAATTATCTGGATGGGGTTTGTTGTTTACAGAAGTTTGAAACTGTGCTTGAGCCATTGATATTTATTTTTTTTTTTTTCAGTTCTCTGATCATTTAATCTTTTAAAAAAAGACACTTTTTGTGGGGAAACTTTCTTTTTCTTCTTTTTTTTTTTTCAAAACTCATACAAACATTGGGGAATAATAATTATTTTTCTTAAGTATATATGCGTTTATTTTTCATTTATGTCAATTTTTGACCTTTTAACTAACAAATGTATATATCCATTTGTTATTTCCTTTAAATAATGTTTTAAATGAAAAGTCTCTTCTCTTAGGCAGAACAGTTAAATGACGATACCTCTGCGAAAAGTCGGAGATCGATTTTACACTTAAGCAAACCCAGTTTTAAAATGATGAGAATAATCAATATTTTTCTAATTTTACGAATATGGCGCTTTTTCGAAATTCTCATAAATGTTAATCGTGCGTGTCATGAGGAGAATTCTTAGCAAATGTCTTGCAGATTTTCAATTCTTTATCAGTAGTAAAATCCTTAGTAAATGCAATTTACATTATACATATAATAGTACTATTCAATCGGTAATTACTGACCACTGACAATTCCATAGCAAAATCATTTACAATGCATTTACATAATACATATACTAGCCCTATTCTGTCAGTAATTCTTGCTTGAATTTCAGGCCACTGACAATTCTGTTCCTGATTTTCAATGCATATCCCTCCCTTTCTTACTCTCCCTCCCTCCCATTCTCTCTCTCTCCCTCCCTCCCATTCTCTCTCCCTCCCTCTCTATATTTCTCTCTCTCCCTTCCTCTCTTTCAATCTCCCTCTCTTTATCGCTCCCCTTTCTGTCTTTCTCTTTCTTTCTCTCTCTCCTCCCCTTTCTTTATTTCTTTCTCTCCTCCCCTTTCTTTATTTCTTTCTCTCCTCCCCTTTCTTTATTTCTTTCTCTCCTCCCCTTTCTTTATTTCTTTCTCTCCTCCCCTTTCTTTCTTTCTTTCGCTCTCTCACTTTCTTTATTTCTCTCTCTTCTTCCCTTTCTTTCTTTCTCTCTCTCTCCTTCCCTTTCTTTCTTTCTCTCTCTCTCCTTCCCTTTCTTTCTTTCTCTCTCTCTCCTTCCCTTTCTTTCTTTCTCTCTCTCTCCTTCCCTTTCTTTCTTTCTTTCTTTCTCTCACCTTCCTTTCTTTCTTTCTCTCTCTCACCTTCCTTTCTTTATTTCTCTCTCACCTTCCCTTTCTTTATTTCTCTCTCACCTTCCCTTTCTTTATTTCTCTCTCACCTTCCCTTTCTTTATTTCTCTCTCACCTTCCCTTTCTTTATTTCTCTCTCACCTTTCCTTTCTTTATTTTTTCTCTTTCTCCTCCCCTTTCTTTATTTTTTTCTCTCTCTCCTCCCCTTTCTTTCTTTCTCTCTCTCTCTCCCCTTCTCTTTCTTTCTTTCTTTCTCTCTCTCCTTCTCTTTTCTTTCTCTTTCTCCTTCTATTTTCTTTCCTTTCTCTACCCTTCCCTTTCTTTCTCTCTCTCTCCTCCCATTTCTTTCTTTCTCTCTCTCTCCTCCCATTTCTTTCTTTCTCTCTCTCTCCTCCCATTTCTTTCTTTCTCTCTCTCTCCTCCCATTCTTTCTTTCTTTCTTTCTTTCTTTCTTTCTCTCTCTCTCCTTCCATTTCTTTATTTCCCTCTCCTTCCATTTCTTTCTTTCTTTATCTCCCTCTCCTTTCTTTTCTTTCTCTCCCTCTCCTTTCTTTTCTTTCTCTCTCTCCCTCTCTTTTCTTTCTCTCTCTCTCTTTTCTTTCTCTCTCTCTCTCTCTACACCTTTCTTTCTCTCCCTCCTTAAACAGTGTGTAATTGTACGTTTAAGTGAGCTTCACTATTTTAACGAAACATGCTCGGCAGCGTATGCTCTCAGAAAACAGATTAAAGGAAGAAGTTTTTGTTTTTTTAAATCAAGTGCCTTTTATTGTGAAACTACGTGATTAGTCACGTGACTATATGTTTAAGGGAAATAATTCCATTTTCACCACATTTAGTCAACTGTTCCTGTTTATTTATTTATCTGTTGTTGCTTGGTTCCTACACTACATTAAGTGATGCAAATGTTTCATATCTCAAAATACGCAACCCCTTTAACAGAAGTGTGAAGCTTTTATTGATAACAAGTCGATTACAAAATCTTCTTCGATAATCTCCTTTAGAAAGTTATTGGCTTTAGTCTCAATATTCATCAAGCCTTGCAAAAAAAAAAAAAAAAATAAAAATAAATAAATAATAATTTCTTTTGTATTTTCGTTTCACAAACTGAACGAGATCTCGGCTTGGACGGCAACAACAGATCTCGCAGCTTGTCACCTTCATCGACAACGTCAAACCTGTTCGTGTACGCAACCGCGTTTCAATCTTGCCCGCCTCCAAAGCTGAAAAGGATTCGTGCTATTTATATCTAAAGATGTATTTACGAAGGAGAAAAAGGAATTCTGGGATATTTCGAAGTGGGTGGAGACGAAAAAGATATGGGAAATTTCTAAACGCTCGCATTCCATTTACAGCACAATTTTCCCCGTTTAAATTAAAAATCTAAAATGAATATTTAAAAAAAAAATGAAACAAAATAAAAAAAAATATATTCTTCAGTGTAATAAACAAACACTCACACATATATATATATATATATATATATATATATATATATATATATATATATATACTGAAGCAATCTTGCATTTAGAGATTTTATTGAGAGGCGAATTATTAAATGATTTTATTGATTGAATGTTAGGAAATTACACCCTGCAAAAATTCATGTTGAATTTCTTTAAAGAACTTCATCTGCTTGCAGGGTGGGTTAGACACGAACGAACATTTTTAAATGAAGTGACCCGTTAACTTATCTCACGGTTCTGATGCAAGAAACGTTTTTATTTAATAAATGAGCTACAACGTCTTTTTATTTTCCGTATTTCATTCATTTAATTTCATTCAATTTTTCAAATGACATTAATAAATGACAGGATTAAAAGATAAATTCCACAAAAATACATAAATATACGTGGAACGATATGAGCTGTGGAAATGTGCACATTCTTCGTTAATTTAAATCACGAACTGAAAGGTTTTTTATTTTTGTTTTTTGTTTTTTGATGCGGGGGGGGGACTATATACAGTGAATTTCCAAATAGAATTATGACTTAATGTTAGTTTCTCTACATATACAAATTGATGGATTTTATTTTGTTTCATCAACCCTCTGCAGATTACGTAAATTCAGAAAATATTTCTTCACTGTAAGATTTTTTTTTTTTTTTTTAAATAAAAATGATTTACAGATACAGGTTTTATTAATTAACCCATAGCTGAATCCATACCTTCCCCTAGGGTATAAGTCCGACAAACTTGTCAAATTAAATTACCTCCAATGTACAAATTCAAGAGAATGTCCATCTATTTTTTTGTTTTGTTTTTCTATCTAAAGCGTGATTGAAATGTAACTCTCTATTTAATGCATGTGTAGCCAGCCAGTAGCCCCGATTCTGGCATTTTTATTCAGGGTTGGTTAAATGAGCAAGTCTACTATACCAAACCAAAACTTTGGAAGAACTTAAAGTAGGAATACAAGAAGTTGTCTTTTATACCACAAAAGTTCCCAGAGAAATCAGTTGACGCGATTCCTGGACGGCTCGAGAAGCTGGTAACGAAATCTGGTGGCCATATCGAATTTTAAATAAACCCTCATGCTAAAAGTTTTCATCTCGTATCCATTTCCAGTAAAATTTAAAGTTAATAAATAAATTATAAGTATTTAAAATTGAGTTACTTTTCAATCACTCTGTGTACAAGTTATAAAAGAAATCACTAATGTATCTATGTATCCGTTGCTATGTCAGCTATAATATAAGAACGCACGCTTGTATAAGTTCAACTGGCTTCCTTTTGGCTCACTATATTTTAACAAACTATGGGAGGGGATGCAGGAGTAGTAATGAAAAACAAAAAGTGTGCACAAATCAGATTATATTGATTATACAAATATTGGTAATACTAGTATAATATTAGGTTGGTGCAAAAATAATGACGTAATAATGACGTAATAATGTCGTTTTTTGACGTTAAAAAATACGTCAAAAAACGACATTATTACGGCATTATTTTTGCACCAACCTAATACTTACTGCATACCTACATTGGAGCGTCTCTCTCTCTCTCTTTATATATATTAGGTTGGTGCAAAAATAATTTCGTTTTCTAACATATGTTACTATGTGAGAAAACGAAATTATTTTTGCACCAACCTAATATTAATTTGGTTGACAACGCACGAGCTCGGCGGTTTCTCTCTTCGGAATACGCCGACTGCTCCTCAGCAGCGGATTACCCCCTAATAAGGTCACGTGTTTGCCGTGGGTGGCAACCACTAACGTCTCTGAGGACGGGATCCTCGTGCTTGAGGGCTTCAGAAGTCTGGGTTAGATACTTCTGATTCCCAAAAACCACTTTGGCCCTAACTTGAACTAGATGCGCGGTCGGAGAGGCCTGATCCGCTCAATCGGCTGGTCGCGTCAAGCTCTAATTTAAAGTAACGAAATAGAGGGAAGAAAATTTGGTCACCACTCAAACGTACCTGAAAAGGAAATATGTAAAAAAAAAAATTGTTTGAATTAGAAGGCGGCATCTAATAAAATAAAGAACTTGTGGCCACCCTGAAAATGTAAGTATAGCCTTCGTGTAGCCCTCTCTTACCAAGGCGAATTGGGATTTTTCCCCTTGATATTTCCCATTAAATTGGACTCTGTGGCGGGTAGGAAGCAGCTATGGTGAAATGATAAATCCTTTAACCGCCCCTGCTTTCTTTTTTGATGGATAGAAACTAACGGATAGAGAGACAACACATGGATACAGATTATGAGAAAGAAGAGAGGGGCTCACTTTGTCATCCTGGAAACCCTTGATTAAACTCCACTTACGAAACTCTCTTCCTTATCAAAGAAATTATATCCCCATTTTGGCCTTGTGCCACATTTTGTACCATTGTACAAAAAATATCACTCTCCTCCTTGTTTTTAAATTGTTGTTTTATTCCCTACCCCAGACAATGTATTGTACATATGGGGTTTAGTGAGGATTTTCATAGAGACAATGAGGTATTATGGGGGATGTAGTAAGAAACGTACGTATGAATGTGTTGTTTTGGTGTAAGAAACATTGTTTGTATGATTAGGTCAGTGTTTGTGGCTAGCTAAGTTATCGTTAAGACAGAAGAAGACAGTCCTTTCCTCCAATCCCCATTTCGGCCTTGTGTCCCATTTCTGTGTATTTAACAGAATAAATATTGCTCTTCACTCTAGTACCTTGACTTTTTTTTTATTCATAGGAATAATTACTCCTTAGGAGTAATGTATGAATAAGAGTAGATAGATTCTATTTACTCTCCTCCTGAATCTTTTGAACAGGAGTAGAGGTTTAACCCTTGTTTCATATTTAGGATTGGATTGCCCGTTCCTTCTAAAGTCTATTTCAACTCTATATGTTTAACTTTTTCACTTAAACGCTTCTTTCTTTTCGAGAAAAAGGAGTAAATGGGTTCGCCTATTGTCGCAAATGTAAGTATAGCCTTCGTGTAGCCCTCTCTTACCAAGGCGAATTGGGATTTTCCCCCTTGATATTTCTCATTAAATTGGACTCTGTGGCGGGTAGGAAGCAGCGACTGTGAAATGATAAATCCTTTAACCGCCCCTGCTTCCTTTTTTGATGGATAGAAACTAACGAATAAAGAGACAACACATGGATTATGAGAAAGAAGAGAGGGGCTCACTTTGTCATCTTGGAAACCCTTGATTAAACTCCACTTACGAAACTATCTCTCTTCCTTATCAAAGACATTATATCCTCAAAACTAAAGTCCAAAAATATTTTTAAAAAACCCAAAAAAAAAACGTTAAAAATAGCAAGATTTTGGTTGAGGCAGATAAAGATATGCGGAGATATTACGAAAAATGACATTTCATGATGAAAAAAAATACATACCTTCACCAAAAGCTGAACACCTCACGAGTGTCGGGTGCGAAATAAGGAACTCTCTTTATGTACCATTGAAGAGATAAAGAAGTTAAAAAGCAGGGCGTCACGAATGTATGAAGAGTGACTATTAAAAAGAATAATGAAAATATCCAGAAACAACACTTACATCCTGGCATTCAATGTACCAACTATCTTGAAAGAGATAAAAATAGGATATAACTTAGAAAAGACTGGCCCCTTCATCCCAAATCCTCTCCGTTGTTACAGGTTTGGACATCATGAAAACTGATGCCATAATAAAGCCGTATGCTGTCGATGCATACCATCGATCACACCATCAATGAACGTAAGCGATATATTTGAATATGAAACTTGTGGAGAAGTACATTTGCCAATGTATGTAAGATTTGAAGAAAAGAAAAAGAGATGCTGACTATAAAATATAACAAAAGCATTTATTTCCCCAAAGCATGTAAGACTGTGGAGAGTATTATGAAAAGTAATGCTGAAATAACTAAAATTAATATCAGTATCTGTCTATATTTCTGAGATGAGGTATTATGTACACTATTTACATTATTCGGACTATTGTCCTAATCTTTGTTGCCATATTTATCACAACGTTTCGGCCGTTGTATACTCCAACCTTCTTCATCTGGTTGGAATGTCGAACTGAACCCTTTATTTCACACGCTGGTGTAGACTGTTCTAGTTCCACGTGCCATGTCTAATGGATGTCAGTTACCTCCTGTTAATTCACCTGCCCAAGTTCTCCACTGCCTTAACCGATTATTGAACTCACAACTCTTTGGGTTCTGTCACTGGATCTAACCAACGCCTTTATCCACTGTGCCATGTGTCGTTAAGGAAATTAATATTCCAGAAAGGCATCAGAAATACGAAGATTAATTCAATTAGGACCATATGACTGGCTGAAATTTATAAATGAAATGAGAATGAGGTACCTCTCCATCAGACCAAGTCTGAAGGAGAATGAGGCACTGCTGTATAATGTAACGAATGCCAAAATAACAATGCTTCCACACAGGTTACCCAAAAATAATTTAATAAAACAAAGATCACAAAGATCTTCAATTTGCTCACCGACGCCCATCGAAGAAAACATCCCCCACAAAAAAATCTCTAGAGAGAAATCGCCCATGACTGGCTGAAATTTATAAATGAAATGAGAATGAGGTACCTCTCCATCAGACCAAGTCTGAAGGAGAATGAGGCACTGCTGTATAATGTAACGAATGCCAAAATAACAATGCTTCCACACAGGTTACCCAAAAATAATTTAATAAAACAAAGATCACAAAGATCTTCAATTTGCTCACCGACGCCCATCGAAGAAAACATCCCCCCAAAAAAATCTCTAGAGAGAAATCGCCCATGACTGGCTGAAATTTATAAATGAAATGAGAATGAGGTACCTCTCCATCAGACCAAGTCTGAAGGAGAATGAGGCACTGCTGTATAATGTAACGAATGCCAAAATAACAATGCTTCCACACAGGTTACCCAAAAATAATTTAATAAAACAAAGATCACAAAGATCTTCAATTTGCTCACCGACGCCC
The DNA here is from genome assembly GCA_963932145.1 of Acanthosepion lycidas. Classification (NCBI taxonomy): domain Eukaryota; kingdom Metazoa; phylum Mollusca; class Cephalopoda; order Sepiida; family Sepiidae; genus Acanthosepion; species Acanthosepion lycidas. The sequence goes on along the minus strand of OZ010602.1, from coordinate 36,778,278 downwards.
ATCGAAGAAAACATCCCCCCAAAAAAATCTCTAGAGAGAAATCGCCCATGGAAAATACAATAATGAAAGTTCTCCGCTGCCAAGGACACATGGCATAGTGGATAAAGGCGTTAGTTAGAT
>OZ010602.1:36751612-36774112 GCA_963932145.1 Acanthosepion lycidas | reverse complement strand
AATGACAAGTCGAGGGAGTGAGTGAGGGAGAAGAGAATGACAAGTCGAGAGAGAAGGAGGAAAGGTAGGAGGAATAACTTTATTTCTTTGTAAGTTCTTACACTGTAAGAAGTCAGTGTCTATAAAAGACATGAAAGAAGACAGAAAGCAAAACCGTGAACGCGACAAGAAAATGAGAAATCAATATCCAACTCGAGCAACAATTCCATGTTCTGAAACGTTTATGTAATTGCCATCCGAAGACCAGAATCTCTGAATATCACTGCCAGAAGATTTAACAACAATAGTGTTTAAATCCCATTACGTTTTGCTTCTTATTCAAACTAAGGTCATTTGTGAATTCACATTGGAACCAGCTTTCCGTTGCTTATTTTATCGGTTCTTTAATAAAGCTCCTTTGAAGAAAGGCTGACAGTAGATCAATCTCTTAAATCTATTGTCCAGGTACGACTTGTCTTGTCAACGTAACAGTTCTCGAGAACAATGTTCGAATATCAATATTTATCAACGCTAAATGGTCATCGTGTAGAACAAGATGAAGAAATTAGACTACAATACGTATATCGTTTCCGACTGTCATTTCCAAGCGTCGCTCTGAGATGAGCAATTCTTTTTAATATTAATTGGGGTCTAGTCCTTTCTTCGTCCAGTTGTTGCTTTTGACCGCTAATCTCTCTGTAGAATTTCCCTCCAACGGTAAGCAGCCTGAAGTAGAAATAATGATGAAGGTTCTAACGTCACATTCTACAAGTTGGTAGTTCCTAGACTATGATCTCCCGGTGGACCCTGAAACTGATTCCAGTCCCGTGGGAGAGAACAAATCGATTGTTTGCTCCTCATAGAGTATTTAACATATTTTTTCAACATTTTCTGGGGTTCACTTCAGATTTTCAGTGGACCCTTATTTTTTTTAACGATATCCTCCATGCAAGCTACTAGGACATAAGGATGTGTGAAATAAGAAAAAGGTGAAACGTTATTAAGGGGCGAGAACAATAGAAAAGTAATCAAGACGAGAGAAGGTAACAATTGACATTTGAATTTTTGAAAATCAAAGTTGGCTGGAAATCATGGTGCCAGAAGAGAGTTCCACAAGCGAGAAGTGAGAGAAAAGAAACTGTTAGCATAGAACTTACGGCTATGTCTAACCAACTCAATTGTGAATTGATGAGATCTTGTTGCCAATCTAGTACTGCGCTTAAATTTAGAAAGTCGAAAGAGTGATATTTATTTTGCTATGAAATTACAAAAATGTGGCCGTCCTTGGTATGACGATAAACTGCATCCGACAGCAAGGCCTCTGTTCAGGAGGTTTAGAGGAGCGTGGGGCTACCTCTTAATTGCTGTTGTTTCCAGGTTCACCCGGAATGGTAGCACCTGTTAGGGTCCCAGCTATGGGTAAATAGCTAGCTCTAAAACCCGTCTCCCTCCTGGGTAAGACAATAAATTACACCCGGCATTTTGGGTAAGACGATAAACTGTATCCGCGTCCTGTATCCGCGTCCTGATCAGGAAGTTTTGAGGAGTGTGGAACCACCTCTTAATTGCTGGTGTTGCCAGGTTAACCCTGACCGGTGTTGATAGCACCTGTTAGAGTCACAGCTATGAGCAAATAGTTAACCCCCGATCGCAGATTACATACTATTTCGGGGTACGACGATAAAGTACATCTGCGTGCTGGGTATGACGATAAACTAAATCTGCGTTCTGGGTAAGACGATAAACTACGTCCAACAGCAAAGTCTCTGATCAGGAGGTTTTGAGGAGCGTGGAACCACCTGTTAATTGCTGACCCGGGGTGGTAGCACCTGTTTTTGACACCCCAAACTGGAGTCAAAACACGATGAAAGTGTAAAAATAGATTTTAACACCAGCAATATTTTTAGGAAGAATTATTACCAGCAATACATTATTAAAAAAAATATTACCAGCAATAAAAATCTTGTCGGCATTAAATAACTGTTATGGTCCAAAGGTCCTTGTACGACGGTGATAGTCTAAGGTAGAACCAATAAATAACTCGAACATGGATATGGAATAACACAGATATATTACAAACAGGAATATATACAGAGAAGTAGAAAGTGTTAGTACGAACAATCAGGTTTAGTAGGGAGAACAATGTAGTCTCGACCAGTATCACTATTCCAATGTCTTGTAGTAATTGTCTGAACGCGGCTCTGTTTACGGACTGCCTCTGACTGGACTCTTGACTCGACTGACTGACTCGCTTTGACTGACTGACAGACTCCTGACGGACTTCACTCCAGACTTCAGACTGAACAGTATTTAGTCACCCCCCACGAGGGCATCATGTGGCACAAGGCCGGTTTAACATGGGATCTCCGAGCCCGTGAACTCGGCCAAAAATATACTCTTTGAACCCGTATAAACGGGATCAGGTTCAGTTAACCTCCCCGAAAGAGACTCCGCCCTTCAGCGTAGCCTCGTTCGGGTTCTTGCCCCCCCCCCAGACAGAGAGTTCAACCGATCAGCCGGTCACCTGACTTCAGACTAAACGTTATTTAGTCACCCCACCCCACGAAGGCATCATGTGGCACAAGGCCGGTTTAACGTGGGATCTCCGACCCCGATGGCTCGGCCAAAAATATGCCCATTGAACCCGTGTAAACGGGTTCAGGGTCGGTTTACCTCCCCGAAAGAGAGTCCGCCCTTCGGCGTATCCTCCTTCGGGTTCCTCCCGCCCGAAGGTAGAGAGTTCAACCGACTGAACTCCCTGCATCCTCTTGAGGCGCAGTAATTATTACGTATGGAATAGTCCATTATGTTATTATGGGTAATATCCCATATCAATAACCCATTGAGGTTGATCTAAACCAAATCAAACCAAACAAAAATTGTGGCACAAGTCCAAAAATGGATGGGGAAAAAGGATGGTCATCTTCTGTCTTATAATTAAACTTAGCTAGTCACAATCACTGACCCAGTTCAGGACCAATAATATTACTGATTCTTCTGGGTTTTATTAGTTTGGTGCAAAAATAATATCAAGAACATATAAATATACAGCGGGTAGAATCCATTTGGATTGTATGGCTTCCAGGCTCTTCTGTGTTGATCTCCACAGCTTTCATGTTGCGTCTCACGACATCATGATACAGTGTTCGCCCGGTGGTTCTCCTTCCAGAAGCCAGCTCTCCATACAGGAGGTCTTCGGGGATGCGGCCGACTGGCATGCGATGGACATTGTCCAACCAACGAAGTATGCACTATCTGAGCAGTGTGAACATGCTGGGCAGACCTGTTCGAGACAGGACCTCAGTGTTGGGCACCTTGTCATGATACGCTATTACCAGGATGCGGCAGATCCTTCTCATGTGAAAAGTGTTCAGACGCCTTTTTGCTTGACGTACATGGTCCAAGCATCTCTGCCACATGTGCTGATGGCGGAGGGTTTGTACACTGCCATCTTGGCCTTCACCGTCAGCTTGGAATTGGTCTAAACACGTGTTGTGAGGCACACAAGGGTTATGTCTGCCTTCCCGATTCTCTTGTCAAACTCTGCGTCTAAGAAGCGGTTGTCAGTGATGGTGGAGCCAAGGTACGTGAACTGATGGACCGCATCGAGCCTATAGTCGTCAATGGTGATGACTGGTGGTGTTTCGGTACCTTGTCCCAGGACGTTTGTCTTTTTCAAGCTGATAGTCAGCCCGAAGTCTCTGCAGGCCTGCGAGAAACTGTTCATCAGTGATTGAAGTTCACACTGGGTGTGAGCCTCTACCGACGCATCATCTGCAAAAAGCCTTGTCTCTGACAAGGGCTTCGCGTACTTTGGTTCTGGCTCTGAGGCGGGCGAGATTTAACATGCCACCGTCTGATCTCGTGCGCAGATAAATACCTTCTCCTGATGCATGCTTCAGAAGCAGAGCGAAGATGATCCCGAAGAGTGTGGGAGCGAGGACCCAGCCCTGTTTGCCGTTGCTCTTTCAGTTTGAAAACCGCACTGCGACTCTGGGTAGACACGTTCGGCAAGTTTCTGCAGGTGGACCAAGATGACCCGAGCGAAGACTTTGCCCACAGCGCTGAGTAGCGAGATGCATCTCTAGTTGTTGCAGTCGCTTCGCTCACCTTTTTTTGTAGAGGATGAAGATCTTGGCATATTTCATGTCCTGATGTATCTATCAAGCACTTGTAGAGGACCTCGTGCAATGGGAGCAGTAGGGCAGTTTTGCAGTGCCCGGTCAGGGGGATCCCGTCACTGCCAGGGGAGTTCCCTGGGGTCAAGCTGTCAATTGCCTTGCTAAGCTCCTCTATGGTTGGTTCGGTGTCGAAGTCCTCCATGACCGATAGGCACTGAATGGGATCAGTCGTCACAGCATTCTGCCTGAAATAGAGGTCGGAATAGTGTTCCACCCATCTCTCACTCTGTTGCCCTTTGTCTGCGATGACTTCCCCGGTGGTGGATTTGAGGGGAGTTGTCTTGTTCTGCACTGACCCATTTTCCGTCTGTAATTGCTGCTGTTTTGGTGGTTTCGCTAGGCTCTGTCCATTAGTCGTTGATGAGCTTTGGTCCTGGCAGCCCGGAGGATCTACAGGTTTCCCTTGCTGAGTGACTGCTTATATTCTGCAAGAGCGGCGCGCTTGGCTACAATGACAGGAGTCATCTCGGCGGACTTTGGACATATATAGTTAAAAAAAATGAAATTGTTAGAAAATTCTCTACAAATCTTGTTGTATAGTGAAAATAAGATTTGGAAAAAGACACCAAATATTTATTTCTATTTACATGTAATATTTATATAACAAATAATTATGTAATAATAAATAGTAATAATAAATTATTATATTAGAAATAATAACTAATAAATGTAATAATAAAGTTTAATATAATAGTCATATGTAATATTTATATGTATTTTTACAAAGAAATATTGAAATTAAAATAGTGTTAGGTTGGTGCAATAATAATGTCGTTTTCTCACATTATTTTTGCACCAACCTAATATTTACAAATGGGTTTCCAGAAATGGTTATTTTACTTTGTTTTTTTTTTTTACTTTAAACAGTTATCGTTTTTAGCTTTTCAAAAAGTTTGTAAATGTTTTTATTCCCACATACTGAGGCGTGTGTCTAGAACAAAAAAAAATCAAGGGGCGTAACTGGTTTTCTTTCTCGCTTATCGTAAGAAAAATATGACAGAATCTATTTCGACAGACGTGAGTCTGGTTTATGCAATGAATTGAGTATTAGTTTAAACTTGCTAATAAAAAATATTTCTTTATTAATACGCTTTTGTTCAGTGTAGTCGCATTGGTAGAATGGGAGTATATTAAAATTTGGTAGGTTTCATCCTCCGCATTTTTCTATATGTTGCCTAACGGGTATTTTTCTTATATGAGAATTCATAATTTGTTGCCTATTAACCACTGATCCATTATCGGAGCGTCTGGTTGGTTTGGCCAAAATAATGTTCGTGGCAAGCTTTTCATGTTATGTATACTAAATTCTCTGGGTTTCACAAGAAATCATTTTGAATTTGGATCCATCTTTGGAGTGAAATTCGTGGCCTTGTAATAGGTAGCTGCATACTCCGCAGAGGGGTCGGCTGCATCTTTTCACTTGAGGCTATTTAATAGTGTTCGTCAATTTTGCACACGTCAGTATCTTTTTTTAAAGATTTTGGTTGTCGTTTACTTTTTATGATTGGGTATTTTTGTAATAGGTTTTACATTTATTTATTTTTTATCTTTTGGTAGGATTGGTAGATTTAGTTGTATGTATGTGTAGATGTCTGTGTTCTTTGGGTTGAAAGTTGAGATATACCGAATGACCTTTTTTTTCGTTTTGTTTCTCGGAGTGTGTGGATATTAATTCTTTTGAGTTTTCAGTGCTATTGTTGTTGATTAAACTTTGATAGTATTGTTGAATATTTCTTTCATTTCTTCTAGTCTGTGGTCTTTTGCTGTTGTGTTTGATATCATTGTACAGATTCGCTTGGCTAGGTTGAGTGGGATGTTAGTACGAAAGTTTTTTCCGATGAGAAGATGTAAAAAGGAGATAGGAGTTCAGAGCCAGTAGGTTTAAAATATATGTCGGTTTCTAATTTGATGTTTCTTTCTCTTATTAATGTCTAAAAGGAGTTTTTTTTTGTTACTCTACTCCATAGTAAATTGGATGCTTGGAATGTCCTTAGTTTATCAAGATTTTCATTTTGCAGAATGAAACAGTCATCTAGATATCTTTTCCGGTCTTCTTTTATGTAATAATTGAAGAAATTCCCATAGATTTCCGAGGTTCTTTCATAGATTTTTAGTTCATGGTATCCCATAACTAGGTTGGTATATGTTGGTGCAGCCTTTGTCTCCATGACTGTTCCCAATTTTTGTCGGGAAAAGTGTCTGCCACAAGGAAACAAATATGGGTCACTGATTAGGATCGGGCTTACCGCAATAGCAGTGGTCTTCGAGAGTAGCTTAAACCAGTATACGCCAGAGGGACCTATTAACGTTACTTTAGTCTGCCACAAACGTGAGGCACCCACTGCCGATAAAACATAGCACAATAGTAGTAATGGTCTGCAAGATTAGCTCGTTAACCATTACTTCCTTATGAGTTGATCACAAATGACCTCATAAATATTTACACTATTTACATTGTTCGAACTGTTGTCCTCACCTTTATTGCCATATTCACGCCATTTCGACCGTTGTACTCTCCAGCTTTCTCCAGGTGATTGGAATTTCGAACTGAAATTACTGTTTTTTTTTTTTAGATGAATTCAAGGCTTTCTATGATGAAATTTCCACGCGATTTGGTAGCTCATGTGGGAAAGTTTCTAGCCAGTATTTGATGGCCTCTATTCTTTAGTCGTGTGGTATGTTGCTATATAGGTTTACAACATTCATTGAGACTATATAAGCATTAACTTCTAAGTAAAGTGACTATCTTACAATCTTTAGATATAAAACGATCAATCTTTATGGACTACCTAAAGTACACGAAAATAAACTCATCAACGAGACAGTATAACAAAAACCGACTGTGTGAATATATCAGAAAGATGTTTTGTTTCTTTAAAAAAAAAAAAAAAAAAAAAACTTTCTCACATACAATAATCAGAATAAAACTCTAGCGTCGCGACTTTTTCTAAAAACTTTCTAACTATTAATAACACTTAAAAAAAAATCTTTCGACCTGTATTGCATTTATTTTCGAACATTTCGTTATCGTTACCTGAAATTACCTGAAATTGAAAAATGATATCTATACCTGAAGATGATGAAAGCATTAATCGAAAGTACTTGCATAAGGTGTGAACATCTTAAACATTTTAGAATTTTTAAAAACAAAGATCGCGTCATTTAAGGAGTGGTTAGTAAGTTAATGTTTCATTTAATCTGTTATCGAAGTGAATTCGCCATTAATTACATTAACTTTACAGATTTATTCTTTGTATAACTATTTCTTTATAATATTAATAACACTGCACCATTTAATATATATATATATATATATATATATATATATATATATACACATACATATATAAACAAACAAACAAGAAGACATCTATTCCTTATATCCGCCTTAAAATATTAAAACAGGAAATCCAGTTAACTCTTACAAAAAGACGATGTATTAAATACTTTTGCTACTCACTATGTATGCATATACACACACACACACACACATATATATATATATATATATATATATATATATATATATATATCCCTTATATCTGCATTAAAGTATTTTAAAAAAGGGAATCTGAAGGCGCATATGGATAGCGAAATATGTCTTCCACAAGCTAAGCAAGAGAAAAATGTCGTTAGAAACAAAGATGAAGGGCGTTCAAATTCTATGTAATATCATTCCTCCTCTATGGTAGTGAATGCTAGACAATTGACTCATAGAGGAAGAGGGCTTGTGGCAACAGATGTGGTTCAAAGGAATTATGCTTAGAATGCCAAGGACATAGTATGTAAGCAACAAGAAAATTCTAAGAAAAATGGAACGAAAGGGTTCACTTAGAATCAGAAAGAAGCTATTGAAATTTCTAGATCATATAATGAGGGAAAAGTATTAGAACATTCACAGGACATGCTGAAGACAAAATGGGGCGAGATAAACATTCAATCACCTTCCTAACGACTTTGTGTATTTGAATGATTGATTTCTTTTTCACTGCTCATCAACCTTTTGCACGTTATTTAAAACCAGAATTTTTTTTTTAATTTTTGAAGGGTAGGGATAGATAATAATGATTTACTGATAAGAGTTCTACTAATTAAGCCATATGTTGGGTAGTTGAGGTGGATCCGCAATTTCCCCCTAGGATATTTGCGCGTAAGTGAATATAACGAACCCAGTCAGAATTGCTTAACTACAGTGATCATACGAGAACCGGTGTTTCAACGTGATAGAGCGGTAAGCCTGCGAGCACGTATAAAATGGCTGACAGAACAGGGAATAGGATGAATAGTAAAGGGACAAATATTACTTCAAGATACAAAGGATAGGAAGTTGTGGAGAACCATGATCAACCTAACTAGCATGTGTAAATAGATGGCAGAAAAAGGACGGGGCGGGTAGTAGAGACAAACATTGTCTTACAGCTAGAAAAGAGAAGAAAGGGCACCGCGAGGTGGTATAATGATTAGCAAGCTTGTCTCTCTAGAACAATTACAACTGATTCGTGAGTTCGATTCTCTCTAGGTCCCCCATACTTTCGGCCTTGTGCCACATCTAAGCTACGCTTGGAAAATCATTACAAAGAAGTTGTGGAGAGCCCTGGTCACCTATCTAACAAGTGTAAATAGATGGGAGAACAGGGACTGGGATGGAGAGTAAGGGCACAAACTTTGCTTAGAGCTACAAAGGATAGGAAGTTGTGGAGAGCCATAACCACCCATGTCATGAAGCGACACCGTGCTTAAAAGATGATATCTACTTTCGTGTTCCTTTTTCATTGGTCAAAAGTCGCAACGAAAATAGAATTTTTCAACTTCAAAACATTCCCACCACACACGCAGATCATTACTACTGACTAGTGAGTTAGGCCCTCATTAGGTGACCGACGCTTGTAGCCATCTGTCAGAAATATGCTATGCTAAATAAATGCATAGCACGCAGTTTGACAGACTGGGATCATACCTAGAAACGCCGACGAAAATGTTTGTTTTACCCGAAATCAAAATGGCCGATTGTAGCAGTGGTATATTTCGCTATATAGTCGCTATGCAGTTCGTTTTCGTCTTCGTCTTCGAAGAATTAATTTTTTTCCCATTCTGCCTTTTCGCTCTGCTTTCCAAGAATCAAACAACATTGTCGATTCCCGAAGAGCTTCCTGAAGCAAAGTGACAGGTAAAGAATTTTTATTCTTACATTTATTCTTCGCAACAAGTCTTAAAATGCCCATCAGACGACAAAACGATTGGGAATCTCTCCTCCTTTACAGATGCACTATAATTTTAATGGAGAATATGTTTATACCTTTCTTTCTTTCTTTCTCTACTGGCTTCAGATCAAGCAAGCCGAGATGCAAGCATGTACATTTCCTTGGCAACAACTGTGAATTCACTTCGAAAACACACAGGCGCATTAGTTTCTGGGAGAATCTTACTGCAATCAAGGAGTCACGAAGAAAAAAGTGTTCACGTACGATTGGATGCCAGAAAAGAACCAAGAAAATAGGATTTGTTAGTTTTGTGCACGCTTCATTCTTTCTTTTTCTTAATTTGTTTTTGTTTTTTGATTTGTTTTTTTTTCTTTTTTCCAAAATAGGCAGGTGGGAACCAACTTATATAGAAATGAACAAACAGAGATAGATAGATAGATAGATATGAATAGATAGATATAAACACACTGAGATAGTTAGGGGTGAACGGAAGGAGATAGATCGAGAGATGGTTTGACTGTGAAAGCTTTCCATGACTCAGCGGTCTAAAACGCACCCTAGTGGGAGCGGTTATTCTTTATAAAAGGGCAATTATCTTCACTAAGACTATCGAATGCACAAGCCGGTAGACATAAATTTACACTGTTTTTAAACAGTGATCTCTAAATCAAACAAGTGTTTCTACGAAATATAAGGTTGATAGGAATAGAAGTTAAGTGTGAACGGAGTAAGACATGCAAACAGATGTGAACGGAATGGGACAAACACAGAGAGACAGATGTGGACATAACTTATATATATATATATATAATGGACTCTCCCGTCGATTTCGACGTATGAGGATCTGATATCTTAATTGATTCAGTTATGAGATTTTGTGTGATAATCTTAAGTGGCACTTAAGACCCGCTAGTGATTTACAAAGGAGGCCGCATATGGAGCGAGAGTGAGGATTATGAGATCACTGTTAGATTGGCTGACCTTTTAGATCTTGCTCTCGCTTCTTGAAGATGATTCAGACAAGCAGATTGAGTCCACTAAAACACGTTGATCTCCATTCTACCCGCTCCAATGCCATGCGCTTAAGGGTGTTATGTGGTATACTGACAGCTAACAAGTTGCTCTTCAGCTTGTCTTTGTATCTTAGCCATGGGCGTCCTATATTCCTGTAACCTTGATCTAAGTGGATGTAAATCTTGGGTATCCTGTCATCAGGCATTCTCAATACATGACCAGTCTATTGTAACTGAGACTGTATGAGAAAAGTCTCAATTCCTCCAATATTACGCCTGTTAAACAGGTCTACGTTAGATGTCCTATCTTGAAGGTTAAATCCACAGATTGTACGCAGACAGCTTTTGTGGAAAACCTCCAGCTGGCGTATATGGTACCTGTATGGAGTCCATGACACTGAGCCATACAAAAGGATGACAAGAAGAATTATATAAATATTTAAGTAACGAAAATCTTGGTAATCCGTATGAATAATCCCAAGGAGGATGAAATCCGGAGAGCTCATACATCGAACCTTAAAGTGGTCTGCTTTTTTTTTTTCTTTAAATTAAATTTATATATATATATATATATATATATATATATATATATATATATATATATATATATATATAATGAACAGATTTAGAGAGAGGGGTTACTTTTGAATCGGCTGCAAAATTTAAATAAAACAAAACTGAAAGCGACAGAATACCCAGACTGAAGTTATTTTCGAGATTTCAGATATCTCTAATTCGCTTTCTTTCTTTGAAGTGATTTAATTTCTTTGACCTCAATTTTTCTTTTTAGATGTTTTGCCGTGGCGCCGAGTCTGAAATATTGCCTCCCCCCGCCACACACACACACTGAAGTTGTAATAGCACAGAGTATTCTGAAAAGTCATCAGATTGTAGATAAAATACTCTTATGATGGTGGTGGGGTTCCGTTGAAAGCCAATCGTCTTATGTCTTCTTAATATCCTCTCTTACACTTCTTCTAGATTAGTTGAATGACTCTATTTCCTGAACAGGACAGCATCACTCAAACCCAGTGAAACCAATGAAAATTCAAACATCCTATTTTATCTGAATTTCGTCCGCCACATGGCTGCAATATATGTAAATTGAATTCACAAATAAATACTGGTGAATATGTTAAAATTATAATATAACAAAAAGGTAAAAAGAAGAGAAAAAAAATTGTTTTACTGCTCTGCAAAATTTTGAGTTCGGAATATTTTACAATCTTCAAAAAAAAAGCATAGGCCATTTTAAGACATACCTATGAGATGTGTTAAGATATTAAATGAAAACTATTTTTAAAATACAGTGAAACCCGGATATAAGAGAGATTTTCTCTGGTCCCAAATTAGAGCCATACTTACCTAAACAAAATAGACCAAACCCAGATATAAGAGAAACCCGGATATAAGAGAGATTTTCTATGGTCCCAAATTAGAGCCATACTTACCTAAACAAAATAGACCAAACCCGGATATAAGAGACTTCTTCTCCGGTCCCGACAACTCTCTTATATCCGGGTTACACTGTAGTATAGAACAAACGACCCGACATGTAGCAGAGAATCTAGAAGTTGAATCAGCCAACACATTTAAATGGAAAAATAGTCGACCGTTTCTTTTGAATTACAATAACTGCTCTCAAGTTGCAAATACGACGTAGCAACCAATGATGAGGCTGTAATATAAAATATCACTATAGAAGTCACTGAGCTTGTCATTTGTTTAATTCGTCATATATATATATATATATATATATATATATATATATGTGTGTGTGTGTGTGTGTGAAAAGTGTGTGTATATAAATATAAATAAATATATATATGTATAATTATTTATATATTATATGCGCGGTACTTATTAGAGAGCACTCAATGTCAGAGATAGACCTAACATATTTGGTTGGATCCAACCAAATATATATATATATATATATATATAATGGACTCGCCCGTCGGTTTCGACGTATGAGGATCTAATAGTTTAATTGATTCAGTTATGAGATTTTGTGCGATAATCTTAAGTGGCACTTAAGACTCGCTAGTGATTTACAAAGGAGGCCACATGTGGATTAAGAGTAAGGATGCGTTAGATTGGCTGACCTTTTAAATCTTGCTCTCGCTTCTTGAAGACGATTCAGACATGCAGATTGAAAACAGCTGAGTCTACTAAAACACGTTGATCTCCATTCTACCCGATATATATATATATATATATATATATATATATATATATATATATATATATATCCATTTAAACATGGTTTGTTGAATATAGACATATTGTATAGACTTATTTTTATATTGATCCTTTCAAGTCGTCTATATAGTTTCTTGATGTTGGGATATACTGCCTAAATACACATATACACGGACACATATATATGTGGCCTAACAATTGCGTCTAGCATGAAACAGCCTGTCGCCTCCAAGTGTTTACTTCAATGTTCACTTTTATATTTAAACACGCTCAATCTCTGATATTGAGCACTTTATCCCATAAATATAGAACACCTTAAGAGTACATACATACATACATATATATATATATATATATATATATATATATATATATATATATATATATATATATATATATTACTGTAGTTATTTTGCTTACTCGTATCGGTTTTTTTTTCTTTGGACTTGGATGCTAGACGATTATTTTCGGCTAACATAAATGTTCTTTGTTCTTTCTTTTTTTGTTCCTTTTTTTCCCCTTGGTATTGGTTTGATTATTCGTAAATCAAGACACCGAAGATTTTCCGGACGAGTATAATTTCTTATACTCATAAGATTATTATTACTACTATATATATATATATATATATATATATATATATATATATATAATCATCCTCTACTAAGTTTTCTAAGAAAATGAGATTCAAGATAATTCTTTCAAACCAAAAATTTGGATCAGTAACTGGAAAACGAGCAGTGATTGCATCTGCCCTTAATCCAGCATGAAAATTCAGAATATCAGATATCTCTGTCTGTGGATCAGTTATAATAAATTTATTATATAGGACGTAAAGAAAGCGAAGGTAGGCTTGGCTGCACTCGAGGTAGTTTTGGACCAAAAATCAAAACATTAATCTAAAAACTTAAGTTTTGATCTTAAATAGCCTCATTAGATCGAAACTGTCATATGGATGCAATGCATTGGGGCTAAACCCCTTCACATATTATCCACACTGTCAACTGTATGCAACCGCCTTCTCAAATGGTTTGGTTTGGTTTGGTTTGTTTTACGGCATGGGTTATTGATGCCGACAAGATTTTTATTACTGCTATTTTTCTTTCCAAAAAATGTATTGCTGGTAATATTTTTTCTTAAAAAATGTTTTGGTGGTAATAATGTATTCCTGGCAATAATTTTATATTCAAAAATTCATTGCTGGTAATATAACTTTTTGCAAAAATGTATTGCTGGTATTAAAACCAATTTTTAAACTTTCATAATGTTTTGACCCCAGTTTGGGGTCAACTATTTGCCTATAACTGGGACCCTGACAGATGCTACCACCGCGGGTCAGGAACACCAGCAGTTAAGAGGTGGTTCTCCACGCTCCTCAAAACCTCTTGATCAGAGGCCTTGCTGCTGGACGTAGTTAATCGTCTTACCCAGGACGGGCTTTCTCAGATGTTTAAAGGTGGCTTCCAGCGAGTGAAAGTCTTAACAAGGATAAACCTTATTTTAATTTCGTGAACTGGCGATACAGACTCACACACACACACAAAAACAGTTTACAAAATAACAGAAACCACATTGCTTGAAGACTTTAAACAACACCAACAACTAAAACAGCCAGAACATGTTACTAGAAGGAAAAAATAATAGCATAATTAAAATGTTGATGTTCGATACGAAATTAACAAATGGGTTTTCTAATCGTTACTTAGATGTGGAACAAGACTGAAAGTATGGGGCACACAGTGTGGATCGATCTCACTACCCAGGCGTTATTGATCTAGCGAAACTAGCTTGCTAACCATTACACCACGTCAAAGTGCCCAAATGGTTTTCTAAGCGTAGCTTAGATGTGGCACAAGGTTGAAAGTATAGGGATCCCAATGAGGATCAATCGTCAAAGAAAGTAACAAATAGTTTAGAGGGAAAGCACAATAACAGTTACTGGATTTGAGAAACCTATTTTCTTGAAAAATTTTGTTAGATGAGAAATATTTTATAAATTTGAGCTGAAAATAATACTGGCTGTTTGGCCAATGTACATCGAATGTTTACTTTTATAAAGAAACTGCTAATATTAAAATTACTAAATATAGACCTTGTTTCTTGTTGATCCTGTCATATTTCTCTATGCTATTTGCCGTTAGAGGGTATGACACAACAAAAGATAAGCGACTCTCGGATTACTCTCAAGACCACGTATATAAAGGCTAAAGGAGCATCACCTTTTTCCGACAAAGTTCTAACCCAAGTATCTTGCGGCCTTTCCAAAAACCGGTGCTAATTGCTGGATGGTCGAGTCGCTGGCGGAGATGTCTGTCGATAGTTGGTCACATCCTAGTTTTTTTTCCGTTAGAAGCAGAACAGATTGGCATATCCACATACAGGCCTCTCTGCAATTTGAACAGATTAGTGTTTTTGTCAATAAGAGCGACGGGAAAACCAGTAATCGGCTTTTAGCAAGACGGAGATTCGGTGTCTTTTAAAGAGATTCTCTTGGCGAATTTTGTCCCAGAATTTGCGTACCTCCGCACTCGTCGTTATTCAGGGTTTGTTTTTTTTAATTTCAACCTGTTTCACTCTCCCCTTTTTCTGCTTCTTTCCCGCTTACTTGTTAAGAAAACAACCTTTTAAGTGCCTCAACACAAACTTGCTTTATTTTTCCAGAGAAAGATCAAATAGTGTATTTAATAACTACCCCATAGTTTTTACTACTGACCCCGAGTCATCTAGTCTTCTACATGAAGCTGAATCTTGGATCATATACAGTATCATATCGAATTCTTGGTCATTTTCGTTTATTACTAACATCGAAATTCACCAGACATCCAGTGTCGTAAGCATGTATCACTAGTATGTTCGGCTAACACCATTTGACAACAGGAGCTGGCAACAATTTGGTACACTTTCAAGTAACGTCTTTACCGGAAGTAAACATCAGCGTTGAGGATCAGTTTTTTTTTATCTTCTACATTGAAAAAAAAAAACTTGCCTGTCCTGCGTGTTTCCTGCCAGCTATCTGCAGGCCTTATATAGTTGTGAATTACCCGCTAAATCCTCCAATTTCAAAAATTGAAAATTAACTCTGCTAGTCCCTCGCCACTCTATCGTACGTTCGGGTGAGTTACATTCTTTGATGCAGCCCAGTCCAGACCTTCACAGCTAGCTCCCCGCTATTCAAGTACACTTAGTTAACTCAGCCCTCATATTCTTGTGGTAAAGAGGAAGTTCCACGTATCGTCTTCTCCCCCTCCTAACTGTTGCTTTATCCCAAGACGGTTCTTTTCCAGTCCCTACAACCTTAACATTTCCAAGTCTAGAGTCAACCTTTATCTATCCTATATATCATCATAATATGCATGTCTTGCTCACTCCATATACACTCTTACAACAAACTCATTTTGTAACCCTCTAGTTTGAGAGGGTCTTGTGCCTTGCATTAGCTGAACACACCAAAAAAAGAAAACCTACTGTACCTTCACAGACTGCTCAATAAATAACGTTTTCAGTTTTCGTTTCTTTACGTCTTTTTCTTTTAAAGATCGAAACCTAACTGATCCCCAACCTCTAAAGGAGTAGATAGGTTCTCCTATCATCCACTTCACGCCCCTTTCTTAAGCGTTCGGATAGGTGCAGAGGTTTATCCATTGTTTCCATTTTAGGATCAGGTTTTTTCATTCTCTTACACGACCAGTATCTTCTTGCAACTTAGCGGCATTATCGCCTTCCTTGGGGTGAGTTGATTAAAGAAAAAAGACAGAGCGATCGGTTTCGATACCAAAATCTCATTGCCGATTATTTTATCATTTTCCACAAGAGAAGCTGTTTCATATTGATAAAATGATTTTCTGGAATTAATTGGGCAGTGACCTGTTTTGAATGAAATTAAAAAGAGGGGGAAAAAAACAGGAACAAATAACAAATATCAGAAGTTATTTTCAAATTCAAAGACGACATTACAGACGTCGTTTCAATATAACTGAAAGTAGTTCCTCGTTTTAATGACGGTCAGATTTAATTGGTTCCTCGCAGGAGAAAACGATCACTATTATAATTGAAGTATTTTTGCACACTGTATTGATTCTTGGTCGAATCTAATCAAAGCTGATCATTCGATTTACTTGAAACAAATTGACAAATGTATAGAAAAATATCGGTCTTTGTCGAAAAGAAAAATCAATTAAAATCTTTGCGCGCTCTCTCTCTCTCTCTCTCTCAACGTTTTTTTCTAACGTTTTTCAAAGATTTACAAATTTAACCACATATTTAATCACAAATTCATATATATATATATATATATATATATATATATACATACAAACACACACACAGAGGTAAGATGAGAACGAAAAGAGTACAATTGCAACGTTCATAAAATTTAATTTGAGAATTTATAATCGCCTGATGAGATGCGTTGATTCGCATCAAAACACCGCTGCAATTGTGTAGCGTTTTTGACATGATCTTATGTAATACCCTGAAATAAAGTGTGTATATATATATATATATATATATATATATATATATATATATATATATAGATAGATAGATTTTACTTAATAACAATATAACTTAACCGGTTAAAATTAATACAAAACTTACAAGGTTTAAAACTTTATGAATTATTCTAAGTAAAATTTTTCAAAAAAGAAAACAATACTTGTAAAAATTCATTATTCATCGAAAATAAATTGAAAAGATTACTACAATTCACCGACCGACAGTATTTTTTTTAATTGGACTATGTGTGTGAGTTTGTTATATATATATATATATATATATATATATATATCGATTTTCGTAAATACGAACGTCTATACACGACATTATCAGAAAATTAGAGCCGTAACTATAGTAAATTTAAAACTAAAGTACTTAACATTCAATAAAACACTAGAATACTTACTTTTTTAAGATTACTGTGAAGTTAAAAAAAAATGATATAAAAACGCACGTACGTTAGATTTAAGTATTTTTATGGATATATCCTCCGTAGGAAAAATTAGTTTAATTTTTCAAACATCAGGCTGAAAATAGATCTTTCAACATCTCATAAAAATACCGACGTCCGTGTGAAAAAATGTGTTTCTGCGATATTTTAAAGTAAAATGTATATTTGATTAAAATTAGATTGATTAAATTTTAAATCAGCTAATCTTCCGCGAATAAAGTTTCAGAAAAGTATATTTTATTTTTTTAAATAAAGGGAATTATGTTGTGCTGATAGAATTGTAAATATGGCTAAAATCAGCGATTTTTAGCGATTAAAAAGTAATTTGAATCAATTTAAATTCGTTTTGAAATTGATTTCGCTCAATGGACATTTAATCAACCAGCTTGAAATTAAAACTAAAATAAAAGCCTGAAGAAAGTTTTTTTTTTTTTTTTTTTTTTGAAAATTAATTTTAAACTTTAGGAATGGCTTTTCTTTGGAGATATATAATGTGTGTGTGGAGACGTTCGCGTTCAAAATTTTAATCGTTTTTGAAATTGTATTTTAAGACTGCTCTTTGCTGTATTGTCGACAATATTTAATTATTTGGTGGTAATTAGGGTCATCTTTTTTAATGTCTATACATGGTACTCTTCTTACAGAGGTGTATATATATATATATATATATATATATACTGTCATCCACAGACAGACTGTTTCGCTGTATTACAGCTCATCAGTGTGGCTAGACGCCCGGTTGCCTCTAGCTAGTATCGAAACCTGACTGAATTTGCGTCAGTCGGAGATTCTACCACTAAGCCGTTGGAAGGTGTGCTACAGTTATGGGATAAAGTGCTCAGATAGTTTATGTTAATATAAAAATGATATTGGCATGACAAAAACATGCCTCCTGAAATTTTCTCCACACGTCATAATGGTGGAGGGTCCCTAATGGTATGGGGTGCCTTTTCTTACAGGGGAACAATGGAACTCCAGGTGGTGCAGAGTTGTCAGACAGCGACTGTTTATGTTAGCATGCTACAAAAAGCGTCATTGGTAACAGAGGGCCATCGTTTGTGTGGGGATGGATGGTTATTCCAACAGGATAATGCTGCAATCCACGCTGCATGCTTGACCTTTCTACAAGAAAATGGGGTCCATTTCTTGAGACATCCTGCAGGCTCACTGGACTTGAACCCAATTGAAAATGTTTGGGGATGGATGGCAAGAGAGGTTTATACTTCGTGAAGCTATCTTCAGAAGCTGGAGCAATATTCCTCGCAGCTTAATGGAAACACTAATTTCTAGCATGTGCCAAAGAATTTTTGAAGTCACCAAAACCCGTGGAGGTTGAACTCATTATTAAATTTGGTTGTTGAATGTTTTCATACACTTTTCGTACAATTTCATAGAATTTTTGTCCCTGGTCTTAGAATTTTGATCAAGTGTAATACGCCTCATTTTATAAAAATGTCAATTTCTCAATAAAATGTTCGGATTATAACTTTTTGTCTACATTACCTTTTAGATTATAAAATTGGTAACCTTATGAAAAACAGTCTTTTTAAAAAAAAAATTTCAAGTGGTTTTAAATTTTTCATCAGGAGTGTATGTATTAATTTTTCACTATTACGTGTGAGCCGTGTGCCTTCGGGACGTGGACAGTCGTGGCTCTTCACAACTTCTTGTTTCTTGTTGCTCTTGACTCTTCATCATCTGTCCTTGTCTTTGTTTTTCCATCCACTCACAAATATGCATTAGTTGACTTGCTCACTGTTTTTGCATACCCCTCACCACGATGCGTCTTGTGCGAATTAAATTCCTCATCCATTCTTTGTATATGTATTAGGTTGGTGCAAAAATAATGACGTAATAATGTCGTTTTTTAACGTATTTTTAACGTCAAAAAACGACATTGTTACGTCATTATTTTTGCACCAACCTAATATCTGTCGTTTTTAAATGCACTTAATTCAGTGGAGAATATTAATGGCATTCCTCGAACATTTATTATACAACGAAAATTTCAGATTAAAAATTCAATTAATAACCATGTAAGAGGCCAAGGATTTATTAACCCACCTGTGTGTGTGTATGTGTGTGTTCGATATAACGATTGACCTCACGTACTAGCGAAAATCGAATTAAGCTAAAAACCGTCCAATGCCCAGCGGCGGATTTCAATATCATTTTCATTGATACCCCCACCCAGCGGAACATTAAGTCTCGGTTTCCCGTATTGAATTACTGGCTTAGTCTCCCTAGCCAAAGACACAAGACCACACGGGTTCATCGTTTCGATCAATTACAGCCATTACTCCTATGCTGCTTCAAAGAATTGACTTTCTCTATTCCTGGTGCTTCATATGAATACCTTTTATCAGGTTACGCTTTTCATATTCTCCGTATTTATAATGAGACCATTAATAAACTGACGCACCTCTACCTTTGTCTATATACTATTATAAGTATGTACATGTAACTGATTATATATATATATATATATAAGTGAACATTGAAGTCAACACTCAGAGGCGACAGGCTGTTTCATGCTGGTCGCAATTGTCAAGCCTCCTGACGATTACGTCCAGCATGAAACAGCCTGTCGCCTCTGAGTGTTGACTTCAACGTTCACTTTTATATTTATATTTACATACGCTCTATCTCTGACATTGAGCACTTTATCACATAAATATAGCACACCTTAAAACTATATTTCTTCACATGTATATATATATATATATATATATATATAATCCGGTGTTCTTAATATTTTTATTTTTACAAAACAGTGCTCAATGCAAATATACAGAGATATGTTTAATTAAAAAAAAAAACTGATAAATTAAAAATACATATTTATATTTGATATTCAATTCATTTTTAAATAATTTAAGTAATTCTATTACATTTAATTTTTTGAAACATGTATAGTCTATTAGTAATTAAAATTAAGAATAATATTTTAAAATTCTAGTTCAATACGACGTATTCATATACAAACTACCGTGTTAGGAAAAATCTTTATGTATACAAGTACACATTTAACGGCGAAACAAAAGTGCCGGAAACCAGACGACATGCGTTGAACGGATGTCATCATTCTTTGAAAAAGGCACCTCTACCCTACCTTGACTTAACCTCTTTTCGAAAGTAACTCATAATTTGATACAATAGTTGTCAGTGAAAATGAATACCCTGCCGCTCCTTGTTAAAATGATTGAATTTCCCCGTATCCTTAGAAACTAATATTATGAATGCATGTGCTTATAAAACTCAGTAAATTTCAAAATAAATTACTCCAAAATTCGCTTGAAAATGAAACAGAACTACGGACTGAATTTGAAGTTTTTAGCTTCTATTTTTGAAACATGGTAATTCTTGTGTAGCGATGGAACTATATTTTTAAATTAGTAAATTTATAATATATATAAGAGAACCACTCTTGATATGAACAAAAATGAACTAATATCGCATATAGATAATGAAAACACTTAGATACGAACAGAGACAGAGACGACTGGTTTGTTTTTTAACGGTTTATCAACCCGTGGTGGATTATTTAAAACACGAAACATATTTTCGATTGTAAGGCTAATTCTGTTCTTTCGAGTGAATACTGAATTAACAATATTTGAGAATAACAATGTTTTTTCCAGATACAAGTCCTACCATTTAGTTCATAGTTAGGGGTTTCTCAAGGGTAATTGCGCGCAAAATTTTTTTGGCCCATATACCTAATAGGAGATGAATATGATTTTGATCTCCTGAAAGACCTTCGCTTTCTCTGTTCTTGACGCTTCGTATGAATACATTTATCTGGTTACTCTTTTTAGATTTTCTGTATTTATAACGAGCACTTTAAAAAACTGTGCAGCTCTAAATTTGTTTATATACAATTATAAGCATGTATATCTAAATAATAATTCAAAAATTTATTTATATATGTGTGTGCATATATATATATATATATATATATATATATATATATATATATATATAATCACTTACATCTCTTTATATATTTTAAGGTTGTTTTTGAATATAACTTTGTATTTCTAAGTATAACTGTATTTTTAAATATAATTTGTTTTTAGATATTACTTATTTTTAAATATAACTTTTTTATTTTATTTCTTTATATTTTTATTTTTAAATATATAAATTTTTTATCTTATATTTTTATTCTGATTTTTAATATATTTTATTTTTAAATATAATCTATTTATTTTGTATTAAATATGACTTATTTTTAAATATAAATTGTTTTTGGAATATGACTTTTTGCGTCCAAGTATGATTTTGTATTTTTAAATATAACGTTATCCATATATTTTAAAGTTTTTTTTAACCCCTTTTTATTCCTGTCTTAGTTTTAAATTAACATTTCATTCTTCATATAAACCCAGTTTAATGTCGTAAGGTTAATAGCCTGGTTTAATTTTGTAAAATCTCTTCCCTTTAAGACAAATACCTTCCAACTTCCACTGATCGCTCCTTCGTGCCTTTCGTCTGACTGAGACATTGAAATGGATAAATCTTGTATTATTTTTTCTACGTCTATTTTTTTTCCGACACGAACTCAGTCTATACCGGGTTTGAATAAGACTGACAAATTATATTTTCGTCAGTCGAAATAAGCTTATTTGAGGTGATTTGGGATTTTATTTTGTCTTAATTTTTACTCTAGGATCCACTTGGATTATGTACCAATGGATTTATTACCTTTACACTATATATATATATATATATATATATATATATATATATATATATATATATGGTGTATCAAAAATCATAACATAGATAGATAGATAGACACGAATAATATATCATGATCAGCAGTTTGAACAACATCAGTATGCTCAACCCCTCGGTCACGATGGCTTATGACTTCATGTTAGCACAAGTATCAACCGAATAGTTATTTCTACCAAATTTCACTCGCAGTGCTTTTGCTCAACCTGTGGTTCTGATTTACAGGTATTTCCCAACGA
>OZ010602.1:36731612-36744112 GCA_963932145.1 Acanthosepion lycidas | reverse complement strand
ATATAGTGAAACGAATGCAGCTTCCATTCTCTTATAGGGTAGAGATTTTCTGTTAGGATACGACCAAGCTTAAAATTAGGGAATTTAAAAAATAAATAAATACGTATCTTAATATAATGAATCCAGTGCAAATACGCATTAGCTCCATTTATAGCGTTGTTTTCTGTTAAAAAGAGGATAGCAAGTGAGGCGGAATGATTGCGAGGCAATTAAAGGTTTAGAAACAGTTTAAAAAATTCATATGCCAAACATAAATGTTTCCAAAATTTTAAGTATTATTATGGATTACTTATAATTGCATACATGAGTCCCAGGATAAATAGTTATAAATAATTATTGACCGGTTTTATTTTTGCATTATAGCGTCCGAAAGCAGATGCTACACTTTGATCCCAACCAGATGGCCATGGAGCGAAGAAGAGTTTAGCTCAAGTAGCACTCGTTGTTTGGTCAATAAATGATGAATATTTCCTTATAAGGAGACGGCTAATATTACGGTTAGAATTATTTAACAGAATATTACTTTTACCATTATTAACAGAATATTACCGTTACAATTATTAATAGACTGTTACCGTTACCATTTTTAACAGAAAACGATGTTCTCAATGGAACTAACGCGTATTTGCACTGGCTTCATTATATCAAGATACTTTTTTAAATTCCTACTTTTAAGCTTTGATGTATCCAAACAGAAATGTTCTACCCTGTAAGAGAATCGATGATGCATTAGTTTCATTATATTAAGATCGAAATAAATTAGAAGTTGACTAAATGAAAATATACGATTATCATTAAATAAGTAAATAAAATCTATAATCAGGCGGACCATATGCAGATGAGATGTTAGTAAGTAAATTAAAAAAAGAAATATCGGCTTCGATAATATGCAACAAAAAAAAAAGCTAGTTCTCTCGGAGAAATCCAGCGAAATAATTGATTTTTTGCATATTTCCCGGCGTCGATCTTTCTCGATTGTAACCATTTGTATTCAGGTACATGATGTGGAGAAGTGTCAGTAGGGTGAATCGAGAAGATGGTAGTTTACAGGTTCGATACGGGAATCTTGTCAAACGAACTCCAGTGTCGTGTGAACGCATTTAAAACCCGGAGGGTAAGGCAATTATGATCTGCGCTTGACACCGCTGTATTGTTCATTGTTCATAAACGCCCTTGCTGACAGGTCCATTCGCACTGTGAACGATGCATGATACAGGCAGGTTTTTCTTTTTCCTTCTACTTTTTTTTTATTTTGTTCTATTCCAAACTAGATCCTCTCTGTCCCTCTTTTGTCTGTCTTTATCTCTATCGTTATTTTTCTTTACCCCTTTTCAACAGCTTTCAATCTTACTTTACGATCTCACAGTGGTTCCCCTAAATTGTTTTTTTTTTTTTTTTTTTTCTGGGCCGCATTTCCAGAATGAAAATTTGCTAGCGCCTCGCCAAATTCTCTGTGATAAAAAGGACATTTAAAAATAAAGAAAACAACTACTAATACTGCGCTAAATGTAATATATAACACAGATAACTTGTAATATAATTAAAGTACACAAATTTAATGAAAAGTATGTTTTTGACGAGTGATCTTCTTTATATCCGACCTGATTTGAGATATTAGGTTGGTGCAAAAATAATATCGTTTTTTGACGTTAAAAAATACGTCAAAAAACGATATTATTTTTGCACCAACCTAATAACAAACTCTTGTCTCTTCATCAGCACAAAGAAGCCTTTCACTTTTTTTGGTTTTTGATATTTGTCAGAACTGAAAAGCAGCCCTACGGATGGAGTTTTAAAGGGAGATAACCACCGATTTGAAGTCGAAACATTATTATTGATAACTCTCTCCTCCAATTTGCAGACCCTAGTTACTATATTCTTAATACTTGCTATAATGCAAAAATATCACAATTCAACAGTCAATAATTATTTCTAACTATTTATACTGGGGCTCATATATACAATTATAAGAAATCCATGATAATACTTTAAATTCTGAAAATATTTATTTTTGACATATGAATTTTTGAAACTGTTTCTAAATCTTTGATTGTCTTTCAACCATTCCGTCTCACCGGCTCTCCTCTTCCGACGCACATATGAGGTGCGCTGTACCGTTTGCGAATCACTAGACTAGGGCAACGCCTTACTGTTTACTTTACTAAAGCTCACCATTAGATATCATTTATAAACTGCCGTCTAAATTACGCAAAAATGAAAATAGCACTGATAACAGATATATTTAACAAATTAACATAAAAATATCTTGAAATGCTAAAAAGTAAATTTATTCAATAAAATCGCCATTGGCTTCAACCACAGCCTCCAGACGACATCAAAATCTCCTACAACTCTTCTGGGCGGTCTCTTTGTTTAAGTTGGTGAATGCTACCATAATCCTTGCCTTAAGTTCATCTTTGGTATTATAAGGAGTTTTGTTGGTCTCTCGCTCAACTGCGCTTCATATATAATAATCAAGGGGGTTGTGCAACCTGGCGAGGTAGGTGAGCATATGTAAGGGGTAGTGTGGTCGCAGAAATTGTCTGACGGCCATGACTGGGTTCTCTTGCTTGTGTAGCATGGTGTAGAGTCCTGTTGCCAGATATAGGGTCTTCCAGCAGCCACCCTCTTGCTTCAGGGTAGCACTATCTCCTCAAGGCACTTGATGTAGGCCTCCGTGTTGTGTCTGAGGCCTTCATCAACAAATTTTTGAGTTCTTTTATTATCAGAACGATCAGAGAGTTTTCCGGGCTGCCTTACCATCGTAATCACCATTCGACTCATCTAACTCTTCTGAATCCTCTGCACAGGAGAGACAGAGAGAGAAAATAACAAGAATTAAGAAGACAGAAGATAACGCCTGCTGACAGGTGATGACTTGCAATTTGTCTCTGGGGCTATTTTAGTTTATTCGCCCCCTGATCTTCCAATAGCTTGTGCCAGACTTAATAAAAGTTAATAAATTACTTATATGTGATAGTCAGCAAGCTAGTTTCTCAGATCATTCTCCAGTCGAGAAAGTTCGTTCCATGCTGACTGTTTCACCACTACGAGACGTGGCCATGCTAAACCAGGCAAATCAGTGTAATCTCGTGCAATACGGAGTGAGACTTTACAGTTTGGTCTTGTAGGCCAATTTACGAGGGAAGTGAGCTCAATCCATTGTGAACTTAGCCCAGACAAAGCAAGGCTTAATAATAAACACATCTTTCATGTACTATGTTCCTTTAGAACGTAGGTGATCATGGCTCTCCATAAAATCCAGTCTTTTGTTAATCTAAATAACTTTTGACTGTCATCCATCTTTGTCCCTATTCTGTAATTATTACTCATTAACTTACTCCTAGTTACTCCTAATTGCTCATATATTTATACTCTTAACCAAACCCCAACGCTTTCTCTTGCGGCCCTTGTTACGTATGTTATAGAACGGATCTTTCAGTACCTATTTTTATACAGTATTCTTCTCTGTGCCGTGTTCGAATTCCAGTCGAGTTCGTTACATTCATTCACGCGCAAATACCCTTAGGAAAGATATGAATTCCTCTCTTCTCCCCCTCCTCATCTATAGGTTAAACAATAGGATATGTTTCTAGAAAAGAATCATTGTTGTCTCCCCAAATTGTTAATGCAATATTCACCCCCTCCCCTGTACAAAAATGAATTATTCCTACAATCTTACAATCAAAAATAAGTTTTGACTTTTAATAACCCACAAACGCTTGATAAGACGTTAAAAAGAAGAGAAAAAACAACAACAAAAAAACAACAAATCAATCATTTGAAAGACTAGCGTTAATAAATTTAAAATATATTTTCTTCTTCGTGGCCCGATTTCGACAGACTTGTTAAAATTACACTTAAATCGCTACTTTAAAAAATACTAACAGTTTATTTAAGCCGTGATATCACAGGTAGAATTTTTCAAAAGCAAAAGCTTTATTCACTGTAATGATTGTTTTTGTGAGTACAGTGGCTGTTAATGATTAAGTATAACTCAAGACTAAAACAGTATTTAATTACAACGGCAAACAGATACTTAACAAGAACAAAGAAATAAAAGTCAACCAAAGATAATTAACCATTTCAGTGAATACTTTGTTAATTGCGCGGCTCGACTTAACGTCTGGTAAATCCTAAATTAAAATCCAAATCATCGACGCACACTAATTCGACTGGATAGTTCCACTCAATAGTCACTGCATTCAGTAGCCTGACATCGCTATTTATACACCTGGAGGAAAACCTATTCATAAGTCCAGAGTGTCACGCTCGAACCTCGGTGTCGTTAGTTACTAATTTTTTTTTTTTCTTATATGACATATGTATAATGTGAGACAATTCTGACGTTACAAGAAAAAATGCAACAACAATACCGCTACTCGGCCACACACTCAAAAAGTAAGGGTCCCATACATCAATTTTCGCAACTGTGCACCACACAACCACTCGTTCGCTGTGTAGAGGTCTCTCACGAAGCTGTCTAGGGTTATTTTCCGATTGGTATAAAAAAAATTCTGTTTATGAGAGATAACAGTGAGCTTCATTACTTGTGAGAAGAACAGCATTTGCAGGAATATTTTGAAGGATATTATCGCTGCATGACATGTGACTATCTTCCATTTTCTGAACAACTATTAATTTATATGGATGGAACTTCAGACCGCTGTATAAAATTCTTCTGACTTCTCGAACAGAAAATCCCAAAGCAGAAGCAACTTGATGGACTGAACGTGCAGAAGATTGCATAGCAGACTGTCTCGCAGCCTTGAACATTTTCTGGAGTTCCAGATGTCTTTATTTGTAAGCTCTGAACATGTGGTCCTGAAATGTTCAACTCATAGCAGTATCGATTTTCGATCAAGAACGGCATCATTTCGTCGTAGCATGAAATGATCACGAAATCTCTGTTGCAATTACAGATTCATACAGTTATGTGTCATTCGTGATACGCGTTTAGGCGATCATGACTGACGAGGCAGATTTTTTTTCCCCACAGTAGGTTGCCATTTCTTTCTGCGGTAGATCAGTTGCCATCCAAGGCTATAGAATCTGGTCTGTCCTGCTATTTACCCATAGCTGGGAGAATAAGAGGATTAATAGCACGTAAGTGAATGTAATGGATTCGACTGGAATTTGAACTCGGCCCTTCTATTCCTCAAACCAAGCCGCTATCCATTATTCCACCGTGACTCAATTACAGATTCACCAGTCTTAAAAGAAAAGAAAAAGTTTCACTAGCAAACGCACGGTGTGCACGGTCCAAGCCATGGTGGTAGATTATGGTATCTGAAGAAAATGGTAAGATATAGGCTAGAAAAAGACATCATTGCCATTTGCTTAAGTTCATTAACACTGCACAGGTGAGAATTTAAGGTATGGGAAGTTTTTCTGCTGCACTCTTTATAATAATACTAACAAAAAATGTTCAATATAGCCGTTGAAAACGCATCAGTTACCATCAAAATACATCGAAAATGTAAGAAAAGCAAACTGTGGAATGAGATATCTGTTAATTAGTCGAAGGATGATATACCTCCAGAAGGAAATTTTTCAGTATTATGGTCCACGGTAGGGATCGGCAACTTGTTGCTGTCTATGTGCCGACTTAGGGTTTAAAAATAATTCAGTGTGCCAACAGCAGACGTATTTTTATACAAGTCAAGGTCAATATACCTGTTCTACAATATATTTTATATAGTAATATATACAATAATATGTAAACCAAATTAATAGAAAGAAACTTTCTTTCTTTATTCGATCTCTGTCTGTCTCTTTCTTTATTTCTTCTCCTTTCTTTATTTCTTCTCCTTTCTTTCTTTCTTTCTTCTTTCTTTCTTTCTTTCTTTCTTCTCTCTCTCGTTGTCTCTCTTTCTTTTTCTTTCTTTCTTCTCGATTTCTTTCTTTCTTCTCTGTCTTTCTTTCTTTCTTTCTTCTCTGTCTTTCTTTCTTTCTTTCTTCTCTGTCTTTCTTTCTTTCTTTCTTCTCTGTCTTTCTTTCTTTCTTTCTTCTCTGTCTTTCTTTCTTTCTTTCTTCTCTGTCTTTCTTTCTTTCTTTCTTCTCTGGCTTTCTTTCTTTCTTTCTTCTCTCTCTTCTCTCTCTGTCTCTTTTTCTTTCTTTTTTTCTTTCTTTCTCTATCTCTTCTCTCTCTGTGTCCTTCTTTCTTTCTTTTTTCTTTCTTTTTTCTCTCTCTCTTTCCTTCTCTCCGATGTGCGGATTGTGTAATGAAGGGGTCGGCAACGTTTTGCTATGTGCCGACTTAGATTTTTAAAATCATCCAATGTGCCAACAGCAGACGTATTTTCATGCAAGTCAAGGTCAATATACCTGTTCTACAATATATTTTAAATAGTAATATATACAATATGTAAACCAATATTGATAGAAATAAACTGTTTAAAGTTTTTTTAAGTGTTTATTATTAATGGCAGTCCAACAAATTAGCGGCTTTAAAACAGGTAAATATCTCTGCGTTGGTTCGGACTTCGTGATGTAATTTAGGGCTGCGTCCCATTGGAAACTGCTTGGCGTGCCACGTATGGCACACACACATGCCGTAGGTTGCCGACCCCTGGTCTAAACAATAGCATATAATTAAGAGCTTTTAACCATGAACTAATGCATATTCATATAAAATGAGTAAAACCATCCACTAATCGCCCGACAGATCCTAATGAGTGGCATGATTCCTAAAATAAAAAAAAAGAAAAACACGTATAGCCAGATTTGATAAGTTAAATCGGGTCCCATCTGAGAGACCTCTTGCTGCTTTCTATCAGCATGGTTGATGCTAACCTCCAGGAGAGTGAATCATTCCACCCTCTCATGAAGCGTAAGAATTATATTGAAACAATCACTATGTCTCCTTCTAGGAAAATTGGTTCACTACGTCGTACTAGACATTTTTTTCTCTCCACAATCTATCTTGCATATTTGTAAGTCTAGCCTTCGTCCATGCAATTATATTCCTGCCACATCTGGTCTGGTGCCCCTGCTATATATGTAGAGATCATTGATAAAATCAAAGAAGAATCTGCAGTGTTATTCGTACTGGCCTGGCATCTCGGCTTCAGTTACTTTCTCACCGCCATAACATATCTTCCCTATGCCTTTTCTATAAATACTTTTTATGTTGTTCTGGTGTACTTTCCTCTATGTTACATAGAATTAATTTAATCGCAGTACTAAATTGGCGGCAAGGTCTCATCTTTTTACAGTTGGAATGTAACCGTAAGTTCTATGCTAGCAGTTTCTTCCACTGCACATCACGCTTGTGGAACACTCTACCGGCTTCTAACTTCCCAGTCAATTTGCATCTTCAAAAATTTAAATTCTGTGTCAACTGTTATCTTCTGTCTTCTTGTTCTTTTAATGTTCTCTCTAAAGTTTTCTTTTTCCAATATTCTCTCACACTCAGTAACCTCCTTCAGTTTTAGTGGGTTCATTGTCTTGACAAGTGTGAAATGATTTTAAAAAAATCTTCAACCTCTAATTTGATGAATATACTTGAATCAGGGGTGTCAGTTTCTCAAATTCAGGTTGGAAGGCACTTAGTAGAAGCCTTAGATCCGCGTCTAGAGTAATTTTCAGAACAACAACGACGGCTATATCGTTACATTTGTTCTTCTTCTGACGTTGGTCGTCATGGCTCGCCACAATTTCCTATCCTTTGTAGTCCTGTTATTTTTTTACTCAAACTCACTAAGTATGTTATGCGATTTCTTCTGTTCCTCTTGTCTTTAGTCTGTCCCGTAAGTATCAAATTTTCCAAGCCCTCTTTCCACATTATGTGCCCTCGAAATTTAGAGTGTCTCTTTCTGGTGTTAGATGTAAGGGTTCGTTTTGTTTCCATTTTCTCTAAAACTTAGTCGTTGCTCACATGCTCAATCCATGAAATTCTCAGCATCATTCTGTAGAACTATATTTCTGTTGTTTCAAGTTTTTCTTCATCTGCTATATAGAAGGACTGATAATAATCTTATTCTGGTTCTTTATACTTCGCTTAACTTTTAAAAGGCATCTTTCACTATCCCAATGTCCCTTGGATTTTAGTGTTGCATTTTCTGTCCCCTGTTAAAATATTTCCCAGACATTTAAATTGTTGTACTTGTTTTATATTGTTATCTCCAATTTGTAATTTGCATGTTCGGCTGTTCCTTTTCTAACAATCTGTCTTCTTGCAATTGGTGTTTCGTCCTTCCTTTCATTACCGTCTGTAGGGATTCTTGTGGTTTCCTTTCCCGGTCTGCCATTAACACTGTGTCATCTGCATATCTGATATTGTTAAGATTGTGGCTGCCATTAATGAATCTTGGTAGGTCTTCTAATTCTCTCAGAATCGTCTCATTGTATAAGTTGAATAAGTCGCTACAATTACAAACTTAAGAATATTGGTCCCTTTGGACATCGACTGCCTGATCAGGCTATTGTTTGGCCGGTCCTACACAGATAACGTCAGCAAATATGATTAAACGTTCAGACATTTAACTTCGGCCAACAAAATAAATTACATCCATGTAATTGTGTATAACTTTATATACTTTATTAACTTCATTAAGTGTCACTCAGATTTTGTCATGTATTTCAGGAAATTAAAAATTATTTGGTTCTATGCCACCCTTCTGGCATCTACCACTAGCCTCTCTTCTGCTGGCTCACTTGAAAACTATATATATATATATATATTAAAAGCCTGCACGGATTACGGCTTTTAAACTAGTCATAAATAAAACACTTCCATCAACATATTGATAAAACCGTCAAAAAATACTAATAGGTCAATATTTTGTAACGAAATGGGATCCTATGTCACAATTTTCTTTTTATTTTTGTCATAAGATTTTTGAAGACGAGAAAGACTGATCCGAGCAAAAATACCAGGCAACGGTATTTATTTTTTTATTTTTGTCCTTACCTACACAAATACGACACGTTTGATGGAGGTTCTATCTGTGTAAGAGTTGCGAAAAGGAAGAGTTACATAGTTTCTGTGGTTAAAAACAATGGTTTTTTGATTGATTGAGTGTTTTCTAAGATGTTGCAGGTTATTTAAAGCCAGAAAATATTTTTAAAATGTAATTTTTTTTAGAGATCATAATGATTTAGTGATACAAGTTTTACTAATTAATCCATAGTTGGGGGAGAAGAGGTAGAGGTATTTGCGCGTCAGTGAACCCAACTGGAATTGGAACTCGGCTCCCCGATTAACAATTCCAAGCCATTATCCATTACTCCATCCTCCCATTCAAGCTTACAGCATCCGGTATTCCCAAGTGGTCACCCATTTCGATACTGACCAGACCCGACGTTAACTTCGGTGACCGTACGGGAACTGGTGTTCCAACGTGATATCGCCGTAAACCGACAAGTTCATGGGGAGGTATCACTCCGAGATAGGAATCCTCATGATTAAGATTCTTAGGAAAATATTTTAGAAGATATTGTCTCCAGAAAAATGTTTCTGTGGCACAGGCAGCGGTATTGTCGGACGTTGACAAAAGTGCATTCTCTCACACAAAACCTACAATGATTAGACATCTATTTTTTTTTCTGTCACGCTTTTCATTTTTAAATGCTATTCTTATAAAACGCCATTATTTTCTAGACAACCTAATTTATTGATGTGAACATATATGTGCCAAATATGAAATCGAAATGCAGCTTTTTTTTTTTTTTTTGCTTTTGATTTTCTTTTTCAATTTCCTCTGTTTCTCTCGATTTAACAAGATGCATATATAAAACGGAAGATAATCTCGGATTGAGGAATCGGAGAGCCGAGTTCGAATCCAACCAGATCCATTACATTCACTTACGTGCGTGAAGAAAAGGAAAGAGGAAGAGAGAAGGGGTTACTTACGGACGGGTTGCTTCAGCCTCGGGGGAATTGTGTCCAGCTAAACTGGAACCAAATGAACAACTGATATTTATGATCTTGGTAGGAGGAGGATTGTGGGAAGCAGTTAGCCTCCTTATAAAAATCGTCCTCCGTACTCTCACGAGACCTATCTTCTCTATCAGCCGACGCGTGACTGGTTAATTGTCGTGCTGAAGGATTATTACTTCTTTTTCTTCTCTGTTACTAGACCTAGTTGGAGCGGGTCGCAAGAGGACTCCTTTTGCAACCCTTACCAGGCTGTCGCTGCTCTCTTCTGGGTTTTCCCCACTTTTACTGCGTCGAAAGTTGTTTTTTTTTTTGTTTTTTTTCGACACGTGCTAATAACCTGAGGAAGGGTATGAATCATCTTCTTCTCACCCCCAGCTATGGATAAATTGCTGGACATACTCGTTTTTATAGCCTTGGCTGACAATCGGTCTAGGAGAAGGAAAAATTCTGAATTCAAAACCGGCCTGGACAGTGTTGGGCCGCATCAGGCTATCTTGTCTGGTTGCAGGACACATGTTACTCCTTTTTGTTTTAATCCATTTATGGCAGCCATCCCCAAAATAGGAAGGTGGTCATTAATGGGTTAATTTTAATGCATATCCTGCTGGAAGAACGACATCAAATGAAAAATGATGTCTGTTTTATTCATAATTAAAACTTTTGATCTGGAACTTTGATTTCAATTAAATGGCTCGTTCTCATTTCAAAGTTCGGACGATTTTTTTATTTTATTTTTTTCAGCCTCTAAGAAAGATTCTGGTTTGTGCAAATAGCATGGCTTTGTAGGATAAAATCTCCTTTCTTTTTCTGTCACGTATCTAGAGATTTTTGACAGAATCTGCAATATTATCGGTCCTGACGTGGAATATCGGCTTCACTCACTTTCCCGCAGTCGTAACTTAGATTACCTGCACCATTTCTATGAATGGTAAATGTTCTGATAAACTTTCCTCTTTGGTACCAAAATTTTACAAACTGAAACGTAGTACTAGATTGGCAGTTAGGTCTCATCTGTTGAATTTTTTTGATATAACCATAAGTTCTATGCTAACAGTTTCTTCTTCTTCGCAGTTTTAGCTTGTGGAAATCTCTTCCAGCTTCTTGATTTCCTGTCAACTACGGTCTTCAAAAATGTAAATGCAATGCCAAACGCCATCTTCTGTCTCTTTAAATCCTTTTTTCTTTTATTGTTCTTGCTCCTTAATGTTTTATTTTTCTTATATTCATTCACGTTCAGTAACCCCTGCATCTTAGTGGCTTTGTTGCCTTGCTTGGAGTGAAATAGAAAAAAAATTATATACGTTTCTTTCAATTTCGATAAGCGCTTGTGTCAGTGGCTTTCTTGCCTTACTCAGAATGAAATATATTATGAAATGGAATAAGTCTGACAATTATTTAGATTTATTTTTTTGTTCACTATTTACATTATTCGAACTACTGTCCTCGTCTTTGTCGCCATATTTATCAACACGTTTCGGCCGTTGTACGCTCCGGCCTTCTTCAGATGGCTGGAATGTCGAACTGAAAATTCGTAAATTTAAGGAATCAGCACATATGCTAGGCCACAAAAATCTCCTGAGCCGGCCAAGCATAGAAATGAATACAATATAGGAATCAGTAATAAGGAGTGCCAGAGAAAAGCGGTAATAATAATAACATTTGCAATATGAGCTCTGGTAAAAACATGTATGATAACAGCAACAATTGCAATATTAGCACTGGTAAAAGTTGTTTAAGATATTACGTTTATAATAGCCAGAAATTCATACACAGATGTCTTCAAGCACACATGGCACAGTGGATAAAGGCGTTAGTTAGTAATAGGACCCAAAGAGTGTGAATTCAATGCCTTGTTAAGGCGTTGGAGAACTCTCAGAGGTGAATTAACAGGAGATAACTGACATCCACTAGACATGGTATGTAGAACTAGAACAGTCTACTCCAGCGAGCGAAATAAGGGGTTCAGTTCGACATTCCAACCACCTGAAGAAGGCCGGAGCGTACAACGGCCGAAACGTTGTGATAAATATGGCAACAAAGATGAGGATGATAGTCCAGATAATGTAAATAGTGTACATAATACCTCATCTCAGAAATATTGACAGATATGTTTTGTTTATAAGTTATTTTTTTTATAAATGCTTTGTGTATAATACGCAGTATTAACAACATTTACCGGCCCGAATTTTACGTTAAGATACGCTTTGATCAGATATAAGCGTTTGAGAGAAATCATGGAAGTTTGTAGTTCGAAAACATTAATTTAAACTTTCTAATCAGCCGCTTCCTCTGTAGCTAAGTGTTATAGCGCGCCAGGCTATATGGCAGTTCTGTGTAGGATACAGGTTCAATTCCTTTCGGTGGACATATTTTCTTTGCGATTTCTCAGACACTCGGGCCGGTATATGCTAATACCGTTTATTCTAAACAGAGCGTTTACTTAAATATTTGTATCTATAAAAATAACGATTAATTAAGTCTGATAATTATTTTAATATATTTTTTGTTTATACGTTATTTTATATATACAAATATTTAAGTAAATGCTCTGTTTATAATAAACAATATTAACATTTACCGGCCTGAATGTCCGAGAAATATTGTAGAAAATGTCCCC
>OZ010602.1:36629112-36724112 GCA_963932145.1 Acanthosepion lycidas | reverse complement strand
GTTGGAAAACAGCAATAAGAGAGAGAGGGTAGAAGAATGAAATTGTTTGGGAGGAGGTTAGAAAGAACGGAGAGGGTTTGAGGATTAAAGTAGGAGTTTGAGCAGAAGTACACGTAAGAGAATGGCATGAATAGACTGAATGTGGTCGTAGGAAGATAGTAAAGAGGAAGAAAACAGTAAGAATTTCTCCAGAAGGGAGAAATGGTTGAGAAATGGGTTGGAAGGAGAAAATTAAGAAAGGGAGGGGGTCAGACGAAATTATAGAGTGGGGAAATATATTCAAAGAAGGAGAGGGTGAGCAACTGAGACGAGAAAGAGGAACCAGAGTCGAGAGAAGTGGAAAGAAAAAGGTGAAAGTATTTAAAAAAAAAAAAAAAAAAAAAATAGAAGATCGGTGATATTGACGAGGGTTTTCGTCTTCGTCATATCCGGTGTCTCCACAAAAAGTAGAAGGCCATGGCTCTCCACATCTTCCTGTCCCTTCTAGCTCTTTATATATTTTGTCTTTTTTGTTATTTCTCAAAAAAAACTCAAGCTCGTTAAGTTTTTATGGTAATTTTCTAAGCGTAGGAGGTACGGTGGAGTACTAGATTGTGGCTCGGATTGAGGAATTGGATACCTGATTTCGAATCCGTTACATTCATTTACGTGCTAATACTCTTGGGAAAGGTATGGATCCTCTTCTTCTCTCCCCCCCACTTATGGGTAAATAGCAGGACAGACCGGGTTCTGTAGCCTTGGATGGAAACTGGTCTACCACAGTAAGAAACGGCAACCTACTGCGGGAAAAAATTCTGCCTCGTCAGTCATGTATCGAAAGCTACATGATCGCCTAATCAGCTTAGATGTGTCACAAGACCGAAAGTGTGGAGTTTCCAGTAAGGATTGAACTCAAGACATAGTCGTAATTGATCACTTGCTAAGTATGTTATGCATTGTTTTTCTCTGTCCCTCTTGTCTTCCATCTGTCTTGTGAGTATCAGTTTTGCTAAACCGTTTTCCTCATTATGTGTCCTAGAAGTTTCAGTCGTCTCTTCCTGGTGTTAAGTATAAGTTTCCTTTTTGTTTCCATTTTTTTCTCTTAAAACTTTGTTGTTGCTCACATGTTCACTCTGTGGTATCCTCAACATTCTTCTGATTAACCACATTTCTGTTGCTTCAAGTCTCTTCTTCATCTTTGAGGAAATTGTCCAGCATTCATATAGGAGGACTGATATGACATAAGTTTATTACTATTTTCTTTGTTCCTAACAAAGTTTTTTTTTCTGTTCTTCAATACTCAGCTTAGTTTTTGAAATGCATCTTAGACTATCTCAGTTGTGCCTTCAGATTTCAATGTGGCACTGTCCTCTCTTAAAACACTACCCAGATATTTAAGTTTTTGTACTTGTTTAGTTCACTCGCCAGTAATTTACAATTGCCTGGTGACTGGTGAGTTGTTTTCTAATCGCATTGAAACACGACTGCAATTGTGTAGCGATTTTAATATGTTTTTGATGCAATATCCTAAAATAAACGATATATATATATATATATATATATATATATATATATATATATATATATATATATGTGTGTGCGTGTGTGTGCAGGTATGTAGAAAAATAGGAAAGAACACGTTAGATAAATAATCCAGGGTTCTTTAGTATTTTTGTTTATTTAAAAAAAAAAACAATGCTCCATACAGTAGTAGAGCTTAGATTATAGTTATTTTTTTAAAAATATTATTCCTTCACTGCATAAAAGTTCTCAAGTTTCAAAAACGAGAGCCGAAACCCTGAATATAATTGTTAAAATTAAATTGAATTAAAGTAACAAGCCCTGTTTCATCCTCAAGCGAAAATTTAGGAATAACAAACAAAATTATCCAGACACTTAACAACATATTATTGTGGCAAAATCTATCTTTCTCTGTGAATGAACAGAGGATGCGCGTACAAGAAAGACATCATTCGCTTTGAAATAGATACCCCACCCTACCTCAGTTTGACCTTTCCCTGAAGGTGACTGATATGTGGATAAAAATTAACTCTCAGGCCCCTTATCAAAAAAGGTCGCCCCAGCCGTTTCCATAGTAACGAATGAACACGCTTATAACGATGCGTAAATTTCAAGATTGGTTATTCCTAAATTTTCGCTTTTGAAACATGAGAACTCTTATGTAGCGAAGGAATCATATTTTTAAAAAAATAATTATAAAATTATATATATATAAAATTATATTATATATATATATATATATATATATAGTGAGAAGGGAAATGCAGTTGTTACAATTCTTATTATTACTACTAAAGATTATAAAAGACCAATGTACTAACTATTGATCCAGGTTAAACACTCAGACTTTCTTGGTTAAAACAATTGATGTTATGCATTGTTTTTTGGGGTTTTTTCAGCCTACTTGCTTTCAATCTCTCCTGTGAGTATTAGATTTTCCAAGCCAGTCTTCATTATATGCCCTAGAAATTTCAGCTACCTGGTGTTAAGTCTATTTTCTGTTTGTTTCCATTTTTTTCTCTAAAAACTTTGTCGTTGCTTACATGTTCAGTCCATGGTATCCTCAACATCCTTCTGATAAACCATATTTCTGTTGCTTCAAGTCTCTTCTTTTTTTCCTGTGATTTTAGATGATGATAAAATTACTAAAGGTGATTTTGAGGACAATTAGTATTATGTCAATAGGTTTTAATTAATAATAATATACGTCCTCTCAATAATGCTTGCATTAATTCCTGACCACCTACTATTCTTTTTTAACAAGTTTGTATAGCACAATGATTGAGAATAATTTAAGATTAGATATTTAATAGTTCTGTTCTGTCAGTAGCACGTGTACTCATTTCTGTCACTTAAAATCCATTTTTTTCCTGATTTTCAATGACTTGATGTGCGTTGTGGTATAATGGTGAGCCGAGTTCGAATTCCAGTCGTGTTCATTACATTCACTTACGCGCAAATACTCTTTGTAAAGTCATGAATCCATCTCTTCTCCTCCCAGTTATGGGTCGAATAGCAGGACAGAGTGGGTCCTAAAGCCTAGATTGGCAACCAGTCTACGGCGGAAAGAAATTGCAACCTAATACGGTAATATCTTCTGTCCAGTCAGTCATGAATGATAAGAGATATGATCGTCCAAGCGTGGACCGCGTATGGCACTCAAGTGACTGACTGATTTACGGTCTAAGGTAAAATAGATGTAAATGCTTTTCTGAAGTAATACCATCAGCATTTTGTTTCCATTTTGCTCATAGAAACCCTATTGTGTCAGAAAAGAATGTATTTGGGATGGGTTTTTTTTTTTTATAAGATTGTTAACCATTTCACTACGTCTAAGTGCTTGCCTGTACTTAACGGCGTGAAGTTTATCGGTGTAGAAAGGGATAATGGGCCAGCCAAGTTTAAATGGCGGCCTTCAAAAAGACCTCCTCAATCTGATGCGAATCTGCATTACCCATTGTAGGGGAAACCAGTGTGGTTTTCCTGACAAAGGGTGATGCAAGTTCGAACCCGGCTGAATGTAACATTTTCTTTAATAAGACTCACGAATGCACAGGAGGTAAACGTAATTTAATTTAATGTAATTTAAAAAAAAAAAAAAAAACACTGGGGTCTACGCAAACTCGGGTAACCACTTAAATTAACAAAATATCATTCTCAATTCTGTTTTGTTTTTTGTTTTTTTGTTTTTGTTCTTTTGCTTTTTTTGGCTTTTTTGTTTTGTTTTGTTTTCATTTTTTATTTTTTATTTTCGATTTTTGTTCTTTTCGTTTTTTGTTTTATTTTTTATTTTTGGGGTTTTCTAGTTTTTTTTGTTTTTTTTGGTATTTTTTGTTTTGTGGGGGTTACTTTTTTTTTTTTTTTTTTTTTTACGAGAGAAAGTGCATGAGTCCTATTCTTCCAGCTATTACTGGGACGTACCTAGCTTGATGTTCACATTGTCCTAAATCTACCGAAATCCTTTTTCAAAATATTTCCTTTATTTTATCTTCGCTTTACGATCAGCACCATCATCCTTATCAACGCAAAGCCTAACAATGTCATTCTCAATTCATTTTTGCGTGAGACAATGCATATTCACTTTTACTTGGTTATCGAAATTAATTTCGTTCTTTTATTTTAACGTTACAATTAACTGCCACGGCCACACCTAAGTATGAGTATTCTTTCTGTTCCCGTTTTCGTTAAAACTTGCTCGGCGCTTACATGATCCGTCCATAGTAAATACACCATCCTTCTGTAGAACCACATTTCTGTTGTCTCTTCTTTATCTGTAAGACTGTCCAGCAGTCACTGACATATAGGACTGATATTACAAAGCAGTCCAGCAACCTTTTCTTTTATTTTAATGAATTTTTCTTGTTTCTTCTAGCTGTTTCCACCTAAGGTTTTAAATGGATTTTAAAAAAAATGAAAAATCTTCCGTGAAGATTTTATATCAGTTTTAATTTGGAAAATAAATTAAATTAAATATTTGCAGTAAGCAAAATACTTTTCTGTATTTCAAACCGAATTTAAATTGATTGGAATGATTTTTTTTTTCCTATCATTAAAATCGATAAAATCCACCATATTGACAAATTTGTTAACACAACATATTTTTCTTTATCGAATTTTTTTTCAAAAATAAAATATGCTTTTCTGAAATTTTATTTGAGAAAAAATTAAATGATTTAAAATTTGATCAATCTGAATGGAATCAATTACATTTATTTTAAAATATTTCAGAAAAACATTTTAATACGGGAGTGGGTTCTTCTATGAGGTGCTGACACACACCTCGACAGCATGGTGCTTGTGAAATTGTCCTTTTTGGCCAAAGAAATTTGATGGCTTAACTTCTCCGAGGACTTGTTCTTACAATGAATATAGACCTTAAGCGTTACGGCATAGAATTTCTTGAAAGTCACGGCGGGTAACAGATATAAAAAGATTTTTAAAAAGATTTTCTAAAAAAAAATAAACGTTTTAAAAATAATTTCATTCATATGTGAATAAGTACTGAAAGCTTCATTAAAATCCGATAATTATCTGAGTTTCGCAAGAATTTCCAAATCAATTTGTTTTTCACCGCCAAAAGACACTCAAATTCCCCGAACATATTTATTGTCCCATGTTGTCACCATAAAAATATTTTAACCCAAATTTCGAAGATTCTGAAAAGGATAAAAAGTATTTTTTCCGACAATAAATGCTTTGATCTTTCCTCTTAACAATAACACAAAGATTTTGATGATAAAACTTTGTTTTTTATAAAGTTTGGGGTATTTTTTCATCATAGTATGCTTTTAGCGAATATTTAGAGATACCTTCATAATACGTTGCTCAGCTTTTGGGAGATATCTTTCGCTATTCCAATGCGCGTTCGAATTTCGCTATCACGTTTGCTGTCGTCTGGGAAAACTATTCCCAGTTATTTAAATTCCTGTCCTTGTTTCGACATCTCCAATTCGCATTTACCATCTTGCTAACAACCCTACCTTCTGACTTCTTACAACTGATAAGCACTTTTTCATTCCCACTTTCCTTTATTACTTACTCTCGAAGATTTTAGAAGTAACCGGAAATTCAATCTTAAACAGGAAACAAGAGAACCGGACGATGGGCAATCCTATCTTGTTGTTATGTATTTATTCCGATATATTATGCAGAAGTATAACGTTTCATTGTTCATATTTTTATACATTTGTTCTAGGGTGTAAAGATAAGGGATTCCGCTTCTTCTTTTTTTTTTTCTTCTTCTTCTTCTTCTTCTTCTTATTATTATTATGTTAGAGATGAACGGGTAATATACTGCAGTCAATCTTAATTCACCCAGACAAAGTATGTACATGTTAATAGTCCCAATTAAGATCAGAATTTATAAGAACTATGTTTGGTATAGCATCAGGATTATTATTATTATTATTATTATTATTGAGAGAGAGACGCAGCACGCCAATAATGTGACGCTGGAGTATGAATACAGAAAGCACAATACACCTATCAGGAAGCACAATCTGTCAACGAATCGCAGCTAAATGTGTACGATATAGTGACAAACTTCAATAAAAGCTTTTTAAATGGGGCCCAATTGTAAATCCCTTCAAAATGGGTAACGCAGTGTGCTCAGATGGTCTCTCACTGAGGGGGGTTCTCAAATTTCTGGATGGAACTCTCTTGCTTCATTCATGCGTCAAACCTTTCACGACATCTGCGCATAATGGCGCTCCACTACTGCTCATAAACCGATGCACAGTGGATCAGCCTCAAGAGTGCATGCCTGTTGTTGTTGTTATTCATGACATTTTTTTAAGTCATGGACTTCCAGGAATCCCTTCAATGAATCTATTGGAATCTTTTATTATTATTATTTCTTTTACTTTATGGTGTGTACTCATTTCTTTCCGGGTCCCGCGCAGAGACCTAAGGTCAGAAATGGCATTTTCCACTGAGCAATAAAAAATTTCATATTTTACATAGATAAAGCCATTACAGTCTGGGCTGTATTCACGAGGACAATTTTTTGTATTTCTTTAAGGCATGGGCTTCCAGGGATCCCTTCAATTAGTCTACTGGAATCTTTTCCAACCAATCCGAGGGCTCCAACTACAACAGGGATTGTTGATGTTCTCATGTGTCACATTTTTGAGATTTCGATTTCAAGTTCCTTGTATTTTGATAACCTTTTGAAGATCTTCAAAGATACATTGCAGTCTGCAAGGACTGCCATATCGATAAGGAAGCTATTTTTTGTTTGTGGTCTCTAATAACAATGTCTAATCAGTTAGCTTTATTAGTATTATGTACACTACAGGCAAAATGTTTCGAGTGACCCTGTAATTTCTTTTTAAAAAACACATGAAAATGAGAGATTATTGTATTTTTTTAAGTAAAATATAAAATTTCAGCTATTTACAATGTATTAACTTCTATTTTCCAGTCCTTCTCCAGTATCCTCTTCCTACGAAAAAGTTCAAATTTGAATTCGTCTGTGCGCAATACACTTTGCTAAATTACGAATATTTGTATAAGAAACATATTTTATTATCACCATTAATCCCTCGGTAGACTTTTTGAGATTACCAAAATGTTCAACTAAGTTAAATGTTAATATAGGTCCTTAATGTTATCTCAGCACCTACAAATGTTGTAAACAAAATGCATGTAGATGTCGTTGAAGAAATAAAAGATTGTACCATTACGACACTATGTTCATGTTCTTTTTGTCTATATTTTATTTAAATTTGGAACGAATTTGCTCAAAATGGAAAACTCAAGACGTCAAAGCATTCAGGTGAGGGCACAAATTGAAATTTTATTTTAAAAAAGGCGGCTCTCAAAGACCAATTATTAGGTTGGTGCAAAGATAATGTCGTTTTCTCACATGTTACTATGTGAGAAAACGACATTATTTTTGCACCAACCTAATAACAAGAAGTTGAAGATTTCTCGACATTAGGTGCAATATTCGTAAGAAACAGGCGCAAATGCCGATAGAAAAAAGAGTTCGAGCAACCAAACAAACTACATCCGCGTCCTAGGTAAGACGATAAAATTTATCCGACAGCAAGGCCTTTGATAAGGAGGATTTAAGGAGCATGGAACCACCTCTTAATTGCTGGTGTTCCCAGGTCCACCCTGACCAGATGTGGTAGTACTTGTCAGGATCCCAGCTATGGGCAACTACCCCCCCACAAATGGGTCAAAATACTATGAACGTATAAAAATAGGTTTTAATACCAGCAATACTTTTTTCTTGGAAAATTATTACCAGCATTACATACTTGAAAAAGAAAAATATTAACAGGAATAGATTTAAAAAAAAAAAAAAAATTACCAGTAATACACTTTTGAAAAAAAACAATACATTTTTGGAAAAAAAATATTGCCAACAATGAAAATTTTGTCGGCATTAAATAACCCATTGAGGTTGATATACCGTAAAACAAACCAAACCAAACCGAAAGTGGCAACTGGTGTTGAAAATAAACATTTAACTATTGAGATCAAAAGAAATAAAAAAAAGAAACCCGATACAGAGTTGACAGCCGAATTTAATTTCCACCGACTGTGAAAAACTCACTTAGTTGAGCGCGTTGCAAGGGGTGCATATCCAACAAGAAACTCCTGTTACGGAAAATGAATAGTCAAAAAAGACAATTATGGGCAAAAATGCTTAGGAACTGGACATTTAAATATAGGCAAATTTGAACGTTTTGATAGTAAGAGGAAAACGTATGGGAGAAGAAAGCTCGGAGAAAGATTGAATAGTAAAGGGTGTGGTTCCAACATTTAAGCATGGTTGTGGGTCTATTATGGTGCGGTGGCAATTGGGGGTAAGATTGTGGTAGATTTGATTCAGATAAAGGAATCACTAAAATTTTACAAAAACATGGTATGGCATCTGCTTTAAGCATAATTTGAAAATAAATTCACCTTTCAAGAAGACAACGATCCAAGAAACTTTTCTAAATTATGTCAAAATTACAGCAAATAAAAAAAAGAACAAAACTTTGGAAATTATGACTTGCCCTCCTCATTCTCCTTACCTATCCTATCTCCCATTGAATTAGTATGTGATGAATTCGATAGTAGAGTTCGAAGAGAATACCCCATCAGTGAGAGTGAGCTTTTTCAGTGCTTGAAGAATGCTTGGGAAAGTTGACCATCTACTTTCTCTTCAAAAATTGTTGGAAATAATGTCAAGTAATTAAGGTAAGTGGTGATTTTATTGATGAAAACAAAATACGACGCTATGTATGCTAATTTTTTTATAGTTAAGTGCTTATTGTTTGTCAAAATACACTGTAGTTATTGAAATTTTATTTTTTACTTTAAGAAAATACAGAATTATATCATTTTAAGGTGTTCCTTTAAATAAATCTACGGTTATACCCAAACGTTTTGTCTGCCGTGTATATCGTATTATATACCTACCTTCCAACGTAAGGTGTACGTCACTCTTCAAATGTATGTAATATTAAATAAACGTTGACCCAATTTAATATATTCAATGGGAAAATAGAGTAATAAAACTCAAGAAGTCTTTCTAATATCTGCTATACTTCCTATTTTTTCTCCCGCTTTTTTTTTTCGTTTTTCTCAAGCTTTCTTGCTTACTCTTTGTTTACTAACACAGCAACTTCATTCTCACTTTCGCCTCTCTCTTGATTTTCCCAATTCTATGTGTGGACGAAAATGAACAGATTGGCAACTGACGGCTCTTATAATGTGTGCGCATTCGTCTGCCATTTTTATCAACGTGTACAGGCATGGGCATTGATCCGAGGCAGATGCCTTGAACCGCACGTAAATAAATCCCGACGTTTTTTTTTTCACGAGTCGTATGATATTTATTATTATTTTTGTTATTATTATTATTATTATTAAATGTTCACT
Organism: Acanthosepion lycidas; assembly: GCA_963932145.1. NCBI lineage: Eukaryota > Metazoa > Mollusca > Cephalopoda > Sepiida > Sepiidae > Acanthosepion > Acanthosepion lycidas. The sequence continues at coordinate 36,714,731 of OZ010602.1, read as the reverse complement.
TTGATGTCATCCTTTCCTCTGTGCTGTCTTTCCTTCCTTTTGTCGTTATTATAATCATTTTCAATTAATTTCTCTCGCTTTCCTGGCTATTCTCTTACGAATCTGATCACTTCTGTCATTTTCGTTCTTTTCGCGGAAAACCTTCTCTCCATGAGCAGCAATTACAAGACGCTTATAGGAAAGATCGATTTGTCTTCATTGAGCTGACACTCGATCGATCTGCTTGCCACGAGCAATGCACCAAGTCATCCATGGTGGACGTCATGATACCATTCTGACATTTGCTCCAAGAAGGTTTTCTTCCTCGAAATTGAAACTTAAAACTTAGATATATGCTAACTTCATTGCCTGTAATAGTAAAAAACAAGCGTTGCTATTCATTTCATCTAAGAAGAAGGGTGTTGTCATTGAAAGACAGACATCTTCCCGATGAATACAGTGATATATTGTTATTGATTTTATCAAGGAAGAAGGGCGTTGTTATCGAAAGACGGACGTCTCCTTGGTCAAGACAGGTGTATGTTGTTCTGATTTTGATCTAAAGAGAAGGGTTTTGCCATCGACAGACGGCTATCTCCCCAATCAAAACAGGGATATATTATTATTGATTTTATTAAAGAAGAAGGGCGTTGTCATCGAAAGACTGACATCACCCTGATCAAAACAGGTATATGTTCTCCTCACTTTGATTTAGTGAGAAGAGTTTTGCCATCGACATACGACCATCTCCCCAATCAAAAAAGGGATATATTGTTATCATCGAAGAAGAAAGGCGTTTTCCGCGAAAGATAGACACCAAAGTTGTTGTAGTTGTTGCTAATATTTTTTCTGTCTCTCTTGTAGTTCTTATTGTTGCTGTTGTTGTTTTCACAGTTGGAGTCGAAGCTCCATTCGAGTTGATTTTTTCCTCGTGTCAAGAACAGAAAAAAAGGTGGGGTTAAATATTCAATGAAAAAGAAGGAAAAAAAAAGGGGATTTTTTATTAGCTTTTGTTTTGCCATGTACTATTTGTCAAGACTACCACAAAATATAAAAAAAAAGTAATATCAAAATATCTCAGATATAGATTTATGAGCAAGAGAGAGATTTACGACACACAAAAAAGACAATAGACAAAATCACGCTTCTTCTCACGACGTATGACATTATACTCTAAAAGCTAAACTAAAACCTGAGCTGAAAAAAGAAATCATTTTTAACTTCGTATTTATTTGGCTAGGATTGTTGGAGACGATAAAAAATGTCGCTGTTCCTGTCACGTGGCTATCACAGATTCTGCAAGTATAAAATTAGCTGCTTTACAAATAATAAAAATCACCCTGGATCAGAAAATATATAAAAATGAATGAAAAGTATTTGTTATGACCCAGAATAATGATATTTCATCATTCTAAAAACAACCTTTACACCAGTGATGATAGATGATAAAGATATTTCATCATCCTAAAATAGTGAAACTTCATTATAAAAACGACCCTTGCACCACAAGCGAAGTCAGTAGAGTAGCAGTAGTAAAAAGGAACAACACAGACGTATCACCATCGCTCCGTGAAAATCCACAGTTAACGGTTTCAAATACTTCCCTTAAACACGAAATTCTCGGAACAAGCCGAAACAAGTACAAGCACAAACGTTTAAAGAAACAAGAGAGACGATAACACTGAGAACATGTTTAACACACACAATATCAATATTGTAATTAACATCACGAAAAGAAAAATACACATTCTTGTAATTAATGTCAACACGTATCTCAAAGTCTTATTGTGTTATGTTATAGAAAGGAATCCGCCATCAACAACAAATACATATAATATTAGGGTAACTTACATTAAAATATCCGACATCCATTACACATTTTTTCAAATTTAATTTGAACTGAAAAAATCATTTTGCAACAAACAAACCCTTTTTCTACAGACGTGACGTCGCAATTCTCTCGCTAAAAGCACAAAAAGTGGAAGTTGTTTAGCGACATGATCGTTCACGTCCTTAAGGGGTGCGACAAGAAAGTAGACATATTCTTCCTTCCGCAGGTGTCTGTCATATTCGCCGAACTTCCTGGAATTTTCTAAAAGAACATTTTTTTTAAATCTTCTCTCGTGCTGTCTTCGTATTCCAATAACTATCAAGTTCGCTGGCAATTTGAGAAAAAAGTTTACTTTTATTATTTTTCAAATGATGAAAGGTGGGCTTGGAGAATTCAACATTCACGGGACATTTCAGCAGGAGGGAGACAAGTGGAAACAGCGAGTAATCTACACCTAATAAAATTGCGTGAATAGATTGCAGAACGGGGACAAATCAGTTTGGTAAAGTCAAAAGTTGCTTATCGCTAAGAGGGGTAGGATGTTCTGAAGAACCATGATCGCCCACATCCTAAAGAGCCATATCACATAACATCATATAAAAAAAAGAAAAAAAGTTGTACTGAGGAAGATGATTTACACTTATGCTTACAGTCTTACAAGATATAAAATTTATGGGTTCTATTTTAAGAAAAGAGCGCTTGGAGAAATTAACACACACAGGACACACTGAAGGCAGAAGATGCAGAGGGAAACATCTAACTAACGAGTTTCTGCAAATGAATACCAGATCAGGAACAAAGATAAGTGGTAAGGAGTCAATGCTTAAAGCTAAAACCGGTAAGAAGCTGTGGAGGGCCATGATATCCCACGTTCCAAAGGGACATAGAACATAAAGAAGTGTAGTGGATTGGTAGATAGTATTATACCTATTTACTTATGTTAAGTAGAAGAGATATAAAGTGTATAGCAAAGTTTACTACTGATCATGTGTCACAGAACAACGCAATACAACAATATGGCATCGCCGATAGGATGTTTAAGTCGCTTGGATGAACCATAATTCGTCAAAACGTGTATCCGGTGATTTGTAGCCCAAGATAGGGCTAAGAAGGTACAGAGGGAGAGAGAAAGGGGACATAACACAGCTATTATGTCAAAGAAAGGAAAAAGCCTGATAACCCATTCTGACCAGTTAAGACCCAAGATTGAAGAGGAAGACGTTGTGATGGAAGAAGATCTTGACAGAAAAAAAACGATGAGTTCTTCAGATCAAAATGATGTAATAGAAGACGGATGATAGCGGGAGAGACTCAGGCACGGAAGAAGATGAAATGAGACAAAAATCTCCATTAAAAAGAACAGAACATAAACCGCGAGAAGGAAAGAGGTTGTAGAAAACGTTCGAGAACAACCCAAAAAACAACTCCTCATTTCAGAGAGCTGTAGTGGACTGGTAAATAGGATTTTACCTACCTAAAGTGTACAGTAAAGAGACAGGCGGGAAGCGACAATTGATCATATCGTAGAACAACACACTACAACAACAAGAAAATTAAACATGTACTTACAGTCAGAGAGAGATTCTGAAACACAAGGAAAAAGGCTAAGAGAATTTAACACTCACAGGACATAGTATAGGCAACATGGAAAGAGGGAAACCTAGTTCAGAAGTTTGTATGAAAGAATAGCAGCGCGGAGACAAAGAAGGGTGGTAAAGATTCAAATAGCTACAAGGGGCAGGATGTTGTGGAGAGCTCTGATCGCCCACGTCCTGAAGGGGCCGAGCAAATAAAATGAGAAGAATATCTGATACTTCTTGTGAGGGATCAAGTGCCAGTAAGTTTTCTGACTATTCTTGCTTGATGTCAGTAAATTATCCTTTTAGTTCTTTCTTAGTGTTTTTTTTTTTTAATTTGTTGTTGTTTTTTTTTGGGGGGGGTCGAGACTGAAATAATCTGTTCCAACGACTCCCTTGATAATGGATGACACCAATTGTTAATTAATATTTTCCTCTTTTTCAGTTACTTTCAATCGCACTTCTACGAGAGCCACAACAACTTCCATGAGCCCAACGGTGAGTCGATTGGACCGCTTATAAAAAATAAATAAGAATTTTGTTTTAACACTTTTCGTAGACAAGCGTTCATTAGATATTCCTAATTTGTCAGAATCGAAGAATATTGAGTTTTACCATTTTAGAAACGGGTCTTGTTTATAATATAGATACGTAGTCAATTTGATCCCTGACTTTTTAAAGAGTTATCTGTATTTCATTTTTATTTACAGGTATCAAGTTTGAAACTCTTCTGCCATTAATATCAGAACCTCATCAGTATTAGGCAGTTATTAATAACATATGCATATGTTTCACATGCGACTGGTTGGTTGATTTTGTTTAGAGGCACATTAACCTCTTTTGGGTATTTAATGCCGAAAACCCAAATATTTTGAACGCATTTTTATGGCTTCACCTACAGAAAATATATTGCTGATGTTTTTACTATGAAAAAGTATTCCTGTAATTTCATAATGTTTTGTTTTTGTTTGGGCGTTCACTATTTGCCCATAGCTTGAACTGTAACAGCCGCTACCAACCCTGGTCTGGATGAACCTGGAACCAACAGCAATTAAGAGATGGTTCCACGATCTTCAACACCTCCCGATCAGAGACCTTGCTGTCGGTTGTAGTTTATCATAATACCCATACCCAGGACGCCTCATTGGGGAGGGGGAGGTTACCCCTCTGCAAGGTGCAGTCGACGTCTTCTAACGCACCAATTGACAGGGCGATTGACATTTGTAAACAAAAAAGAAAATACAGATAACTTTTAAGAAGTCAGGGATGGATTTGATACCGTATTTGTAATAGAAACAGGGCTCCCTTCTAAAATCATGTGGGTTTTTTGTTTTTTTTTTTAGCAGTATTTTTCGATCGTGACAAATATCTTGGCTTCCAGAAGTCTCAATGAATGCTAGCCTACAAACATATTAGGTTGGTGCAAAAATAATGACGTAATAATGTCGTTTGTTGACGTAAAAAAATACCTCAAAAAACGACATTATTACGTCATTATTTTTGCACCAACCTAATAATTCCCCAAAATATATCTTCCTTCTTTTTTTTTTCTTTTTTGAACGGACTAGTCAGCTTAAGTCATCATAATCAGTCTCATAACCGTCTGAGCTCGTAAGTTTGCTGTGCAGCCGAGTACCTGACCAGTCCCGTCCACATATCTGGGTTTAAGCCCGAGAAGGTGCCTATTCATGCGTAGCTTGTCCCGAGCAAATAGATTTGACAGAGCCCAGGTCAAGCCACAGCCGACGTCCGCTAACTTGAGGACTCGTGACCATTGGGGTAACTTTCTCCACTAGCCGTTGACCTCAGTCTAGGCATCACTCCGTTTCATTTATACCCTATCATCACCGCACCGACTGCATATGAAGCCTTGCCTATGCCATTGCACTAGATGGCCCTTGAACTCTACAGGAAAATTCATTCTGCCTGTCTTGATCTTAATTTCGATGAGTGTCTAGCCAGCATCCTCATTAGAAAGGCCGGTTTTGGGGGAACCTATTTATTTGCCGAGGCAGGCAACACTAGTTTACGTGGTATCAGTATCAATTGTAGAGTGAGCTGACATAAAACTTAAAAAATACAATTTAGTAAGTGTTCCATATAATAGACCAGGGGTGGCCAAACTGCTGCTATCGAAATACATGCGACTGTTTGATCTTTAATATACGTCTGTTTGATCTTTAATATGTGTCTCGTGGAAATATGCTGGCCGGGCTCTTTTTTTTTTTAAATCACATTTAATATAAAAAGGTAAATGAGAATAATTTCAATGTTGTGCATATCTTGCGGCTCTCAGACATCTGAACTTTATCGTATGTGGCTTTTACATCAAGCGAGTTTGGCCTCCCTTGAAAAACTACACTAGAATACATATTATTTGGATTATTATATAAGATTGAAACAGTAGCTATTGTGTATGCTACAGGAAACTACATTTGCGAGCTCAATCAAATGTTTGAATGGAAAAATGAAATGGATGTAAACGGATGGTATGGTTTCAATTTCATTTAAATCCATGGAAACACTTTTTGAGGCGGTGAATTGAGCACCCCTTTTTTTTTAAATACGTTATATATATATATATATATATATATATATTGTCTGTGTCATTAGGTATCATACATAGAATCTCTTTCAAATTTCATAAGAATGTATCTAATAGTAAGTGTTCCAGGGGTGGGCAAACCGCGACTAGCGAACTATAAGCCGCTGTTTGATCTTTAATATACGACTCGTGGAAATATGCTGTTCTAGTTCTCTTTTTTTTTAATCACATTTAATATAAACAAGTAAATAAGAAAAAGTTTAATTTTGTTCATGTCTTGCGGCTCTCAAAACATCTGAATTTTATTGTATGTGGCTTTTACATTAAGCGAGTTTGACTTCCCTTGTAATAAAATCTTTGTTTGTTTTCAATGGCAAGTTCTAGTCACTTCGTCTGAGTGACTTTTGAAAATTCAATCTGGAAATCTTTTACTGCTTTCATCATTGGTGGGGGCGTAATCAAAACTGAATCCATTGTACAATTCCGCTTAACTACCATTCTTATACCATCATGGTAATGTTATTCTTTCTTAGGAAATACGTTATATTTGTATACAAATATACACATACATACTTGTATACATATACACATACTAGGTACATTTTGGTGCTTAATAGACGGCTAGGGACGTTTTCCACTATATGGAGAGATGAATTCAATTTAAATAATTTTCCGATCGATTTATTAGTCGGATTCCACAACCATGTAACAATAAAAGGAGCTTATGTTGTAACCACATTAAACACCAATTCGTTCACTAGCTCAGTCACTAAATCTACTTTCAAAATCTACCACAACTCTAACTGTTGAAGTTGTAACATAATTTATCTATTAGAGTGCACATTATGCCGGAAACAATATGTGGGAAAATCTGAATAGCTCTTTCACTACAGAATTAATAATTATCGGAATCGGATCAAATCGGCTCCGCACTAAGGATTATTCGTTGGGAGCCGATTTGATCCGATTCCGAAAGCACGATTCAGAGTTTCGTGCACGAAATTCAGGTGCTAAGTTAAGTCTTGACTCAGCACCTGAAGTTTGCGCTGTGTATGAAAATCCGATTCGTGCTACCGGCGAGGAAATATATATATATATATATATATATATATATATATAATGAAGTGGATTAAGTCCCACAATTATTTAATATATTGTCTGTTTCTACTTTAGACTTTTTATATTAATTCTAGCCCTAACCTTCGAGCATTCCGGCAGGTAAATGTAATTAACACTGCTTAATAATAATAATAATAATAATAATAATAATAATAATAATAATAATAATAGAGCATTTACTTAAATAAATTGCATCTATAAAAACAACGTATAAACTGGGTTTGAAAGAAGCTGCCAAAATTGTACTATGTTTTTGAAATATACTGATTAGAGACTATTGAACATATAATAACAAATGGCTGTTAACATTCATGTAGATGTTACAGCTATATCCATCCTGTGAACGCAATAGAAAGAACTGCCAGTTTTTATGTAGAAGAAAGAGGTACTACTTCCAGGCCAATATCATTATGGGCTACTTACAGGCCAATATAATCATGGTTGCATCTAACCTTCCAGTCTGTGATCTCCTATATTTTGGTCTATAAATGAAGCAATCATCACATATATAACTAAATAAAAGATTGAGGAAAACTATAAACAGATGCATATTCAAATATTTATTTAAGTATTACAACATCAGTAATAAGTAAATGCACCATTATAGAAAAGTTTATTTTCAGTATAATATATCCAGTTTCATGGTTCCTGCATTCCGTTGAATATTCATTGTGAGTCTCCTCTTCTTTGTATGGCAGATGCAGTCTGCTGAGTATCAATACTACGTCTCATCTTTTGGATACCTCAGCGTGGTGTAATGGTTAGCAAGCTTGTCTTGCTAGATCAGTTACTACTGAAAAGCGAGTTCGATCCTCACTGAGTGCCCCATACTTTCAGCCTTGTGCCACATCTAAGTTATGCATAGAAAATCATTTAGGCACCTCGAGGTGGTGTAATGGTTAGCAAGCTTGTCTTGCTAGATCAGTTACTACTGAAAAGTGAGTTCGATCCTCACTTAGTGCCCCTACTTTCGGCCTTGTGCCACATCTAAGCTACGCTTGGAAAATCACTACCACGTCTCATTTCGGTTTCTTCGTGAGTTTCAGATTGCCTAGTTTCTGCAGTCCGTTGAGCATTTTAATGTACGTCTTCTGTCAGGTTTTTCTTCACCTCCAGACTGTCATGCTGCCACAATCCGTTAAGCATATAAGTTTCGTCTTGATCTTGACTTTTTGATACTCGTGACGCTGCATGCCTTTCTTCATCTTCTCTCCATCTTTTACTTCTGTTCTTTCTCATTTCCTCCGCTGGGATTGCTTAGGGGGTCCAAAACGGAACTTTTTAGAAGGCATTGCAGTAAGGGTGTAGCCTAAATATTATTATTTCATTATATCAGCTGACAGAATAGACATCTTAACCGTTAAGAATAAAGAAATTGAAATGGTACACCTAACCCACTCATATCTTATCTTCTCTCCCACCTTACTTCCCCACTTCTTTAATTTTAGATATGCTTGATGAGGTCCATCAAAAACGTGTGAATTTCTTTTCATTTTAACCTTTGGAAGTAAAGTCTGATGATCCTGAGCCCTGTTAAAGGGGTTGTGGTGAAATAACTTATTACATGGAACCTTAAAGTGGTCTGTTTTTATTCAGACATATCTGCTCTGAATCTTACATTGAGCTCTCAGGATATCATCCTCCTTGGGTCTACCCATGCCGATTACCTAGTTTTGCATAAACTAATATATATATGTGTGTGTGTGTGTGTGAGAGAGAGAGAGACAGACAGAGACAGAGAGACAAACAAAGACAAACGTCGGGCACCATCGGGGTCAATGGATAGGTCGAAGAGGTCCTGTCTTTGATTTTTTTTTCTCTGTGGGGTTTGTTGAAAACAGTTGTAAATCAGACGCGCCCAAGAAATATTAAGGAACTTAAAGAAAGAATTAAACGACAAGGGAAACTCTCTGACGTATTGATGAATTATGCACGAACAGAATTGAAATGGGTTTTGAAAGAGGACGACATTTTGAACAGCACATATAACAATTAAATAATTAGTAAATAAAATTTTCATGTGTAATTATATTTGTAATAAATTATTCCTATGGCGATTTTTTTACCTTAGCACACACACACATTATATATATATATATATATATATATTAGGTTGGTTCAAAAATAATATCGTTTTTTGACGTTAAAAAATACGTCAAAAATGATATTATTTTTGCACCAACGTAATATATATATATATTAGGTTGGTGCAAAAATAATTTCGTTTTCTAACATATGTTACTATGTGAGAAAACGAAATTATTTTTGCACCAACCTTATATATATATATATATATATATATATATATATATATATATATATATATATATATACGAATAAAGCTTAAAACCATAGAAAAAAGAAAATAGATTTGAATAAAGACGTCATAATCGGAAAGGAAACCCTTTCGTCCAACAATTTTATCAAAAGTTGGATGTTGGCGAAGAGAACAAAATAATGCTGACCCAACTGCAGAATTAACGAATGAGGAGGGGAAAACTGGAACACGATTAAAATAGATTTTAATTGTAAGAAAATTGACGATTAAAAGTAAATAATCTATTTTTATTGTGTTCCAGTTTACCTTCCTCATTCGCTATTTCTGCAGTTATATCTACATAGTTTTTTTCTCTTTGCTAACGTACACCTTTTGATAAAACGTTGACCGAAAGGGTTTCTTCTTTATTCAAATATGTTTTTGTCAGTGACTGCATATTATGTACTTCACCAAGACGACATATTCAATTGAAATGGATAAAATAAATAAAAAAAATAAGTCGCAGAAGTAGGAGGTTATTTCCCCTTGGATATGTAGTCACATGACCCTACTGTATATAACCGGCGCCATATTCGACTAAGTTTCTTTTCCCCTGGACCTGTATAATGGCTGATATGATGTGGCTAAGCGTGAAGGTAGGACATAATTTCAACGATTTGTTTTTTTTTTTTATTATTTTTTGTTGCACATAAATTCATTTTTATTTAAAATTTGCAGTTTCTTTCTTTCCTTCATATTTTAGGTTTCTTTTTAGTATTTCTTTTCGACGTGGGTTTTGACGTATTCCGAAGTACGTCGTCATGTATCAAAATTTTAGTGTTAAATGAAAAATGTTCGATGAATATTTTTTTATGCGATTTTTCAAGAGAAAAAAAAAAAGAAACCATCAGTGAAATGAGGATTGACCTCATCTTATTAAATGAAACCAGTTCCTAAACAAACAGCCAGTAAAATTGGAAAGATTTAATGAGAAAACGCGGCCGTGTATGAATATTATTATTTAATTATAAATAAAATAAAACAATGACTTAAAAACTTTCTATAATATAGATTAAATTAAAAATAATAAAAATATTCCCAGTATGCAACAAAAACTGTTCCTGCTGGAAATACTGTGGAGAATTTGACTGTTCAGGCGGGGGAAAAAAAGCAATGAACTTACCTGGGTTGTTTCTTACTAACTATATAATTATTATTGTAATTATACAATAATTGCGTCACGTGGGTGAAGGGGAAAGGCTGGTTTTCACTAACCCTGCTAGGTAATCATGATCAACACCCATTTACCCTATACAACTGATCCATTTACCAGACAAACTATCACCATTCAATCCTACATATACCACAATACTACATATTCACGAGGGAGGGGGACTTGCAAAAACACCCCATGATATAAAAATCTCAAAATTACAAAAATATATAAAAATTTCATGAATCATAAAATGAGTGGGGAGGGAATGAACCCAGAAAACTAACAAAAGATTGTAATAAAATAAACTAGAACAAAACAGATATTAGTAGGAACCGTCCACATCTCAAAATAATAAGAGTGGCCGCTGTAATCTGTCGATAGACAGAATCAAGTAGCACACTTACTAATGGAGCGGAAAGGGTAAAAATGAATGACGGAATGGGAAAATAAGTCTGAAAAACAAATTGGGGAGGTTGTGAATCTCGATATGGATCATAACAAAAGAGATTGTTGGGAACAGGCCAGGAGCAAATTAACTAAGAAAACAAATAGTGTCTAGATTAACCAGGGGGAGGGACCACAGGAAATCGCCCCGTTGTGACCAAGTGGACTTAAAAAAAAAAACAACAAAAAAAAAAACAATGTTCGCACAAAGCAAGCTTGCTAATGTCCAGATCTCAGATTGAAAATTTATAGAGAGAGCTGAAACTGAGAATTCAAAGAAGGAACCCACATGAACTAAAGGAATTTTGTCGTGAAGAATGGAAAAAACATTAACCAAGAAACATGCAAGAAATTCATAGTTCTTTACTCTAAACGCATACATGCTGCAATTAGCAATTAACGGTCACGCTACGAAATATTAATGATTTAATAAGTGTATTGTAAATATTATTTAAATTATTAAATATTGATTTCATTCGTGGGATATTTTTATTGATTATTTTTAAAAATCTGGTTATTTGCCTAAAGGCTTAAACATATGCATTATTAGTAAAAGTTTCATTAATCGAATTCTCTTAGAAATACCTAAAGAAATATTTTTTGTAATGTGTTGTAAACTTTTGCGTGGCACTATATATATATATATATATATATATATATATATATATACGCGCGCGATAGACTATTAATGTGGTTAATACCTAATTTGCATCAACCAATCGGGTATAAACCGTTTCTTCAACAACGAAAACAAATATTTTTTTCTATTATTGTTCACTCAATACAAGGCCTAAGTGCCACTCAAGGTAGAGGTGTACTCTCTGGAATTAACGTAGGAAAGGACGAGCGTTATGAGTATAGAGCTACGATACAGTAGCCTTTTAGAAGAAACCGGAAACCCAGTCCTAAACAGGAAACAAGCGATAAAACTCTATTCCTGTTCCAAAGGCTGGGTATGAGTGTGAACCAAACGATAGGTGAACCTATTCACGCCTATTGTGTGTGTGTATACACATATAGCCTCTTTTTTATCTCTTATTGTCTAGAGATGTCTGAGTGTTTAGGAGTCTTGTATCTTTAGTTCTCCAAATGGCGCACTTTAGGTTTGTGTCGGGGGGGGGGGTGTCTATATTACTAACAGATTAATATTTTTGTATTTTGGAGAATTTTATGCTATTTTTTTTTTATTCCCACCCACACCAAAAAATATTTTTTCCCATGAGATTAGTTAGGGTTCCATATAACATGCAGCATGATGGTGTCTGTCGTATGACCGGAAAGTGCAAATGTGATTTGTTGAAAAGAAAAAAAAATGGTTTAGTGTTTGTGGCTAGCTAGGTTAAAGGTAGGCCAAGTGAAGATCAACTTACCCCCATCTCATTCCCATTTTGGCCATGTCTCATATTTACGGCATTTTTACAGAAATAAACATCTTCTGTCTCTTCTTATGGTAAGAAACTTATTTTTAAGTTCTCCGATATATCATCTTTCATTGTTTTCTGTGTTCGTAATCAGCTTTTCCTATTCAACCGTATACCATCTCTTCTAGTAAAGAACATTCATCTTCATAAACTCGTTTTGACCTGCTATTAAATCTAAATAGATTACATGTATGTTCCATCGCGTCTAGAATTAACTATTTTATTGCATCAACTCAACTTGAAGTTGCATCTACAAACATCTTTGGACTAGCTTACCGCGCACACGTAAGAAAAGCAGTATCCAATTTTTGCCCCAGTCAGAGTAAAGCAGTAGCGTTTTATCACCCGCTTACTATTTCTAAGTGTTCTTTCGGGATGTGGACGATCATGGCTCTCTTTGTAATCCTTAGCAACTTTTTCCCCTTTTAGCGAAATCCCTCAATGAGGAATGCTAAAAGAGGGCAAAGGAATGAGACCTTAGCTGATGCAGGAGTAACGAAACCCGAGAAGCCACAATCTATTACTTCTGCCCAACAACGGCAATCGACAGAGGGAGAAAGAAATTACACCCTACCTCAAAGGTTCAGAGAAATTATGAATATTGCAACAGATTACTGGTTGCGACCCAGGGTAGGATTTCTTGTCTAACTTTCCGAGAACATTTTAGAAAAATCACCGTATAGGTAAGAGTAGTGAATCCAATGGGGAAAAAAAAGAACATATCTAAAAACTGTAACCAAAATGGTTGCTGCCGAGATTATCTCCCCGATGAGTAAGGGAGGTGGGAAAGAAAAGACTGTTTTAAGGCTTGCAACGAAAAGTCTGACGTTGCTTACAAGCGAAGTCTTCCTTGTAACGGCAACAAAAGTCAAATAACTAGTAACACTCAGTACTCTCCTCCTGCGTAACAAGTGAGCTCTACAAAGGATCTGTAGAGAGAAAAAAAACTCAATTTGCGACTGAAAGTAGCACCTTTTAAACTCTCAAGGTCTCGTTCAACGTGATACGACGAGGTCAGAGCGTCTATAAAAAATAGTCAATCCTTTGGCCCTGGAGAAAAATGACTATTTTAGACGACGACGCTGCCAGAACACATACTTCCCCCTGCCGACTTACCCTCGACGAGTACAATACCATGTGTTTTTTTTTTTTTTTTTTTTTAGTCACCACATTTTCTCCTCTGTCGTGTATACACAACAAATCCTTGGATTATCCTTTGTGCATTCTGCCGGGTTTGCTTGGTTCATCTTTGAATTATCATTTTTGTAATCTGCCGGGTTCACTTCGTTCTATACGATCAAATTGCAATCGTTTGCACAGTTCTCAGTTGGGTCGAACTTCTTACCCACACTTATCTGCTTTTGACTATGAGTTGATTAACTTATTTTATCCTTCCGAATCGGTCATTATTCATGCATTTACACATTCTCTGCATGTGTCTACAAGTCATCGTTAACGATCAAGTTGACAACAGGCCTCTTCAAGTCCCTAGAATTAGTTTCGATGGTGTAGAAACTTTGTGCACTAAGCGAAACTCTTGTAGAAAGGGAGGAATTCAACTGTAATCTTGTGACGAAAATATAATGAAAAATATTATTTCGTCTTCACAGAAAATTATAGAAATAAGTTCCAGTCGACCCCATCTGATTGAGGGGAATCGAAATTTGCATATGTGTTCGAAGAGAGATATAAAATGCAAGATAGTTAATCAAGGGCGACAGTATTTTTTCTTCCTTCGTTGTGACCGTTTTTTCCTCTTTCGAAGATGTTTGGACATGTTACTGAAACTTAAGTCCTAACTTTTTATTTTTCTATCGTTACTTCCACAAGGAGAATTACTTGTAGGCAGCATAGTGTTTTTTCATTCTTTATCGTTGGAATTTGACACAAACGATTGCCACTGCGAGATTACTCCAGTAAGATTTCCTTATTTCGTTCTTCACTGAGTTTCGCTTTAAATGCTAATAGTCGCCATCAGTTTTTTTATCTTCCCTTTCCCCAAATAGTCGGACTTGAAATCCCGACAATTTGCAAAAAAAAACAAAAAAAAAACATTCGTTTTGTTGCTTATGCATAGCCATTTTTATATTAAATGAATGACAGTGTAAGTCTACAGGAATGGAAAGGGAGAGAATCCTTTTTTTAAAAAAAGAATAAATATAGGGACCTCAACGAAATCGCTAAAAATAGAGCATAGCATGATGAAAAAGACGCTAAATTTGACGAAAACAAAATTTTATCGTCTAAAAGTTTATTATTAAGAGGAAAGATCAAAGTATTTTGGAAGGTATATTTTTTTTTTTTACATTTTTTTTAATCGTTCCTAGCACGTCCGAAATTTTCGTTAACAATTTTTTTTTTTTTTTTTTTTTTTTTTTTTTTTTTGTCAGCAAAATTGACAGATAATCGATCATAGCAACTATTTTTTTCCATTTTATAAAAAAATGATAATCTTAGTTTGAAATTCTTTTAAAAATCAATTATCATTTTTTCAAAACTTATTTTAAGAAAATCAGAAATTGTTTTTTTTTTAAATACTTTGAACCATTCTTAACTTAGCTCCTGCGCCGAAAAGATGTAATTTGAAAATAAAACAAAGCAGGTCATGAACTTTCGCGTCACTTGACTGGTGATTGACATATTGACGGATTACGTGAGGATAATTCCTTCTACGAAAGGAGTGAAGTGAAGTTATTTACATTTTAAGTGAGCAAATTATTTACCTCGTTATTTTTAAGGATAACTTTCATCGCTCTAATTTTTTGGTACTTAGCTATCACCTTTACGTTTAGGATGCTTTATTAAAATTATATTATAAAGAAATTAAAATAAGACTGTTAAGAGTGAGATTAAATTTCATAAGAAAGGTATCCAATTTACAGGTACCTTTCTTATGAAATTTTATCAGAAGTGTACATAAAATACCATAATTTTATGTACATTTACTACATTTAACTGTGTAATTTGTATTTCCATTCATTATTAATTTAGAGATTTCATTTATGGAAAAAATGTCATAACTGAGATTAATATAAAAATAAGGTCATATAAATTTCATAAGATGATACTGATACTTGTAGGTACACTTCTCAGTTGAAATTGAAAAATCAAATTAACTTCACACGTGTGTCGCAAAAGTAAAGGCCTTAATAGCGGAGAACAATGCTTAACTCAGATAACGCAACTTAATTGTATTCCAGTTGGTCTTTCGTACTTTATAATTACAGCCCGATTATAAACACAAAATTATATTTCTTAATTACTGCGGGTCTTTTGATTAGTCAAAACGATACAATTTACAACGCGCTAAAAAATTTCTATCTAATAAGAACACTTACAAAAGTTGATGCAGCTTTTAAGTAATTTTATGATATTTAAAGAACGTAAATGTAAAAATCTGTTACTTTTAAAAAAAATAACAAATAATTGTATTAAAAATTCATTTTTTTTATCGAAAAATTTTTTTGCTTTCAGAAAATATTGTCCATATTCATAAAAGCATTTGAAATTAAATAATATCTTTGTTTTATTGAGTTTTGTATGTTACAATTCAGAGCTTATTTTCAGGTAGTGGGGTCCAATAAAAAAAATATTTGCATTCTCAGAGCCTTGTGCTCTTAACTATTGTAATTACTCAAGTGGACTCTATCGAATTTCTAGAGTTTTCATAACATTAGTTATGGGGTAGGTAATAAATATTCAAAAAATATTTCTCCCATGACTTTAATAAAAAACATTAATAATAATTCGATCATCTGTGAATAGTTTCTGAAAGTTTCATTAAAATCCGACAATTATTTTTATTTTTACAATATTTTCCAAATTAATGTCACAAAAAAAAAAAAAAAAAAAAAAAAACGTGCTAAAAATTGTATATTTTACTTGTTCCGGTGATACAAAGAGAAACAAGGATTTTTAAATAAAAATTCAGAATCTTCTAAAAAGAAGGAATTTTTTTTTTTTTAATAATTAAAATAAACTTTGATCTTTTCTCTTAATAACAAACATTTAGACGATAAAATTTTGTTTTCGTCAATTTTGGCGTTTTTTTTTGTTTTTTTTTTGTTTTTTTTTATTTACTGTTCTCATGGAGTTGCCTAAATAAATACAACTTTACAAGGCTTGGAGTCGAGTGTATCTGAGCTTAATATTAGCTACTTTCGAAATTGAAATAGAGGGATGGTTGGAGGAGTTGGACGGAGTATCCTAGAATTTTGAAGAACAACGAGGAAGCAGAATTGTTGGCACAGTCACATCGAGCCTTCCCGCCTTTAAATTTAAAAATAGATACGCGTGAGCGTCTGGAGGTTTTGAAGAAAGTTTACAAGGCAGAAGTTCCTGGAATCTCTTTAGAAACCCAGCAACCTCTCAATGCTAATAACCCTACAATTCAAGATGCGAATGCTACTCCAAGACCTGGATCCTTTGATGTTCCTCCCATAGACCACTCTTCCTTTTCAGCGGAACTATTTAAACTGAAATTGAGTGGGATACATTTTAGTGTGGATGGCCTCAGTGGAAAGAGAAGTTTCAAGAACTTCCTCACAAAGTTTAAAAATTGTACAGCATCAATTCCAACTGCTGCGGGTAAGTTATACACAGAGCCCTACAAATGATAGATCACCTTTCAGTCACCGACGATAGCTACCCTATAGCTATTCATTTGCTAAAAAAGCAACATCTGGGCGAGCAAGAAATAGGAGAAATAATTCAGAATATCCTTGACTTTCAACTTAAAAGTCCAAAGGATAATAGCAGGGGGTAAGTCTTTTTAATAGGAACCCAAACAGATGTCTAGGAGTTGAAGTTCTCATAATTGTAACTTATGGTACATCAGCAAGATCATCCTGGGTAAGATGTTAAACTACGTCCAGCAGCAAGACCTCTGATCAAGAGGTTTTCAGGAGCATGGAACCACCTCTTAATTGCTGGTGTTCCCGGGTCCAACCTGACCTAAGGTGGTAGCACCTGTTATGGTCCCAGCTATGGACAAATAGTTAACTTTTGCCATCAATACTTTTTTCAAAAAAAATTGTTACCAGCAATAAAATTTTGAAGGAAATATATTGCCAGAAACAGATTTTTGACAAAACAAAATATTACCAGCAATAAAAAAAAAATTGTCAGCATTGAATAACATTGAGGTTGATATGCCGTAAAACAAAATAAACCAAACCAATCTAAACCAAAGAATACATATTCTATTCATACTAATCTATCCTAAAAATGTCGGCATTAAATAACCCATTGAGGTTGATATGCCGTAAAACAAAATAAACCAAACATCAGCAGGAGCTGTCATCAAATTGCAGGTGTTATTCTCAAAATTACCTGCAGAAGTGAAGGGTGAGCGGATGTGGATCACTGGCAAGAAATAACCAGCCTTATCAGCGATTTTGAGACACAACAGAAATTATGAAACGGTTCTTGATTGTAAGGAAACTGGATAAGCAGTCTGCAACAAAGCCTCAACCCACTCCCAGTTAGAGTAGAAAATGACCGCGTACCTCATTCTTAAGAAATTCAACATCGAGGTAAGAGGAGGAATGAAAGTGTGAATTCTGTGGTAGTGATAGACCCGAATCTCTGTAGTGTTCTCGCTATAACTCTCATGAAGCTCGAATAAGGAGATGCAGAGATTTGCGGTTATGCTTCAATTGTTTGAAGATGTCTCACATGGGAAAGACGTGCCCATTAAGGATAGTGATAAATGGAAGCTGCAATAACTACAAGAATAGGGGCAATAAGACAGCCACGTGCAAATATAAAAATTTTACAACAGCCACGTGCAAATATAAAAATTTTTACCTACCAATGACTACAACTCTGCTTTTATGTCCCTAATTAGTATTGTAGTGGAAAGGAAGGGCAAATATATAAAGTAATTGTTTACTGGACACTCGAAGTCAGAGGATATGCCTTGACACAACAATATTGGAGAGATTAAATTGTCTGCACTCAAATAGTAAAGTCTTAGAAGTGAAAACATTCTTAGGCTCAAGGAAACATCTTTCAAAGAAATATCCTTGGACCTGGGGCTCGTTCCAGAAGTTCATAATGTTACAATCCTTTCCATCAAAACTGACCTTTGCTACGAACTGGAAGTACTTCCTCAGATGCTTAAAAATTTGAGGAGACACAAATTGGCTGCTAATTACAATCATCGAAGCAAGGTTTTTCAGACTGAGGGGCTACTGGGAATCGACTCTATCCAGTTCATGAAACCACTAAAAATAGTCCCATGCATGGAGATTTTATAACGCATAAAGGATTAATACCTTTCGGAAACAGCCAGGATTTCCTATATGAAAACCAAATGAGAAAGGCAGATGCCCAGTATTGGCGCCAAAAGAAATCACTGGTGGTGGAAACCCTAAACAAAATGCCCAGCAAACCGAGAACTTGACCCTGAATACTCCTCTCCTAAATCTCTTGTCACATCTCCTGCATGTGAAGCTCATGGGGTGAAACGTACTTTTACCAGGAAGAATGTATGTCTCTCCCCCGAAAGTGACCGTACCTCTCCTTACCCAACAGGAAAGGTAACTTTTAACTCCTCTCTTCCCAAAGATGGCTACATTAAAATTAATGTCATTCCACTTGTTGCTGCTATAGCGCTGAAGGAGAACAGAAACCTCTTAAATTACATAAGTCACAGTAGCAAACTTCCCATTACAACCAAAGACTCTCTCCTTCTGTCGTAAGGCTAATGTGTCTGTTCAGCAAAAGCCGCTACAGCCATCTACTCGTCAACCTCGTCGTTCCAAATGGTTGGCTATGAAGAAAATCCAGCAGATGTTCTGTAGCCTGAAAGAAAATTCGCCAATAAGAGAAAAAAATCTACAGATGAGAAAACCTCAGTATCTGATGACTGATTTTTCCATATCCAAAAGAAAAAAATGCTTCGATTCGAATATAAAAAAAACTTGACCAGCAGTTTTCGTTCGCCTTCATTCAGAAATGCTAAGAACCTCTTAACCAGTCCCCGTACTTGGTCAATGAAAGAGATGCCAAAGAAAGACGTTCCTGATTCCACCAAAACACCGTGGAACTCTTCTCGAAAAAGAACCTCCTCCTTTTTCTCCATTTCAAAGAAAACCAACCCCGCATTGAACACGTCCGACGATGACTCTAGAGGCCACCGAGAACTGCGTAATCTTTTATAGGATACAACCTCTGAACACCCAGCGAAAACGGTGATTGCACAAAAAAGATATTGGACCAATGAGCTATGAGAGTGAAATTGTGTGAACACTAGCCACAACAACAGTGCGGCTAAAAGATGATTTGGAAGCGCCAGATCAATCTAGTTGAGCGAGGTTGTTAAATAGTCTCCGTTTCTATAGAATAACCCATAGATGATGGCGATACAAAAAGCTTTCAGGATGAGACACATTCTTCTCAACTTGATGAAAATGCCAGAATTTGAATTTGTCCTTTTAACAGACCCGAGAATTTAAAACCAATGATCGCGTGCGATGAATGTGACGACTGATTTCACTTCGATTGGGAGTAGAGGCAGTTCCACCTGAAGATAAGCAGTGGTTCTGTCCTCTTTGCAGACCTCCGCGAATAGTAGATCCAGTTTATTAAGGGCCTAAAAATCCTCCTCAAACGGTCCAAAGACCTTAAACTGCACTAAAGGTTAATAAAAAAAAAATTAAGTTCTTTCTTCATTTTCCCTAACAGTATCCTTTTTTTTATGTGTGTTTTTCCTTTGCCGTGGGAGTGTGTAGGAACTTTGTGCACTTACCTTAGCCAAACACGGTGGAAAGGGTGAAATGGTGCAACTGAACTGTAATCTTGCGACGAAAATATAATGAAAGATACAGTGTAACCCGGATATAATTGTCGGGACCGGAGAAGTCTCTTATATCCGGGTTTGGTCTATTTTGTTTTATTTAAGTATGGCTCTAATTTTGGGAAATCTATCTTATATCCGCGGTTTCTCTCTATTGTTTCGCCTTCACAGAAAATTTGTTGAAATTACTTCCAGTCGACCCCCCATCTGATTGAAGGCGTGTCAAAATTTGCATATGTATTTGAAGAGATATAAAATACAAAATATTAGCCAAAAAAGTTAGCCAAAGTCTAGCTGAAATATTTTTCAGCCGTGCTGGTCGAACTCTCTACCTTCGGCCAGAGAGAAACCCGGACGAGGTTATGTCGAAGGGCAAACTCGTTCGGAGGAGTATACCCACCAGTTCGCATTTATGCGGGGTCTACGGGGATTTTTTTTTGGCCGAACCTACGGACTCGGGAACACCACATTAAATTCGGCCTTATGCCACATGTGACTGCGTGGAGCAGTTGCTAGATACTATAGTTAACCAAGGTATGGTAATATTCTGGACGTGTTACCGAAACTGTTAATAAAGAGTCCTAACTTTTTATTTTCTATCGTTACTTCTACAAGGAGAGTTACTTGTAGACAACATATAATCATTTTTGTTGCAATTTTTTATACAAATGTTTGCCACCGCGAGATTACACCGGTAACAAGTAAGAATTCGTTATCATTTCTTTCTGTCTACACTGAGTTTCGCTTTAAATGTTGATAGTTGCCATTTTAGTTTTTCTACCTTTTCTTTCCCCAAACAGTCGGACTTGAAATAACGAAGTCAAGGGTTTGGGTTGGGATGAATAATCTCAAAGCAACTACAGTCCCGATGGTCAACTATTGCCAATGAATTATCGGATGTCAGCTCCATTAGTTTCCAAAGACTGTCCCTCGATGAAGGAAAGGAAGCCGACTTGTTCTTGTTTTGTGATGTCTCTAAAGATGCATATGGGTCTGCAGCCTATGCAACCCAAGAAATGGTGTTTCATCCTTGGTTTTTTTCCGGAACCGCTTAAATCTAAGACATTACCGACACTGGAGCTATTGGCGGCTTTTTTGACGGTCAAATGCCTGCCAAAACGATTGAAGGTGTATTCAAATGAAAAATTCAAAAACGTGTTCATTGCAGTCGATGCACAAATCGTGCTATCCTGGTTGCTCACGAAGCATAACAAGAAGAATGTTTTTACCAAGAATAGACTCAACCACACAGACCTCATTACTAAGGTTCTCTCTACCACCAAGCTGAAAGCCATGATGGAATATTAGACCATCGGTCATTCCTGGCTAATAGATCAACCAACTCCCTGGCCTGAGAATTGCCTGAGCCTAGAAAGTAAAAGAACCGCGTCCTCAGTATTTTGTACTACCTCTTGTGACCAGGAAGAGATTGTAGTACAATTTAATAAATACTTGACATTGTCAAAATTGTTGAATGTTGCAGCCCGCGTGGTCGAGTTTAATAAACTGAAGAGAGAGAAGGAGACTTGCAGTGATGTAACTACAATCCTTCTGGGATGAGTTGGAGTATTTACAGAATCCATCTGGGTGGGCCATACCGCAGTGTGTGTGGCTTAAATGTATTCCTGGACAAGGAAAGTGATTTGTTCTAAGCGAAGAATAATTAAGGTCTCTGTCTATACATATGAGATAGTCAATCCCATCTTGATTGCTAAGGACCACCAGCTGACCAGTTTCATTGTATTGGATTGCCACCACCGATGCACGCATTTCGACGTACCCAGTGCATTGAATAAGATGAGGCTGTCCAAGTATTGGATAACACAAGACAGACAAACCGAAAAGAAGGTTTTGTCTGGGTGCCCCTTGTGCCAGAAATTTAATGCCACTCCTTTCTATGCCCCAAAATGACGGTCTTAACCAATCATTGGGTCATAATGTTAATAGCTGGCCACTCGTTTTCGAGGATAGCCGTCTACTAGGTCGGCTAGTCAATCCCTATTGTAGACGCTCACTCGGGCACATTTGAGTTTGCTCAACATCCACAGAGCCCACCTGTGATTTATACTGCAAGTATGCTGAGCAGACCTTAGTTACAGTTTCTGGGAGAGAGCGTGTCATCTAGCGTGATCAACAATTTGAACAAGGCCATCACACTCAATCTCTCGGCCACGATTACTTGTTATTTCGTGCTAGCACAGCTATCGACGGCCCACAAGAGTTCCGTTTACTCAATTTCACTCATAAGGTTAGGGTTAACCTGTGTTATGGCTTTCACGCTGGGATCGACCTCGATCCAGTCCGATAGCATCAAGAAGTCTCCTTGCTGACAAATCGACTATGGTGAGATTTGAACCCGGGTCACATGGTCAGAAAGCGAATGTTCCAGCCACGCGCTCATGGATCATAATGATAAAACCCTTCTCACACACAGTTGTACACTACACGGGTCACGTGGAGTGAAGGTGTATATTCTGGTCTTTACTTGTTTGAAGGTGCGGGTGATGCATCTGGAGCTGATCGAGGACATGACCACCCACTCATTTCTGATGGCGTTCCTCTGTTTTACTAACCTCTATGGCATACTATCTCGCGTTTACAGCGACAATGCTAAGTCCTTTGTGTCAGGTTGCGACATGTTAGATGTTGGGTTGTCGTCTGGAGAATTTAAATAAAAATTGGGCACTTGTGAGATCAAGCACATTTGAATCGCCTTGCACTCTCCTTTGTTTGGTAGCCATAAAATCGTCTTTTCAAATTGATTGGTTGTGCCAGGCACACCTATTTTGATCTTTTAACCATCCTTTCCTATGTCCAAAGT
Organism: Acanthosepion lycidas; assembly: GCA_963932145.1. Classification (NCBI taxonomy): domain Eukaryota; kingdom Metazoa; phylum Mollusca; class Cephalopoda; order Sepiida; family Sepiidae; genus Acanthosepion; species Acanthosepion lycidas. The sequence goes on along the minus strand of OZ010602.1, from coordinate 36,691,720 downwards.
GACATTAACGACCGACCTTTGACCTACAGAAGTTCATCAAATCCCAGCTTGGAGATCCTAACACCAAATCCATTTTTTTTTTTTTTTTTTTTTTTTTTTTTTTTTGACCCAACAGTATTCCACGATTAATATTAAGGATGGACAGGGGAAGTATCTACCAGGTCGAAACCTCTCTCTAGAAAACAACTGATGGAATTTTTGCATTACAGAGATGAAGCATTGAAGTGGTTCAGGAGGGTTTGGTATTGATTATTTGAGCCTGAGGGAACGTGACCGAAACCAACCTGGAAAGACTACCTCTTCTATTTCTGTGGGGAAATATAGTAATAATCAAGGTTCCCAGCGAAACTCGCCCATTTTGGGACTTTGGTAGAATTACCCACCTTCTGCCCGGAGACGACGGTTTGGTTAGGTCGGCCCGGATTGTGAAAGGGAATGGATCTTTACAGGTTCATTCTTTGAAACACCTGTCATTGTCCATAGAGGAAACCGTTAGCCATCCAGATTCGCTACTACAAAATGAGACTGGCACTATCGATCCAGACGACTATCCCTCTGTTCATTCTGATATCCCGGATGCTAGTCTTTCAGTTGAAAATAATTGGCGTAGATAGATTTGCCCTGATTGTGACCGACTAGACAGCGCCAATGCCATGATTTGTTGTGATAGGTGTAATAACTGTTATTATTTACCTTGTGTAGGCATACGTCAGCTACCCTTAGTTGGTACTGCCAGAATTGCCTCGGGCAATCGTTTGTTTGACCTGAGGACCTTCCATCCGGCCCTTCTGATATCCCAGATAACTCATCAGACAAGAATAGCTGATGTATTTGAATTTGTCCTGGATGCAATCGACCAGATGATGGATCGATGAGATGAGTGCAATGACTGGTATCATTTTTTGTGTAGGCATTCAGCAGCCTCCCACTGAAGAGGACAGTTGGTACTGTCAAACTTGTTGGGACTAGCTGAACTAATTACTGGTCCACCGTCACGGGAATGGAAAAAAGGAAAAAAAAATTTGAGATGGTAGTGTATCGGGAAACTAACTAACCTTTACGGCTACTAGTAGGGAAGGAGGATAAAAATAAAATAAGTCTTTGTGATCGTTTTTATTTTACTTTTGATATAAATTTGGGGCATCATTTGACTTACGAGGGTTAGATGCTATTTTATTAAAAGCAGCTCTTTTTGCTGCATTCTTCAGGGTTTTTTTTTTACCATTGGAGTCATTACTTCAACCTATACAGTGATTTTTCTAACTCGGAAATTTTACCAGACCTTAGACAGGAAATCCTACCCTAGATTGCAACTGGCAATCTGTTGCAATCTTTATAATCTCCCTGAGTCTTTGAGGTAGGTTTTAATTCCTTTCTTCCTCTTTCGATTGGCATTGTTGCTTCTTGGGTTTCGCTACTCCCCTATCTATTAAGGTCTTATTTCTTTACACTCTTAGCTTTCTACATTAAAGGGGGGGGGGATTTCGCTAAACTTCAAAATTAAATTATGCCGAACAATGTAGCTATAGTATGTTAGTGAAATCCTTTTAGTGTGATTTTCCATAAACAATGCAAATTTAAACATTTTGTCTAATGTGTCCAGCAGTATTATGGTGTTATATACACTTCTATTTTGTTTTTGTTTTTTATTAATTACTAGATTATCCGTGACTCGTTGGGTCTTTGACAATTCAGTTTAAAAAAAAAACATTTAGGGTGATTTCAACATTAAAAAATTGTCTGAGGAAAATTGTGATAAAAATACTTGCAGTATAAACAACTCTTATTTTAAATTTTATTCCCTTAAAAATATTTTTTTTTTTAATGTGAAAAAATATTTGTCTTTTTAAGTATAAATACTTTAATTAAAAAAAATGTGTTTGAAGAAAGTTAAAATAAAAATACTTAGTGTTTAAGCAACTCATATTTTTAAATTAGATTAACTTAACTCATTATTATGCGTCGGACGGACGCACCACGCATGCAATCACACACACGCACACACACTTAAATCATTATAATGGGCCGGGCGGACGACGCACCAGGCAAACACGAATCATAGACTTTTAACATTATATAGATGATCGAGAAAAGTTTATTCACTGTGTAGCGTTTTTGTAATTTTTTTTTTTTTTTTTTTATACAGTTTTTACTTATTGAACAGTAAAAAAAAATACAAATTTTATAATTAAAATTCTGGTTTGAATATAGTGATTTTCCAAGCGTAGCTTAGATGTGGCACAAGGCCGAAAGTATGGGGCACCCAGTGAGGATCGAACTCACTACTCAGTCGTAATTGTTCTAGCCAGACAAGCTTGCTAACCATTAAACCACCTCGAGGTGCTCATTCTGGTTTGAATATATTTTGCATTCAATGTATCCAATATCAATGGGTTATTTAATGCTGACAAGATTTTTATTGCTGCTAATATTTTTTTCCAGAAATTTATTGCTGATAAAAAAAAAATTTTCCAAAAAGTATTAAAACCTATTTTTATACTTTCATAGTGTTTTGACACCTTTTGGTGCGCTAAGTATTTGGGCATAGCTGGGACCCCGACAGGTGCTACCACTCCGGGTCTGGGTAAACCTGGAAATACCAGCAATTGAGGTGTTTCCATGCTCCTCAAAACCTCCTGGTCAGAGGCCTTGCTGTCGGACGTAGTTTATCGTCTTACCTAGGATGGTATACATAAGTTTCTATCCTTTGTAGCTTTTAGCAATGTTTGTCTTTTTACTATCTCTCTCATTCCCTGTTCTGTCAGCCATTTTTACAAGCTTGTTAGTAAAATCCCGGTTTTAGTGCCTTTTTGACTTCACTGTGTTCTGTGAATGTCAAATTTCCGAACCTTCTTTCCTTCCTAGATATTTTTCTGATTTGAATTATAAATGTCATTTTAGCTGTCACATGCTTGCCTTTTGTCCCTTTGTATTAACTCAGATCTTTTTCTATCCGTATGAATTCCAGATTATTCTAATCTTTCCTAGATAAAGTTTTCCCAGCAGTACAAATAGATCTTCGCACTTTTGTGTAGTGTACGAAACGTAAATAGATCTTCGCGCTTCTGTGTAGTGTACGAAACGTAAATAGATCTTCGCGCTTTTGTGTAGTGTACGAAACGTAAATAGATCTTCGCGCTTCTGTGTAGTGTACGAAACGTAAATAGATCTTCGCGCTTTTGTGTAGTGTACGAAACGTAAATAGATCTTCGCGCTTTTGTGTAGTGTACGAAACGTAAATAGATCTTCGCGCTTTTGTGTAGTGTACGAAACGTAAATAGATCTTCGCGCTTTTGTGTAGTGTACGAAACGTAAATAGATCTTCGCGCTTTTGTGTAGTGTACGAAACGTAAATAGATCTTCGCGCTTTTGTGTAGTGTACGAAACGTAAATAGATCTTCGCGCTTTTGTGTAGTGTACGAAACGTAAATAGATCTTCGCGCTTTTGTGTAGTGTACGAAACGTAAATAGATCTTCGCGCTTTTGTGTAGTGTACGAAACGTAAATAGATCTTCGCGCTTTTGTGTAGTGTACGAAACGTAAATAGATCTTCGCGCTTTTGTGTAGTGTACGAAACGTAAATAGATCTTCGCGCTTTTGTGTAGTGTACGAAACGTAAATAGATCTTCGCGCTTTTGTGTAGTGTACGAAACGTAAATAGATCTTCGCGCTTTTGTGTAGTGTACGAAACGTAAATAGATCTTCGCGCTTTTGTGTAGTGTACGAAACGTAAATAGATCTTCGCGCTTTTGTGTAGTGTACGAAACGTAAATAGATCTTCGCGCTTTTGTGTAGTGTACGAAACGTAAATAGATCTTCGCGCTTTTGTGTAGTGTACGAAACGTAAATAGATCTTCGCGCTTTTGTGTAGTGTACGAAACGTAAATAGATCTTCGCGCTTTTGTGTAGTGTACGAAACGTAAATAGATCTTCGCGCTTTTGTGTAGTGTACGAAACGTAAATAGATCTTCGCGCTTTTGTGTAGTGTACGAAACGTAAATAGATCTTCGCGCTTTTGTGTAGTGTACGAAACGTAAATAGATCTTCGCGCTTTTGTGTAGTGTACGAAACGTAAATAGATCTTCGCGCTTTTGTGTAGTGTACGAAACGTAAATAGATCTTCGCGCTTTTGTGTAGTGTACGAAACGTAAATAGATCTTCGCGCTTTTGTGTAGTGTACGAAACGTAAATAGATCTTCGCGCTTTTGTGTAGTGTACGAAACGTAAATAGATCTTTCTTTGCGCTTTTGTGTTTAGTTTTCTTACATAAATTTGTAGCATCATCATCAAGCCATTAATACATCTTTTCCGGATAACAATTAGGTGATTATTTTTCTGTTAAATTTTGCATTTAATAAAAGAATAATTCCGGTTTTGATTAGCTCAATTCTTCAATAATTTGTCCAATAGGTTCAGCCTGTTGGAACCGCTGACCAATCGATGCTTCTCACATGAGAAACGAATGATAATCTGTAATGTGACTAGTCTAGAGAATGAAACTGGTGGGTGTGGTAGAAATTCCACCTTGGATTGCATGATCGGATTTGCAAAATAAAGACAGTTGTTAGCCTGGAGCAAAGTCAATGGCAGACTTGCTTTTCCAAACAAAGTTATTTTTTTTATCTTTCTGACATTACAATTATAGTTCGAAACAAGCAAACGGTAGTTTGCAATAGAGAATTCTTATTATGAAATAATTTTTCTTCGTTGATCCTGTCTTCAGTGAGATTTTGAAGCGGGTATTGGATATCGTCGCTGTCTATATGTGTCGGCAATCTTCAACATCTATATATTTTGATACTTGCAAGACATCTATTTTTTCTCATCGTTCTTTTTTCTTTCTTTTTTTTTTTTTTTTTTTTTTTTTCTTTAATTTGACAAATGAAAAAAAAAGTTTATCAAGTTTGTTCTGTGTAACTTTTTGCAGAGTCTGTAACTGAATTTCAGATTTTGACTTACCAAAATATACATCAGATGACAGAATGGATCAGCAGAACGAACGTAATTGTAGAAGAATGAGTGGTGTCTATAAAAACAAATAAAAATTATAGTACAAAAAATAATAATAAAATAAATATCATTAATTCACTCGTTCTACACCAATGAAAATCAAACCGAATTTTCTTCACACACACGATATTCTGACTATCAGACAAACAGTTCACACAGGCAGCTCGCTATAATAGTAAAATTCATCATTTAGCACTCAACAAAAATTCGAGGGAAGAAAACCCCAGAAACTTGTATTTTTCCAACTAAATATGATGGTGACTTTCCTATTACTGGGTCAATCATATCTGGAAGGAAGCAACTCAGAGGGTGGCACACATAGCTTTGGGAGCTAACAATTGGCCTGAGCGGAATACCGTCTTTGTTAATTTTGGTGAGACCTTATATATGATGTAGCTTGGTGTCGCACTTCGATAACTACCTGTATGTCGTAGGTTTGAAGTGGTCCTTGTTCATGATTAGGATCTGCGACAGATTTCGTTCTGTTTTCATTGTTGGATCTTTCTTTACTGTAGCTACCATTTCTAATGAAGTCTTTCAGTTTTGTTTGTACATTATTCTGGTAAATAAAAAATGTGTGTGTGTGTGTGTGTGTATATATATATATATATATATATATATATATATTCTGACTCGCCGTCGGTTTTGACGTATGAGGATCTGACAGCTTAATTGATTCAGTTATGAAATTTTGTGCGATAATCTTAAGTTGCACTTAAGACCCGCTAGTGATTTACAAAGGAGGCCACATCGAGCAAGGATTGTGAGATGAGATCACTGTTAGATTGGCTGACCTTTTACATCTTGCTCTCGCTCCTTGAAGACTATTCAGACAAGCAGATTGAAACTAAGACACGTTGATCTCCATTCTGCCCGCTCCAAGGCTAAGTGTCCAAGGGTGTTACGTGGTATATTGACAGCTGACAAAAGTATAAGAATGAACGAATCAAAGTAAACCGCCAGAAAACCCACAAGTGATTTGATTAAAGCGGCGAAGGCTTGTGCAGAACCATCCACAGTTTTCGGAACTATTGATACACTCAATGGGTGAAAATAAATGCCACAGACGAAGCAGACAATAGACCTCAGGCTTTTCGTGTAAGTTTTCCATCTCCTAGACCAGTCGTGTTCTATAACACTAAAGAGCTTGGTCAACTCTGGTAGGCACTATTTGCCCATAGCTGGAACCCTAACAGGTGCTACCACTCCGGGTCAGGGCATACCTGGGAACAACAGCAATTAAAAGATGGTTCCACGCTCCTCAAATCTTCCGATGAGAACACTTGCTGCCGGCCGGTTATATATATATATAAATATATATATACGCACATGTTGCAAGAATAAATGCTAAAGCTTAACGCACTGTGTTCGTGCGTGTTTATTAAAAGAAACGAAAGACAATAGATTTACTCGGTTTCTCTTAATTTGCTGTTTTTCTTTCCACTTTTTTGGGGGGAAGGGGGGCATGCTTTTTTCCGTCGGATGTGATACTGTTTTCTTTTTTTCTATTAATTATTAGACATTGGTATTTTCGGAGAACATTATATATATATATATATATATATATATATATATATATAATCATAATGGATGACATGCGATGTTTTCATTTATAAACGAATTGCAATCTTTTATTGTCTGTTAGCAGTATTGTTGCGATAACATAAGCAACAAGATAATTTATAACTTTTAAAGAGGTTGATGAAATTATATCAATGACAAAATCATATTTTTAGGGTTTATTGCTGTTTTTTTTTTGTTTTGGGTTGATTGTTTTTTTGTTTTTTGTTTGTTTGTTTTTGTTTGTTTGGTGTTCGGTGTTGTTGTTTGTTTTGTTTTTTGTGTTCTTTTTTTGTTTTGTTTGTGTTTGTGTTTTGTTTTGTTTGTGTTTGTGTTTTGTTTGTGTTTGTGTTTTGTTTGTGTTTGTGTTTTGTTTGTGTTTGTGTTTTGTTTGTGTTCGTTTTTTTTCGTTTGTTTTTTTTGTCTTGGGTTTTGTTGTTGTTTTTTGTGTTTTCAAGAACTAAATAAGGAGAAGAATGTTTTAGTTTGAGTCATTGTGCTTCAAGTAGATATGTTTGATTTTGTTTACATTTTAGAAATTTTTATATTTCTTTTTTTACTACGGTTGTGTTGAAATATGTGCTAATTTGGATTGCTATAATTAGTAAATTAGTGCAATTTCTTAAAGAATATTTTTATTGACAAACAAAAGACATGTATTTATTTAAAGTATTTGCAATGTTTCCTCCAAGATATGTAAATTACGCTTAAATAGATCACGAGTAAAAAATAAAATAAAATTGTCAAACGCTCTATATATCCACCATTAAAATGTAATCAAAATGTGTTGCTGACTAGTAATGCTGACATTTCCATAGAGGAAACATTCAGAATTTCTATTAGTTGATATTTATAAACTCTTTCTCATAAAAAAAAAGTCTTTCAGTAAATTCTGCTTCAGTGCAAGCCATTTAATAGTAAAATAATTAATGCATTGCATTCTGATGGCCAAGAGAGTTTCGGCGCGTGGCGGGTCGGCCCGATGGCCAAGTAACTTTGCATGGTAACACTGAGTTTAGGGGTTTCCATACAGGAAATGTTCGATATTTATTTCTTAACCACTCAGCATGCTGTCGATTAAAATTTATATATTTCTAATTTTAGAATATTAAACTTCTCAATTGCTCTGTTACCACTTTCTCTAGTATTTATGGGAGTTTCCTTATAAAACCTTTTGTTTATAGTAATTATGCAACTTTAATATCCTCCTCATTAAATTCCCGTCTAGTTGTTATGGTTTTTTGTGTATATTGTGTGACTAGAGGATTTATTATGTACAAAAATGCATAATTGTGGCACAAGGCCGAAAAGGGGAGGGGTAGAGGCTGGTCCAAACCAACTATCCTATACCTAGCTAATCAGATTCACGACCCATTCATACATTACAATTTACCCATTCACCACAAGAACTCGTCCCTCACCAAACAATCCTCCAACCACCATAATACCACATCCTCTCAAGGGGAACCTAGCAAAACGCGCCCCACACTATAAAAATTTGATGATATAAATGCTATACATTAAAATTATAATAATGATAGAATGAGAGGGGAGGGGAGATGGACCCAATAATAACTAAAAAGTAACAGAAAATACAAACTAAACATAACATATGTTAGTAGGGAGCCGTCAAACCCTTAAAAATAGAGAGGGCGCTGTATTCTACCCAGGGCACAAAATCAAGAGGCAACTCTCGCTAAGGGAGTGGGACAAAAGGTAAAAAATATTATGCGGGAATGGGAAAAACTATAAAGCTGACCCAGTCGAGATAAAAAGGAGGCCAAAACAAACTGGGGAGGTTGGGAATCTCGACTTGGATCATAACCAAAGAGCGGCCGGGTAACAGGCCAGGAACAACACTTACTCACATTAACTAGGTACACTGAAGGTTGTCTAACATAACCAAGAGGAGGGTTCCACAGGAAGCCACCCCGATGTGCCATAGGTTGATCTAGAAAAGAAAATCAAGGCTAGCCCCGATCACACGAACCAAGCTCGCCTCTTTTACCCACCTTTCGCCAAAGACTGTCGAATGCAATCGTTTTCTATCAGATCTAATCTTCATCTTGAGCTGATGCTCAAAGAATTGGATTAGATGCTGATGAGAAAGACGGTTGCCCCGCAAGACTTCCTTCTTTCGCGTCGTCCAAATCACCATTCGAGCCGTGGCCAGCAGCGTCAGAAACACCATTCGTTTCACCCCGGAATACGGGGGCGACACATTGTCACACGTGTATGCGCGATCAATGGACACAAGCTGTTCGGGAGCGAGACGAGCCGTCAGCTCGCCGACATGGTCCCATAAGGGGCGGACATGAGGGCAATGGTAGAAGGCGTGCGCAACCGTTTCTTCTAAGCCACGGTCACACCGTTCACAGTCTGGCAAATCCGCCAAATCCCATATGAAAGCCTTGTCGTTGAGAGGCAGCCGAATCCGAGCCAATCGCCAGGTAAGCGAAAACTCAGGGTTACTGAGGTAATCCGCCGCTGGCGCCCAAGACCAGTAGGAGCGATACCCCTCCTCCGACAAGCCGAGCGTATCTCGTAAGGAATCCTTCGCGGGCCCCTCCACTAAACCACGATAGAAGACCTTCCTAGGCCGTGAAAGGTCACTGGACCGGGGAATGGCCCTCAAGGTCGACCGACACTCGCGAAGAAAATCCGACTCGTCCCGGGGTTTTCCGACGGCGCTCAACCCTCGAGATGGGGGGACTGATGGTAAGGCTAGGGAAGGCGTCCCTAACAATCCCCTCCAGTATCGGATCTCTTCCAGTCAATGCGCGGCGTAGGAAAGCAAACGTAGAGGCACGGATGTGACTCAAGAGGTGCGGCATTCCCAGCCCCCCATGACACGGACGTTTAGTGCAGACTCGTCTGTCGACCCTGTTCACGCGTCCCCTCCATAAAATGGAGGATAGCGATCGCTCGAGCGCCTTCCAATGGGTCTCACATAGAGGAAGTACTGACAATTGATAAAGAATCAGGGGGAAAATGTATGTAGCACACACCTCCGCCCTTCCCTTCACGGACAACCGCCGTCGATTCCAAGTCTGACCGGCAGAATCGACCTTTGCAAGTACTTCAGACCAATTCTTCTCCAGCTGGAGGTCGGGCCCGAACCAGACTCCAAAATGCGGACAGGACCGTCCGTCCAACCGAAGCGGCCCGGAAGAGCGACCCCCTTCCAGGCACCTAACCGCAAGCCGGACGACTTGTCGCGGTTTATCTTGGCCCCTGTCACCTTCTCGTACCGATCAAGCGCCTTCTGTACCGCCTCAATGTCGCTGCGGTACGACACGAAATCGGATACGTCATCGGCGTACGCGGAAACCCTGGCTCGAGCCCCTCCAGGAACGGCGATTCCACGTCAGCCGGCGAAGGAGAGGCTCCAACGCCAAAGCATAAAGGAGAGGCGACAGCGGACAACCCTGACGAACCGACCTAGACAGCACGAAAACGTCCGACAACCTTCCGTTCACCTGTACCACAGCACTGGAGGAGCGATACAGGAGGCTAATCCAGCGGCAGAAGTTGGGTGCGAATCCAGCGGCCTGCAGGACAGTAGCAAGGTAGCGATGGTCGACCCCTATCAAATGCCTTGGACTGATCCAAATTGATCAGCGCGGCTTCTTCGTCGTCTTTTACACCCTCTATGATCGTGCGGATCAGATGCAGGTTGCACTGAATTGTTCGGCCCCTCACAGAACAAGTCTGCTCAAGTCCCAACATAGACTCAGCAACTGACTGCAAACGCTCCTGCAGGATCCTGGCCATAATCTTTTAACTCTGTGTTTAGCAGAGTTATGGGCCTGTAATCATCTAGCTTCCCACCACCACCTTTGCCCTTTTTCAACAGTAATCACGCCCCTGGTGATCCGATTGGGGATGGACCCCGACCGAAACCAGTTGTTGAACAATGATGTGCAACAGCCTCAAGTACAATTCATAGGTCAAACCATCCAGACCGGGCGACTTGCCTCTGCCGACCTTCTTCAATACCTCGTAGACTTCGCCCTGCGTGATCTCTCCCTAGCAGCTAGCCCCTTCAGTCGGCGAAAGCCGAGGAAAGTCAGCCAAATAGCTGCGAAACTCCTCCTCACGGAGACCAGGCTCCTTGGTAAACCGGCTCTCGAAATGGCGCCGAAACGCCTCGCACATGTCAATAGTCGCCCGAAGAGTACGCCCCTCTGGGGATATGACCTCACGAATGTAACGATCGCCACCTCGACGCACCTCTTCCCTGCGCAGATCTGCGCCCAAATTCACAGCTTCGGAAGACATCTTGCTTAACTTATGTCTAATTACTTGACCCATGTACCGCTCGCTATTCGAACGATCCAGAGCCTCCTTAGATAAGGCTATCTCTAGGGGATCCTCCCCCCAGCCACCGCCCGGGAATAACTAGACTTGAGTGTCTTCACCTTATCAGCTCTATCTAGAGCGAGCCGTTTGCTGAAATCAGTGGTGAAAGACCTAATCCTACATTTAAGGCGTTCCCACGACTTATTCCCGATAACCGCCCCCACTAGCTCCCGCTGCACTAGTCTAATTAGCTGTTCAGGAAGTCCTCCCTGTCCAGTAAGGACAGATTGAACTTCCAGTACCTAGCCATTCTAGGCCTATTGTCTAACGCCACCGGGGTACAAACGAGTTTGTGGTCAGAATAGCCTACCCAGTGGAACGTAGGTCAATCTAGTAGATCTATGTCGGCTCTTCTCACTAACATTCTGTCAAGGTAGCTGACTACCTTGTCAAAAGGCCAATTAAGAGCCCACGTCCACATTTTCCCCCCGGGATGATCGACCCGGTATCTATCGACGAGACCATAATCGTCGATCAGATCAACCAGGCTACGATCGCCCCTTCTCCCGCTAGCTCCCCGCCCCCTGTCTAACTTGGGGTCCAGGATGGCATTCCAGTCCCCCATTAAAACTAAGCGCGTTGAATCCACTAGGAACGGCCCCAACCGCCGAAAAAACGAGACCCGTTCCTCCCGGTCGTTGGGCGCATAAACCGCAACTACTCGGAACGAACCACTTTTCACGGCAATATCGGCCCCGATCAACCAGCCCTCGGCATCGGTATGCACAAGGTCCACCCTCGCATCAAGAGTACGCCTGACAAGCAAAGAAACTCCTCTGGCAGAACGGTCCCCATATGCTGAATAGACGACAGTCATCCTCCAGCACACACGCATCGGAACTGCAAACAAAGTGGGTCTCTTCTATCGCGGCGACATCCACATCAAGGGACAGAAGGTCCCGGAGCAGGCGGGCAGCCTTACCCCGATCCCTTAAGCCCCTCACATAGAAGATGTCAATCAAGATAGCGACTTTCAAAGACCTGTAAAATAAAAGACAGAATTAACCTACTCACATACGGGAAGGAAATCTGAGTCAGTTAGGACCCCGACGGAATGTCCTAGGCTCCTACACCTAGCTCTGACGTCATATGTCCATCTAGGACAATCCCGCCGACGTCCGTGGGGTAAATTAGTTTAAGGCACCTATATAGTGAGGGGTGGAGAATAACAGGGATCCTCCCAGCACAGTATTGGCGCATTTTTCTCAAGTATGGGGAATCAATTTCCGCCATTCTGATATTGTTGAAGGCTTCTTTTGCCTCCGTTACATGATTCCACACCTTTAACGGAACTCCAGTATCCCTTATGCAGGTAAGCACCCCCGGGGCACCCGGAAAGTTGCGGGGATCTTCAACTGATTTCCCCCCTACAGAAGCTTTCTTATACAAAAGTCCTAATTGGACTCTTTTCCGGCCGGACTGGCTCTTTTTATACTCTTCCCCCCTCTACCTTACAAATTTCTTCCGGCCCCGCGAAGAGTTTTTTTTCTTTTTCTTCCTGGTTGTTTTGGAATCATGGGGCTGAGGATCAGACGATTGCTGCGGGGACGAACCCCGGGAAGTGTTTGAGGGAGAGCGGGACGGTGCACGTGAAGCACGCGACGGGGAAGGGGGGATACTCCTACTTTTGGGGGCCTCCACTGTTTCTTTTGGGTCAGCAGGGGTGGAGGTGGTCCTGGTTTTTTCCATGCCCTCCTCCTTCCTACTACGCCCCGAATGTCTACTTTTTTCTGCGTCTACTTCATCCTCCTCCTCTTCTCTGCTTCTCTTCAGAGAGGGTGTTATGCCTTCCTCCGCCTGAGGCTGCTGCCGCTGCTGTTGCGTTTGTTGTTGCTGCTTCTTGGGCTACTGCTTTTTCGCACCTTCTGGTTTTTGCTTCTCGTTTTTGGGGGGGGAGCTGGTGCACTCTTTTGCGGGGGAGCTGGTGCACTCTTCCCCCTTCCTTCCACTTCCTACCTCCTTCCAGGCGCCCTCAGCGCTTTTGGCTTCTTCCGTTTTTTTTGGCGTCTGCTACTGTTACTTCTGGAGTGGGCTGGATCACAGGCTGGGGCTTTTTTGTTGGGCACTCCCTCACCATCTGTCCCGAGACACCGCACACCCAACAATTCGGCCGCCTACCCTCCACAACAACCCACATCTTCCTCTTTCTGCAGACTAGAATGTTAGGGACTCTTCTGAACTCTTCCTGGTTAAGAGTTACTTGTAACTCGACATCACCGGTGGCAATTCCAGATTTGCTCACTATTGCCTTCACCTCTTCGACCTTCCCGTATTGGGCGAAGAAGGAACCCATTCTGTCATTTGAGATGTCTACGGGCACGCCGTGGACTGTTATTTTAGTCCTACGGGTGCCCATATACTCGGTTTGCAGCTTCCAATTTTTTGTCACTAGTATGCTGCCTGCCAGCTGCCTGGCCTCCTGCTCCGTTGGTAGGAGAAGGTCCCATAAAGCATTTGACCTCCTCGCAAGAACCTTTGGATAGATTTTTAAGGTCTTGAGGACCTCCTCCATAGTCTCTCTGCTGACTCCTGTTAGCTTTCTACTTTTGACGTCTGATGTCAGCAGGGAGTTAATTCTGCTTTCCACTGCTTCAAGGGCCTCGGGTATCGTTAGGAATTCATTCTCCTTGAACGACCCCTCGTATGTCTTCCTTTGCGCATCATAGTAACCCGCATCTTTTTGGGGCCTTGGCCTATTTTCGGACCAGGCTGAATTCTCCACCGCCCCTGGCGGTGTTAGATTTTGATCGTTCTCATTCATGGTGGCGTGCCACGACCACCACGACAGAACGAATGTCTCTTTAGTTTTTAAAATAACTAAAACATAAAATGAATAAAGAAAAACGGTGTTAAACAAATGTGCAAACAAAAAAAAAACAGTGAGGAGGGGAACAAAAGGTAGGAAAGCAAATAACAAAAATAAACACAAATACAAATAAACGAAAAATTCAACACAGATGCAAATAAACTAACTCAAAAAAGAAAAGCTTTGAAACAAAAACGAAAAACTTTTAACAAAAACTTGCAACACTTATCGATCCTTCTTTCAACTGCTAGTCCAACCCACCCAAGAATGAAACAAGACACCTGGAGGGATATATAAATATGACTAGTGAGTGTATATTGTGTGACTAAAATACAAATTGTGGCACAAGGCCGAAAAAAGGGAGGGGTTGAGACTGGTCAACACTATCTTATACCTAGCTAATCTGACTCACGACCCATTCATACATTACAATTTACCCATTCACAACAAGAACTCATCCATCACCAATCAATTCTACAACCACCATAATACCACATCCTCTCAAGGGGAACGTACAAAAACGCACCCCACACCATAAACATTTGATGATAATACATAAAATTCTAATAATGATGCAATGAGGGGAGGGAGATGAACCCAATAATTTCTTAAGGCGTTCCCACCACTTATTCCCGATAACCGCCCCCACTAGCTCCCGCTGCACTAGTCTAATTAGCTGTTCCCGGAAGTCCTCCCTGTCCAGTAAGGACAGATTGAACTTCCAGTACCTAGCCATTCTAGGCCTATTGTCTAACGCCACCCGGGTACATACGAGTTTGTGGTCCGAATAGCCTACCCAGTGGAACGTAGGGCAATCTAATAGATCTATGTCGGCTCTTCTCACTAACATTCTGTCAAGGTAGCTGACTACCTTGTCAAATAGCCAATTAAGAGCTCACGTCCACATTTTCCCCCCGGGATGATCGACCCGGTATCTATCGACGAGACCATAATCGTCGATCAGATCAACCAGGCTACGATCGCCCCTTCTCCCGCTAGCTCCCCGCCCCCTCTCTAACTTGGGGTCCAGGATGGCATTCCAGTCCCCCATTAAAACTAGGCGCGTTGAATCCACTAGGAACGGCCCCAACCACCGAAAAAACGAGACCCGCTCCTCCTGTTCATTGGGCGCATAAACCGCAACGACCCGGAACGAAACGCTTTTCACGGCAATATCGGTCACGATCAACCGGCCCTCGGCATCGGTATGCACAAGGTCCACCTTCGCATCGAGAGTACGTCTGACAAGCAAAGAAACTCCTCTGGCAGAACGGTCCCCATGTGCTAAATAGATGACAAAGTCGTCGTCTAGTACACACGCATCGCAACTGCAAACAAAGTGGGTCTCTTCGATCGCGGCAACATCCACATCAAGGGACAGAAGGTCCCGGAGCATGCGGGCAGCCTTACCCCGATCCCTTAAGTCCCTCACATTCAAAGTCGCTATCTAAATAGACATCTTCTAAGCCTGCAAATAGAAAAAAGAGTCAGCGCAAAAACCTACTCACACACGGGACGGAAATCTGAGGGTGAAAGGACCCCGACGGAATGTCCCAGGCTTCCGGTGCCCAACTCGGTCGTAATTCGACCGTCTGCGACAATCCCGCTAACGTCCATAGGGAACATTAGTTTGGCTGCTCTCTATACGGAGGGATGGAATAAAACGGGGACCCTCCCTGAACAGAATTGCAGCATTTTTTTCATTTGCGGAGTTCCCGACTCCAAGACCCTGATGTCTGGGAACACCTCCCTACACTCCTCCAAGAAGTACCACACCTTCAAGTTGTCCCCCGTGTCTCTAACACAAGTGGTGACACCAGGGGCCTTTGGGAAGTTTCGGGGATCCTCGGTGGACTTGCCATCCACCGATGTCATCTTGAAGAGAGGACCCAGTTTTGCCTTTCTATGAGACATGTCCCTCTCAGGCTCTTTCCGGTCCACCTTACAAATTAAATCAGGCCCCGGAAAAAAACACTTTTTCTTTTTTCTTTGGTCTGGGAGAGGAGAGGTAGGGGCAGATGTGGGCAGAGGGGTGGAAGTGCCAGGAGGGGTGGGTACAGAACCTAAGGAGGAGGCTGACGTGGAGGGCGACGAAACCCGAGATGGGGAAGAGAATCCTGGCAGGATTGGGAGCCCGATGAGTGTCCATCGTCTTTGCTTACAGTCACTTCTTTACCTTCCTCATGAAACCCGAGATGGGGAAGAGGGACGACTCTTGGTTTGAGTGAGTTTGTTTTCTCACATGGTAACATATGTTGCTCCACCTCCATCTGCTGTTGTTGTTGCTGTTGTGGGAGCTGCTCCCGCTGCTGCTCTTGCTGTTGTCGCTCCTGCGACTTTTTTCTCTTCTCCTGCCGCTGCTGCAGCACTTGCTGTTTCAGTTTGGTGGCCTCTTTATTGGGGCTTTCCGGTTTGGATTTGCCGGCCACTCGTTCCTGCAGTTTCGAAGTCTCCTCTGTTGCAGCCTTCTTCGAGGGTTCCTGCTGCTTAGGAGGTGAGGTGGTTTCTTTGGTCTTCTTTTTTGCCACCTCTGTCCATTCGCTGCAGGTCGTTTTTCCCTTTTCTTCTGCGGGTGCAACTACCGGTGCCTGTTTTTCTGCAGTTACCGGCTTCTTGGTTGGACACAGCTTTGCCAGGTGTCCAGCCTCGCCACACACCCAGCAGCAGGGCCGGCGCCCTTCCACTGGACCGTACTTGGCAAAGAAGGCACCCACCTGGTCCTCTGTGATAAACATGGGTACGTCGTGTAGGATAACTCTCGTCTTCCTCGTACCCATGTACTCTGTTAGTAATTTAAATTTCTTGGTAATGAGGGAGCAACCGGCCAGCGCCTTTGCAGCTTCCTCTGTAGCCAACAGCACGTCCCAGCACGCGTTCGACCTCCGCGCCAGGACCTTTGCCCCAATTTTCAGGGCTTCTTCCATTGGTTCCCTATTGACGAGTATGAACTTCCTGGTCTTATTATCCATTGTCAATGGGGAGATTCCATGACCGAAGGCATTGGTACGAGCTCATCGTTCGTGAAAAATTCCTTCCACTCGTCTCGCCGATTCTTATAATATTCGGGGCCTTTTTGCGGCCTTTCCGGCAACCATGCAGATGGTGCCGTTGAAGTGGTGGCCAAAGGGTCCCCTCCGCCATAGCGGGAGGGTATTCCCCACAAACAAACAGTTCACAAGCAAGGACAGAAAGAAAGGTAACAATATCTGAATTGCTTTTTGGTTCTTCCAAATGACGTCGATCAAACCGACCACTGGCGTACGCCACAAAAACACTCAATACTAATCAAAAAACACAACGGGTGTATATTGTGTGACTAGAAGATTTATTTTGTATAAATACAAAATTGTGGCACAAGGCCGAAAAGGGGAGGGGTAGAGGCTGGTCCAAACTAACTATCCTATACCTAGCTAATCAGATTCACGACCCATTCATACATTACAATTTACCCATTCACCACAATAACTTGTCCATCACCAGACAATCCTCCAACCACCATAATACCACATCCTCTCAAGGGGAACCTAGCAAAACGCGCCCGACACCATAAAAATTTGATGATAATACATAAAATACATAAAATTTTAATAATGATAGAATGAGAGGGGAGGGAGATGAACCCACAAATAACTAAAAAGTAAGACAAATGCAAACTAAACATAACATATGTTAGTAGGGGACCGTCCAACCCTCAAAATAGAGAGGCCGCTGTATTCTGCCCAAGGGACAGAATCAAGAGGCAACTCTCGCTAAGGGAGTGGGAAAACGTATAAAATATTATGCGGGAATGGGAAAATATAAAGCTGACCCAGTCGAGATAAAAAGGAAGGCCAAAACAAACTGGGGAGGTTGGGAATCTCGACATGGACCATAACCAAAGAGTAGCCGGGTTACAGGCCAGGAACAACACTTACTCACATTAACTAGGTACACTGAAGCTTGTCTAACCTAACCAAGGAGAGGGTTCCACAGGAAGCCACCCCGATGTGTAATAGGTTGACCTAGAAGAGAAAATCAAGGCTAGCCCCGGTCACACGAACCAAGCTCGCCTCTTTTACCCACCTTTCGCCAAAGACTGTCGAATGCAATCGTTTTCTATCAGATCTAATCTTCATCTTGAGCTGATGCTCAAAGAATTGGATTAGATGCTGATGAGAAAGACGGTTGCCCCGCAAGACTTCCTCCTTTCGCGTCGTCCAAATCACCATTCGAGCCGTGGCCAGCAGCGTCAGAAACACCATTCGTTTCACCTCGGAATACGGGGGCGACACATTGTCACACGCATATGCGCGATCAATGGAGCGAGACGAGCCGTCAGCTCGCCGACATGGTCCCATAAGGGGCGGACCCGGGGGCAATGGTAGAAGGCGTGCGAAGCCGTTTCTTCTAAGCCAAGACCACACCGTTCACAGTCTGGCAAATCCGCCAAACCCCATATGAAAGCCTTGTCGTTGAGAGGCAGCCGATTCCGAGCCAATCGCCAGGTAAGCGAAAACTCAGGGTTACTGAGGTAATCCGCCGCTGGCGCCCAAGACCAGTAGGAGCGATACTCCTCCTCCGACAAGCCGAGCGTATCACGTAGGGAATCCTTCGCGGGCCCCTCCACTAATCCACGATAGAAGACCTTCCTAGGCCGTGACAGGTCACTGGACCGGGGAATGGCCTTCAAGGCCGACCGACACTCGCGGATGAAATCTGACTCGTCTCGGGGTTTACAACGGCGCTCAACCCTCGAGATGGGGGGACTGATGGTAAGGCTAGGGAAGGCGTCCCTAACAATCCCCTCCAGAATCGGATCTCTCCCAGTCAATGCGCGGCGTAGGAAAGCCAACCTAGAGGCACGGATGTGACTCAAGAGGTGCGGCATTCCCAGCCCCCCATGACACGGACGTTTAGTGCAGACTCGTCTGTCGACCCTGTTCACGCGTCCCCTCCATAAAATGGAGGATAGCGATCGCTCGAGCGCCTTCCAATGGGTCTCACAGAGAGGAAGTACAGACAATCGATAAAGAATCAGGGGGAAAATGTATGTAGCACACACCTCCGCCCTGCCCTTCACGGACAACCGCCGTCGATTCCAAGTCTTGCCGGCAGAATCGACCTTTGCAAGTACTTCAGACCAATTCTTCTCCAGCTGGAGGTCCGGTCGAAACCACACTCCAAGAATGCGGACAGGTCCATCCGTCCAACCGAAGCGGCCCGGAAGAGCGATCCCCTTCCAGGCACCTAACCGCAAGCCGGAAGACTTGTCGCGGTTTATCTTGGCCCCTGTCACCTTCTCGTACCGATCAAGCGCCTTCTGTACCGCCTCGATGTCGTCCCGGGACGACACGAAAGCAGATACGTCATCGGCGTACGGGGAAACCCTGGCTCGAGCCCCTCCAGGAACGGCGATTCCGCGTAGGGCCGGACTGCCGGTCTCGTCCTTCAGCCGGCGAAGGAGAGGCTCCAACGCCAAAGCATAAAGGAGAGGCGACAGCGGACAACCCTGACGAACCGACCTAGACAGCACGAACGCGTCCGACAACCTTCCGTTCACCTGTACCACAGCACTGCTGCTCAGGTCCCAACAGAGACTCGGCAACTGACAGCAAACGCTCCTGCAGGATCTTGGCCATAATCTTTAACTCTGTGTTTAGCAGAGTTATGGGCCTGTAGTCATCTAGTTTCCCCCCACCACCTTTGCCCTTTTCCTTTGCTATAATTAGTAAATTAGTGCTATTTCGTATAGAATATTTTTATTGCCAAACATTTCCTCCATTCTATGTAAATAACGCTTAAATAGATCACGAATAAAAAAAAAAAAAAAAATTTTCACCATAATTTTGACTGTCACTCCCCCTTTCTAAGATTGTTCGATTCCAAATAATATGCATATATTATGGAAAATCTTCATTCTTTTCCATATTTGTACATGGACATTTACATGGAATATTTTTACAGAAGTTTTACAAATTTAATAGCAATAGAAAATATGTGTCACCTTGAATATACATACAGTAATTTATTTTAATGCGTAATTAATTATTAAATAAATAAACTGATTTATACTTCAACAAATGAAATACAATAGAATACCTGAGTGTTAGAATTCAATAAACAAAGTTCAATAAAAAGTCAGGGGAGATCCATATTGAATGTAAGTTTCATCACACTCTTTTTTTTTTTAACATTCATGTAAGCTCCAAATTCTGTTTTTTTTTTTTTTTTTTTTTTTCAAAAAAAAAAAAAAAAACGTAAGAGCCCCACCCGCGAAGTTGAGACCCCCTACTAAAGGGTGTGATGAAAGATTTCCTCAAATGCCTGAGGGATTCATTCGGATTGCGAAAACTGTTGTATATAGCTGACATTTTAGATATTTCTGAACGAGTTTGGCGCCATGTCTGACACCGAAATTAGTCTTAATCTGACGAGTCTGTTTAAGAACATAACTCGTGTTTTCGCATGAATGTTTTTGCTTTGGTAGCGTCTTAGGTGTGTTGGGTAAAAGTACTGCGAGCGATACCTATCCTGTATTCAATATCCTCTGATAATAAATGCCTTAAAACTGATCCAGGCGCTGAATCCATGCCTAAGATGATAACATAATGAAGTCACCGGAAGTACATTTGATGCACCTTAATATATAATACTAATATAGTGAAGTCATGTGGTCTAATGATGGGTATATAAAATAAGCTTTGGAATAATTACTTGGGGAATACACAAAATACTTGAAACTCTCATTGATAATTATTATTACTGCGTCATAATCTTTACATGTGTTCATGAACGTCAGCTCCGTTTTTTTAATTTTTTTTTTTTAATTTCCGTATACGTTTTCAGAGGTTTGTGCTGTTTACTTATTTTGTTATTAATTGTATTTTGTGAGTAGCTTCATGATTCCTATATTTTTCTGGATTTCGTTTGCATCTTATTGTAGTCAAGTATATTATGTTATTTTTTAGGCAATTACTGATTAGAAGGCATCCATATGGTGTTCTGCAGTTAGCATGTGTGCGTGTTTGTAGTGTGCTGGTGATTTTTGTTTTGTCTCGCTTGCAACATGTTTTATGTGCGTCTATATATAACTTTTAGAATATTTTTGTTGAATGTTTTTTGCAGTTTTCTTGATTTGGGGAAGTTTTTGTTGATTTTTCATAAACAGGTGATATGTCTTTCAAATATACATTTAAGAAATTAACTACTATTCAATTTGTTCTTGTTGAAATATAATTTTTTTTTTTTTTTTTTTTCTGATTTACTATTTTTCTTTCTGCAGTTTGTTAGGCCTGGGAAACCCAGAAAAAGTAGGAATGACAGGTGACTGAAAACCAGTTACTTACTATATATCATTTACCAAAAGATAAACAAAAATCAAATCTCTCTCTCACTCTCTCATATATATATTAGGTTGGTGCAAAAATAATTTCGTTTTCTCACATGGTAACATATGTTAGAAAACGAACTTATTTTTGCACCAACCTAATATATATATATGACAGGTAAATTTAAAAATAAGTTATTCCAAAATTCATTTGAAGTTTTATCTTCGGTTTTTGAAACGTAGTAATTCCTATGTAGCGAAGAAACCATATTTTAAATCAGTTAATTTATAATATTTATGCTCTGTAAATTTACATTGAGCACTGTTTTGTAAAAATATCAATTAGATTTACATTGAGCCCTGTTTTGTAAAAATAAAAATATCAATTAGAAATACCGGCTTATATATCATACTGTTCTTTCTTTTTATTATAATATATAACACAAAAGAAACGAAAATTTAAGAAAAACTGCACCAGCTCATAAAACAGATGTAAACTATGTAGCCCTTGCCTGGAAGAGAAAATAGCGATAAAAACATAGAAAAAAAAAAGATAGGAGCTGATTATTCAAATGCAGACAAATTCCTACTGCGTTACCTACAATCACGTGACAAAAATTAATGACTTGTCCTTACTATCATAACTTATTTTAAATACCAAAATTTAGAACGAAAGAAATACATAAATGAATTAAATAGTAAAAAAAAAATACTGGGTGGAACTGCTTTCTATTTTTCTTAATCCCCCATTTGCAATATATATATATATATGCACACACAGCCCGCTAAAATAGTAGCGACACATGGTCTAAAGATCGCTTACTACGTGAAACGAACATGCACCATGCAGTAAAGATTCTATGGCCACATATTTCTCTGTAATAACTTGTGTTCCACGATCTCGACTCGGAAATAGAATAAGAAAAAACAACGAGCTCGATCAGTGAAGAAATGCAATCTAAAAATATCAAACACTGCTTTACCGTGACAAGATGTTTCACGCAAAGTAGCCATCCTCGGACGGCTCATATAACGAAGACAGAAACCCAAGTCTCCACGATATAACTTACGAGGGAAAATAAAGAAAGAAAAAAAACGTGAGTAGTATTATTAGAAATTGTCAAGTTTTTTTCTTAGCAACATTTTCATTACAATGGCGGAGAGCAAAGCTCAAACTCCAGTCGAGTTGGCTACATTCATTTATGTGAAAATTCTCTTGGAGAACAGAATGAATCCTCTCTTCTCCCCAGTCATGGGTTAAATATTAGACTTGTATCTGGAAAACTGTCTATAAAAATTAATGTAATATTCGCTCACAAAAGATTCTTACAACCCAAAACATGTTTTAAATAATAAAGGGTTGACAAACCTTAAAAAACACAGATCCTTCAATTATTAGAACAGTGGTTCTTTGTTAGGTTGGTGCAAAAATAATGACGTTTTTTGACGTATTTTTAACGTCAAAAAACGTCATTATTTTTGCACCAACCTAATAGTTTTTTTTTTTTCCTGTCCCATCTGAAAGAAATTCGTTATTTTTTAAAATGTTCTTAACTTACATAAATTATATGAATTTTTTTATTGAATTAAAATATATTTTCATGTTAAATTCAGGCATCATTCCTTACAACGAATTTTCTATTAAGTTTTTTCGATTTCATTATTGATTTATTTTGTATACCTTCAATTTAAGTAACACGGGAATATGCAAATTTGTTCGAAACTGAATGTCACGTTTTCAGAAAAAAAATAGAAAAATGCATTGATTTATCTTTTAAATATATGAGAACTAAATGTGGTATAAATCGCTAAGCTTGGATTAAAAAATAAATAAACACTGCTATATGAACGTGGAGTTAAATCCTTGTGTTGATTCTCCGAGACGTGGGTGATCATGACTCACCGCAACTTCCTATCCTACCCTACCCCACGAATAACTTAATTGTTAAAATATGATATGCGTTTTAACCCTCTGTTAGTAATGTAGAGAATATTGCCACAGGACTAGTATGGTGGTGTTTTTTGGTAACAGGATCTGCAATCCTAAAATTTCGGGTTCCCAAACTTCCATTATTGCGATTGTTTTTGGTGATTTTCTTTTTTTTTTTTTTTCTCCCACTAATTTTTTGTACGATTCCAATTTTTATAACTTGGAAATAAATTTGGGAATAATCGAAATTAATTGCGAAAGTCGCTCATGAAATAAAAATAACTGTACGGAAAGCAAGAAACTACATGCATCAAATTGTCTTTAAATAAAGTGAAGAAGAATGATCGTTTAACTTTTAAAAGATAAGCATAAATATAGGTAACTTCATAAGATCGCTAAAAAAAGCATAGCATGATGAAAAAGACGTCAAACTTGACGCAAACAAAATTTTATCGTTTAAATGTTTGTTGTCATTATTATGTTTAATTATTTTTAAAATTTTTGCCTTCTTTTCAGAACATTGTAAATTTTGATTTATTTTTTTTTTTTTTTTTTTTTTTTTTTTTTTTAAAGAGAAAAAAAAAAAAAAACTTGTTTCTTTGTATCACCGAAACTAGTAAAATAACATGGACAATTTTTAGCACGTTTTTTTTTTTTTTTTTTTTTTCTCTTTAATTTGGAAAATCTTGCAAAAATAAAATTGTCGGATTTGAATAAAACTTTCAGAAACTATTCACAGATGATCGAAATTATTATAAATATGTTGCTTTTTTTATTAAAGTCATAGCAGAATTTTTTTTTCTATCGATTACCCTCCACCATAACTAAATTTATGAACACGCTAGAAATTCAATGGAATCCAGTTTAGCAATTACAATAGTTAAAAGCACAAGGCTTTGAGGAATGCAAATCATGTTTTGTTTTTTAATTGGACCCCCACCACACACACACACAGCTGAAAATCAGTTCTGAATTGTAACATGCAAAACTTAATCAAAAATATTTAATTTTAAATGCTTTTATCAATATGGAAAATATTTTGAAAGCAAAAAAAATTTTTGATGAAAAATAAATTTTTAATACAATTATTTGGTATTTCCTTAATTATAATAGATTTGTGTCTTTAAGTTGTTAAAATATAAAATTAGTTAAGACACATCCATTTTCGTAAGTGTCCATACGAGATAGATCTTTTTAGCGCGTTGTAAATTATATCGTTTTGACTAATCAGAAGATCCGCAGTAATCAAGAAATGTGATTTTGTGTTTATAATCGGGCTGTAATTATAAAGTACGGAAGACCAATCAGAATACAATTAAGTTCCGTTATTTGAGTTAAGGATTGTTCTCCACTGTTAAGGCCTTTACTTTTGAGAAACAAGTGCGGAACTATTAAAAAATGTAAAAAAAAAAATCAACATACTTTGATCTTTCCTCTTAATAATGACATAAGCATTTAGACGATAAAATTGTTTTCGGCTAGGTTGGCGTCTTTTTTATCATACTGTGCTCTTTTGTTTGTTTTTTTTTGTTTTTTTTTTTTGAGGGTTTTTTTTAACGACTTCATGGAGGTGCCTACATAAATATAAATGCTATACTTAAATGAAGCAATCAATTTTGACTTCTTGTGTAGTTTATTGTTCCTTATCGCATCCACTCCTTCTTACATATTGTGATGAAAGCCCAATCAAGAGCACTCCGCAGGAGCTAGCTTAAACACCGCCCAATAGCTAATTGTTTTATAATTCTCATCATTTTTTTTCTTTTTTTTATAATTAAGCGTGCTTCTAGGTTGGCATCTCAAGTCCATCCTTTCATTGTCGAAACTGTTAAAAGTAGCCGTTTCGTCTACTCCGACAGCTTCTTCTCTCGCACTTCCCGACAGTGGAACTCCCTTCCGCTTGCTTGCTTCCCTGATAGCTATAATCTTCAAATATTCAAATGTAATGTCAATTGACATCTTCTGATGTTTTGATCCGCGTCTTTCTTTTTATCCTTTCCCCAAACACCCCACGTAAGCCCTTGCATGCTAGTGACACACCCGCCTTTGTTTTATAAAAAAAAAATACGCATCACTAACTTTACGCTGCAAAATTCTAGGGCATAGCGCAAATCTCCCGTGTATAATACTAAGACGTTTTTAGAATTTGTAACTAAATTTAACATTTGTTCAGCTTTTCATTCGGTTTACATCGACCACAAATAACATACAGTTGAGATGATTTTAAACAAAATATTTACGCAGTATGCCTAAACGCGTTCACGCAAAAAAAGGCATCATGCTGGCGGCTAAAGGAGTAGCAGCGTGCAGAAGGGTGGGGCAGAGGGTGCGAGGGCCCCGGGAATCCATAACGGGAGGGCATCTAATCAAAGAGTGAAACAAAAATTTAGTTTGAATAAAGTGTTTTTCATGATTCATCTGTTTTTACATATTGAAAATATCGTTTTCTCCAATATCTCAGTACTAGGTCCTGTAGCCACGCCCGTACCATACGAGAGTTGAAGGGGTAGTTGACACCGAGCATCACCAAAGCCCTGCACGTCACTGAAAAATGGCAAACCTAAATACATTTTCAAATAGCTCGTTGCGCGCTCTCTCTCTCTCTCTCTATATATATATATATATATATATATATATGCACATTTTCTTTAAGGCATGACTGATGACATAATGTTTGTAATTTATTTAATCATACACACACACACACACACATATATATATATATATATATATATATATATATATATATATATATATATGAGAGTGATCGCTGTCTCGCCTGTCATAGCTCGGTCAAGGAAAGTAAAAATTGTGTACACCAGCTAAAAAACAATAAGAAAAAATGAAATGCGAGCATATCAATATATTGCAACTGGCATATTTTTATTAGTAAATCACATATGCAATATTTATTAAACTAAGACAATACTCGTATACAAAACAACTCTATTATTCATAAGTTGACCAGAAGTGCTGCCTATATATAGAGTATCTGTGCATGTAACATAGGATCACTGTGCCCTCTGCTTAATAACTGAAAGTTAATTGTAACATTTAAAAAAAAAAAACGTAACTTTCTTGCTTACCTCCAGGTCGTGGGTACAAATCATGGTAGGATTCCATTAATGTTGACTGCCAGCTGTCATTTACGAAATCTGGCTCTAAACGGTAACTTTATAATAGCCAACTTAGGCGATAGAAAATTTTGAGTTGTGAAAACAATGTTAAGACTTTAATTGAAGCAATAAGTTTCAAATGAAGTCTTAACAGTTTTCACACTAAATGTATCACTGTGTTATAAACTCGTTAACACCCGCAGATAAAAGCTTATCAGAAAATTCCAAGCAAGAGATTTGGGAGCGAAGACTGAAATAAACACAAAGTCAGTCGATCATCGAATGACAAAAATATGGGTTCTGAGTCGAAAGATTCGTGCATCCTTTCGGTTAATAAATGAATAATTTGAAAATAATTATTAAACATTTTTCAATAAACAGGTCACGTTCCTATCTACAATAATAATTAAAAAAAAAAACATGCTTCGTGATCCCTTTAAAGAGTGTATAAGCAAGGTTTCTAGATGAGACAATCCAGTAAGGAGATAGACGGCAACATATGACAACAGTTCACGACGGCGGTTTCAAAAAAATTCGCTTACTCGTTCACCCATTTTTCTCAGCAAGCTACGCGACACTTACACGCGAAGAAATGGCATTCCTTTTCATAACAAACTACTACAGACGAGGAACTTTGACATTCATACACCCCGAGAAAAAATTAGTTATAAAAACAGGTTTGTATTTAAAAACCTTTCCCGCCTTTTTTTTTTGTGTGTGTGTGTGTGTGTGTGTTGACACTGATCCACAAGAAGATAATCTCTTTGTTAGCGACATAATAAAAACGATCCGTTTCGTGTTTGGTAGTCAATATATTAATATTGTTTCTTTTAGCATGATAGTGTACGTGTATTCTCCCTAAACTTAATACCTGCAAGTTAATTCTTAATGTCTTTTTTTTTTCTTTTTTCTTTTAATAATACGTAACTTGCTCGCTTACCTCCAGCTCGGGAATTCAAATCATGGCAGGATGCTCTTGCTAATATTTACGTTTCCCTTAACATGGCCGGGAGTTACAAAGAAACATAGACAAGAAATCAACTGTTCGTTTTTAGATAGGATCTTTATGGTTAAAAACTTATTCCCCTAATGATATTCGTCTCTATGGCGGGAGGGGGGGGGAATCCATCAGGAAAGAAACCAAAAAATAAAATGAGAAAAAAAACAATCTATTTTCAAACGGAACAATTAAAGAGGCAAAAAATCGAAGAGATATAATTTACGAGATGTCGCTAATGTCGGCACGTTCTTTGGGAACTTCAAAACAAAACTTTCGATACTAAGTAACAGAATAAAATCTAACCTCCCATCACGTTCTTTACAATCTGGAAAAAAAAAAACGGGCGTAAATAGACAGAAATTAGAACGGATGTCGCACAAAAGCCGACTTAAGATGATTCCGGCCTCAAATCTTAATCCGTTAATTAATTAACGAACGTTATTGCTGAAATTGTTGCCACAGAAGTTACTTGCGATTATCAGATGACAAATTTAATTCCCGTAATGGACCTACGAAAACATTTGCTTACCTGATTACTATCACCTCTAGCTTCACAAGGGGAGCATTTGAAAGCGACAGCGGCCAGTTAAGCGAACTTTTCTATTACCGGGCTATTTCGGGCATGGTCAAGGTTCGGTGTTACCATCTTGGGAGTAATTTGGTTCCTTCCAAAATCCTGTTAGAATCTAACGAACAGTATCGCACATTGAATATATCTTCATATGTTGTTTCTGGCTTGCCATTTCTTGTGCTGGCGGGAATATCACGCCTTTCTTGAACTGACTATACCATTCAAAAGCACACAGTTACTTCGTTTCACTTGCACTTTTGCCACTCTTCACAAAAAGCGTTAATATGCTTCTCTAGATTTTTCACGCATATTGCGCCAACCTGAATAGGTACAAATTCCTCTACTGCTCGGACGTCCTGGGTATGACGATAAACTACATCCGCGTTCTGGGTACGGTGATAAACTACATCCAATAGTAAGGCCTCTGATAATGTTTTCGGAAAAATGTTGCCAGCTATACGTTTTTTGTAAAAAAATAATGTTGCCAGCTATACATTTTTTATTCCATACAAAATAGGCATTTAAAATTCATATAAACTGGATTTGGCATTAAATAACCCACAGTGGTTGATATGCCATAAAACCCAAACAGACAAATCTACTGCTCAGCAAAGAATGACTCAACTGGTCTGCTTCAAAGCTAGAGCGTGTACGAACCTTTTTTGGATTCTACCCCAGCGACAGGCTGCGATCATAATTGAAATTGTCATATTCGCGGATGTTAATAGTAAGTTTATCTCTTCTGTTAACAGGCTTATGACCACATTACATTGAAACACTGGTTCCCGTATTATCACCGGAGTTAAGCAACACTGCTACTGATAACAGTACCGCCCCCGTTTGACAAAGAGACTACGTTTATTTCGCTGTCTCTGCAGAAAGGCAGTACATGGCTGCTGTGCCAGAACGGTGTCGGTGCTAACACCAGAATGTCTGATTATGCTAGCCAACTACTAAAATTTTGTTTATTTCTGAGATGAGGTATTATGTACCGAATTTAAATTATTCGGATTATTTTTGTCGCCATATTTATCACAACGTTATCCAAGAACAGATTGCACAGTGGATAAAGGCGTTAGTTAGATCCAGTGACAGGAACCAAAGAGTATGAGTTCAATACCTGGTTAAGGCGGTGGAGAACTTGGAGAGGGGAATTAACAGAAGATAACTCATAACTGACATCCATTAGACATGGCACGTGGAACTAGAACAGTCTACCCCAGTGAGCGAAATAAAGGGTTCAGTTTGACATTCCAACCACCTGAAGAAGGCCGGAGCGTACAACGGCCGAAACGTTGTGATAAATATGGCGACAAAGAGGAAGACAATTGTCCGAATAATGGAAATAGTGTATTAAAATTTTAAGCTCCATACAAGCAGACACATTTTCTGGAAGAGGCAGTGTCTGGCAGTCCGCTGTCCGGCTTATCATTTAGTTGTCTGTCTTCGGGCAGAGCGCAACTGATTATTGAGAGGTGCCCCGGTTCCGGGAAACAGCTGCCCTAAAGAGGGGGATTGGTTGCGACTGATCCGCAATTTTTGCCTCTGGCCCGGGTTTACTCGCTAGGGTCCCCCATATGAAACCGACCTTGTGTATCATTTTGTCACAGTGGAGAGACAACTAAATACTGGTGTCTGACAATGTCCCGTATTAACCGCACAACATACATTACCTTGCTATACCAGGTATTTGTGTTCATGTTACCTAGCGTCTTTTCAGATTTTTTCGTTCCTGTTAGTGCTTCCGGTGTCTCTGCTGCGTTCGTTCCGTACGTGTGGCTGTTCCCGTGCTGATGTCTTGGCCGTGCCCTGCTAGTCGTGATTCAGTGTTCTGGTCCTTTAGAGTTTGATTTTGATACTGTTTATTTTTCCGCACCGACTTCGATTTTACCCAACCAATAAAAAAAATCGCTTCAAAAACGAATTAGTCTTATGTTGACCGTAATATTTCACGGTTGATGCCTTCTCTGATGTTCATATTGCCTAAATATAAAACTAAGATTTGAACCTGTGTTAATTTCATGGGAGCTTGCGATGTTTATATGCTGTTGGCTAAGAAAGTTAGAAAGAGCCGGTATGCGGTCTTTAGTTGGTTTGGAAATCTTGGTAAGTAGAGAAAAAAAGCGGTTATTCCGTTGAGAAAGACCAAAAAGTCAACTGGTTTATAAATCGAGAAAATTCAAGTATATATGAAAGAATAAACGTCTTGAGAAAATTAAATAGTTTCAAACTTACGATGACACGAATTCTAGCATTTTTAAGTTACAGGTACCTCCATGGAATCGCTAAAAAAAAAATGTATAGCATGATGAAAAAGACGCCAACCTTGCCGAAAACAATTTTATCGTCTAAATGCTTATGTTATTACTAAGAGGAAAGATTAAAGTTTTTTTTCAAAAATTTTCCTTTTTAGAACATTCTGAATTTTGATGAAAAAACCTTGTTTCTCTTTGTATCACCGGAACTAGTAAAATAACAGACAATTTTTAGTGCGTTTTATTTGTGTGACAAACATTAATTTTGAAAATCTTGCAAAAATAAAAAATAGTCGGATGTTAATGAAACTTTCAGAAACTATTCACAGATGATCGAAATTATAAGAAATGTTTTTTTTTTTTTTTTTTTTTTTTTTATTGAAGTCATGGCAGAAATATTTTTTTAATATTTATTACCCCCCCCATAAATAATTTTATGAAAACGCTAGAAATTCGATCGCATCGGGTTTAGTGATTACAATAATTAAAACAAGGCTTTGAGGGATGCAAATCATGTTTTGTGTTGTTTTTGTGTTGTGTTGTTTTTGTGTTGTGTTGTTTTTGTGTTGTGTTGTTTTTGTGTTGTGTTGTTTTTGTTTTTGTCTTGTTGTTTTTGTTTTTGTCTTGTTGTTTTTGTTTTTGTCTTGTCGTTTTTTTTTTTGTCTTGTCGTTTTTTTTTGTTTTTGTATTGTTTTTTTTTGTTTTTGTCTTGTTGTTTTTTTTTGTTTTTGTCTTGTTGTTTTTTTTGTTTTTGTCTTGTTGTTTTTTTTGTTTTTGTCTTGTTGTCTTTTTTGTTTTTGTCTTGTTGTCTTTTTTGTTTTTGTCTTGTTGTTTTTTTTGTTTTTGTCTTGTTGTTTTTTTTGTTTTTGTCTTGTTGTTTTTTTTGTTTTTGTCTTGTTGTTTTTTTTGTTTTTGTCTTGTTGTTTTTTTTGTTTTTAATTGGACCAACACTACCTGAAAATCAGTTCTGAATTGTAAAATACAAAACTCAATAAAGCAAAGATATTATTTAATTTCAAATGCTTTTATTTGCTTTTATGAATATGGACAATATTTTCTGAAAGCAAAACATTTTTTTTTTCTTTTTTTTTTTTTTTTTTTTTTTTCGATGAAAAATGAATTTTTAATACAATTATTTGATATTTTTTTAATTATAATAGATTTTTACATTTAAGTTGTTAAAATATAAAATTAGTTAAAAGCAACATCGGGTTTCCTAAGTCTCCTTATGAGATAGATCTTTGTTTAGCGCGTTGTAAACTGTATCATTTTGACGGATCAGAAGATCCGCAGTAATTAAAAAATGTAATTTTGTGTTTATTATCGGGCTTTACTTATAAAGTACGGAAGACCAACCAGAATAAAATTACGTTGCGTTATTTGAGTTACGCATTGTTCTCCGCTATTAAGAAACACGTGTGGAGAAGTTAATTTGACTGTTTTCAATTTCACCTGAGAAGGGTACCTACAAGTATCAGTATCATATGAAATTTATATGATCTTATTTTTATATTAATCTCAGTTATGATAGTTTTCCTAAATGAAATATCAAAATTAATAAAATGAATGGAATTACAAATAACACACTAAAATCTAATAAATGTTCATGAAATTATAGTATTTTATGTACACTTCTGATAAAATTTCATAAGAAAGGTCGGCCCTGTCGGCTGGGGCTTTAGAATACGCCGACTGCACCTCTGTAGAGGGGTAAGACCCCACCCCAAATGAGGCGTCCTGGGTATGACGTTAAATTGCATCCTACAGCAAGGCCTCTGCTCTGGGTGTTTTGAGGAGCGTGGAACCACCTCTTAATTGCTGGTGTTCCCAGGTCCACCTTGACCCTGGGTGGTAGCACCTGTTAGGGTCACATCTATGGGCAAATAGTGAACTCCTAGTTTTCCAAGTTTTACTCACGTCCTGGGTATGACGGTAAACTACATCCGCGTCCTGGGTATGATGATAAACAACATCCACGTCCTGGGTACGGCGATAAACTGCATCCAACAGCAAGGTCTCAGATAATGTTTTCAGAAAAATAATGTTGCCAGCTATAGGTTTTTTGTAAAAAAGTAATGTTGCCAGCTATAGGTTTTTTTGTAAAAAAGTAATGTTGCCAGCTATAGGTTTTTTTGTAAAAAAGTAATGTTGCCAGCTATAGGTTTTTTTGTAAAAAAGTAATGTTGCCAGCTATAGGTTTTTTTGTAAAAAAGTAATGTTGCCAGCTATAGGTTTTTTTGTAAAAAAGTAATGTTGCCAGCTATAGGTTTTTTTGTAAAAAAGTAATGTTGCCAGCTATAGGTTTTTTTGTAAAAAAGTAATGTTGCCAGCTATAGGTTTTTTTGTAAAAAAGTAATGTTGCCAGCTATAGGTTTTTTTGTAAAAAAGTAATGTTGCCAGCTATAGGTTTTTTTGTAAAAAAGTAATGTTGCCAGCTATAGGTTTTTTTGTAAAAAAGTAATGTTGCCAGCTATAGGTTTTTTTGTAAAAAAGTAATGTTGCCAGCTATAGGTTTTTTTGTAAAAAAGTAATGTTGCCAGCTATAGGTTTTTTTGTAAAAAAGTAATGTTGCCAGCTATAGGTTTTTTTGTAAAAAAGTAATGTTGCCAGCTATAGGTTTTTTTGTAAAAAAGTAATGTTGCCAGCTATAGGTTTTTTTGTAAAAAAGTAATGTTGCCAGCTATAGGTTTTTTTGTAAAAAAGTAATGTTGCCAGCTATAGGTTTTTTTGTAAAAAAGTAATGTTGCCAGCTATAGGTTTTTTTGTAAAAAAGTAATGTTGCCAGCTATAGGTTTTTTTGTAAAAAAGTAATGTTGCCAGCTATAGGTTTTTTTGTAAAAAAGTAATGTTGCCAGCTATAGGTTTTTTTGTAAAAAAGTAATGTTGCCAGCTATAGGTTTTTTTGTAAAAAAGTAATGTTGCCAGCTATAGGTTTTTTTGTAAAAAAGTAATGTTGCCAGCTATAGGTTTTTTTGTAAAAAAGTAATGTTGCCAGCTATAGGTTTTTTTGTAAAAAAGTAATGTTGCCAGCTATAGGTTTTTTTGTAAAAAAGTAATGTTGCCAGCTATAGGTTTTTTTGTAAAAAAGTAATGTTGCCAGCTATAGGTTTTTTTGTAAAAAAGTAATGTTGCCAGCTATAGGTTTTTTTGTAAAAAAGTAATGTTGCCAGCTATAGGTTTTTTTGTAAAAAAGTAATGTTGCCAGCTATAGGTTTTTTTTGTAAAAAAGTAATGTTGCCAGCTATAGGTTTTTTTTGTAAAAAAGTAATGTTGCCAGCTATAGGTTTTTTTTGTAAAAAAGTAATGTTGCCAGCTATAGGTTTTTTTTGTAAAAAAGTAATGTTGCCAGCTATAGGTTTTTTTTGTAAAAAAGTAATGTTGCCAGCTATAGGTTTTTTTGTAAAAAAGTAATGTTGCCAGCTATAGGTTTTTTTGTAAAAAAGTAATGTTGCCAGCTATAGGTTTTTTTGTAAAAAAGTAATGTTGCCGGCTATACGTTTTTTCGTAAAAAAGTAATGTTGCCGGCTATACGTTTTTTCGTAAAAAAAAAAGTAATGTTGCCGGCTATACGTTTTTTATTCCATACATATTAGGCATTTAAAATTCATATAAACTGGATTTGGCATTAAATAACCTACAGTGGTTGATATGCCATAAAACCCAAACAAACATAAGAAAGGTACCTATAAATTAATTAGATCTTTCTTATGAAATTTAATCTAACTCTTAAGTCTTATTTTAATTTTTTATATTTTCCATAAAGCATGTAAACATAAAGGTGATAACCAAGTACAAAAAAAAAATTAGTGCTGAAAGATTTCTTTGATAATAACAAGGTAAATAATTTGTTCACTTGAATGTAAATTATTTCACTTCCGTAGAATAAATTAGCCTCACGGAATCCGTCAATATGTCGTTCATCACCTGTCAAGTGACGCGAAAGTTTGACCTGCTTTGTTTTATTTTCAAATTACATCTTTTCGGTTAAGCTTGGTTCAAAATATTTTAAATAAACATAATTTCTGATTTTCTTAAAATAAGTTTTGAAAAAAATGATAATTGATATTTAAAAGAATTTGAAATTATATTTCCAGTTTTTTTTATAAAATGGAAAAAAAATGGTCAATTTTGCTGACTCAAAAAAGATTTTTAACGAAAATTTCGGACGTGCTAGGAACGATTAAAAAATGTAAAAAATACCCCCAAAATACTTTGATCTTTCCTATTAATAATAACATTTAGATGATAAAATTTTGTTTTCGTCAAGTTTGTCATCTTTTTCATTATGCTATGCTATGCTCTTTTTTTAGCGATCTTGTGGAGGTACCTACGTTAGTATCATCGCCATTTCAAACAGCTACTTTATTCATTGAAATGGCAATTTCCTTCGGTATGTGACATCGAAAACGAAGGCTTATTGTTATAGTGAAAGATTTT
Organism: Acanthosepion lycidas; assembly: GCA_963932145.1. NCBI lineage: Eukaryota > Metazoa > Mollusca > Cephalopoda > Sepiida > Sepiidae > Acanthosepion > Acanthosepion lycidas. Next base: position 36,657,367 of record OZ010602.1, on the reverse strand, counting down.
ATAAGTTAAATATCAAGAAAGAGAAAAAAATTGTTATGCAATATCTCTTCGATATGGCAGGCAATACGTGATAATTTTCACTTAAATTTCCTGTTGATTTTTTTAAAATTTTTTTTTTTTTTATTCGCTTTTGGGCAATTACAAACAAATCTGTTTTAATGTATTTAAAAACTTTATATCCAATTTTCTCTAATCAGTTTTAATAACATTGTGATTGAAATGTATCATTTCACCCCAAGCAAGGTAATAAAGCTAATAAGACACAAAGGGTTACTGGGTGTGAAATAATGAAAAAAGAACATTGATGAGAGAACAAAGAAAAGGAATGAAGACAAAAGTTAACGATTGACATTGCACTTAAAATTTTACAGATCAAAGTTAATTGGAAAAGCAATAATCTGAAAGGAAGTTCCACAAGCGAGAAATGCGATAGAAGAAACTGTTAGCATAGAACATACGATTACACCTAACCATTTCAACTGTAAAATGATGAGACCTATCTAGTATTGTACTTAAAATCGTAAAGTACAATTACGAAAGAGGAAAGCGATATTTATTCTGTTATCTACAGAAATGTGGCACGAGGCCGAAAAGGGGATTGGGGAAAGGACGGTCTTCTTCTGTCTTAACTATAACTTAGCTAGCCGCAAGCACTGACCCAATCAAAAAAAAAATAATATTCCTTACACCAAAACAAACCATTCATACGTACTTTTCTTACTACAAACACCATAATACCTCTTTGTCTCTATGAAAATACTAACTAGTCCCCATATTTACAATTCGTTGTCTGTCGGTGGGGAATAAAATAACAATTCTAAAAATTAACCCCAATGAGTATTTACAATATGAATACAAGAAACTAAAGAAAATAAGATTAGTAATAAAATCCCCCACAATCACTGTGACAGAAACATCACTTCACTGGCCGAAATCGATGCAGGACTATAATAGTGTAAACAACATTCATTCATCCCAAACACTCACACTCACATGCACTCAATCAGACACAACAACAAATATGAAAAAACCACTCACGCAAAACGAAAGGCGCCCCGCATCCACCAGCGAACTGACATCACTGACCACTTAACGAGGGAGAGGATAGGGAATTAAACTTAAAAAAAAATAGGGACAGAAATAAAAGGGGCCAATGAGCATACATACCCTAGCTAAGTTAACTTAGTTAAAAGGAAACTAAAGCATCAAAAAAGAAAACCTAATCTAGCCTAATTTCGGGATATGTTGCACAAGTTCAACCCAGGTAGAGCAATATCTAACCGGCATCAATGTGCCACTCAAGGTCAGTCCCTTTCACACGACACAAGCGCGCAAGATTCACCCACCTTTTGCTGAATTCTGATGAAGTGAGCCGCCGCCTTTTCGTCCTAATCTTGACTTTAAGCTGATGCTGAAAGTACAAGATCAGTTGGGAAGAGGTGAACTTCTCGCCTCCATAGAATTCCTTCTGACGTGTCGTCCAAATCACGACTCTCATAACGCCTAGCAAGCAGTGGAACACATACTGTTCAGGCTTCGTCAGCGGCGGTGCCACATTGCTACAAACGGAAACGGCCTGAAGAACAAAGGACTTTCCCCGCAGCATGCGGACCATGAGGCCTTCAACAAACTTGCACAACGGCACTACCTGGCTGCAATGAAAGAAGGCGTGACCCAAGGTCTCGACCTCCCCACTACAACGTCGGCAGTTTGGAGAATTCTCCAAGCCAGCTGAGCAGAGTCTCTTGGCGACCCAGAGGACTCCACGAATCACCAGCCAGGTGAGTGATGCCTCATCGTTATTGAGGCATTTAAACCCGGGCGCCCAAGGCCATATTGAGCGAGCCTCCTGCCTCGTCAGACCGAGATCGTCAATCAGATCATCATGCACGGCCCTCCGGACTAAAACTTGATATAATGCCCTACGAGACAACGCCTGGACGTTGGAGAGGCCATCCGACGCCCGTAAGAGGCGCTTCAGAGCACGACGACATTCACGATAGAAGGAGCATTCGGCTCGGGGTAAACGGCGGGCCTCCTCCTCGCACGAATACACATTTCTCAGGGATGGGAAGTTCTTTCGGGTGTCTTCCTTCCAGAAGGCGCCCTCCTCATCCGAATCGCGACACATTCGATCTAGAAAGCTAATGCTCGGCATATATTGACAAATCTCGATGCTCGGCATGCCCAGACCGCCTTCAGATGGATGAAGGCAACAGAGCTCCCGACTGACTCTGGCAGCCTTGCCTCCCCACAAGGAGAACAAGAGCTTCACTAACGCCAGTAAAGTGTCACACGGAAGTGGAAGCACAGAGTCGGTAAAGGAGAATCGGGTAGATGTGTGAAGCACAAACTTCCGCCCTCCCCTTCAAGGAAAGATTCCTCCGAGACCACAAATTAATTGCGATCTCAGCCTTCCCTCGCACCTCCGACCAATTCATTTCCAACTGGAGATCAGGACCGAACCAGACGCCGAGAATCTTGACCGGCCCATCCGTCCAGCGGAAAGGTCCGGGAAGAGAAACTCCCTTCCACGCACCCAACCGCAAGCCAACAGACTTATCGCGGTTGATCTTGGCCCGTGTCACCATCTCATAACAACTGATTTCTTTGCTGACTTCGTCAATCTCAGCTCTGCTCGACACAAGAGCCGAAATGTCGTCAGCATAGGAAGAATATCTGGCCGATGTGGTAGCACCGGGCAGGGCAATTCCACGTAGGACCGGATTCGCCTTTAACTTGCGAAGGAAAGGTTCCAACGCAAGAACGTAAAGCAAAGGCGATAGCGGACAACCCTGACGCATGGAGCGAGACAATACGAAAGGCTCCGATTTTACCCCATTCACCTCCACCAGCGCACCGGGAGTCGCATACAGAAGTCGGATCCAGGTGCGAAAGTACGGCCCGAAACCGGCCGCCGAAAGAACAGTTTCCAGAAAGCGATGGTCAACCCTATCGAAGGTCTTGGACTGATCTGAATTGATCAGCGCGGCTTCACTGTCGACTTGCTCGATGATCAGGCGCACCATATGAAGGTTGTCCTGAATAGTCCTGCCCTTCACAGCACAAGTCTGTTCAGAGTCAATCAGACTAGACAGGACAAGCTGCAAACGGTTAGCCAAGATCTTTGCCAAAATCTTTAACTCTGTGTTTAACATAGTTAAAGGGCGAAAGTTACCTAACCCATCCCCACCGTTTTTATCCTTGCGTAACAACTTGATCTCGCCCCTGGTGAAGCGTTGGGGTATAGACCCCAGCTTCATCCAGTTGCCGAAAATCAGTGCCAGCAGCGGAACAAAAACTGGCGACTGCCTCAAGTACACTTCGTACGGAAGACCATCTAGTCCCGGAGATTTGTCCAGGCCAACCTGTTTCAACGCTTCCCAGACTTCCGACTCTGTAATTGGACCCTCCTGAAAGTAGTCACGAAAAGCCTAACATATGCCCTCGTTTGTAGTCACGGTCCGCTTATCTGGCAATGTGACGCATGCGATATGTCGCTGAGATGCATTCCGAGCTTCCTCTGCACGCAGTTCAGCGGAAGCTCGTCGCCTCAGAGGACATTCTTTTTAACCTAGCCCTAACTACCATATCTTGATCCTTCTTGATAAGCAAGGAGGCAAACTCTGCCTTAGCTAAAGCTACGTCCCCACTATCACGGGATTTGACCGCCCGATCAACTTTCTGCTCTAAAGCCGTTTGCGCCGCTAATCTATCTAGATTGAGCCGACGACTATAATCAGCAGCAAACGTTCTGATTTTGGATTTTAATTTATCCCACCAGGCATTTCCCACAACCGCTCCCGTCAGTTCCCTCTGTATCATTAGTAGAAGCTGGTCACCAAATGATGAGTTTAATTTCCAGTAGCCAGCCATCCTAACCTTAGGCTTATCTAAGTTTACACGGACCCGGACAAGCCTATGATCCGAATAAACTATCTCATGGAAACTTGGACACCCTAAGAGCCCTACATCGACTCTCCTAACTAGGACTCGGTCTAGATAACTAGCCGAGCCGCCACCATTAGTCCAAGTCCACACTACCTCCCGAGGGTGCTCATTCCGGTACTTATCGACAAGATCAAACCTGTCGATAAAGTCCCGAAATGGTTTCACGTCCCGGTTGTTAGTACCCGAATTTGTCCCTATGCGATCTATATCGGGATCAAGGACGGCATTCCAATGACCCACTAAAACTACCCGACGTGATGTCAAAAACTGCTCGATCTGCCGAAACAAAGCAGGCCGCTCAGAATGGACATTGGGCGCATAAACCCCAATGAGACGAAGAGCCTTATCCTTTATGGTAACGTCCAGCACGTAAAGTCTGCCCGTCGGATCCGCGAAGACAAGAACACATGCAGCCTTCAATGACTTGCTCACCAGCCAAGAGACACCCTTCGAGCGTCCATCAAAACATGCTGAATAGAGGGAAAACCCCCTAGACAGAATATTCTCAGAGTCGCGAGAAGGAAACCGGGTCTCTGGTACACAACAGATATTCACCCCGAGACGCTGAAGGTCACGAGAGAGCCTCGCCCTGCGAGACTCCGACCTCAGGCATCGGGCATTCACACTTGCTAACCAGAGGGCCATGATAAAAACCGATTAGGGTTGCTCTCCTGCATTGAACATGGCCGGGGTCAGGACACCGACGGCCTCTCCCATTGAGCCAGTACCCATCTCACTCTTGATGGTGCCATCAGGAGTCAGGCCGTCAATGTCCAAGGGGAATGTTAATTTTAACGCTCTCTACAGGGAGGGGTGAACAAAAATCGGGAACCTCCCTAAACAGAATTGTTGCAATTTTTTTACGTTGTCATCATCAAAACACGACATCGGTGGAAACATGCCGAATGTTTCATTAGCATCGGCCATCATGACCCATATCTGTTGGCCGGCTACACCTGATCTCACCAGAGTTAGAACCCTTTTTGCGTTTGGGAAGTTTCGGGGTTTCTCTACATCTAAATTTTTTATTTTCCTGAAATTTAAAAGCGTTTTTAAGTCTTTTAATTTCTTGGCATAAAGTAGAGCCTTCCCTTCAATTTTTTTAGAGACACGGCACACGTCTTCCCCTGTGTTATATATTGGTTTGGATTTAATTTTCTTTTCTGTGGCTTCAGATGAATCTGAAGATGGACTTCTGTCTTTTTTGTTGTTCTGATTTTGTGGGTGTATTTTTGGGAGTCTGCATAGGTGAAGGATTGGTTGATGATTTTTTTTCCAGGTGATTTTCGGACAGGTCCCTTTTTTAGAGTGGTCATTGTAGAAACTACTTTTTTAATAGGTTTAGTGATAGGGGGAGGGAGCATGGAATGATGTTTAGTGACTAAAAATCACCCCTCTAAATTTATAAACAAATCCAACAGAAGTATGTCTTCGTTAATAAAAATGGGGAATTATCAGAACAGATGGCACAGTGAATAAAGGCGTTAGTATTTTTCTAGCTTTGAAGTGAAAAGGCTCTAATAACTTGATTATTCCATTTTCGTATAAATATCGTTTCTTTTATCTTGTCTTAAAATTGCTTTACCTTGCCTTGCCATTTGTTGGCTTAATTTTCTATTTTTCTTATTGTTAATATTTGAAATCTTTTCAATTCTACTTAAGGATACCAGCTTATTTAACACGTCCGTAGCTCGACACATCATTATTGGTTTAATATGATATTTGCCTATTCGTAATATTCGATATATGTGATTAATATCCCCACTCCCCGGGTTGCTGGTTGTTGACGAAGAAGGAATTCGAGGAGTTCAAAGCCGGGGAAGGTTAAATTGAAATTGCGTATTGATTTGCATGACGTTAAACTGAAGCTTTGTTTGTAGAAAATAACACGCGGGAATTGAATTAAGAGTTGAACATTAACCTTCATCTATCAGCGCCCAAAATGGAATGGGAGATTCCCGCTTAATTTGTCTCATTCACTGCCACGCAAAAGCCTTTAAGGAAAGGTATGAATCCATTTTTATCTGCTTTTCCAGCCATGGGTTAAATAGTAGGGTAGACTAACATCTTTAGCTTTTGATTATTTCACGGCCTGAATGTCCGAAAAATTTTCATAGAAAATATGCGTCCTCCGACAGGAATAGAACCTGTATCCTAGACGGAACCGTTATATAGCCTGACGTGCTTTTACCGATTGAGCCACTGTCGGAAGATGCATATTTACTATGAAAATTTCTCGAACATTCAAGCCGGTAAATATTGTTAATATTGGTTATTATAAACAGCATTTACTTAAATATTTGTATCTATAAAATGAAAGTATAAACATAAAAATGTCTTAAAAATAATTGTCGGACTTTGTCTATTTCCTTATATAAATGTATATGTGTGTGTGTGTGTAAAGAACCTTACCACTTACATGAGCGATATTGAGTCAGTCATGCCGAGACTTCGAAGTCGGCATTACTGAAATAACACCATCCAGTTAAGTGATAAGTTTATCCAGATTAATTCTATTAACGCTCTGTCCTTACGTTTTAGATATCGACAACTTTGACAAAAATTGCCTGCCTAAAATGCTTTTCCCCGCCAGTAAGCTACCACCAGTCGGAATCTCCTTGGCGTTAGGAAGCCCATTCAGGTTGATATGCCGTAAAACAAAACAAATTATATATTTTGAAAAAAAAAATTACCTGCTATACATTTTTTGGGAGAATATTACCTGTGATACATTTTTGAAGCAAAAAAAAAAATGTTACCAGAAATACGTTTTTGAAAAAAAAAAAATACCAGCATGGGTTTTAATTCCAAAAATACTTTATAAAAATATTACCAGCAATAAATTTTGAAAGAAAAATTATTACCGGCAATAAAAATCTTGTCGGCATTAAATAACCCATTCGACTTGATAACCGTAAAGCAAAATAAACCAAACCAATATACATTAGGTTGGTGCAAAAATAATGACGTAATAATGTCGTTTTTGACATATTTTTTAACGTCAAAAAACGACATTATTACGTCATTATTTTTGCACCAACCTTATATATAATCCAAAATTTTGAATCTTATGGAAGTATATATAATCTTCCGTAAAACTCGATGTTCTTTTTCTTTTCAATTTTCTAATTCTTGCTAAAATATATAAATTTTCCTGAGACATATCTTTGTCTGGTCTGTTAAATAACCACTAAAAAATTGCTTTCGAAACCTCTTCGTATTCAACTATTTACTACATTTTTCTTTTACATTTTACTGGAAGCCATTTTTTACATTCCACGCAATGATAACTAATTCACTTATTCGGAAACGGAAATTGAGCCAGTCGTAAACAAATGTTTTCCAGTTCTGGCACAACGGAATTTCTTCGTTTGTAATGAATCTGAAAATATCTCTCAATTTCTCTGATAGAAATATTTCACTCATCTGACCTTACATATCTTTGGAATTACGCTGGTAAGTTGTGCTGCCTATTAACGCAACAGTTTTTTTTTTGTTTTTTTTTTCAACCTTGCATAAAACGAACTTTAGAAATTAAGCCACATTGTTGTCACTAAAAGTTTTAGCAACTAAATGTTCTTTTAACAAGAATCAGTTCAGACCAAAAATGATGTACTTCTGCTACATTTGTTACGAAGATTTAGGGATATAGAAAGTGATTATCTCCCTTTGGTGGAGATTAGTCACATGGGTCAAGAGTTAAGTAGCATGCATAGTTTTCCTCTGTTCTTCTTGCCTCCAATGTGCCATAGAAATCTCAACTGTCTCTTTCTGATGTTAAGTTTCTTTTTTGTTTCCATTTTCTCTAAAACTTCGTTGCTGACATTTTCGGTCCATGGAATCCTCAGTATTCTTCTGTAGGACTACATTTTTGTTCCTTCTAGTTTATACTTCATCTTTGAGATTGTCCAGCATTCACTGCCATATAGGAGCACATATATCGCATTGCAGTTGAGTACGCTTTTCTTTGTCTCTAACAAAACTGTTCTGCTTCTTAATACACTGCTTAGCTTTTTGAAGGCATCTTTAGTTATCTCAATCCTTCTTCGGATTTCAGTTTCGCACTTTCCGGTTTGGTCTGTTTCGTTTTACGGCATGTCAACTTGAATGGGTTGTTTAACGCCTACAATTTTTATTACTGGTAACATTTCTTTTACAAAAAAGTATTGCTGGTAATATTCCTTCAAAAATCTATTTCTGGTAATATTTTTCTTTTCAAAAATGTATAATTAGTAATGTATTTTTTTTTCCTTGTCTTGGTAACCTTAATTTCAACCATCGCCTTTTCAGTGATGATGCTAACATAAGTCCGGTTCCTTCGGGTTTTATCCAGCTGGTTATCTTCTGCCTCATACCGTGGTTCTATTGCTGCATATCTTTAGATTGTAGCCGCCAATAATTAATCTTCGTAGTATTTCTAATTCTCTCAGAATCTGCACGTGAAGAGAATTACGAATTAGGCGGAGGAAGTAAGTGACCCTTCTGTCTTCTCTCATAACAGACTAACGAACCCGATCCTCCATTTGGCCAGTGAAAATTACATATCACCTCGTTTCTATATCTCTCCTTACTCTAACATTGACACTGGCTCAGTCCTTAATCTAGAATGCGGCCCGATTATGTAAGTCTGTGGACGGAATTACCTACCTTCCGGCAGAATGTTACTTTATCCAGAATCTCTTATTTAAACATTTTATTTCTTATCTCCTACTTCAGCACAGCAAGAGGTTGCTTTAAAATTCTCACGTCTCGATTTTACAGTTCGTATTCCATAACTATTAGCCATACATCCCTCTACGTTCCAGATAGATAAAATCATTTCCAGTCCATTTCACCACAGGTGGGTTTCAACCAATCGATCGGGGACCCATTGCGTTACAATGATAGACAGAACGTATAAGGAGTCAGGTAAATGTAAGCGATTCAATGTTTTACTAAAAAAAAAATGCATGCTTTCTATTCAGCTTGTCTATTCGCTATGTTGCTAGTAATGAAATGGCTACACAGTATGCAAGTTCATTGAATCGTATCTCGGGCTGACTTTAATAACTTTACAGGAGTATTCATGTATGTGCTGAAAGGTTCCCTCTGATTCACTCACATACACACACGCGTCCTGGGTAAGACGTTAAAATACGTCCAGCAAGGCCTCTAATCATGAGGTTTTGAGGAGCATGGAACCACCTCTTAATTGCTGGTGTTCCCAGGTCCACCCTGGCCCGGGGTGGTAGCACCTGTTAGGGTCCCAGTTATGGGCAAATAGTTAACTATTACCAGCAATACAATTTTGAAGGAAATATATTACCAGAAAGAGATTTTTGACAAAAACGAAATATTATCAGCAATAAAAAAAAATTGTCAGCATAAAATAACCCATGAGATTGATATGCCATAAAACAAAATAAACCAAACCAATCTAAACCAAAGAATACATATTCTATTCATACGAATCTATCCTAAAAATTTGGTCGGCATTTAATAACCCATTGAGGTTGATATGCCGTTAAACAAAATAAACCGAATCAAACCACAATTAATGTTGAAAATTAAGTTCGGTAAATACGCTGAAAATAAATGTATTTATTCGTAAGCAGATTTTGTGGCAGTCCAACAAATATACATAGAAACACAGGCCAGAAATATTCCATTTAGCAGGAAATGGATCATTAAGTAATTTCGTATAATATATAAGGAAATTGAAAATAAAACAAGTTGCGCTATGGGTTGATTTGACCAATACCTCAAATTGTGGAAAGAAATGCTGCACCAAAGGACTCCACTGCCGAAATTTATCCAAAAGAAGTAATAGTGACAATTTGAACACAAAAATCCACTGACCTGTGTATGAAAACCTTCGAGAGTCTAGACAGGGCTCAACAACGTATGGATCAGTTATAACATTTCTTTTTTAATACAGGTGATTAATTGAACATTAAAATAGGCTGTATTAGGTTTCACACAATATCGCAAAACAATCTAAAAACGCGAGAAATGTTCATAAAGACCCTCGCCAGATCGATACTTTCATATGAATGTGATGCATAGCGACAAACTCTATCAGGAAATATCTAAACTGTCAGCTGCATACAACTTTCTCAGCCCGAGGCCTAAAAGTAGCTTCTCAGCAATGAAGCCTATAACTATATACATTCTTCAGACTGTTGTCCTCATTATTTATTTTATTTTATTTATTTGCCATATTAACGACGTCTCGATCATTGTACACTCCGTCATTCTCTGCGTGATATTTAAAACCGAAACCTTTATTTAGTCTACGGAGGTAGATTGTTCTAATTCAACGCGTTTTTTTTTTATATCTGTTTCTGTTAATTACTTTAGTACCTCAACTCTACAAGTTATATTTTGTTCCTTCTTCTGCGGTTAGGTATTGAACTCACAACTCTCAATGGTCCAGTGAATAAAGAGCACGTGTGGCTCATTAGTTGTGGATGCCAGTTCATCTTTAGTGTGGGTCTCGTAAAAATACTTCTGAAACGCAGCAGTATCACGTGATGTGGCTGCTTTCCTTATTCTTCGTCACTGGGTATCTACTGGAAGATGTACTATAATAGTTCCTTGTAGCAGAATAACATCTTCCAGGGGTAATAAAAAGCGTTCCATGATTAAATAAAAGCCCCTAAACTTAAAGTTTTATCATCAAAATGTTTATTATTATTAAGAAAGATCAAAGTATTTTTTATTATTTTATTAAATATTCTTTCTAGCACGTTCGAAATTTTGGTTTAAAAAAAAAATCTTGTTTTTCTTTCAACAGGTGGGCCAAAGATTACTGTTGGAAATTTTATCGTCCTTTTTGGCGTTAAAAATATTGCTTTTAGAAATTCTTGCAAAAATCAAATATTTGTCGTATAATAAAATTTTAATGATTTATTCACAAATGATTGAAATTATTTTTTATTTTTTATTTATTTTTTTTTTTTTCAAAAAATCTTGGTAAAATTATTTTTCTTTTACATTCGTTACCTCACTTGCATAATTTTATGAAATTTCAAGAAATTCCAATTCCAATCTTTTCATATTTATATTAGTCAAAAGCAAGACTTCGAGAATTTAAATCGATTTGTTTTTGCCAAGCATAAACAAGATTACCAAAAATCTGCTCTGAATCATAAAATAAAAAATGCAATAAATCTACGACATTATTTAATTAGGAAACCTTTTGTTTCATAAATAAAATATATTAAAGACAATACTGACTTAAGAAAAAAATTTTACGATCAATATTTTTCAATAATTTTGATCTTTTTTTATTTTAATTAGAATAATTTAAGTTCTTTTAAAATTCTGTATGAATCCACCCTTTTAGATTACATTAAGTAAAACTATATTTACTAATAAATTGAAACTCTTAGTACAAATCAAACACAAATATTTTTAAAAGCATATTGAATTTTTATGTGTATAAATGTGTCAACTTTGTAGATACGGCCGCCAATACACGACATTATCAGAAAATAGGAGCGATATCGATAATAAATTTAAAGCAAAAATTTCCAAACTTCAATAATATTTTCTTTAAATTTATAAGATTATTAATTACTTGAGTTACATACAAAAGGTGCTCCCTTTATATTCAATTATTTTTTTTTTATGGCGGAAGGCACAATAGAACATTACATAAACAACCTTCTCCTGTCAAACACGTCAATGGCCTACACAGCTACTGTCGGGTTAAAAAAAAATGCATTTCTGAGATATTTTAAACATAAAGTAAATATTTGTTTCAAATCAGATTAATAATACATCAAATCATCTAATATTCCACCAATAAAGTTTCAGAAAAGTATATTTTATTTTGGGGAGATTCTTTAATAAAGAGAATTACAGCTTTTTCAGAAAAAAAAAATACTTCCAGTCAATTTTGAATTAATTTCTGAAATACATCAAAGTATTTTGCTTAGTGGAGATATTAAATTTTAGCTTGAAAATAAAACTAAGCTAAAATATTTTCGCTTTTTTTGACTTCCCGGTAATAACAGGACAACGAAAGAAGAGATGTTATCCGAAATATGTTTTTAGAAATGTGTTATTGTTAATTGTAAGAAATTTTTTTGAGAGCGTGCGGTCGCAACGCTGAGGTTGAATTTTTAAATTTTAAGATTGTGCGTTTTTGTACTAATATGGTAATAGAATTCTTTTGTACTGGTAGGTACAAAAGAATTCTATTTCTCGCCATTTATATCATTAACTTCTATATCTGTTTTTTGTATGAATGATTCTTTTAATGTATATATTTCAGTAACCGCTTCGTTTATTTCTTCAACGTTATATTTCCATCTATTGGCCTGAATATTCGAGAAATCTTACAGGCCGTTAAACGAAAATAAATATACTATTTAAGAAATAAACGGAGCGTCTACTTAAACGTTAAATTTAGGATATTCGTATTTAAGTAATAAATAAATTAATAAGAGAAATTACATCAATTCTTATTCACGAGAGAGAATTAATTTAGGTTTGATCCCAGGCGGAGACTACACTTTTTCCATTATAACATCGAATGAGCAGGCCCATAGACGTAATAATCTACAGTTCAAAATTAAAACTGGTCGTCTCCCAAATACGAGCGTCCGCTATAATAATGTCTGATATGTTTGTATGTATGTGTGACAGTATTATCTATGCCATTTATTTACATACCTATCTTTTATATATCTATCAATTCATTGTTTCTGTATTGGATCGATCCGTTTTATCATATCTTTATATCAATTGATTTATTTCTTCGTAACTAATATTTTATCTGTTTCAAAGGGAATCATATCTTTTGAATCTCTCTTCAAGTTCACTATCTTTTTTTTTAATGACTGTTTGTAGGAGAGACTTTGTAAATCAGATACACAATACTCTCCCCCCCACACACACACGCAATACTTTCCCTCCCTCTCTCTCCTTCGCGCGTGCGCGCACACACAGTACACTCACTCACACCTATATATTTTACACTGGACGTCATAGTAAACAGTTGGTCATCAAATAGACCATACGGTGGAGCAATTGATAGCGGCTCGGATTGAGGAATCGGACAGCCGAGTTCGAATTCCAGTCGAATCCATTACATTCACTTAGGTGCTAGTACCCTTGGAGAAAGGTATGAATCCTCTTCTAACCCTCCCCTCCATCTATGGGTAAATAGCAGGACAGACCGGGTTTTATAGCTTTGGATGGCAACTGGTCTACTGCAGAAAGAAATGATAACCTACTGCGGAGCAAAATAAATCTGTCTCGTCAATCATGTATGGAAAGTGTGTATCACTTATGGCACATAACTGACTATAATACTTTGTTTTAATAATACCATTCAATCAATAAGAAAATGACAAAAAATATCACCGAATGTTGTTAAAACGATTTGAATGATAAATAATAACGGAATTAATCGATGCTGAAAGATAAGCAACACGAATACAACAGGGCTAGAAACGTTCTTCTTAGAATTTCGAAAATTACGTCGTCTTTAATAAAAAAAAAAAATTACGTTTAAATATAGAGAATTATTCATGCCAATGCGTAATTTTCAACAGACGCAACGTTAATATTCTTAATATAATAATTGTTAATGATAAAGTAAACTCACCAAGTAACCCTTATTTTAAATTAAAGAAAACAAATGGACTTGTCTTTAAAAAATAATCGACCTGTAGAGGACCAGGGGTAATTGCGAGTTGCGTTAGGAAATACGTGCGTTTATTTCCTGCTAGAAGAAGGTCCAGCAACAAGAAAATGGTTGACTCAAATTATGTCCAACTGAAGATGAAAGAAAACAAACAAGACCGAGCTTATATATATATATATATATATATATCTATATATATATATATATATATATAATGTGTGTGTGTGTGTGTGAACAAATATATGTATTAAACAACACAATTTTACAATGGACTTAGACATTATCATTTCCGTGTGTGTGTGAATAATTTTTTGTGTATAATATTCATGGCGTCTTCCCAGAAGGGGGAAACGCTGTCTTTTTGCGAGAGCTCACATTCTAAATGTGTTCGCTGAAATGAAAAAGAATATTTATTTCTGTAAAATACAGAAAATGCGGCATTAGGCCTAAAAAAAAAAGAGGTGGGGGAAAAGACGGTCATCATCTGTCTTAATTTTTAAACTTAGCTAGCCACAACCCACCAAAACAACACATTCATACTTACCTTTCTTACTATATCCACCAAAATACATCCTTGTCTCAATGAAAATCCTAAATTGTCCCATATGTACAAACCGTTGTCTGTGTGGGGGAGGGGAATAAAAACAAAAAGTTAATCGGTAAAGGAGAATCGGGTAGATGTGTAAAATACATACTTCCGCCCTCTCCTTTAAGGAAAGGTTCCTTCGGGACCACAAATTAATTGTGATCTCGGCTTTCCCTTGCACCGCCGACCAATTCATTTCCAACTGAAGATCAGGATCGCCTAGAATCTTGACCGGCCTATCCGTCCAGAGGAAATGTTCGGGAAGAGAAACTCCCTTTCACGCACCCAACCGCAAGCCAACAAACATCGCTCTTGTCACCATCTCATAACCACTGATTTCTTCGCTGACTTCGTCAGTCTAGGCCCTGCTCGACACAAGAACCGAAATGTTGTCAGCATAGGCAGAATACCTGGGCGAGGTGGTAGCCCCAAGTAGGGAAATTCTGCGTAAGTCCGGATTTGTCTTTAACTTGCGAAGGAAAGGTTCCAACGCAAGAACGTAGCGGACAAACTTGACGAATGGAGCGAGACAATATGAAAGGCTCCGATCGTACCCCGTTTGCCTCCACCAACGAATAGAGAAGTCGAATCCAGGTGCGAAAGTACGGCCCGAAACCATCCGCCGAAAGAACAGCTTCCAAAAACCGATGGTCAACCTTATCGAAGGCCTTGGACTGATCTAAATTGATCAGCGCGGCTTCACTGTCGACTTGCTCGAGGATCAAGCGTACCATATGAAGGTTGTCCTGAATAGTCCTGCCCTTCACAACACAAGTCTGTTAGGAGCCAATCGTCTGCAAGTGGTTCGCTAAGACCTTAGCCAAAATCTTTAACTCTGTGTTTAACATGGTTAAAGGGCGAAAGTTACCTAACCCATCCCCACTGTTTTTATCCTTACGTAACAACTTGATTACGCCCCTGGTGAAGCGTTGGGGTATAGACCCCTGCTTCATCCAGTTGCAGAAAATCAGTGCCAGCAAGGGAGCAAAAACGGGCGACCGCCTCAAGTACACTTCGTACGGAAGACCATCTAATCCTGGACATTTGTCCAGGCCAACCTGTTTCAGCGCATCCCAGATTTCCGACTCTGTTATGGGGCCCTCGCACCTAGCCGCTTCAGCTGCCTCAAGGTAGGGGGAAGTCAGCTAAATAGGCGTCGAACTGAGCAGGGCTCAGATCGGGCTCCCTGGTGAAAATTTCTTGAAAATACTCACGAAAAGCCTCACATATGCCCTCGTTTGTAGTCACGGTCCGCTTATCCGGCAATGTGACGCAGGCGATATGCCACAGAGATGAACTCCGAACCTCTTCTGCACGCAATTCGGCGGCCATCTTCGTTGCCTCAGGAGACATTCTTTCTAACCTAGCCCTAAGTACCATATCTTGATCCTTCTTGATAAGTGTTATGGTCCGGTTCCTTGTACCACAGTGATAGTCCAAGGTAGAACCAATAAAAAACTCGAACACAGGTATGATATAACACAGATATATTACAAACAGGAATATATACAGAGAAGTAGAAGTGTTAGTATGAACAATCGGGTTTAGTAGAGAAAACAATGTAGTCTCGACCAGTATCACTATTCCAATATCTTGCAGTAATTGTCTGAACGCGACTCTGTTTCGGACTGCCTCTGACTCGACACTTGACTCGACTTGAACTACTGACAATATTTATTGCTGTAAATATACAACAAATGTGGCACAAGGCCAAAAAGGAGTTTGGGAAAAGGACGGTCATCACTTGTCTTAATATAAAACTTAGGGTCAGTGGTTGTGGCTAGCTATCATACAAAACAATATTTCTATCACCAAAACAACACATTTATCTATACCTTTCTTACTACATCCACCAAAATACCTCTTTGTCGCAATGAAAATCCTAAGTAGTCCCCTTATGTACAAAAATTATTCTGTGGGGGGAGGGGCATAAAAACAACAATTTTTCAAAGATCCCCAATGAGTATATACAATATGACTTATAATATATTTACAAGAAACTAAACAAAAAAGTTTTAGGTTGGTGCAAAAATAATATCGTTTTTTGACGTTCTTTATGTGAGAAAACAACATTATTTTTGCACCAACCTAATAGTAATAAACCCCCCTACAAACCTTAAATGTGGCAGAAATATCAGTTAACCGGACGAAATCAATGCGGGACTATGAAAATAAAGAAAACACTCATTCCTCCAAAACATTCACACAGGCACACACTCATTCATACACAACAGCAAATACGAAAAAAACACACGCGAAACGAAAGGCTCCCCACATCCACCAGAGAACTGACATCACTGACCATCTAAACAAGGGAGTGGATGGGGAGTTAAACTAAAGGAAAAAAAAGGGGGGACAGAAATAAAAGGGGCCAATGAGCAAACACACCCTAACTAAGTTCACCGAAAAAGGAAGGAAAAAAACTAAACAATCAAATACAAAAACCTAATCTAGCTTAATCTCGGGATGGTTTGCCTATGTTCAACTCAGGAAAACTATATCCTAATGCCTAACCGGCATCAAAATGCCACTCCAGGTCAGCCCCTTTTACTCGGCTCAAGCGCGCAAGATTCACCCACCTTTTGCCAAATTCTGATGGGGGGAGCCGCCGCCTTTCCGTCCTAATCTTGACTTTAATGCTTAAAGTACAAGATCAGTTGGGAAGAGGTGAACCTCTCGCCATCACAGAATTCCTTCTGACGCATCGTCCAAATCACGATTCTCATAACCCCTAGTAAGCATCAGAACACAGTGTTCAACCTTCGTTATCTGCGGCACCACATTGCTACAAACAGAACTGACTTCAAGGACAAAAAACTTTCCCTGCAGCATGCGAACCATGAGGCCTTCAACGAACCTGCACAACGGCACTACCGTCCTGCACTGAAAGGTGTGACCAATGGTCTCGACTTCCCCTGTACAGCGACGACAGTTTGGATATTTCTCCAAGCCTGCTGAACAAAGTCTCTTGGTGACCCAGAGGGCTCCAGGAATCACCAGTCAGGTGAGTGATGCCTCATCATTATTGAGGCATTTCAACCCAGGCGCCCAAAGCCATACCGAGCGAGCCTTCTGCTTCGTAAGACCGAGCTCACCAATCAGATCATCTTGAACGCCCCCCCCCTAACTAACAGTCGATACAATGCCCTACGAGACAACGTCTGGGCGTTAGAGAGACCATACGACGCCCGTAAGAGGAGTTTCAGAGCACGACGACATTCGTGGTAGATAGAGCACTCGGCTCGGGGTGTACGGCCAGCCTCCTCCTCTCACGAGTGCACACTTCTCGGGGATGGAAAAGTTTACGGACGCCTTCTTTCCAGAAGGCGCCCTCCTAATCCGATCCGCGACACATTCAGTCTAGAAAAATGATGCGAAGCATATGTTGACAAATCTCAATGCTAGGCATACACACACCGCCCTCAGAGGGATGAAGGCAACAGATCTTGCGAGATACCATAGGGGCCTTGTCTCCACAAGAAAGAGAACAAGATCCGTACTAATAATTAGTCTGGCATACGGGAGTGGAAGTACAGAGAGTCGGTACAGGAGAATCGGGTAGATGTGTGAAACACATACTTCCGCGCTTCCCTTCAGGGGAAACCTCCTCCGAGACCACAGATTAAACGCGATCTCGGCCTTCCCTTGTAACTCTGACCAATTCATTTCCAACTGGAGATCAGGACCGAACCAGACACAGAGTATTGATCGGGCCATCCGGTCAGAGGAAAGGTCCGGGAAGAGAAACTCCCTTCCACGCACCCAACCGCAAGCCAACAGACTTATTGCGGTTGATCTTGGCTCCTGTCACCATCTCATACCCACTGATCTCTTTGCTGACTTCGTCAATCTCGGCTCTGCTCGACACAAGAACCGAAACGTCGTCAGCATAGGCAGAATACCTGGCTGAGGTGGTAGCCCCAGGCAGGGAAATTCCGCGCAGGACCGGATTCGCCTTTAACTTGCGAAGGAATGGTTCCAACGTAAAGCAAAGGCGAAAGCGGACAACCTTGACGAATGGAGCGAGACAATACGAAAGGTTTCGATCTTGCCCCCATTCACTTCCACCAGCGCACCGGGGGTCGCATACAAAAGTCGTATCCAGGAGCGAATGTCTGTTCCGAAACCGGTCGCCGAAAGGACAGCCTCCAGAAAACGATGGTCAACCCTATCGAAGGCCTTGGACTGATCTAAATTAATCAGCGCGGCTTCACTGTCAACTTGTTCTAAGATCAAGCGTCCCATATGAAGGTTATCCTGAATAGTCCTGCCCTTCACAGCACAAGTCTGTTCAGGGCCAATCAGACTAGACAGGACAAGCTGCAAACGTTTGGCTAAGATCTTCGCCAAAATCTTTAACTCAGTTTTTAACATGGTTAAAGGGCGAAAATACCCTAACCCATCCCCACCATTCTTGTCCTTACGCAGCAATTTGATCACACCCCTGATGAAGCGTTGAGGTATAGACCCTTGCTTCATCCAGTGGTTGAAAATCAGTCCCAGCAAAGGAACAAAAACGGGCGACTGCCTCAAGTAAACTTCGTAGGGAAGACCCTCCAATCCCGGAGATTTATCCAGGCCAACCTGCTTCAACGCTTCCCAGATTTCCGACTCTGTGATGGGACCCTCGCACCTAGCCGCTTCAGCTGCCTCGGGGAAGGGAAAGTTGGCTAAATAGGCGTCGAACTAAGCACAGCTCAGACCGGGCTCCCTGGTGAAAAGATCCTGAAAGTAATCTCGAAAGGCCTCGCATATGCCCCCGTTTGTAGTCACGTTCCGCTTATCCAGCAATGTGACGCACGCTGTATGTCGCCTAGATGCGTTCCGATTTTCCTCTGCACACAGTTCAGCGGCCATATTCGTCGTCTCGGAAGACATTCTTTTTAACCTAGCCCTAACTACCAGAACTTGATCCTTCTTGATAAGCAAGGAGGACAACCCTGCATTAGCTAAGGCTATTTCCCCACTAACACGGGATTTCACGGCCCGATCAACTTCTAATCTATCTAGATTGTGTCGACGACTAAAATCGGCAGCAAACGTTCTAATTTTGGATTTTAATTTGTCCCACCAAGTGTTCCTCACAACCACCCCCGTCAATTCCCTCTGAATCATTAGTAGCAGCTGGTCCCGGAAACCCTGCTCACCAAATAATGAACAGTTAAATTTCTAGTAACCAGCCATTCCACCCTTAGGCTTATCTAAGTTTACACGGACCCAGACAAAGCCTATGATCCGTATAAACTATATTGTGTAAACTTGGACACCCTAAGAGCCCTACGTCGACTCTCCTAACTAGGACTCGGTCGAGGTAGCTCGCAAGCGTCCCAGGAGCCGAGTTGCCACTATTTGTCCAAGTCCATGCTACCTCCCGAGGGTGTTCATCCCAGTACTTATCGACAAGATCAAACTCATCGATAAAGTCCCGAAATCGTTTCACGTCCGGGTTGTTAGTACCCTGTTCTTGCCCTGTCCGATCTACATCGGGGTCAAGGACGGCATTCCAATCCCCCGCTAAAACTACCCAACGAGATGTCAAGTACGGCCCGATTTGTCGAAACAAAGCAGGCCGCTCAGTAGAACCTTATCCTTTATGGTAACATCCAGCACGCAAAGTCTGCCTGCCGGATCTGCGACGATAAGAGCACACGCAGCCTTCAAGGACTTGCTCACCAGCCAAGAGACCCTCGACCGTCCATCATAACATACTGAAAACAGGGAAACTCTCTAGACAGAATGCTGTCATGATCGCGAGAAGAAAAACGGGTTTCTTGCACACAACATACATCCACCCCGAGGTGCTGAAGGTCACGATAGAGCCTCGCCCTTCGAGACTCGGATCTCAGGCCTCGGGCATTCAAACTAACTAACCAGAGAGGCATTGTCAGACCGATTAGTGTTGCTCTGCTGAATTAAACAAGGTCTGGGAAAGGATACCGACCGCCTCTCTCATCGACCCATGACCCATCTCAATTTTGATGGTACCGTCTTGGAAGAGACCGCCGATATCCCAGGGGAAGGTCAACTTTAGTGCTCTATAGAGGGAGGGGTGAAGGAAAATAGGGACCCACCCAGCACAAAATTGTTTTAGCTTTTTTAGCTTGTCGTTTTGGACAATCGCTATGGGAGGCGTCATTTTGAAGGAGGTTATTGCCTCATCCAACATTGTCCAACATTGATGCGCTCCCGTGCTAGTTCTTATGACCGTCAAAACCCGTTGGGCCTTAGGGAAGTTTTTCGGATCCTCAATATCTTCATCAGCATATTGCTTAATGGAGAGTAGATATTTTATGTTCTTGATCCTATTGCCATAATCCCTGGCTTTCTCTGCTTGAGTCGGAGAAATGCGGCAAATGTCTTCTCCACTATTATATATATGTTTGAGAAGTTTTTCTTTTGTCGTTTGCGTCCTGATTAGGACTTCTTTGCTAATAGGAGGGGGCATTTCAGGTGTGTTAAGGAGTGGTTTAAGGAGTGAAGGACTGGGAGAGGGACAAGGAGTAAAATGTTGTCTGAAAGGGATGGGGTCTCTACTGGGAGAGGTTAAGGAATGGAAGGAAGTGGAAGGAGTGACCTTTTGAATTGTAGGGGTCTTGACAGGAGATGATGGTTGGGAGGACTGTTTCTGTGAAGATGTGGACGCATTAGCATTTTTCCTAGGAGAGGGTCTTTTTTAGATGGGAGGAAGATATCTCTTGAGAATGTGGGGCAGAGGAGGTTGCAGGAGTGGCCTTTTTAGATTTAGGGGCCTTTTGGGAGTCAAGCTTTTCTTTGAATTTTTTCAGTCTTCTCAAAACCGGGATCATATTTCTTTTGTAGTTCTTGCAATGAGGTTTCCGAGGCCGCGGCATCGCCCTTACTGTTGACAATGGGAGTCGGATTGTCCGCGTCTTTTGTCCCGGGGGCTTTACGAGACTGAGGACCCGCTGTCCGGTGCTTCCCTCTGCCCTTGCCAGCAACCAGCCATTCCCCCTCTCTTTTCTCCACAACTGCACTAGCAGGGGGCGAAGGCTCTTCGGGGAATGGAGGCTTCGAATTTGACCCAACCGGTGGGGCCCAGTTGGTGGGGCATTAGAATACGCCGACTGCCCCCCTGCAGAGGGTAAAAGTCCCTCAATGGGGCCACCTGTTGGCCGTGGGTGGCGACCCGTAATGTCTGGGGACGGGATCCTGGTGGTTGAGCAGGTTGTAACCCAGGTGTAAAGCGGTCACAATCCTGTAACACACCACTTTGGCCCTTACCTGGGCTAGACGGGCGGTCGGAGGGGCCCGATCCGATCAATCGGCTGGTCATGTCAAGCCCCATCATATATAATCCATCCCAAACCTATAACTGACACTCCTCTTCCCAACCAAAACTAACACTTAAACCTAAATATATGATGGAAGGCGGTGGCTGAGGGTCAATCAATTTGGGAGAAAAAAAGGATCTGACACACTTGCTAAACCTTCACAGCCGTAATACTTGGAAAACGGAAACAAAGGAACACGCGTGCTCATAGACTCCTCCCAAAGAGAGTATACCATTCACGTAGCCCCGACATGGCAAGGCGAATGGGTTTCCCCCTTGTCATGTCCCAATACTGGACTCCGCGGTGGGTAGGGAGCGAGAATGATGAAAAAAAAATAAAAACAATCAATGGAAAAAAAGAAATCTTCCAAGAGACCACATGTGGATAACGACTCTGAAACAGAAAATGACAGCGAAAACTTTCCACGATTTATTGTACTTGAAGCAATAAGCAAAAAAGCATTAACAGAAATTTCACCATTTAAAATACAAAAAACAATATCAAATATCATTATACCAAAAAATGTAAAAAAATTGCAAAATGGAACACTACTAGTAGAAGTAGAAAAAAAGATATATGCGGACACATTAATAAGACAAAAAAAACTACAAGAAATAGAAATAAAAGCCTACCCACACCAAACCCTAAATTTCTCAAAGGGAGTAGTAAAAAGCAAGGAGCTCTCCCTGTGCTCTCTAGAGGAGATAAAAACAGAACTCCAAACTCAAGGAGTTACAAATGTCAAACGAATAACAATAAAGAAAAATGAAGTAGAGATACAAACTAATACCTACATTATAACTTTCAACTCCCCCCAAATTCCAACAACAATTAAAATTGGATATGAAAGTATAAAAGTAGAACAATACGTACCAAACCCTCTTCAATGCTATAGATGCCACAAATTTGGGCATCACAGAGATTCCTGTAGAAATAAAAGAATATGTGGAAAATGTAATGAAAAAGAACCTGAACATAAAGAAGAGAACTGCCCAAATGAAAGCCTATGCTCAAACTGTTTGGGAAACCACTCTGCTCTTTCAAAACAATGCAGTATATATAAATAGGAGAAAGAAATAATTAGAATAAAATACAAAAAAAATATATCTTTCATAGAAGCACGAAAGGAAGTTAAAAATAACATAAAAGAAAACACCTATGCTTCCATGGCACAAAAAGCAAATAAAATAAACAATGAAGATAAAATAAAAGGTTCAGTTGAAATAACAAATTTATGCAAAGAATTAAAAGCTTTCCTCGAAGAATTAAAAACCTTTTTAATTGAACTTAAATTGGATCAAAATAAAACTCAACAATCCAGATCAAATGGAATAAACCCAGAAGAAGGCAAAAAACTTTGGAAAGAAAACTTAGAACAAAACTCCAGCGAACCCTCTTCTTCCCAAACTAAGAAAATGAAAAATAAACAAAAAGAAAAAAAAATGACAACAGAGCAAGAAAGCACCCGATCAAGATCTAATTCAAAATCAAGAATCAATATATCAAATGAAAATAAATTTGAGCCTATGGAATATATGGAAATAGAAGAGAAAGAAAACAAACAAAATTCAAAACAAAACCAAAAATCTGACCGAAGGATACCACAAGCAGTTGAAGACAAAGCTTCTAAAAACTCAAGAGATGGAAAAAAACTAGAGAGGACAAATGATATAAACCTAGCAGGTAACTTTACCCCCAAAAAATGAAAGTATAATCATGGCACATAAGATCCTGCAATGGAACTGTCGTGGAATAAAATCTAATTACAATGACCTACTCATACTTATGTCACTACTGTATCCAGCTGTCATCTGCTTACAGGAAACTTTTTTACAAGAAAATGCCAACTTAAAAATTAAAAATTATAAACAATACCACTATAACCACAATACAGGACATAGAGCTAATGGAGGAGTGTCAATATTGATTAGAAATGACATACCGCAAAGTAAAGTACACATTAAAACTAAATTACAAGCAATAGCAACACAAGTGACACTAGATAAAACCATCACAATTCTTTCCATCTATATACCCCCACAGGAACCAATAAATACAACAGAAATAAACAACTTGATGGAGCAACTCCCTAAACCCAGAATCTTACTAGGAGACTTTAACAGTCATAATCCTATATGGAATAGCAAAAAAATAGATACTAAAGGTAAAATAATGGAAGAAATAATTAACACCCATAACTTATGTCCATTAAATCATAAATCCTCAACCTACCTTAATCCCTCCAATGGAACAGAATCGTCAATAGACTTAAGTATATGCGATCCAGAAATTTGTATGGATTATACATGGAAAACACATAGCGACACATGTGGCAGTGATCATTACCCGATCATTCTAGAAAATCAAAAGCCTGCCAAGGAAGAAAAGATAGGCCCCGTCAGATGGAAACTGAAAAGAGCCAACTGGGAGGGTTTCAAAAACAAATGTAAACAATTACTGATACAGTCAAAAGACACAGACAACTCGATAGAATATTTTACCAAAACATTAATAACCATTGCCTCAGAAAATATACCAAAAAAGCAAAATAATTATAAAAAAACTAAACCCTGGTTTGACAAAAACTGCCAAAAAGCAGTCAGAAACCGGGAAGCAGCATTGCGAAAATTCAAAAAGGAACCCACAACCCAAAATTTGATTGAAATGAAAAAACTCAAAGCAGTAGCACGGAAAACTGTTAAAGAAGCAAAAAGGGAATGTTGGAAAAAATATGTAAATAGCCTAAATACACATTCCAAAACCAAGACAATATGGGAAATGATGAGAAAAATAGCTGGGAAAAATCAAATATACCCAATAATACATCTTAAAAAGGACAACACTAAAGTAACTAGCAAAAAAGAGATAGCAAATCTACTAGCAGAGACATTTGCAGAAAACTCTAAAATGAGCAAAAATCAAAACCTACAAAAGTGTAAACAAAAAGATATAAATAACCAACTAAATTTTACATCTAAAAATACAGAAGCCTACAACAATCTATTCACCGAAGCAGAACTAATAGAAGCCTTAAAAAAATCCCATAATACAGCAGTAGGCCCAGACCAAATCCACTATGAATTTATTAAACAACTACCACAAGAATCGCTGAAATACCTTTTGAATATTTTTAACAATATTTGGACTACTGGGAAATTTCCCAAAATATGGAGAGAATCAGTAATTATTCCCATACTCAAAGAAGGAAGAGAGGGAAACAACCCACAAAGTTACCGACCAATAGCATTAACAAGCTGTCTATGTAAGACAATGGAGCGAATGGTCAACGCCAGATTGAGTTGGTTTCTAGAAGAAGGAAAACACATATCAAAATATCAATGCGGATATAATAAAGGAAGAAGTACAATAGATCACATAATAAGACTAGAAACAGCCATAAGAGAGGCCAATTTAAACAAACAACATCTAATAGCTATATTCTTTGATATAGAAAAAGCATTTGATCAAACCTGGAAACATGGTATAATGAAAGATCTGCATAAACTAGGATTAAGAGGTCGACTACCAAACTTTGTAAAAGGATTTTTAACAGATAGACTCTTCCAAGTACAAATAGATGCTACACGTTCTGATTATCAAAAGCAAGAAGAGGGAGTACCACAGGGAAGTGTACTCTCCCCTACACTTTTCAAAGTAAAAATAAATGACATAATAAAAAACATCAAATCAGGAATACACTGTAGCCTTTATGTTGATGATTTTACAATATATTACAGATCGAGAAACCTCAACACAGGAGAAAGACAACTTCAACAATGCTTACATCAAATAAACAAATGGACACTCGAAAACGGTTTTAAAATATCAAAAACAAAAACAAAATCTGTACACTTCTGTCAAATGAAAAAATTACACAATAACCCAACTCTAAAACTAGGAAATGAAGAAATACCAGTAGTTCAGCAATATAAATTTCTAGGAATGATCTTTGACAGCAAACTGACCTTCAGACCACATATCAATTACCTAAAAATAAAATGTTTTAAAGCTCTCCAACTACTGCGAACAGTAGCCCATACAGAATGGGGAGCTAGCAAAGAAACCCTTCTTAAACTTTATAGAACATTGATCCGCTCCAAACTGGACTATGGCAGCATGGTCTACCAATCAACTAGAAAGTCTTATCTGAAAACAATAAACACAATACACCATGAAGGCCTTCGGATAGCTCTAGGAGCCTATCCCACCTCACCTATAGAGAGTCTACATGTAGAGGCAAACGAACCCCCATTACAACTAAGAATGGAGAAACTAGCAACTCAATACTATCTAAAACTCTCTTCCTGTCCTTCTAACCCCACACACGATTGTGTACTTACACCAAATCACAAAGAGAAATTTAATCTTAACACAAATAAAATCAAAACATTAGGATTCCGAATAGAAGGAATCATCCAAGAAAATAATATACAATCTAATCAAATACTTAAAACCAACCAATCAAACATACCACCATGGATAATCAAAAATCCAAACATAATATTAAGTTTAAACAAATTATCAAAATCAAAAACACACCCCACAATATACATTGAAAAATTCTCAAAAATAAAAGAAAAATATCAAAACTACGAAAGTATTTACACGGACGGCTCAAAAGACGAAGAAAAAACAGGCAGCGCAGCAATAATTAAAAAAACAATTATCAAAAAACGGTTGCCAAATGAAGCATCTATTTTCAGTGCAGAAGCCTACGCAATAAAACTAGCACTAAATTTCATATCAAAAAACAAAGGAGAAAACTACATTATTTTCTCAGATTCATTATCTGTATTAACATCCCTAAAAGGGAAAAGACTGGAAAATCCATTAATACAAAGTCTTCTATATAAACTACATTCAATGGAAAAAAGCAAAAATATCATCTTCTGCTGGATTCCTAGCCATGTCGGCATCCGAGGAGGAGATAGGGCAGATATTGCTGCTAAATCATCTTTAAAAATGACAATAGACGAAAATCTTCAAATTCCATATACAGACTTAAAATCTAAAATAAATAAATACATAAGAAACAAGTGGCAAAATTCATGGAAAAACCAAACCGGAAATAAACTATTTCAAATTAAACCTAAAATAGGAAAATGGGGAAATAATATTGGAAATACTCGGAAAAAACAAGTCGTCATAACCAGAATACATATAGGACACACATACTTAACCCATTCTTATATATTAAAAAAGACAAATCCACCAAAATGTAGATGTGGAAGCTTAATCACAATTAAACATATTCTATTGGAATGCAAAATCATAACCGGAACAAGACAAAAATATCTCAATGGAAAAGGGTTAAAAGAAATATTCAAAAATAAGGACACAGAAAATATATACAGTTTTCTCAGGGAAATAAAGATCCTCAATAAAATATAATCCTTTCAAATAATGTATATGTATGTGCTTATAGACATATATATGCATGTACGAATGTAAATATTAAAATACACAATCAGAAATAGTCACAAGAAAAAGTAATCCCAAAAAACACAGATTATGAAACCCAACAGCCTCTCAACCTTTTATACAAAATAACCAACTTAAATTCATAAATTAATAAGGCTTCGGCATAAATTGACCCAAATAGGAGTTGACATGCCGTTAAATCCAACAACCAACCAACCAACCGGTGGTTTCTCCACTCCGGTCCCAGCAGCTGGCATGCCCATTACAGACGAGGCGGTATTCAAAGACGCGGTCAGAGGGGGATTTTGGTCGCTTGGGGCCTGACCTCCAGAGGCCTTCTTCTCTGGACAGGAAGAGGAAAGGTGACCAGTCTTCCCACACTTCTAACACACTGGTTTGCGGCCAGTCATGGTGACCGGCAGCTTCAGGCTCCCAACATCCAGAAAGTTGGGGATGGAGAGGAAGGCTTTTACGACAGGGTGTGCGTAACTCTTGGCATGCTCCAAGAACTCCGCAATATAGATTATACACTTCGGCGGGGGGACTTCCAACAACAAGGCAATTCCCGGCCTCTTTATCACTGGTCTTATTATTTTATGGTGATATTTAATCTCTTTCTTGGCCCTTATTGTCCACTTTACTTTATTTATTTTGGCCATTATTGGCCACCGTACTTTTTTTTTATTTTGACCATTTTTGGCCACCGTACTTTTTTTTTATTTTGACCATTTTTGGCCACCGTACTTTTATCGGAAATGCCATTATCGGCTTCCATACTCGTTACCTCATTGGCATTAACAGCCTCCTGATTATCAGAGGCTAATGCCGGGAATTCTTCAGGATCATTCTTATCGGAGGGATCTTTTTTAGTGGAAAACATGTTTTCTTACTGACCGCCTAAGGTCGGCCACTTTGGGTTTCATCCTTATAATTAAAAAGGATGGTACCCTCTTTCTTTCCATTTTCGGAGGAGGAGGAGAGGTGATAACTAGGGGAAAAAAGATTAAGTTTCGCCTACAGGCGAAAAAAAAAACAGCGAGACAACAAAATTAATAAATACAAAAAACAAGGTTCGCTCGTGAGTGAAAATACAAATTCACAAAGAGAAGAGCGCATATAATAAAATTAGATAGACAAGTTTCGCCCTTACAAAACAACAAAGGACGTAAACAATTGGACGTACTTACAGAAGACAGAATAAAGTGCCGGGTAATATTAAACAAAGAAAAATAAAGTCGAACGTGGAAATAAAAAATACACAAATAACTCTGGGAAGTGGATACGGGGAGAAAATAAATTCAAAAAAGGAAAAAGAAAACGTAAGAGATAAATAAAAAAAAAAGTTAAATAATAAAAAAAAATTAATAG
>OZ010602.1:36581612-36626612 GCA_963932145.1 Acanthosepion lycidas | reverse complement strand
TCTATCTCTATCTATCTATCTCTATCTATCTATCTCTATCTATCTATCTCTATCTATCTATCTCTATCTATCTATCTCTATCTATCTATTCACTAGTCGTTATAATACTGTGTCTGCTAGAAATTCTACTATATTTCTCCAGCGGACTTCACTGATTCACTTGGCGTTCTTTATTCAGTTGTTACCGATGAGTATGTAATGCCGACAATTTTTATTACTGGTAATATTTTTTTCCTTCAAAATGTATCGCTGGTATTTTGTTTTTCAAAAATATATTTCTGGAGGTATCTTGTTTTTCAAAAATATATTTCTGGTGGTATTTTTTTCTTTTCAAATATGTATTGCTGGTAATTTTTTTTACAAAGTATTTCTGGTATTAAAAACTATTTTTACACTTTCATAGTGTTTTGAACCCAGTTTGGGAGTTAACTATTTGCCCATAGCTGGGACTCTAACAGGTGCTACCACCCCGGGTCAGGATGGACCTAGGAACACCTGCAATTAAGAGGTGGTTCCACGCTCCTCAAAACCTCCTGAACAGAGGCCTTACTGCTGGTCGTAGTTTATCGTCTTATCCAGGACGCGGATGCAGTTTATCGTCGTACCCCGGACGGTTACAATCAGGAAGTATTTTCGATTGAATTTTCTTGCGTGACGTTTGCCTTCAAGACGTGGGTGATCATGGCTCTCCACAATTTCCTGTCCTTTGTAGACCTTAGTAAATTTTGTCTGTTTGCTCTCTCTCCTAAGCCCTGTTCTGCCAACTATTTACACATGCTTGTTAGGTAGAAGTTATGCGCTGCTTATTTCTGTTCCTCTCGCTTTCAGTATGTTCGGTGAATGTCACATTTTCCATGCCCTCTTTCCTCATTAGGTGTCCGAGACATTTCAACTGTCTTTTCTGATTCAAAGTATAAATTTTGTTACCATTTTCTCTAAATCTTCATCGTTGCTCACATGTTCTCATTATCCTCCTGTATAATCACATTTCTGTTGCCTTAAGTATCTGCATCTGTAATGTAATGTTTCAGCATTCTTTGTTTCTAATGAAAATTTCTTGTTTATTAATACTTTGCTTAACATTTGGAAGGCATTTTATGCTATTTCAGCGCGCCTTTTGATTTCATTGTCACATTTTCATCCTTCGTTAAAACATGACTCGTCAAAAAATCAAATCGCACTTGAACGGAACAAGACTTGAAAACGTCGAGGCAATCTGAAAGAATAAAATGGGGTAGATGTTCGCTTTCATAAAAAGGAGGTCCATGAATGCTTTCATCAATGGAAACAAAACTAAAAGGAGTGTAGCTTCATAAGGGGAAACTACTGTAGTTTTCTTTTTGTAGCACCACTCCCGATGCACGAGGGGCACTCCGGAATTAATGCTGGTGGGATGGCAATTGTGATTGAATCTTCCTGCACGCCCAGTGATATCCCTGGATGAAAAAACACAAAAAAGGCTCTTCCGAAGAGAACTTCCGCCCCCCCCCCCTCTATGCCCTACGAGATTCATAAAAACACGTCTTCATTCAATGATCTAAACCAATAATTCTCCTTTATGACGAACATGATTTCGGCACGTTTTTAAGTGACACGCCTTTTTTTCTTCATTTTCTCTTTTTCATTTTCTCTTTTTCATTTTCTCTTTTTCATTTTCTCTTTTTCATTTTCTCTTTTTCATTTTCTCTTTTTCATTTTCTCTTTTTCATTTTCTCTTTTTCATTTTCTCTTTTTCATTTTCTCTTTTTCATTTTCTCTTTTTCATTTTCTCTTTTTCATTTTCTCTTTTTCATTTTCTCTTTTTCATTTTCTCTTTTTCATTTTCTCTTTTTCATTTTCTCTTTTTCATTTTCTCTTTTTCATTTTCTCTTTTTCATTTTCTCTTTTTCATTTTCTCTTTTTCATTTTCTCTTTTTCATTTTCTCTTTTTCATTTTCTCTTTTTCATTTTCTCTTTTTCATTTTCTCTTTTTCATTTTCTCTTTTTCATTTTCTCTTTTTCATTTTCTCTTTTTCATTTTCTCTTTTTCATTTTCTCTTTTTCATTTTCTCTTTTTCATTTTCTCTTTTTCATTTTCTCTTTTTCATTTTCTCTTTTTCATTTTCTCTTTTTCATTTTCTCTTTTTCATTTTCTCTTTTTCATTTTCTCTTTTTCATTTTCTCTTTTTCATTTTCTCTTTTTCATTTTCTCTTTTTCATTTTCTCTTTTTCATTTTCTCTTTTTCATTTTCTCTTTTTCATTTTCTCTTTTTCATTTTCTCTTTTTCATTTTCTCTTTTTCATTTTCTCTTTTTCATTTTCTCTTTTTCATTTTCTCTTTTTCATTTTCTCTTTTTCATTTTCTCTTTTTCATTTTCTCTTTTTCATTTTCTCTTTTTCATTTTCTCTTTTTCATTTTCTCTTTTTCATTTTCTCTTTTTCATTTTCTCTTTTTCATTTTCTCTTTTTCATTTTCTCTTTTTCATTTTCTCTTTTTCATTTTCTCTTTTTCATGGGCAGTCGAGGGCCTGTCCGAAAGAGCAACTGGTCAATAGTAAAACATGGGGAAATATTCGTTGAATAATCCGTATTAATTATGGGTTTAATAATTCGTTCTATTTTCTCCCCAGATCTACGAACCTTTTTTCCGCCTTGTCTTTCCGCCAAAATTAGAAATAATTTGGATTTAGATTAGAATTGTCTTGTATTTCAAATCTGCCAAGTTGACCTATACTAAATAGGCTCTCCTGGGATATCGATAGAATATAAATGGCTGCCAGTCCAAATTAGTAAACGTACAGACACCTCCCCAATATAAAATTAAACCGTCTGTTTATCATAAAGGAAAACGCATGGAAATATGGCTTTCATGTCCGCAGCAAAAAATTGTCGACGTATTAAATTGCCATTCGGTCACATGAGTTGTAATCGATTTCTTTAAACATCTTCCCAAACACATTCTAATTTTTCCTAGTGGTTTCTTCAGTGTCTACATCAATTACCAATAAACCCACTTCCACGCGCACATACGCACAGGATTTTAGACAAGTTAAATTCAACTTATAAGCCTTTCGTTTTTTTATTTATTCAACTTAACATTAAAATTCATATTGAATTTAAATAGATTTTTATAAGTAACGTTGTGTATTTAACACTTTCCTAACACTGTCCTGGGTAAGACGATGAACTACGTTCAACACCAAGGCCTCTGATCAGGAGGTTCTGAGGAGCGTGGAACCATCTCTTAATTTCTGGGGTTCCGAGGTTCACCCTGGCCTGTGGTGGTAGCATATGTTAGGGTCTCAGCTATGGGCAAATAGTTAACACCCGGACTACATCCGCGTCCTGGGTAAGACGATAAAACTACATCCAGTATCAAGGCCTCTGATAAGTATTTTTAAATAATAATGCTGCCAGCTACACGTTATTGAAAACACAATATTACCAGCTCTACGTTTTCGAAAAAATATTACCAGGTATGCGTTTATGAAAGAATAGTGTTGCCTGCTATGCGTTTATGAAAGAATAACATTTTTTAATAGAAAATATTAACAGAAATAAATTTCTAACAAAACAAAAATATTACCAGAAAAAAGAAAGTTATCGTCATTAAATGACCATTGAGGTGATGTGCCGTAAAACAAAATAAACCAAACCAAACTTTCCAAACAGCAAAACAAATATGTGGTCTTTTATAAATATTTTTAAAATACCGTCTCTTGTAAATAAAATGTAAATGGCGTAACTACTTGTATCCCAGGATGTCAGTCTACTAGGTTCTGTTTGCCCTTTATACTGCAAGTATGCTGAGTAGACCTTAGTTACAGTTTCTGGGGGAGAAAGCGTTCCTCACTCACGATGGCTTGTTACTTCATGCATGTACAACCACCTACGCGTCCCGTCTACGCAATTTCACTCACAAGGCTTGGCTCAACCTGTGGTATGGTTTTCAGGCACCTTTCCAAAAGTGCCACACGCTGGAATCGCCTCCGATGACGACATCAGAAAGCGAACATTCTAACACGATCACGTGCCCATATGTCTCCTCTTGCAGGCGAACTATATTTAATTCGGTACATTTTAATTTATTTTTCCCTGTACTGAGCCGCCATGATCGATGAGATCGCCCCACCCACCAGCACTGACATTTGCATCCGATACATAGTCGACGGCGGAATTTCAATCTCGCCCAAAGAGTACCACCATCCGCGTGCGAGAATTTCGGTATGCTGGCGACAATGCAACTGGAGAGCAGACTGCTATTAACCTCCAGAGATCAGCAAACCTGTATAATGAGGCCTACAAACACTTCCGGATACAGGTCAATGTCAAAAAGACGTAGATCATCATCAAGTCGGCCCCCAGATAAACAACACTGCACGTCAGTATCTACAACGACAAACAACCAGTAGAAGTGGTCGATGAATTTCCCTACATTAGCAGCATCATCTCGAATAATGTCACCTCCGAGAATAACCTTGACAACGGGATCAAAGCAATTCATACTGCGTACGGAACGCTCTCTTCTAGTCTTCCGGACCGATGTCCTCTCTACTCTTCTGTACGCTTGCCAGACATGGACTTTGTATCGTCGAGATATAAAAGGTCTGGGGTGGCTCCAGCTGTTCTTATTCCGCAAACGCCAAATTCCATAAAAGAATTGCGTCCTTTTATATTTTAACAATCGTCGAAACTTAGAGATAATGCATATAATTTGTGAGATAAGTATATGCTACATCGATTTTATTATTGCGAGGCCTGGACTGTGTATCGTCGGGACATCAAACATCTAGAACGGTTCCAGCAAACGAAGCGCCGAAGAACCATTCGCATCAATTTCGAGGACTGCATCACCAACAACGATGTTCTCTCTCGGAGGTCTACTGTCAGCATCGAGGCATTAAGGAATATTGAGCCTAGTCGGTACTTAGACGGTTGGTTGGTTGGGTTTTATGGCATATCAACCACTGTAGGTCATTTAATGCCAAATTTAGTTACACACACACATATCTATCTATCTCTCTCCCTATATATATATATATATATATATATATAACTAGTAAACGTATAGCTGGCAAGATTATTTTTGGACGTGGTTTGTCGCCATGCCCAGGACGCGGATATATGATGGGAAAAACTGGGAGTTCACTATTTGCCCATAGTTGGGACCCTAACAAGTGCTACCACCCCAGGTCAGGGTGGACCGGGAGCACCAGCAATTAAGAGGTGGTTCCACGCTTCTCAAAACCTCCTGATCAGAGATCTTGCTTTTGGATGTAGTTTATCGTCTTACCCAGGACGGTACTTAGATGGGTGACGTCTTTGGAATACGAGGGGGCTACATGCGCTGGTTGTAAGGGTTACGGCCATATCACATTGAACAGCGTTTCTCGTACGATCCCCGGAGTTAAGAAACCTCGATATTGGTCAGTACCAGGATGGTTGACGCTTAGGAATACCAGGTGTTGTAAGCCTGAATGCGCAAGTGGTGTAATGGATATTAGACCAGAATTTGAAAAGAAAATGCGGTTGTAATTCCATTTGGGTTCGTTGTATTCACTTATGCGCAAATACCCTTGTGAAATGTATGAATCCACCTCTTCTAACCCTAGCAATGGGTTAATTATTAAGAATTATATCATCAAATCATTAGTATCTAAACCGTAAAGTTAATTAATAGAAGTGACAATGACTTTGTTTATATTTTTAAAATAATAAAACCGAACCAAAGCATTTCCAAATAAGAGTGGCAAAAGATATTTCTCGTAGACATATGCGCTTTTCATAATACTAATTAGTAAAATATTAATTAGCACACTAGTAGAATAAAGACTTTCAGCCTCAAACGTCCCTGAAATTAAAACAAAAAAATCAATATATCGTTGAAAAGTTATTAGGCCAAGTAAAACGATGTTCAAATGTTAATTTTTTTGAAATACGAACAAAGGAGACTCATTTTTCATTTGAAATTGCCGAAGGTTGGGATAAAATAAACGAATGGGGGGTGTCATTATTTTTTTGTTTGTTTGATGATGGTGATAATATTAATAATGGAACGAAAAATAATAGCAGTTACGATGATTTAACATAATTTTAAACTAGCTGACTTTCTGCTAAAAAAAAATGCTCGGTAGTTAACTAGAACTATAATATTGAACAAATCGAAAGTCCAATTCACTTTTTAATTAGCCGATTCCATAGTTTCGCGCCAAATTCTCTTCAGGGCCACATCTTACATTTAGCGCTTTTTTGACACGAAACACTGTAGTTGGGCAATTAAGATAATTGAACTGTTACTGTTTTATTGAATATTTGTTTTACTAAAATAAGCTACCTGAAAACAATTGTATGGGTGGCACTATTCACAATATCAACTTTTATACATGCTCGGAAAAGGATGATTATTTGAAATAAAAATAAAAATCATTTTACCTATTACGGGAGGTGCTTATTCGAAGAGATACATGTGATTTCCTTGTCGTTTGATGATCAGTTTGCGTTAAACTCTGAGTAACGATTTGGACCCTATGTCTTTGTTCTGTTTCGTTGGTTAATGTTATTGCTCTCGCTTGATCTATTTAATAGAGGAACTGAGCACTTTAGTTTGTTGCCTAGGGAGGTACCTATCTTTTTGTTTCTATTTTTATCATTACTTTATCTTTTGTAGTTTCATCGTTTGGGGGGGGGGTCGTCGTTTGGGGGGCTTCGTATTGACATGGTTGTATTTGGATGCTTTATGATTACTTTTATTCCACATCGTACTATTTACACTGGCTACAATATTGAAATTGCGATATCCAGAAAAGACATGGCACGTGGAATTAGAACAATCTACTCCAGTGGATGAAATAAAGTGTTCTGTTCAAAATTCCAACGTATATTACCTGAAGAAGGCCGAAGCGTACAACGGGAGAAGCGTCGTGAATATGACAATAAAGATGAGAATAATAGCTTGAACAATGTAAATAGTCTAAATAGTTTAAATACCTCATCTCAGAACTATAGAAAGATATCAGTATGGTGGATTTTAAAATGCGTCTGTTTTTGAGAATGCTATTAGAGTGGTATTCAAAATGGTTTTGTAACTGAGATAATGTGATTTGATTAGATCAGTGAATGTGACCAGTTGGGTTTATTTAGTAACGGTGACACACCACACTGGCCTCCACCGTGTACTCTTTTTTGACAGCGTTTCATTTTTTTTTTTCTCTATTAAGCTCAAATCCGAATTCAGATAGCTTGAGATTTACGACAACAAACCGGAAAAGGTAAGTGACTCTTTTCTTTCTTTCTTTTTTTTTTTTTTTTTTTTTTTTTTTTTAACCCATTAGCTCTCCCTTGTGCCAACTTGTGAGTTGATTTGAAATGAAGGACCTAAAGATTATTTGGTCTTCATTTTTGATTATATTGAGTTTTTAAAAAGGTTGTCTGGTTATCCTTGATCATCGGTGAGCAGAGTTCAAAATTGCAGCTTAAGTCGTTCCGTTAACTTTCGTGCGAACGACCTTGAGTTAGGAATACACACCTCTTGTACCATCAGCTGTGCGTTAAATAGCATGATAGACGAGGCTCTCTTGCCTTGCATGGCAGTCAGTCTACGAGGAATACAGTGAATTAAAAACGATGGAGAAGACAACGGGAAAATAAGCTCCTCTTCCTCAAGAAGTCATAAATAACAAAGAAATCTGGAGAGTTATGGTCGCCCTACATCCTGAAGGGGAGCGGTTATTATTTATCAGTGTTACCCCACTCTTCTATTTTTTTTTTTTTTATATCTGAAGAAGGTCGAAGCGTACAACGGCCGAAACGTCGGAAATATGAATATTTTTCCTCCTCCCTCTTTTTTTCCTCCTTTTTTTCCCCTCCTTTTTTCTTTCTTTTCTCTCCTTTTTTCTTTCTTTTCTCTTTTTTCTTTCTTTTCTCTCCTTTTTTCTCTTTCTTTTCTCTCCTTTTTTCTCTTTCTTTTCTCTCCTTTTTTCTCTTTCTTTTCTCTCCTTTTTTTTCTTTCTTTTCTCTCCTTTTTTCTTTCTTTTCTCTCCTTTTTTCTTTCTTTTCTCTCCTTTTTTCTTTCTTTTCTCTCCTTTTTTCTTTCTTTTCTCTCCTTTTTTCTTTCTTTTCTCTCCTTTTTTCTCTTTCTTTTCTCTCCTTTTTTCTCTTTCTTTTCTCTCCTTTTTTCTCTTTCTTTTCTCTCCTTTTTTCTCTTTTCTCTCCTTTTTTCTCTTTTCTCTCCTTTTTTCTCTCTTTTCTCTCCTTTTTTCTCTCTTTTCTCTCCTTTTTTCTCTCTTTTCTCTCCTTTTTTCTCTCTTTTCTCTCCTTTTTTCTCTCTTTTCTCTCCTTTTTTCTCTCTTTTCTCTCCTTTTTTCTCTCTTTTCTCTCCTTTTTTCTCTCTTTTCTCTCCTTTTTTCTCTTTTCTCTCCTTTTTTCTTTTTCTCTCTCTCCTTTTTTTCTTTTTCTCTCTCTCCTTTTTTCTTTTTCTCTCTCTCCTTTTTTCTTTTTCTCTCTCTCCTTTTTTCTTTTTCTCTCTCTCCTTTTTTCTTTTTCTCTCTCTCCTTTTTTCTCTTTTCTCCTTTTTTCTCTTTTCTCCTTTTTTCTCTTTTCTCTCTTTTTTCTTTTCTCTCTTTTTTCTTTTCTCTCTTTTTTCTTTTCTCTCCTTTTTCTTTTCTCTCCTTTTTCTTTTCTCTCCTTTTTCTTTTCTCTCCTTTTTCTTTTCTCTCCTTTTTCTTTTCTCTCCTTTTTCTTTTCTCTCCTTTTTCTTTTCTCTCCTTTTTCTTTTCTCTCCTTTTTCTTTTCTCTCCTTTTTCTTTTCTCTCCTTTTTCTTTTCTCTCCTTTTTCTTTTCTCTCCTTTTTCTTTTCTCTCCTTTTTCTTTTCTCTCCTTTTTCTTTTCTCTCCTTTTTCTTTTCTCTCCTTTTTCTTTTCTCTCCTTTTTCTTTTCTCTCCTTTTTCTTTTCTCTCCTTTTTCTTTTCTCTCCTTTTTCTTTTCTCTCCTTTTTCTTTTCTCTCCTTTTTCTTTTTTCTCTCCTTTTTCTTTTCTTTTTCTTTTTTCTCTCCTTTTTTTTCTTTTCTTTTTCTCTCCTTTTTTTTCTTTTCTTTTTTCTCTCCTTTTTTTCTTTTCTTTTTTCTCTCCTTTTTTTCTTTTCTTTTTTCTCTCCTTTTTTCTTTTCTTTTTTCTCTCCTTTTTTCTTTTCTTTTTTCTCTCCTTTTTTCTTTTCTTTTTTCTCTCCTTTTTTTCTTCTTTTTTCTCTCCTTTTTTTCTCTCCTTTTTTTCTTTTCTTTTTTCTCTCCTTTTTTTCTTTTCTTTTTTCTCTCCTTTTTTTCTTTTCTTTTTTCTCTCCTTTTTTTCTTTTCTTTTTTCTCTCCTTTTTTTCTTTTCTTTTTTCTCTCCTTTTTTTCTTTTCTTTTTTCTCTCCTTTTTTTCTTTTCTTTTTTCTCTCCTTTTTTTCTTTTCTTTTTTCTCTCCTTTTTTTCTTTTCTTTTTTCTCTCCTTTTTTTCTTTTCTTTTTTCTCTCCTTTTTTTCTTTTCTTTTTTCTCTCCTTTTTTTCTTTTCTTTTTTCTCTCCTTTTTTTCTTTTCTTTTTTCTCTCCTTTTTTTTCTCTCCTTTTTTTTTTTTAGTTCTTTTTTTCTCTCCTTTTTTTTTTTTTTAGTTCTTTTTTTCTCTCCTTTTTTTTTTTTAGTTCTTTTTCTCTCTCCTTTTTTTTTTTTTTAGTTCTTTTTCTCTCTCCTTTTTTTTTTTTTTAGTTCTTTTTCTCTCTCCTTTTTTTTTTTTTTTAGTTCTTTTTCTCTCTCCTTTTTTTTTTTTTAGTTCTTTTTTTCTCTCCTTTTTTTTTTTAGTTCTTTTTTCTTTTTTTGTACATATTGTTTTAATTTTTGTTTAGTTTTCTTTTTTCTTTTTTAGCTTTTAACTTTAATCATCTGTGCATCAAATGCTGTCAACAATGCTGCTTGTCTTCTGAGCCATTCCAATAAGGTTCATTTCTTCTACGCTAGTCTAATAAGATCCATTTCGGGTAAGGTAAGGCAATGCTCAAGAGTAAAATGACGATACTGTATGGACGTGGAGTGGGGGTGGGAGGCAACGGCAAATTATAAGGATACGTACGATAGGTTCGCCTTAGACTTGAAGAGGTTAAAATTTTATTCGTCAGTGAAGCATCTTCTCAGGAGTCTGTTCCCTTAGGATGAAGCTGACCAAAGGAAATGAGGATGGCTAGCCTCTTGTGTGCAAGACGAGTCTTATCTATAAATATCTGAACTGGTGGAACTAACGATTGACAAGCGAGGGACGTGTATGGCGTCAAGCACGATGCACTTTCAGCCTGAATGAAATGAGGTAAACTTGTACGTTGTAACTTGAAAATGAACTTTTTTTTTCTTTAATGCATGTCTTCAGTACGTATGCAATCATAGCTCTCCATAGCTTCCTTTAGTTTAATAAGTGTGATTTCTTGGAAAATATAGTATAGGGATTGTCTGTTGCATTCTCCACGGTTTCGAATTCAGTTTTACCAGCCAATGCTAGAGATCTGTTTAGAGCAACTGTTTCTACCATAGTTGGTGACAGAATAGATGCAGTCATAACTTTATCTAAGAGCATTCGTTCGGAAGTAAACGCAAGCCAATGCTGGGATTTGAACATTGCCCGCCGGTTTCACTTTACGCGCTTCTGTTACTTTAACAGCACGCTACATAATTTATTTTTGGTTTTCTTTATAAAATAATGTTTCATAATAAAAAGCAATTGTTGCGGTTGGATGTTTCACCTGGAAAGAAAATTACATCCGACTCGTGAGAGGACCTAACATTAATGACAATAGGGCAGGTTATCTTGTCGGTTTTAATTGACCTTTCCGGCGGAAGTTGTGTACAAACCATAAATTTGTGTGTGTGGGGAGGGGGATCTGATTGGTGAGGAAATGGTCTGTAGGTGCCAACGCCGGAACTTCGCACAGATTGGACAATAAATCTCGATTTTTTTCCTTGTAAAGATTATCTTGGTAGATGATCAAAATATTTCATTTAACCACAGCTACACGAAGAATATCTGAACCATAATTATTAAAAATGTCTTTGAACTTTTTTAAAAAGTCCTCTTGAGTGTGTGTGTGGGGGGGGAGAGAAAAAAGTCCTCTTGAGTGTCTTTGTTTTTAAAGAGAAAAAAAAAACTCCTTGAGTGTGTTTTTAAAAAGAGAAAAAAAAAGAGGAAAATAAAGTCCTCTTGAGTGTGTTTTTTAAAGACAGTACCCGCCAATCCGCTGGAAAGGGTAAAGTTGGTATGTTAAGCGAGAAACCAGAAGACCTTGAAGCGTTGGATCTTTCCATCGTTGAATATACAACATGAGTGCCGTACAAATGACGTCTGAACGATCCTAATTAGATTGCTGGTAAGTACGCCATCCTTACTTTGATTGTCCTCTTGTTCAATACTTTTTCTTTCGTTCTAGCGTACATCTTTACTGGTGGAATTTTAAGCGAGTTAGATTCTTAAGCACGTACTCATTTTAAGTAGTTTAAAGCAACCGAACATACCGCATTCTTCCGAAAATGTTTTCTACATTTAGTCTGTGTGTATCTTTCTCACATTATGTATGAATTAAAGATCAAATATGGATCGGAATCCGACAGGATGATAGAGAACAAATACGAAACGTATATCAACCTAACAAGTTTTACTTTTATTGAAGTCAGAGTTTGAGAGAAAACATACAAAAAGTCATAAATTTTGGTATTTTTCAGTTTTTTTTTTTTTTTTTGTTTTGTTTCAGTCACTTCTCACTGGTCTGTCGCGTGCATTAAACCGTTGATAATGCTATGTGTATGTAAATATTTTAAGCATTCATTCTATGGTAATACGTATTCGTAAGTGTGTATGTTGTCTGTCTAGTAGGAGTTCTAATGCCAGCGGGTTGCATTTCACTTCAATCTGGGATTGGTCTTTTTTAAGCACGTACTCTTTGTATTCGATATAAGTTAGATTCTTTAAGAATGAATTCAAAGAAATATTGTGATATAATGTAATGTTTTAGGCGTATGTTTATAGCTGGTAATAAGTTTTCAAAGTATTTTCTCCTCCAAAGAATTATATTAGTTTTTGTTTTTTTTGTTTTTTTTTTGTTTTTTTTTAAATTAAGGTGGCACTAGTGAAATCCAAATTATACCCAGCATCGTTTCTATGCAATACGAGAGTTTGATCGTTTTTCCTTATTAAAATAAATTTTTGTGGAGGGTAGTCCATCGTTAAAGACTATGACGTCTCTATTTGGTTTTAATTTTTGGTATGGGAACGTTTTAGGTTTTCATACTCGTTGTCATTAATGACTTTTCGGTCCTCCCTCAAAAGTAGGGCGTTTTCCATAAAGTAGGCATGGAATTCAGTCTTTTAGAGCCGGAGATCATTGTACTTACCTGATGTTCGCGTTCAAAGCAAAATTCTAGACATGACGTGGGCTAACTAGAAATATTCAGTAGCCCGGTGAATGATAGAACGCCAAGATAAGCTGTTAACTGCAAGTGTCTCAAGTTGGTATATTTGTAGCCAAATATTGAAATCTTTTCAATGTAAATACTGCAAAACCATTAATGAATTAGAAGTACAAGACATAATGTCACCATTATCCACAACTTATTTAAAAAGACTAATAAGATTATATGGCAATCATTAACATACGTCTACTTTATCGTTGCCTATTCCACAAAAAAAAGTTAATTCTCACACGTACATTGAACTATACAATAATGCCTTCCATACTAAAAAAAAAAGTTACACTAAAAAATATATTCCTAAATTATTCCTAAACATTCATGCAATTTTACGAAGGAGTGCGACATCATGGAGTCAATGAAATGCGGAAAGGGGTAAATGCATTTTTTTTGGTGAAATAAGGAACAAAATACCATAAAGATAAAAAAATTCAGAATAAAAATGCATACAAGGATTTTTTTTTTTTTTTTTTTTTTTTTTTTGAGTCTAACTTCACATTCTTTTTTTATTGCCAGAATATATCATCTGGGATCAAATGGTTCATTTCAAAAATGAAGAAAAATTTTTTTTTTTTTTTTTTTTTTTTTTTTTCCACTCCGACGACATAGTGATTCTAAATATTAAATAGAACGTTAATGTTGTTAGTGAATCTTTTTTTTTGGGGGGGGGATATCTGTTCAAATATTTCAAACTTATAATTTCTTATAATTTAAAGAATGAGTTTTACAATGTTAATATGA
Organism: Acanthosepion lycidas; assembly: GCA_963932145.1. NCBI lineage: Eukaryota > Metazoa > Mollusca > Cephalopoda > Sepiida > Sepiidae > Acanthosepion > Acanthosepion lycidas. Next base: position 36,613,415 of record OZ010602.1, on the reverse strand, counting down.
AAGTGGAAAATTCGTGAAATAAATTTCCTTAAACAACTGAAAAAAAAATGTCCCGGAAAGAGTGACCTACCTCAATTGTCTTCCAATTAGGAGTACTGTTTTATATGGCTTAGCTTCTTTCTTTTTTCTTTTTTTTTTTTTTTAATTTAAATGACATAAATTATCTGTCTCTCGTCACATATGAACCAGTGTAATTTCATTTTATGCAGAATTTTAACTTCTATGTACGGATACATCATATAAGTATATAAAAGTATTGGAATGAAGAAAGTCTTTAAAAAAATGTTTATTTTTGCACCAACCCTAATACTTTTATCAAAACTTGCTTTAAAAAAAAATATACTTCTTGCCTAAAATATTAAACGTAATTTCTAGAGCAATAGGTGAAGATTTTACCAAAATTTCATTTTGATTTGAAGATTCATTAAAATTTCATTCCGTGGAATAAGCGATTAAGTTTTACTTAAATGGAATTTATAGACATACGATTGACTTATTAAATATTTAATTACTCTCTTGAATATAATTTCTCAATTCGGGCTTTTTTTTTTTGTTTTATTCAGTCTACTATATTCTTCTAAACTGTAAAAAATTACCACAATGTATGTTCGAAAAACGTACCGCTTAATTTCAATCTTGGTTGGCAACCAGTCTGAGAATGGAAATTCTGTTTTGTATGTCCGCCTCTTTAACTTCTGAGAAGCGGGATAGTGTAACCTCAATATCGCCGGTGTAAAACGAATCCGTAAGCCCTGAATGTCACCATGAACCAATGAGATGGAGGGGAGTAGTGACTACAGCGGCGCAATATACGCTTATTGAATAAATCGAGACGTGTTTATAATATATACAAAGAGTAGCTATGTGAGGATTACCAAAATTAGTCCCCGAAAACACCATGAGCACAACCATTTGTTAATGTATTGCCTTAGAATCTATTTCTCACTCGCTCACACAAAAATGAAATAAAGATGATGGAAGAATAGTCGGTTTCTTGTACCACTCCAGTAAGTACCTGAATCCACTTGCTATCTCTACTTTTGCAAGAGTCAGATCAGGCCGAAAACGTAGTACTGCTGCCCAGTTTTCACTTTCCAGCGTTGAAAGCCCAAAAGCTTCTCTTCGTCCTTGTGGGTAATGAATTGTTTTCCACCTCGCAATTCCTTTCCCTATAGACGAAACGTGGCAAGCCTTTCGCTACCATATAATTATTTCCATGAAAATTGTTCAGCCGAAATACATCCCTGAGTTCCCACCAGTTCTAACCTTCACGGCTAAAACCACGGCACGCCACAGACATTGTAGTGAACCTCCCTCATTCCCTTCATTTTTCCATTGGGGAGCAGCTTCGTGAGACCTGCTCCCAAGAGGATGTTTTCCCCAATCACTACAATCTTAACCTGTTCAAGTCCAAGGTTAACCCGCATATCCTCATAAACTCTGCCTTTTACTCTGTGACCCTCTACGTCTTGTACCTTGTACAGAGTGAATATTTATTGTAGAAAAAATCATTTCTCCTATAAATCAAGCTCAGATGAGTTCACTAATGACGAAAATGTTTTCGGGTCGTAAGATGTTCAACCTAATATAGTTTAATGTTTACACTTATCTATATCTCCGAGATGAGGTATTATGATTATTTACATTATTCGGACTGTTATCCTCATCTTCATAGCCATATTCACAACGTTTCGGCCGATGTCCGCTCCAGCCTTCTTCGGGTGATTGGAATTTCGAAACGAACCCTTTATTTCGTCCACGGGTTTAGATTATTCTAGTTCCACGCACAATGCCTCTTCCGGATGTCTCGCTTATTTTCCCTTTAACTGAACTCTCCAAATTTTTTGGTTCACCACTGCTGTAGCCTGTTATTGAACTAACAACACTGGATCTAACCAACGTCCTTATCCACTGGGCCATGTGTCCTTGAAGAAGGCCGGAGTGTACAACGGCCGAAACGTTGTGAATATGGTAATGAGGATAAGGATAACAGTCCCAATAATGTAAATAAAGTTTGCACGAAGACTAAACTGAATCTAATGAGGGTAAATTCTGTTCGTGGGCGTATCGTCCACGAATAAAATCTCTTCTATAATCGACCACTTAGCCTGACCATAAATATCCGAGCTCTTCGGCTTAGAAATAAGTCTTCAAATAAATTGTGTTCTCCGCCAACCTGCACTCAGTTACGTATACAACGCACCTGGAATGACTTTACCTATCTCCGATATATCATATCCTCTGATGCCAAATTAGATTAGATTGTATTGTTAAAAGCAAACCAAGCCTATGGGAGACTTCCAAACAAATATAGACCACCAAAAATATTAGGAAAACTAGAAGATATTCCTATACATGAGCAGTGGAACGAGAACAGTCTGTACCCGTAGATTAAATAAAGGGTTCAATTTTGAATTGTCTGTAGGTTACCCAGATGATATATACCTGAAGAAGGCCAAGGATGGGGTACAACAACAAAAGCATTGTGATAACAACAAAGACGAGTACAATATTCAGAATCGTGTAAATAACATTAAATTTAAAGCCTATAAAGTCATCATGCTATGTGCCATCTTGGGTCGTATACATGCGCCTTCTCGAAAGCTTCAACTAGTGTTGTCTGCACGCCATTCTTCGAGGACACTATGACGACGACATCGGCGCCTTCAACAGTAAAACATTGTCTTAGTTAGCCCAAGAGAGGGGCGCCAAGAAAGTATTACAAAAAGAAATACCTTCATTTTCTGCAGGATCGACCACTGTAAATAGGCTATAAAGAGCGAAAACAGACGTTCCTGGCGCCACAATATTTTCCAGTATTCCTAACCGTTCTCAGTGATTTAGTACAGAGACTCAGGGTGGTGGGCTTAGGTCGACATCACGTTGAAACACAGGTTTCCGTATGATCACCGAAGTTGAGCAACATTGAGCCTGGTCATTATCTAGATGAGTGACTCTTTGGAAATAGCATGTGTTGTAGGCTTAGATGTGCGGTTTGTGTAATAGATAATGGCTTGAAATTGTTAATCTGGATTCGTTATATTCACTATGGGAAAGGTGTAAATCCACCTTTTATCTCCTTAGATATGGGTTAATTAGTAAGACTTGTATAACTAAAACAATTATCTTTTTTTAAAAAAAATTGCGTGCAAAATATCTATATTTCAGCATTAAATAACCCATAAAATTTGATATACCACTAAACAAACCAACCAACCAACCAACCAACCAATCAGGGTGAAGGCATAAACTTGCTTTCCTTTCCAGCCATCAAATCCCATGTCTAAATCCATTAGGGAGGTATATCTCTCTTGCTCAGATTCTACGGTAGCTCTCTTCAGACCCCTCTGGTAGACCAATTTTTCTTCCATCAACGTGGCTGATGCTTACCTCCAGGAGAGTGACTCGTACTTTCTCGGGATAACGTAAAGTGGAAAGACTCTATTGAATCCATTGCTAGGTCAGCTGCCAGGAAGGTTGAAACAGTGTCGTGTAAGACGGTTTTTCTCTCCAGAGTCTCTTGCACATCTATAAGTCCTGCCGTCCGTCCATGCTTAGAATACTGCGGCCACTTATGGTCTGGAGCTCCTGGTACATACCTATAGATCCTTGATAAGCTCCAAAGAATTAACATCATTGATCCCGATCTGGCGTCTCGGCTTCAGTCACTTTCCTACTGCCATAAGGTCGCCTCCCCGTGCCTTTTCTGTAAATTCTTTCATGGCAAGTGTTTGGATAAGCTCTTCACCATGGTATGCTCATTGGCCCCTTTTATTTCTGTTCCTATTTTTCTTTGGTTTAATTCCCCTTCCCCTCCCTCGTTAGGTGGTCAGTGATGTCAGTTCTCTGGTAGATGCGAGGCGCCTTTCGTTTCTAGTGATTTTCGTATTTGTTGTCTGAATGAGTGAGTGTTTTGGATGAATGATTCTTTTTATATTATTCAAGTACCGCATTAATTTCGCACAGTTAAGGATTGTGTTTTTTTTCTTGGGGGAGGGGTATTACTAACACTATTTTGTTTAGTTTCTTTTATATAGTTTTGTTCATTTTTGTAAATATTCATTGAGGGTTAGATTTTTTTAAATTGTTATTTTATCCCCGCCCCCAGACAATGAATTGTACATATGGAGACGAGTTAGGACTTTCATAGAGACAATGAGGTATTATGGTGAATGTAGTAAGAAAGGTAAGTAAGAATGCGTTGTTTTGGTGTTAGGAATATTGTTGTATGTTTAAGTCAGTGTTTGTGGCTGGTTAAGTTTGATGTCAAGACCGATTAAGACAGTCCTTTCCCCATTTTTGGCCTTGTGCCACATTTTCTATTTTTTTTTTTTTTTTACAAATAAGTGTTACTCTTCTCTAGTCTTATTTTTAGTTTATTGTAAATAGTCTTGTTCATTTTTGTAAATATTCATTGGGGTTAGATTTTAAATTGTTGTTTTATTATCCCTCCACCCGGACAATGAATTCTACATATGGGGACTAGATAGGACTTTTATAGAGACAATGAGGTATTATGTTGTTTGTAGTTAGAAAGGTAAGTAAGAACGCGTTGTTTCGGTGTTAGGAATATTGTGGCATGTTTGGGTCAGTGTTTGTGTCTAGTTATGTTTAATGTTAGGGCAGGTAAAGAGCTTCCTCTTGTCCACTTTCTTCTTTTTAGCATTGTGCCATTTTTTGTACAGAGCAGAAATATCGCTCTTCGCGATGGTATCCAGACTTTATAAATTTAAGCACAGTCCTAGACTGGTAATGATATCTCATCGATATACAGTTGAGTTGGCTAGATGAAACCATAGGTTCTATATTAATTTTTTTTCTCGCACTTCTCGCTTGTGGAACTCCCTTCCAACTCGGTCCTTTCCAGTCAGCTTTAATCTTCAAAAATTTAAATGCAATGTCAGTCGCTCTCTGTTGTACTCCTTATTACTCTTCTTTTGTTCTTGCTCCTTATCCTAATTCTTCCAAACCCCTTATCTTTCTGGCTTTAATGCCTTGCCTGTGGTGAACTTGATTTAAAAAAAACCAAAAAAACTGACGCGCCTTCCTTAAATATCATTCGTCAAGCAACGTCCTGATAGATTCTAAATAGACGAATGATGGCCAAATAGTTAACATTAAACCGAAGCAGTGTACCGACAATGGTCGTTTTATTTCAATACAACGCATTCATTTCCTTAAGGCATGGATTCGATTCTCCCTGTGTTCTGTCTCTCCGCCAAGAAGAGCGAACGATCATTTGGGCAAACCTCCTCCTATAACCTACCTCACTAGGCTGACTGATATCATTAAAAACCTGTTTCGTCCACTGTCAACCTTGATGGGTTTACGTGTATGCTCGAAAAATATGCGTCTTGACTTCAATTCTAATCATTTTTTTTTTTTTTTTTTTTAACAAAAGGAGTCTATTCGTAATCTTTTCTTTGTCAAATATCTGATGAATAAATATATTAATTTTGTAATGGCAATACTTCAGACCCTAGAGAAATACAATTGGCGTTTAATGACCCACATAAATTTCGATGAGTCATAAAAAAAAATCGTTAATATTCTCCGTTAATTTAATGTTTGCGATCAAAATGATAATGCTGTATGAAATATTGACTTTCAAGATGGTATTACCAATAAAGAAGCTTAAGATTTCTCAAGAGTCCATTTTGAATAGTGTAATCCCCCCCTATATCGATTAATTACTCTCGTGAAATAGTTTTCCGTTATTCTAAATTCTCCTCTGGTGATGATGTTCAATGACGATTCGTCTGTTTTTTTATTATTATTATTATTATTTTATTATTATTATTTTGTATTATTTTTTTTATTTTTTGTATTATTTTTTTATTTTTTTTCCTTTGCGGTATTCATCACGAGTGGCTATAAAAAGAAGTTTAATATTATTCTCCACAATGCTTGCTTTAAATAGACGTTTGCAACTCTCCAAAAATATTCATACTCGATTATATTTTAAAATTTTTGCGTAAAGTCGTAAATATTGAATTTAGCATTTTACACAAATACATCTTGTCTGGTTTAACTTTTTTCCTTCTTCTTCTGACTTCGCATAATGTCATCAATATTAGATTTTAGAATTTTTGATTTTCGTTACTCTTGATTTGTTATTGAACAATTGTTTATATAACACGTGATTTTAAAGTGATGGTTCCACATACAAGACGAAAAGCTAATTATATATCCTCCCCGTTTATTAAATTCACGCTTTTTCATTTTATACTCCACATATTGCTATGACCCATACCTGGTTTCCAGTGAGTGTATTGAGTGTCAGAAATTTCCATTTTTCTCTTCATTTACAACAGCAAATACATTGACATTAAAACTATTAATGTCTATTTTAATTTATTCTAATAGTCACATACTTTCAAATACTAAAAACTTTCAGAGATTTTGTAACAACCAAACAACAAACTGGGGTGGTTTTTCGGCAACCGAAGGTCTGTGACTGTCTGCAGTGATTTTGTAGCAACCGAAGATCTGTCTGTCTGTCTGTAGTGATTTTGTAGCAACCGAAGATCTGTCTGTCTGTAGTGATTTTGTAGCAACCGAAGATCTGTCTGTCTGTAGTGATTTTGTAGCAACCGAAGATCTGTCTGTCTGTAGTGATTTTGTAGCAACCGAAGATCTGTCTGTCTGTAGTGATTTTGTAGCAACCGAAGATCTGTCTGTCTGTAGTGATTTTGTAGCAACCGAAGATCTGTCTGTCTGTAGTGATTTTGTAGCAACCGAAGATCTGTCTGTCTGTAGTGATTTTGTAGCAACCGAAGATCTGTCTGTCTGTAGTGATTTTGTAGCAACCGAAGATCTGTCTGTCTGTAGTGATTTTGTAGCAACCGAAGATCTGTCTGTCTGTAGTGATTTTGTAGCAACCGAAGATCTGTCTGTCTGTAGTGATTTTGTAGCAACCGAAGATCTGTCTGTCTGTAGTGATTTTGTAGCAACCGAAGATCTGTCTGTCTGTAGTGATTTTGTAGCAACCGAAGATCTGTCTGTCTGTAGTGATTTTGTAGCAACCGAAGATCTGTCTGTCTGTAGTGATTTTGTAGCAACCGAAGATCTGTCTGTCTGTAGTGATTTTGTAGCAACCGAAGATCTGTCTGTCTGTAGTGATTTTGTAGCAACCGAAGATCTGTCTGTCTGTAGTGATTTTGTAGCAACCGAAGATCTGTCTGTCTGTAGTGATTTTGTAGCAACCGAAGATCTGTCTGTCTGTAGTGATTTTGTAGCAACCGAAGATCTGTCTGTCTGTAGTGATTTTGTAGCAACCGAAGATCTGTCTGTCTGTAGTGATTTTGTAGCAACCGAAGATCTGTCTGTCTGTAGTGATTTTGTAGCAACCGAAGATCTGTCTGTCTGTAGTGATTTTGTAGCAACCGAAGATCTGTCTGTCTGTAGTGATTTTGTAGCAACCGAAGATCTGTCTGTCTGTAGTGATTTTGTAGCAACCTATTTAATTTCACTGAATACAAGGCTCGAGAGTCACTCAAGGTAACGTACTACAATCAAGAAAATCATGCGAAATCATCATGCGAAATCAACTGTGATCTAAATGGAAGTGAAAATGAACGTGGATTAAAAAGAAATTTTCGCTTGAAGAGGTCAACATTGAAATCTTCAGGGTAGCAGCCACGCGAGTCCATTCTACAAATTGTTAGTGCTTGATTGGTATACAAAAATCTGAGTAGAATTTTGTTTTTAGATTATTGAATATGGAGGAAAGGTGTGTTCTATGTGCGAAGTGAGGGGATTACAATGAATGGAACTCCTCCAAACAGTTGCTATATAAATAACGACTGTCTTACAATATTGCGTCTGTAGGAAAAGAGTGGAAAAATATATCATTTCTCAGAAGACCACAGAAATGTTGAATTCTACCAAGCCTGGAAAATAAAGATCAAGGCTACAGGCCAGTTATGTTCTTACTTCGCAGTTAGAGCGAACTCACAAGAAAGGTCAGATGCGAAATGGCGTTCTACACAAGGATAAGAATATTATGGACCGAATATGTGAGCAATAATGAAGTTTTGAAGAAAATCTATACGAAGATTATATTTGTACTTAACATCAGAAAGAAACACTTGAAATTTATAGGACACGTCGCAAGGAAAGAAAGCTTAGAAAATTTGACTCACACGGGATATATTGAAGGCAGGGGGTGCAAAGGAAAACAACGTATAACCTACGAAAGGAGCTTTTGTAAATGGTTGGCGGAAGAGGGATAAGGAGCCAGGAAAAAAGGCGCCTTACTAAGAGCTACAAAGGACAATAAATTGTTGAGAGCCACAAACGGCCATGTCTTGAAGGGACATGGCACATAGAAGAATTACATTGTTTGCATCATTTGAAAAAAAAAATCAATCTTTTCTCAACGACTTACTTGACACCTTACAGAAAGAATGCGTCTGATTGGATAATTTCTTTTTTTTTCTCTCTTTTTTTTTTTTTTTTTTTTTTCACTTCAAGGCAATTTTGAATATTGTCTACTGTGAAAGAAATATAATAAACGTAAGACTTTGATTTGTTTTGTTGTTTTTTGTCTCCATTTAAAAAGTGTCAGATAGAAAGGTTTGATTTGGTATTTTCTTTCTATGCACCGTGTTTTATGATTGTGATTCTAAACTGAAATCGTAGAAAGATAGTCAATTAAGAGACGTTTACCTTTTTACGTAATTCTACTTGCATCTTTTCTTTTTCTTCTCTATTTTCTCGCCTCTTTTCTCCTTTTTTTTCTCTCGCCTCTTTTCTCCTTTTTTTTCTCTCGCCTCTTTTCTCCTTTTTTTTCTCTCGCCTCTTTTCTCCTTTTTTTTCTCTCGCCTCTTTTCTCCTTTTTTTTCTCTCGCCTCTTTTCTCCTTTTTTTTCTCTCGCCTCTTTTCTCCTTTTTTTTCTCTCGCCTCTTTTCTCCTTTTTTTTCTCTCGCCTCTTTTCTCCTTTTTTTTCTCTCGCCTCTTTTCTCCTTTTTTTTCTCTCGCCTCTTTTCTCCTTTTTTTTCTCTCGCCTCTTTTCTCCTTTTTTTTCTCTTGCCTCTTTTCTCCTTTTTTTTTTTTTCTCTCGCCTCTTTCTCCTTGTTTTTTTTTTTTCTCTCGCCTCTTTTCTCCTTTTTTTTTTTTTTTCTCTCGCCTCTTTTCTCCTTTTTTTTTTTTTTTTTTCTCTCGCCTCTTTTCTCCTTTTTTTTTTTTTTTTTTTTCTCTCGCCTCTTTTCTCCTTTTTTTTTTTTTCTCTCGCCTCTTTTCTCCTTTTTTTTTTTTTTCTCTCGCCTCTTTTCTCCTTTTTTTTTTTTTTTCTCTCGCCTCTTTTCTCCTTTTTTTTTTTTTTTTTTCTCTCGCCTCTTTTCTCCTTTTTTTTTTTTTTTTTTTTCTCTCGCCTCTTTTCTCCTTTTTTTTTTTTTCTCTCGCCTCTTTTCTCCTTTTTTTTTTTTCTCTCGCCTCTTTTCTCTTTTTTTTTTTTTTTTTTTTCTCTCGCCTCTTTTCTCTTTTTTTTTTTGTTTTTTCTCTCGCCTCTTTTCTCCTTTTTTTTTTGTTTTTTCTCTCGCCTCTTTTCTCCTTTTTTTTTTTTTTTCTCTCGCCTCTTTTCTCCTTTTTTTTTTTTTTTTCTCTCGCCTCTTTTCTCCTTTTTTTTTTTTTTTTCTCTCGCCTCTTTTCTCCTTTTTTTTTTTTTTTTCTCTCTCGCCTCTTTTCTCCTTTTTTTTTTTTTTTTTTTCTCTCGCCTCTTTTCTCCTTTTTTTTTTTTTTTTTTTTTTTTTTCTCTCGCCTCTTTTCTCCTTTTTTTTTTTTTTTTTTTTTTTTTCTCTCGCCTCTTTTCTCCTTTTTTTTTTTTTTTTTTTCTCTCTCCTCTTTTCTCCTTTTTTTCTGTTGTTCCTCTGTACTCTTCTTGTTTTCTGTACTCTCCTCAGGAAACACACTGCATTCATTTCTGGAATAGGACGTTATTATCTACGTGCGGAATAATGTCCTTATTTTTGTTGCTTTCACAACTTTTCGCTAGTTGCGTTCTCTAATCTTGATCAAGTATATGCCGATCCGAATAACATACAGGGAATTCAAATTGATTCCTTTATTTAATCTGCGGGTAGATAGATTGTTATCATTCAACGGGTATCTCGTCTACTACTCATTTCGTATTGTTTTTGCTCACTCTCGTTTCCACAGAGTCGAAGTACATGGGGCAAAAGCCAATAGATTAAAGCGTTATTTTGTCAATTTGGTGCCATCGTATTTCTGTGTTCAATCCCTGTACCGGGTAGTTTTATGGGTCCACTTACGGCTTTTGTCCAGTGTTCTTTTTCGTGCGTAAACTCTCGCCCAGCCACCCCCGGCCTTTGTCCATTCTCATTTTGATATATAGTAAATTCATTTGCCGTTTATGTAACTTAACATTTTTGCCAAAACTCTAAATTCACATCTGCTTAATCACACTGTAAAGATTTTGCAGTGGCAACAAGATTAATAAGATTTTTACTACGTTAAAACACTTTTTACTTGATTTATTACACCACCCTACTGTCAAACTTTTGAAGGCCCCATTCCTCGAATTCTTTTGGTGACTTAATTTTATCAATTCCCGTTTATTCTTTTTTTCAATTTTTTGTACTTTTTTTGTTTTTAAATATTTTTTGTACCTTTTTTTTCTGTTTTTAAATATTTTTTGTACTTTTTTTTTGTTTTTAAATATTTTTTGTACCTTTTTTTTTTGTACCTTTTTTTTCTTTTGTTTTTAAATATTTTTTGTACCTTTTTTTTTGTTTTTAAATATTTTTTGTACCTTTTTTTTGTTTTTAAATATTTTTTGTACCTTTTTTTTTGTTTTGAAATATTTTTTGTACCTTTTTTTTTGTTTTGAAATATTTTTTGTACCTTTTTTTTTGTTTTGAAATATTTTTTTGTACTTTTTTTTTGTTTTTAAATATTTTTTTGTACTTAAAAACCTCGAAACACGGGTACTTTTTTCCTACTTCATGGCCGAACTGTGAAATTTTTTGCTAGCTGCAGGTGTTTATCACAGTTATGTCAGGTATCAGCGGTTTTTTTTTTTTTTTCCCAACAATTTCCTTTGCCTACTTTCCCTTCAATCATGTGACCCTGTACCATCAGAAGGAAACATCGAAATATTAAGCTAATTATAATTTTCGAACGTCTTTTCTGCGTTCCCGACTCACTGTCTCTTTCAGTCATTGCTTTTCCGGCTGCCATCATGCTGGTCGCCATTTTTGCTTTCTCTGAACCGGCTGTAAACAAAAGAAATGTAAATGCTCTGATATTTGCAATTTATTTCGAACGAGAAAATCGATACTGTGCAGTTGCATGTTACTTTACCTAACCTATAAATGAATCCATCTATTTCTTTTTTTTTTTTTTTTTTTTTTTTTGTGTGTGTGTGCTTGGCTTCTGTTATTTGCGAAAGAAAGAAAAGGTAATTAGATTTAATGTCGTTTTTAAAAAATAAAGTAACCCTTCAAATTGTTTTGTCAGCAAAGAGGGGAACAATCCTGGAAGAACATTGATTTTTATTTCTCCGGTTGTGAATACAACATACGTAGAAATGAGAGAGAAATGAGTTCGTGTGTACGCGTGGGGAAAAATAAGCTACCTACACTAACTTGTGCATCTTGCGTCATTCACCCGGGATCGGTCGAGCCGGCTCCGTCTAACAAATTTGCCGCATCCCGAACGAAAGACTTGTCCTGTCGGCCGGGGCTTCAGAATATGCCAACTGCAGCTCTGCAGATGGGTATAACCTCCTTCGCTCAATGAGACGTCCTGCGTATGACGATAAACTATATCCGGCAGCAAGGTTTTGAGGAGCGTGAAACTCACCGCTTAATTGCTGGTGTTTCCAGGTCCATTTACGTGAAGCGGGCGACTTCCTCTATGGTTTCCCCGTCGAAATAACAGTGGAATAACAGTGACACGATGTTTGGCAAGTTGTATTCTCGTGTCATTAGTTAAATTCCTGCTGATTAAAGGGATCTTATGCTAGGCTAAGATTTTTAAATGAAATAATATTAATCCAATTTGCCACACTTACAGCTGTAACGAAAAAAAAACGAGGTGGGGGGGCTCTCATCTCCTCCCCGACCGGATAATGAACTCCATGTTGAGACTCTTCTCACGTTTGTGTCGGTGTGCACAAAAAGCGGAGAAATGTCACAATGAAACGAATGGTAAAAATTAACGGCATGACGAGAAATGAAATGTAGTACAGTATATCAAAGTTTATTCAGGGATTCACTTATTGTGACTTTGTCGATAAGACTTGGAACAACTCGTGTACGCAGATCAGCTCTTCACTGCAACCAGTGAGAAATCAAACTCTCATATCCCACCCTCTTACTCGACCCCTACATTAACAATTAAGTGATACGAGAAAACCAACAGTCCCACTCTGAACTGATGGAAGGATTCCGTTTGAAATTCAAGGGTTACTGAATATGACAAACTATCTGGGAAGTGTTTTAACAGATGACTGAAAATGTGCACTGGAATAACAAGAGGTCTTCCAGAAACTGGAAGAATTAACAAGAAAAATATCATTAGGAATAACAATGTAGTACTGGGCTGCTATGTACTATCAGTCCTCCTATATGGCAGTGAATGCTGGGCAATTTCCTCGCTGAGGAAGAGACTTTAATTCACTCTGTTTTTTTGTTTTTTTTTTTTTTTTTTAGCCACTCTTTCCCTTCTTTTAACTACTCTTTCCCAATGGTATTTGAACACAAAAGAACTCCAGTGAAATTCGAAATCGTTTCGCCGATTTTTCTTTGCGAGTCGCTAACCGTTCCACTAATGTATAATTAATACCGGATTATATTTTTAATTCCTATAATACCAGATTTCCCGATGGGCATTGATCGGTTAATCTAATGACTGCATCGCCATTGATATTAAACCGACCTTGTAAACGATTTTGTTATAGTGTCATTAGTAGGATCCGCACTGATTTCACTCTTATTTACTCTATTAGCTAAAAACGTTAGAATTAGCATTTTTTTCTTTCTAATGGAAACATTAATGTTTCTGCTGCCAGAAGTCGATGTTTGAATTCTGACACTTAATTGAACTTAGTTTTTTCACATTTAATCCACGGGATTTGACCCTGCACAATCTTTTAAAGAACCATAGTATTTACGATTGTTTCTATTCTGCCAAAGAAAAAAAAATCATCAGTTCAAATCGGATGTTGCTTCCATTCCATTGAATCGTAAAATGAATTAAATGGATAATCAAAAACCGATTTCAAAGACTTATAAATAGAAAATTCGTCTTGGGTTTCGACTTAAATACTGACTTCGTGAGACTAGTAGCGCTAAAAATGTCTATTATTTCTCTTTGTCAAAACCATGCATAAAATCTTTCCTAGTATGCCAATTAGTATTTTTTTAGTTTTTTTTGTTCGATATTTATATCTAAACTGTCTTGCATAGATGTGTTCAGAGTGGACAAAAATGTCGATATAAGTTGTACGAGTGGAATATTTTTTTTTCTTTTTCCGTTTTCATTCTCTAAAAGAAAAAAAAATCGAAAAACATTATTTTTGGTTAAGTTTGAGATATTGGTGTTTCTTATGTTTCAAAAGACTTTTTGTCAAGATATTGATGAAAATTGACGTTTGTAGAAGAGGTGGATTTTATTATGGCTATCGCGAGGGAAAGGATAATTTTGAAACCGAGACACGAAGGAAAGGGAAAAAAAATCTAGATAGATTGACTGTATAAAAATGAACGTGATATATAATCTCGTGTGTGTATAGAGATGTGATAAGCAAGTGTCTATATTTCAAATGACGAAACGCATATCGTTTTATATATATATATATATATATATATATATATATATATATAGGACATATAAGACAAGCTTTCTAACCATTACACCACGTCGAGATGCCATATATATATATCTTGCTAGATCAATTACGACTGAGTAGTGAGTTCAATCCTCACTGGGTGCGTCATACTTTCGGCCTTATGCCACATCTAAGCCGGGCTTAGAATATATATATATATAGAGAGAGAGAGAGAGAGAGGGAGAGAGAGAGATCCGTCTTTTACAAGTAAATTGTCTTGAGCGCTTTCGGCTAACACTGCAGTCTTTTTCAAGGTTAATTTTCGTGATAATTTTCTGTGTTGTGTGAGAGGCATATATATATATATATATATATATATATATATAATTCACATTCAGAAAGGCTACCAGGAACATGCTTGGGCCATAAAATTAGTCGGCCATGAGTGATAGCCGTCGCCACTAGCGTGGTTATAATCTCCGACCACTTCACTCCCAATATCAATATCCGTGCGAGTAAAGCCTTCAAAATCTTAATCGGAGGCGAATCTAAGAAGAATTCTTCATTAAATGTTTCGTTTAAAGTTGATGCTGCCTATTTGTTAGAAAAAATCACAACAAAATTCAGGCGGGTTTAAAAGATGTATGACATGTGAAAATGCTGCCAGGAAAAAAGGAATTTTAACCTCGTTCGGAATCGAGACTAAGCGCTTTCCAGTTTAAAATACATAAGTTGCCAACTGTTTTCAGCAACCCTCTCTCTCTCTCTCTCTCTCTCTCTCTCGGCGACAGAATTCGCCTTCAGCTACAAGGGAGAGAATTCATACGGTGGCACTTTACGCCTCCGTCAAGAATAGTGTTTTTAGTAGAACACACTTCATACTTCTATATAAGAAAGCACTTCCACACTCGTACGCAACTTCCCTCTCCTATAGCGACAACCCTTATAGATAGCACGGTCATGCTATAAACAATTGTAAAAAAAAGGAAAAGATGAAACATTCTTTTCTAAAACTGTTTAACCTAACCCTCAATATCACTTGCTTTGATACAAGCTGTATTGTGTTAAGGGTATTCTAAAGGCATCTCAACAAGTAGAGAGGGGAGTGACAGACCAGACAGCCCCACCTCTACTATAATGATTTTCGAAGTTCATTTAGATTCTCTATTGCAAATTTTTATTCTTTTTTTTCTCGTTTCCATTTTTTTCTTTATCTGTTATTTCTATCTTTCTCTCTCCTTTTATTCTTTAAATATTTAAATATTTTATTTCTTCATCATACCTCTGAGTTGACAAGACCTCTTGCGGGTCGAAATAGCTATTCGAATGAGGTAACGTTGGATTCTTATTCTATGCAATATATATCCGCAATATTATACACATTTTAATTTCATATTCCTTCAGGATGCAGGTGACGACTGCTTTTCACGGCTTCCTTTTTCTTTATTATCTCTGGATTGTAGTACCATCTCGGGAAAGAGTAAAGTGGTTTCCCATTGACTTTTCACGATTTCGAATTCAGATGTCATTTTCCTAAATTGGCTACCAAGAGAGGCTATTTCCTGTTACTTGTGTGGGGATCAAAGAAGTATATTCCTATATTTGCGACGAGCATTTATACGAGAGGAAACGCAACAGAATGGGCGGAATTTGAATTCGATTTGCAGATTCTTTTTCATCGCCGATGATCTATTCGTTATCCTACGCGTCAAAAAAAAATTTGAGTATTACCGTTATACGTTGCTGATACCCACGTCTGTGAGCGTCCGCCACACACATTTCTCTTCTCCCTCCCCCCCACGACATATTTCTATTCTCTCCACCGCTTCCTTCACTTCTCCCTAAAAACGTTTCTCCTCTTCACACCTTCCCCGAATCATTTTCTTCTTCCAGCCACCCTCGATACAGTTCTGTTTTTTTCTCTCATCACCCTCAACACGCTTCTTTTTTCTTATCGACACGGTTCTGTTATCATCCCCCCCACCCGCCGTCGACACGGTTCTGTTATCATCGCAACCCCACCCCACCCGCCATCGACACGGTTCTGTTATCATCCCCTCCCCACCCCACCCGCCATCGACACGGTTCTGTTATCATCCCCACCCCAACCAACCCACCGTCGACACGGTTCTGTTATCATCAACCCACCGTCGACACGGTTCTGTTATCATCCCCACCCCAACCAAAAACAGTCGACACGGTGCTGTTATCAACACCCCCAACCAATCCACCGACCCACCCACCGTCGACACGGTGCTGTTATCATCAACACCACAACCCACCCACCCGCCGTCGACACGGTTCTGTTATCATCACCACCCCACCCCAACCCACCCGCCGTCGACACGGTTCTGTTATCATCACCACCCCAACCCACCCGCCGTCGACACGGTTCTGTTATCATTCTCACCTCACCCACCATCGACACGGTTCTGCTTTCTTCCCCCACCTACCGTCGACACGGCTCTGTTTTCTTATCGACACTTAGGTTTTCTTAATTCCACCCACCCTCGACACGGTTCTGTTTTCTTCTGCCGCCCAGCATATCCCCGGACACATTTACTAGCCCCTGTTACATTTTTTCTTTCCTCCGCCAAATCCCGAGACATTTCTGTGTTCATCTTTCGCACTTCCCCTTCCTCTCCGACACATTACACTCTCTTTTCCTTTTATGGAACAGGAATAAGAGTAACACTAGAAAACGGATTGGGTGGCCATTTTGCATATGTTGCTGCCTAGTGACAGTGTGGTTTAGAACATAAGCTCTCGATCATTTGCACCATATTTCGAATTTCAGCCTTTGTCAGTTAGATCTTCCTGGATTTTCAGCCCCAGTGTGTTTTTGGAAGCGTCTGAAAACCACACTATGTATTGACCAAAACGAAATTGTTCCGAAGCCCTCAACAGATATCCTCATAGGGAATGAAATAAGTCATTTTGACAGAGGTATTGAGCGTCCTGATCTTATTCAGTTAGGTTTGTTTTACGGCATATCAACGACAATAGATTATTTAATACCTACAAGATTTTTATTGCTGGTAATATTTTTCCTTCAAAATTTAATCGCTGGTATATATTGCTGGTATTAAAACCTATTTTTATCTTTCATAGTGTTCTGACCCTAGTTTGGGGTCAACTATTTATCCATAGCTGGGACCCTACCACCTCTGGTCAGGGTGAACCTGGGAACACCAACAATTAAGAGGTGGTTCCACGCCCCTGAAAACCTCCTGATCAGCCTTGCTGTTGGATGTAGTTTATCATCATACCCAGGACGCACTTGTTCAATGGCTACTCAATGCCAGAACTAGTTACTTAGTATTGTTGCTGTATAAGCCGCTGCTTGTCTTCGGAATAGACTAATTGAAAAATTGTCTTAACATAAACAAATTTTTGATTAAGTTGGTAGGATAATTTAGCGATCGTTGGTTTTTGAGTCCAAATTAAAAAAAAAAATCGAGATTTTTCATGCGGACTTCTAAAACAGAACTCTATTTGAAAGTTATCTGATAAATAAGTACAAGGAAAAAAAAGTAGCTAATCTGGTCGGTATATTTAATTATAGCGGATACATAAAGCCGAGTTGATCAAATTGCGGATAAAGTTAGGAAAGAAATTTTTCATATTATAAAATATATTAATCTTATTCGATATTTTTTTTGCGGTTGGGGAAGTAGATTTAGTTGTATCACCCACAATGCTAAGTCGTATAGTCTTCTACGGAAATAGTTAGAAATCAGCACAACAAAAATTGCAGAAGAGAAAAAGATTAAGTTCACTTGGCTTGACTTACTTTAGAAAAATCTATATCTTTTTTTTTCTGGTCGTGGTTTTTTGTGTGTTATCGTATTGGCAAAATGCAGATACAAAGCCTTGGAGAAATCCTGCATAAATATACTTTTTTATTTTTTTTTCCTTGCTTTTTTATTTTTTTTTTCCTTGCTTTTTTTTTTTTTTTTTTTTTCCAATGAAGCTTTAACTAGAATAAACACAAAATATACTTTCTGTTTTTGAAAACAGACGTTGAAAAAAAATTTATATTGTAATATGTACAAGAACCCGTTTCCCCAAAATAAGTGATGGATAGCTTGTTCAAAGTATACAAGGTAATTAGACATAAACAGGACATGTGGCTTTGACCATGCGATGTATACATAAGGTCACCAGTAAGCATTCTCCTCCTCCGATTAACAATTGTAGTAGTACATCTAAGCTTAGAGCACCTGGTATTCCCAAACGGTCACCCATCTAGGTAAACCAGGTTAGACGTTGCCTAACTTCGATGACTGTACATGAACTGTTGTTTCAACGTGTCATGGCTGTATCTAAAATTGAGAAAATCATGCATACACTATTGTGCTGCGGAGGCTTTGTACTTCGAACGCAAGTTGTAAATTTAATTTTCACGTTTAAGCGGCGAAGAGGCTGATTGGTTTAAGCTTACGAAATCCAACATTTAAGATATTGGCTTTTCCTGAAAATTATTCCGATCGCCAGGTGTAGAACTGAAGAGAAACATTTGTAATGATATTTAATTCCATAATCTTGAACAGATTATCCTTGGCACAGGGGAGAATTACAGTTCTAACAGAATAATGTCTACAGAAAAAGATACATTGGTATTTTTTTTTTTTTTTTTTATACAATTAATTTATACCTGAATACGTTTTGTGCGCCCTGTACACATCATAACAAAAAAGAAAATCACTTTTATTGGAACAAAATTCTCGCGTCTTGTAGGATATTATTTGGAAAACCCCGACAACTTTGCTTTCAAGCAGATAGAACTACTTCTACACTGTCTACTCTGGTTGATATGGTGATTTTTTTTTTTTTTTTTTTTTTTTTTTTTTAAGCGAAGCTTAGATGTGGTACAAGACCAAATGTATGGGTACCCATTTAGGATCAAACTCGGTCGTAACTGTTCTAATGAGACAAGATTGTTAACTTTTACAGCACTTGGAGGTGCTCCATCTAAGCTACGCTTAGAAAGTCACTATTGGGCCCTTCGACGTGGTGTAATAGCAAGTCTATCTGGCGAGATCAGTTATGACTGAATAGAGAGTTCGATCCTCACTGGAGGCCCCATACTTCCGGCTTTGTACCATGTTCATAAAAACCACCATTATACCACTGCGAGGTTCCCTTACTGTGGTTGATATAGAAGCTTTAAATAGGACAGTATATTTTACTGCTGGACCTCACGATTTTAAAAAATATATATATATATTAAGTGAAATTTACTATGAAGTGGGATATGCAGTGTGGTGTAATTTGAGCAATCTGTGCAGAGTTCAAATTCCAATCGTGTTCCTTAGATTCACTTACGCGAAAATGCCCTTAGGAAATATATGAATCCATCTCTTCGTTCTCCCAACTATGTGTTGAATGGCAGGATAGATTGGGTTCTATAGCCTTGATTGGCAACCAGTCTATCGCAGAAAGAAACTCTACTGCGGGAAAATCTGGCATTTAACTGACCGACCGAATGAAATAGTCGGGCTTTCGTACAAGAAATATTCGGCATCCATTGACCGACCCGTAATTTCCAGCTTCCATGGCTACCTGTCACCTAGATAGTTCTCCTATGGCCAATTGCTCACTGTTAAGCATATCCTAATAGAGGGCAAAAATACAAAAGAAACTCTCAAGAAATACTATGGTGTAGAAAACCTTACCATGCCTTTCAAAAATGTATCTTTTTCTCAAATAATAGGCTACTTGAAAGAAGTGCCGTAATTTATTGAAAATAATACGCTTTTTTTACTGTAAATTACAGGTGATAGTAACGGTGCTTATTATAACAGGTTTAAACAAAATATTTTTTCGTTATTGATTTATAATAAGAGAAATTACATTTTTTTACGCATCTCTTGTTTTTCATAAGTTCTTTCATCGTCTTCCTCATTTCCACAGTACTTATGAAACATCAACTTCATCCGTCTTTCTTTTACAATTTCAACTAAACTTTGTTCCATATCTGGATATTGGGCTTTTCTTCCTCTACCTATAGCTTTGGCACTTGAGTTACACATTTTTTTAGTTCATTTTTATTCTTTCTCCATAAACGTAGTTTTGCCTCATTCAACTCTTATTCTCAAGCTGCAGCTCTGTTACCTATTCTTTCTGCTAATTACATTTTGTTTAAAATTTGAACTATAAATCACGTTTTGACGATACTTTTGGCGGTAAAATAAAAATAGAATCCGAATTGGACATCCATATTTTACACGCAAATACTTACTCAAAACAGAAACTGCACATCAGTAAATCTCGTGAGATCAATTGCTCGCTGTCAAGCACATTCTGATAGACTAAAAAAAAAATACAAAAAATATCTCTCAACAAATAATATGATGTACAAAACCTTACCATGCT
This sequence comes from Acanthosepion lycidas, assembly GCA_963932145.1. Lineage (NCBI taxonomy): Eukaryota > Metazoa > Mollusca > Cephalopoda > Sepiida > Sepiidae > Acanthosepion > Acanthosepion lycidas. Next base: position 36,593,245 of record OZ010602.1, on the reverse strand, counting down.
TTTCAAAAAATGTATGTTTTCTCTACCTGAGAATAGGCTACCTCAAAGAAATAGGCGTCTTCCAGCACTTACAGAAAAAAAAAAGCATAATATATCTAATTGTCTATAAACTATATCTCTCTTTTAAAAAAAATACCATAAAGGTATGAAACTGTGTTAAAAAAAAAAAAAAAATCTGTAATTAAAGCTATGACGTTGCGTACAAAATATTCTGATTTCGTCATTGAAAAGCCCATGGACGTTGTCATGGCACTGAAAAAACTCAGCTAACCTTTCACGCTACTTCGCTTTCTTATAACAAGTCAGCTGTTCTAACTAATTGGCGAGCCTTCATTATTATACCAAGTTCGGTCTGCACTGGTCAAAAATTTATAAAATATCTTTAAAACATTTTTATTTTATTTTATTTTTTTATTTTTAGCATTGGCGCGGAGTTTCCTTTCATGCCTTTTATTTAAGGTAACAGTAAATTAACTGCTTGATTTATCCTCATTTTCCCTTCGAGTTGCATGTATTATCCATTGTAGTTGTTGCTCCTGTTGAAAGGCTACAAGTCATGTAGTGTTTTTTTTTTTTTTTTTTTTTTTTTTTTTATTTGGTAAAGTTCTTCATAAATCTGTTGTGCCAGTCTATAAGATGAAGAGTTGTCTCTAAGACCTAAAAATTCGTTCAAACCCGTTTTTACTCATTCATCCAAGAAATGGTTGAAATTTTGCATGACCGACTTGTGTGTAACTCAAAAGGGTCATGAAACAGAAATAAGGAATAGACATCTTAGAAATGGGTTTCAATAAAAAGCAACATTCTTTCAAGATGCAATTAACGTATTTAGAGGATTAAACAATTATAACCTATTCACTAATTAAGCATTTTGTCTCGTGGCAGTCGTTAGCCAATCATTCTTAATTTTTGGTTTCACTAGTTACCTGACCCGCCGAAGCTTAATGACTGACAATAAGTAGTTTCAGTCGCTTCGCTTTGTTACAAGTGGGCTGGTATAACCCACAGTTACTTGCGATCCTTCATTATTATACTAAGTTCGGTCTGCAATGGTGCTTCTTCACTTGTAACAATGGGCCATACTAATATACGCTTAACATAACAGTTCTCATCACAGAAGTTACACCGGTGAGCAGATTAGTTTGGTTTATTTTGTTTCACGGCATATCAACACCTTAGTGGGTTATTTAATGCCGACAAGTTTTTTAGGATAGGTTCGTATAAATAGAATATGTATTCATTGTAAGAAATCAGTTTGTAGATCTGGTTTCATTGACGTATTTTTGTAAAGAGGGTTTTTTTGTCGTGAATCAAATGTATTTCTGGTAATAATTTCTTCTCCTAAAAATATATTTCTGGTATGTATACTACAAAAATCTACTTAGGTTGGCGCAAAAATAATGTCGGTTTTTACGTTAAAAAAACGTCAAAAACCGACATTATTTTCGCACCAACCTAATATTTTCATAGTATTTTGACCCTAGTTTGGGGGTTATCTATTTGTCTATGGCTGGAACTTTAACAGGTGCTACCGCCCCGGGTCAGCCGGTGTGCAGTGTTCAAATTCCGACTGATTTTGTTGCGTTAATTTTCGCACAGTTTCACTTGTGGGGAAAATTATAAATTCGTTCATTTTCCTTCCACCTCTGCAGAATATACCAATCTCTCTAACCTTGGTTGGTAACCAGTCTAGGAGAAAGATGTCTCTAAATTCAAAACCGGTCTTTGTCAGCTGTCTCATGACAATGAAAGCAATAAAAAAAAAATAAATAACAGCAGTTAGTGAGACTCTGTGTCTTCTGAAGTCGGTCCTTTGGGCATTCTTCTCCTAAAGTTGCGTGCCGTCCGTCGTGCTGTGGTTTTCTGGGGCAGTGTTGTTTTTTGCTTCCTCTCGTCTCTTTGCCCTTCTCTGTTGCCCCGTAGTTCTTGGGAGAGCAATCGTTTAAGTTTTTCCCGCAACCTCACCACACTCTTATTGTATTTTCCAAGTCGTATCCTAACCTACATTAATGTTGGTACGCTATTTACATTATTCGGACTATTGTCCTCGTCTTTGTCACCATATTTATTATAACGTTTCGGCCGTTGTACGCTCCGGCCTTCTTCAGGTGGTTGGAATGTCGAATTTCTTTATTTCGCTTACTGGGGTAGACTGTTCTAGTTCCACGTGCCATGTTTAATGGATGTCAATTGTTAATTCCCCTCTCCAAGTTCTCCACTGCCTTAACCAGGTATTGAACTCACAACTCTTTGGGTCCTGAAACTGGATCTAACTAACGCCTTTATCCACTGTGCCACGTGTCCTTGAGGCCGAAACGTTGTAATAAATATGGCGACAATAGTCCAAATAATGTAAATAGTGTACATAATACCTCATCACAGAAATATAGACAGATATTAATGTTTGAATGATTTTAAATTTTGCATCTGATTTTCATTCATACAACCTGTTCGTAAGACTATTCGGTACTGCTCCATGTGATCCAGTAATGATTGGTACAAGTCATTCGCTTTCGCTAGGACAGTGATATACACCATTTTTATCTTTACCTGATTGCTTGTATTCATCCATTGTTTTTATTGGCTGTATTTATTTGGCGACCCTTTTTAATTACACAAGCTCAGATAAGTTTTATTACCGGTTTCAATCGTAGAAATTACATGTTGGTTAACAAATAAGAATTTAATACTTCATTTCTGAGATAAATAATATACTTTAATTTCGAACTATTGTTCTCATCTTCACTGATACAGCTATTATAGATACGTTTGGGCTAAATACTCTATGGTCATCATCAGGTGTCCATTGTTTGGCTGATTTTGGATTTCTGTTGACTGTGTTATTTTGTTCATATGACATCAGTCAGTGTTCGTTCTTGCTGAACCAGCGTTTCACTACTTGATCTAATAGATACATGATGATTGCCAGAGGGTGCTTTGTGGAAACATTTTTCCATGACGTCTATTTTCGAACAAGCCGAAAACAACAGCTCGAAATCAAAGTAAATTGACAATTACTCATTTCGGTAATGAAATACAGGTTGAAAATCCTTTATCCGAAATTCCGGGAACGGAAATACTTCGGTTTTCTGATTTTTTTTCCGGATTTCGGAATACCGGCTATTTAATTTGTATATGCCATGTATAAAATGGCGCAGCTTGGGAATGGAACCAAAGCATAAACGCGATACCCCTTTATATTCCATAACACTGATTATACATATACCCTGAAGGTAGTTTTTATATAAAATTTAATAAATTTCGTTTACATAGATACAAGTAATGATGTTAGTCATGTAATGCTCACGGATTTTTAAGTGGTTAAATTAAGATTTCACGTAAAAAAAAATAAAAAATGAGTTTAGTATTTTCTCTACGTAAACAAAAACATGATCATTATTTGCAAAAATATATAAATGCAGGACTTTTTTTGCCATTTTAAATAATATCGTCACTGAATACGAAACACTTGGTAAGTAATTCACGAACGAAGGTGTTGCTGTGATGATCGCATACAAACAAAAAAAAAACTGGAGCCAATGTAGGCTACATAGCTGGGCTGGAGAACCTCCACCCAGGGCAGATGAGGTTACTTAGAACAGCTGGACATCACCGAGGACCCTTCCTAGTCATCAGCACTTGAAAAACTATCGGATTTTGTAATTTCCAATAAAGGATAATAAACCTGTAGTAAATTATAAAAAGTGGTAGGAAGAGGCCATGACAACCTAATTTCGAAGCCAACTGACATTGAACGTAAAAACTTAAATACACCACTAACGTACTTCAGAACAATGACGCTGATGTGATAGGTACGGTGCATTAGTTATAGTTGGCAATACGCTGCCATCTATAGTGGTCGTGAGTTCCGATGGTGAAACACCTTAAGGCTTTTTTTTTCCAATCTCCTTCTCCTCGCTTTCTCGAGTTCCTACTAGCTTGATATTACATAGATTTCTCTTTTGCAAAGCGTAACTGATATTAGCACAAACAGTCTGAAATATAACTTATGCTACACTCTGCTCCTTAGTATAAAGTCCAAACAGCCGTATACACATTTCCTATATAAGTTTGGAAATATCAACGTATCCAAAATCGTGTATGAAAATGTGATTGGCACGTAGACACCGACGTAGGTTTGGTTTCATCTCTATCTGAAGTGTTTGTTTAATTGTCTATTTTTAAGTCTAAGCTACATTCACTTAACCTAAGGGGAACGGGAAGCAGAGATCTGGGATCAAATGACAACAAAACCGGAAATAGTGTGTATTCGTATGCATGTTTATATTAAGTCACGTTTGAGATCGGAGTCGGCTCTGACAGGAGACGGACTTATCCTTTGCGTGGTTCCTGTATAGTCCATTTCTACTGCTAGCTACATGTCGGGATGTGTAGATGAGGGAGGAGTTGATCGGGGTAAGAGCTAAGATAAACAGGTGTCCCAAGTATTACCTGCCTACTTATCCGGACGAGCAGGTAAATCTCTGAATAAAACACTTACATATAATACGAGAAACAGGGTTCACGTTCTTATTTTTTTCGACGTGGCGTTTGTCTTTCATCCTGTCACCTTGTGAGCATGCAGCAGGCTCCTTCCCAGCTTTTGGTGAAAAGACTGACTGTGAGACTTGCGTTCAAATCTCACATTTGTCGATTTGTCAGAGGTGATTTATTGATAATATAGTCTTTTAGAATTACTTGAAAAAATATACAACAGCGACGGGAGGAAACTGTCTATACAAAACTCTAACAAAGCGGGAAGTTCGTGATCGAGTGTTTGTGCGTACTGGCTTTGTTCAGACGCTGAGCATGCGATGTTTTACGCTCTCTCTTCCAGAAACCGTAACTAAAGTTAACACAAAAGTTTGGCTCTAAATTGGGGTGTTATGCAAGAAAGTATATTTCCAGTTGCATTTTCTCGTTTTAGGCATTAATATATCCGCGATATCGTAAGATTTTAATTCATGTTCAGAACAGCTGAAAGAAAGGCATGGTAGGCATTGTTCTCGCCGGTTTTTATACCGACATATACGTAGTTTGTCCCATACAGAGGAGCTGTAACACGTGTTTGTCCCATACAGAGGAGCTGTAACATGTGTATACAACCACTTGTATTATTTCTCAAAGAGAGGAAAAAAGGCTAGATCGGTGGTGTCATCTGTGTGTACGTGGTTAGATAATGTGTTTTTTTTTCTGTATGCCCCTACCGCCGTAGGTTTGTCACGTCTGTCATTTTCGCAGGTGGGATAAAAAGCAACTAGCTTTCGTCATTTTATGAACTGACGTCACTCACCAGCCGTTATGTGCTCCTTGCGAAATCATCTTAGCCGAAGGGAGATCATCGCCTTTTGCATCCCAACAGCTCTGTAGGAATTACAGAAACACAGGTGCGTCTACAACAAGGATAACAAACATGAGGATTCCGATGATAACAAACTGGGAAACTAGTAACCAACGATATTCTAAATTTGTGAAACTGTGTATGATACTTTAAGAACCAGCATTTCATAAGAAGCGCTTGTAAATAAGATTCTATTTCCAATAATTTGACTAGATTCGGAGCTGTTTCTGTGACCTAATACGGCTTCGAGCCCCGACCGAAGAACTGATGTCTATCTGCGGGGATTAATGCTATAAAGCCGCATAAATAATCCCAATATTCAAAGTTTTAATTCTATTTATTATATTTGTACCAGTTCAGTTTTCTCACACGACTAGGGAGAATGGAAATTAGGTTACAGCAACGGGCATCGTTATTTGCTTACACTTCCGCTACCCATTAAACAAGGATCATCGGAATCCTCATATAACGTTTTCATGGACAACAGGAATTTAATCCCGCTGAATTGAATACTGATCTCTCAAAGTATCTGTCTATATTTCTATTTACATTTCATCTATGTCGTCCTATTTGTACGCTCCGACCTTTTGGAATGTCGAACTGAACCCTTTATTTCGCTCACTGGGATAGACATCTCATTTTTAGTTCCATGTGCAATGTTTAATGGATATCAGTTATCACCTGTTAATTCCCCTCTCCAAGTTCTGCACTGCGTTAACCGGGTATTGAACTCACACTCTTTGGGTCCTATCACTGGATCTAACCAACGCCTTTATCCACTGTGCCATGTGTCCTTGAGGACATGTGTATGAATTTCTGGGTATTATAAACCTAATTTCTTCAGCAACCCTTTTTTTTACCAGAGCTCATATTGCAATTTTTGTTTATCGCTTTTCTCTGTCACTCCTTATTACTGGTTCCCATAGTATATTTATTTCTATGCTTGGCCAGCTCAGGAGATTTTTGTGGCCTAGCATATGTGCTGATTCCATAAGTTCACGAATTTTCCAATGGTCTTCTTTGTCTATAATCTCAACTCCCAGTGAGCGAAATAAAGGGTTCAGTTCGACATTCCAACCACCTGAAGAAGGCTGGAGCGTACAACGGCCGAAATCTTGTAATAAATATGGCGACAAAGATGAGGACAATAGCCCGAATAATGTAAATAGTGATCTCTCAAACTCTAATTTTCTTGGGGAAACAAAAATGGTGTAAATCTTGAGACATTTAGTCGAACAACATATTGTTTATATTTCAAGACATTTGGTAAACTTCGGAAATGCCGCGATCCTTCATAGATACAGGCTGCGATGGAGAAATTATCGTCTAAATTTTGTAAAAATTAAAATAACTGACATATCATTTTGACACATATTTACCAAAACCACACAAAAAATATCTTGAAATACTGAAGAGTAAAGTTATTCAATAAAATCGCCATTGGCTTCAACCACGGCCTCCAGACGACTTTGGAATCTTCTGCAACTCTTCTGGATGGTCTCTTTGACTGCTATCAGTACATCTTTGATGTTACAAGGAGTCTTGTTGATCGCTCACTCAACTGCGCTCCTCGCATAATAACCAAGGGGTTTGCCGTCTGGGGAGTTAGGTGGCCATATGTAAAGGGTGATGTCGTCGCAGAAATTGTCTGACAGCCATAACTCGGTACTCCAGTCTGTGTGGCATTGTGCAGAGCCCAATTGACCCTGCTATTCAGTGCAACTGACAAAATCAAAAACGAAGTGCACGCACGATATTGAAAATCTAAAATGGCGACAATTTACCCATTGCAAGCTAGAGATAGATTCATAGGGGTGGGCCACTCTTATTGTAGGATGCTCGTCTACTGCAGCGGCTAGCTAATCCCCTTTGCAGATGCCTGATCAAGCACATCTGTGTTTGTTCAACACCCACAGAGCCCACCTGCAACTACGCTGAACGGATTTTAGTCACATTTTCTGGAGAGAGCGCGTTATTAACAGTCTGAATAAAGCCAGCACGCTCAAACCCTCGGTCACGATGACTTGTGACTTCGTGCTAGCACAACCACCGACGGCTCCCCACATACGTACATACATACAAAGATTCATATACACATAGATAAATTGATATATATGTACAGACACTCACACTTTTTTCTGCAATACATCTTGCTACCACCGCTTCCCAAAGATAACACTCCACTCTACCTTTTTATCGGAAGAAAACTAGACTCTTCAGACTGATCGATGGTGCTGCCATTGATACAATGTCCATTGCGTATCTCTTCAATGGTGAGGAAAATTTTGCACTCACTGCTTCTTAGCTGTCAATTCCCAGTCGAACGTGTTATCAAAGAATAATCAGTTTTGCGAAGAGGCTTAGGGTCATTTCACAGTCGCATGGTGGTATCAGATAAAAGAAAATGCTTATTTTTTTTAATAAGCGATTCACTTGGAAATTTGTTTTCTGAGACTATTGGTTTTAAAATTGTGCATTTCTTTTATACTAGATTTTTTACAACACTCTAACTGGTATTGAAACCACAACATTATTTACTGTTGTTGAAGTTATCGCTAGCATTTTTTGTCAAGATTTAAAGCCAATAACTCTCCCGATACTGCATTATATTTAACCAGAATTGTATATAAACTTAAAGATATGGGAAAACAATATTGATTTTTTTATTAAGTATTTATTTTAATCATTAAATTGTTTTTAAACTAGTAAGAGTATTTTGGTAATAAAACGTTTAATTTTGCAAAAAAAAATAAAATAAAATAATAATAATGAAAATTTATTGTACTAAAAGTACCCTAGTAAAGTCAACTGTACTTGTACCCTCTTACCTATTTGCACTTCTCCCCAAAATTTAGTATCGATCGGTCAATGTATGGCTATTTTAGAGGGTGTACGGACGGGCAGACGAAATTCCCAAAATTTTATATATATAGATTTTTACGAAAAATTTTTTTTTTTTTTTTTTTTTTTTTTATAAAGAAAATACAGAATATTGAATTAAAATAAAAGCAATTATAAATAACTATATTTAAATTATGTGAAATAAATATTTCATTGATCGAATTTTACCAGGATTGTTAATCTGATATATATAAAAAAAAAAAAAAAAAAAAAACAGTCAAAAAATAGTTCCTGCCTCATCAAGCTATCCTCTACCTTTACAAGAGCCAGATTTAAAAAAATGGAGTGCTGTTATCATATTTGGCCTGGGGCTGTCCAGTACTCACGTCCCAGTTTTGATCGTTCAAAAGCGTCTCGACATCATTATTTTCCACCCTGAAACCTCTCTCTAACAGACGGGATGTGTCAAGTCTCTCTCTTCTCTCTCGCTAATTCCAAGGAAAGTGCTCGGACGAACTGCATTCCTTTGTTCTACCAGATATAACCTTCATGGCTAGCATCTGCCATGCCACTTACACAGTAACAAACCACCGATATTCCCTCGATGAAAAGTTTCACTCGAAAAGCTTCACGAACCACTGCTCTGTGGAACAGAATCTTATGATTGTTTCCCTCGATCACTACAATGTTCAATTCTAGAGTTAACCGTTATTTTCTCCTCTTATCCATAACCCTCTTAACGTAACCCTCTACTTGGAGTGACCTACGGGCCTGAAACAGCATGAACCTCACTGTAAAAAAAATCTCATTATATAATGAATTCAAATCTATATATAAAATTCTGTGACTCCCGTTAGCCCGCCTGTCTGTCACACCGTCTAAAATAACCATAGATTGACCGATCGAAACCAAATTTTGGGGAGAATTGCAAACAGGTAAGGGGGTACAAAGTACTTAGGTTTTTGTCAATGTTTTTTCAAAGAAATCAGCTTATTAAAATTTCATCTATTGATTTGCGAAATTGAACGGAACGTAGTTTTTTAAATTTCGACAAAAATGTTAGCAATAACTTCAACAATACCAAATACTGTGACGATTTCCATGCATGTTAATAACTTTTATTCATGAAAAACATTAAGGATAGAAGATACATTCATACAAAAGACTTATCTTACAATTTAATTACTTTAGCCAAATGTATTTTCAGATAAGGACGACTGTTAAGTGAATCCCTTCACTTCGAAAACACTTTACTCGATGGACGTTTGTTAGCATAGCTTACCTCGCTGGCCTGCAACCCTACGGCTCCATATGAAACAATTACCAATACACACTGTTGTGTTGATTAGAACTATATGCAGTTTATACCATAGTAGCCAGTATGTTTGCTCATACTTAGCATAAAACCCTCCATTATCATTGGCTGTCAACGATCTTGTTATCGATTTTAATCATTTGCGGATCATTGCCGATATATATCTTTTTTTTTATATATTGATTGCAGTAATATAACATTTTAGGGGTGGGGACGAGGACGTAATTTCGAATTTTTAGGAAAAGCGTTTCAAACCGTCACGGTTATTTTGTTTGTTTTTTTATCTCTTGAATGAATTTCTCCCTTTATTATTTATCTTTCAAAAAAATTTTAGCGGGATCAATAATATTGTTCTCATATATTTAATGATCATTTTATAATTCTACTCTTTTCCTTATTGATTCGTTTCTATTTTCATTAAAGTAATAAGTTCAACTTTTACCCTTGATAACGAACTGTTCCCTGCGACATCCAGAGTAATAAATATATATATATATATATATATATATAGTCGTTCATTGTGATGATAGAGGGATTGCGTGTCCCAGTGATCCCAATAGCGAAGCCGTCTGGAGTTCTAACACCCGTAGGGCCATCCATGTCGGTAATATCGAGAAGGGACCAGATTGATTACGAGCAACCTCCGAATACCCTAATGGCAGAATAGGCAAAGATCTATACGATCTCAAAGACCAAACCAATGAAAGAGGGCAGCGCCTGTTGGGTTGGCGTAAACAAGGTGGATCTTGACAGACCAAGCAGCCATCAGCCCGATACAACCAGATTTGCCAGATCTCGCTTGTCTCAACCACTTTTGAGCCGCTAGTATGTGGGCTTCTCCGTCACGCAGTTTTCCACCAGAATTAAATTCAGACAAATGGCTTCGTCAAACTCTCTTTGACTTTGCTTTCTACGGCCCCTCAACTTTAACAGCCATCTCCGCCACCAGGTGGGGAGAAAGGGAATACGGAGAGAGGATGATGATCCGAATGCGAGTGGGTACCGACGGCGATACTCACAACTGAACGTAAGCCATGTCATTTTCGAAATGATCTAGCCCGCCTTCTTTGTCGAAGTTGGTCAATCTTTTTATCCATTACCGTGAATACGCGACGAATTGATGAGGGACGTTTCCATGGTCCGTAGGTTTGGATTGTTTTCTGGCCAGTTTCACGGTTTCGCGCCAATGACCCGTCAAGCATCTACTTCATGTCCAGATCTGCGGAAAGGGGCATTGTCAGTGTTGTCATTAACACATACTCGGTGGTGTCAGGTGAAGGGATGTATATGTTTTTATTCGAGACATAGTCTGACTGATCTGGTTCGTCATACGAAATAGTTACCGGTGTTGTTGGTGACTTTTGAAATAGAGAAACTGGGATGCTAATTTAACAAACGTAAGGGGTTTATTGAAATATGATCTTGAATTCTATGTGCGAAAATATACTAAACTGCAAATGAGCGCTTGGGTGGATTTTGTTACAGTCATCTGGGAAGAATGGTTTAATTCCGATCCTTTACTGATCGTATTTCTATGACTGAGAGGGACTTATTTAGGCTTCTTTGATTGGTCATTGGTTTCATGTTTTTTTTTCCACTGGCCAATCAAATACCAACTAGTAAATAATTTGTATAATATTAAAATAAAAACTCAATAGATAAAGATCAGCAACTATAGAACTCGTGATGCTAAACTTTAAATTATGCTTTTCAAATTAACTTCACTCATGATCTTCAAAATTTCTCTGTTAACAGAGAAATTTTGAAGATCATGAAGATACATTTCCATAGAAAAAGGGACAGCATGGATTTGTTAGCTGCACCACGTGTTGAAGGAGGAAGATTTAGCCTCATCCCAGGTCAAGGAGTCTGGGCCCCCAAAATAAAGAACAGCTTGGTTTGAATCCTAGAATCTGAATAACTGACAGAAACTTTCGTCATTATACCGTCGTTACATGACTTAGGTAACTTCAACTTCACCAAAAGAAGGTAATCTCTTTTCGTATTCCTACAATATGAAGCTAGATCCGTCTCATTCTTTTTTTTTTTTTTTCAAGAGAACAGAAATATTAAACTATTCTTGTAAATAAACAGTGTATTATATAGTTTAACATTTTTGTTGTCATTTCTCAAGAC
>OZ010602.1:36578965-36581412 GCA_963932145.1 Acanthosepion lycidas | reverse complement strand
CTTGTCCCCCGTCTCTCTCTCTCTTGTCCCCCGTCTCTCTCTCTCTGTCCCCCGTCTCTCTCTCTCTTGTCCCCGTCTCTCTCTCTCTTGTCCCCCGTCTCTCTCTCTCTTGTCCCCCGTCTCTCTCTCTCTTGTCCCCCGTCTCTCTCTCTCTTGTCCCCCGTCTCTCTCTCTCTTGTCCCCCGTCTCTCTCTCTCTTGTCCCCCGTCTCTCTCTCTCTTGTCCCCCGTCTCTCTCTCTCTTGTCCCCCGTCTCTCTCTCTCTTGTCCCCCGTCTCTCTCTCTCTTGTCCCCCGTCTCTCTCTCTCTTGTCCCCCGTCTCTCTCTCTCTTGTCCCCCGTCTCTCTCTCTCTTGTCCCCCGTCTCTCTCTCTCTTGTCCCCCGTCTCTCTCTCTCTTGTCCCCCGTCTCTCTCTCTCTTGTCCCCCGTCTCTCTCTCTCTTGTCCCCCGTCTCTCTCTCTCTTGTCCCCCGTCTCTCTCTCTCTCTCTCTTGTCCCCCGTCTCTCTCTCTCTCTCTCTCTGTCCCCCGTCTCTCTCTCTCTCTCTCTCTTGTCCCCCGTCTCTCTCTCTCTCTCTCTCTTGTCCCCCGTCTCTCTCTCTCTCTCTCTCTTGTCCCCCGTCTCTCTCTCTCTCTCTCTCTTGTCCCCCGTCTCTCTCTCTCTCTCTCTCTTGTCCCCCGTCTCTCTCTCTCTCTCTCTCTTGTCCCCCGTCTCTCTCTCTCTCTCTCTCTTGTCCCCCGTCTCTCTCTCTCTCTCTCTCTTGTCCCCCGTCTCTCTCTCTCTCTCTCTCTTGTCCCCCGTCTCTCTCTCTCTCTCTCTTGTCCCCCGTCTCTCTCTCTCTCTCTCTCTTGTCCCCCGTCTCTCTCTCTCTCTTGTCCCCCGTCTCTCTCTCTCTCTCTCTCTCTTGTCCCCCGTCTCTCTCTCTCTCTCTCTCTCTTGTCCCCCGTCTCTCTCTCTCTCTCTCTCTCTTGTCCCCCGTCTCTCTCTCTCTCTCTCTCTTGTCCCCCGTCTCTCTCTCTCTCTCTCTCTTGTCCCCCGTCTCTCTCTCTCTTTCTCTCTCTCTTGTCCCCCGTCTCTCTCTCTCTTTCTCTCTCTCTTGTCCCCCGTCTCTCTCTCTCTTTCTCTATCTGCATATACATGTTTCTCACTCTGTCCTGTAATTAGGTATATCATGAAAGTTCCAACTCCTTTAATTGATGAAAACTGTTTAACTGAGCGACATGAAAACGATAAAGAATTCAACTCCGCTTCTCTTGGAAAGGGTGTAGTTGGGAGGGGGAATAGATGAAGGATGAGTTAAAGTGAAAACTCCTTCAATGCAAACTGTTTATTGATTACTTTCCTGTGTGATGGATTGGTCTCGTGACGTCGCTGACACAAATCGCCCTGGACATTCGACTGCGAAACTGTCGGGGTATGAAACGCGACCTGACGAAAAGTCGCCTCTCACGAACCAGCTATGGATAATTGTGACAGTATAAAGGACTTTGCGCCTCCGCAACCACATTCGAAAAACATTTGCCTAACTGATTTGTTTCTGGTGGTGTTTTTTTTTTTTGGGGGGGCGGGGGTCGAATTCTGAAATTTTGTAACTATTGTGCATTTCTCTCCAACTCGAAACGAATAACTTAGATTTTTCTCAATAGACGCCGAGAAACTTTATTTTATGCTTGGCAATGATTTAGCAATATTAACCAGACAATGTTGTTTCAAGATTCTTCTATGTGCTGCGTCAATTCAGGACATGGGAGATCTTTTTTTTGCTTTTTTTTTTCCATAACTTTCTCGCATGTGTAGTTTTTTGAGGCTCATTTGAGCGACTTCCACATAACCTCGTCATCGGTTCTGGGCATCATCTCTAAATAAGACCCCCACAAGGCTATTGGTGGAGATGGAATCCCAGCCATTGTCCTGAAGAAATGTGTTCCTGAACTGGCTCCTGCCCTCTCCAAATTATATAACTACTGCCTCAATGAATCTTGTTTTCCACCCTGTTGGAAGTCCTCATCCATTGTTTCTGTCTTTAAGAACTCTGGTGACTCTTCTGACCCTTCTAATTACCATCCTATCAGTCTCCTACCCCACTTCGGTAAAGTCTTTGAAGGTTTAACCAACGCCCAAGTGGTTATGCACCTTGTATCCCATAATTTGCTCTCTGACAAGCAATATGGTTTCTGCTTTGCCCGTTCTACAGCTGATGTGCTTACGGCCACATCTGAAATTGTTTACTAAGCACTTGATAATAACGGAGAAGCTCTTACCGTGGCTCTAGATATCTCCAAAGCGTTTGATAAGGTTTAGCATGCCGGCCTTCTTCGCAAGCTTCAGGGTTATGGAATTACAGGTCGATTGTTCGACTTAATACAATTATTCCTGTCAAACAGCGAATTGAAGGTCGTTCTCGACGGTTTCTCCTCCAGCTCCTATCCCACGAACGCAGGTGTTCCCC
>OZ010602.1:36528965-36573965 GCA_963932145.1 Acanthosepion lycidas | reverse complement strand
CCAGAGCGTACAACGGCCGAAACGTTGTGATAAATATGACGGCAAAGATGAGGACAATAGTCTGTACATAATACCTCATCTCAGAAATATAGACAGGGCTTGGAAAATCTGATACTGATAGGATAGATGGACAGAAAAAACAGCGCGTAACTTACTTGATGGGTTGGAGCAAATGGATGGTAGAACAGTGTTTGGGAAATATAGCAACAAGACAAAACTTATTAAGAGATATGAAGATGTCTAGGGTGATGATCGCCTACATCCTGAAGGGACACGGAACATAAAGAAAAATCTAAGCGATGTCATTTAGTTTTTGTTTTTTTTTTCTTTTATGTTCATGTATCTATCACTTATCCCACCTCGTGATAAGAGAAGATCTGCCAAGAATGGTGAAATGTAAGAACCTGGATGTAAATCTGCCTTGGATGATCGAGTGATTAAATTATTTTCTATACATTTTCATCTCGGTACTTTCTCTTTTAGTGCAGTATTTTTTAAATCAAATTTATAACCAAACCTGTTACGATGAGCAACTAAGCACTATTTACATTATTCGGACTATTGTCCTCATCTTTGTCGCTATATTTATAAATATGGCGACAAAGATGAGGACAATAGTCCGAATAATGTAAATAGTGTACATAATACCTCATCTCAAATACAGACAGCAACTAAGCATTTCGTGTGTTTTGTAAAAAGATCCCTTTCGTGTTCATATAATCTTTTCTTTTCTGACCACTGCCAGTCACGTAATAACATTTCCGTAAGTCATAAGTCCCACTAATCATGCATTTTGTGTGTCTCTTAAATATCATCAACCGTTGGAAACTTAAAACTATTATTAAATGTAACGCCACCTGTGACTACTCGGTGAAGTAGTCTGGCAATCACGTGAAATTAAAATGCTTGGCGCGGCCCACACCATTTTCTATGAAAAGAAGTTAGATTTTCCTAGAAGTTCATTTAACTCTTTAAAATGGCTGCTTTAGAACATTTTTCAGAAATAATTTATTTTCTAAAGTTCTATGTTATTACAGTAAATTCGCTTGTGAGAAACATGGGAATCATTTTCTAATATTTATATTGATAATAAAAATGGATTTATCAAATGTATTATTTTTTCACTTGTCTAAATCATCCGGTAAAGTTTTAGGGAGATCTTGACTTTATATAAATGTATCTTTCGGTCCTGTTCGACTAAATTGTGGTAATGTGACATATTGGATGGTGACAATGCTTATTAGGAATGTTGTTCGGTTTTTACTTACGACTGTTGGAAAGGCACATGTTTATGAATTTAAAAATGAAATTGTTCATCAGAAACATTGCTTATATATAGCATTTTTTAAAACATCGAATAAAGTATAACAAAAGATGAAATGTATATTAAGATACAATATGCTTTTAAAAATTATGCAAATTAAATATTTGCTCTAATGTACATTTTTACACACACACACTGGACTCTCTCTTCGTTTTCAACGTATGAGGTCTAAGCAACTAGGAACCGACAGCCAGGACCATCCACACTCTTTTTGAAGAGTCGAATAGAGAGAACTGGTACACTACGTGCCACTTAGTGCACCAGGTCTCTGAATTCGGCCCTTCAAAAAGTGTGGATGGTCCTGCACGAAACCATCACCACTATAATCAAATCTCATGTGCTGTTGTCGGGCTGTCGGTTTCCTGGGAACTGTTCTGCTTGACCCTCATACGTCGAATTCGACGGGAGAGTCGAATATATATATATAATGTATGTAAAAACAAAATCAAGGACATGTTGAGTTCTATATCAACTTCTTGCGGTTAAACAAAAGAGAATATTCAATTTAGTTCACCTGAGGAGCAGAAGAACACAAATGTCCATATTCTGTTAAACAACAGAATACGGACATTTTAAATACAAATCCACAAAGAAAATTAAAGCAGTTTGTGGATTTAAAAAATCGTCTGCTAAAAAAAATGTTCAAGGGCTCCATTAATTACCAAAAGAAAAGTTAGTTGGTTCTCATTAACTGCTTAGATAAATTTGATTTTATCAGTAGGCATAAGAAAATCGAAATGACAATTTCAACGAGAAAGACTAAAAGGAATAGCAGGAAAATCCATAGTGAGAGTAGGGTACCTAAAACTTTAAAATACAGGCGGTATAACATGTTCATATCAATTGTCTGAATACAGTAATGAACTTGAATGGCGAGATGTAAGGATATGTTATAATCATTCTAAAAATAACTATGCCATCAGTGATTATAAAAAAATAACGATATTTCATCATTCTAAAAAATAACCTAATTATGAGTGAAGAGAGAAAAGAATGGATATTTCATCATCCTAAACCTCATCATTATATAAACGATCCTTCCACCACAAGAATACCAGTAGAGTAGAGAACAGGTAGAGTAGGCTAGGGTACCAGTAGCAGTACCGAAACACACGTCTAGCCTGTGCTCCGTAAAAATAGAAAACAGATAATTTCAAACGCAATCCTCACAAACGAAATTCTCGGAACCAAACCAAGTAAACATTGACTTTTAAACAAGAGACACTGAGAACATTTTTACGCACCTTACCAATGTTTCTCATCGCCAAAAGAAAATGCAAATTCTTGTTATGTCAACACGTGTCTCAAGTATTTATTGTTGTTATCGTTGTACGTTTTATGCATTCTAATTTCTGTCATTTAATATCTACCATGTTACAGATCGAATGAGAGACGTATAGATGGATGTTTATAGAGGCGTTTACGAACAGTAGCTATAATGGTTCTTGACATGAAAATCTGACTGAAATGGGATTGAGGCAAGAATAGGTATTGACATATGCGTCTACGGACAGATAAGACAAAGAAAGATAGAAGCTGATAGATGAATAAACAAGCGAATTAATACACAGGTTTTTTTTCTTTTTTTCTTTTTTTTGTTTTTTTGGCGGGGTTGTTTTTTGGGGGTTTTTGTGTTTTTTTTGGGGGGGGTATTTTTTTTTTTTTTTGTTGTTGTTTTTTGTTGTTGTTTTTTGTTGTTGTTTTTTGTTGTTGTTTTTTGTTGTTGTTTTTTGTTGTTGTTTTTTGTTGTTGTTTTTTGTTGTTGTTTTTTGTTGTTGTTTTTTGTTGTTGTTTTTTGTTGTTGTTTTTTGTTGTTGTTTTTTGTTGTTGTTTTTTGTTGTTGTTTTTTGTTGTTGTTTTTTGTTGTTGTTTTTTGTTGTTGTTTTTTGTTGTTGTTTTTTGTTGTGGTTTTTTTTGTTTTTTGTGATCGGGTTAGATAAAATCTTAAATCCAGGTGTCTTATGATTGCCATTAGTCAGAAAGGCAAACTAGAGAAAAGACGTAAAATCTTATAGTTGTAGTACCAACTTTGAGGAAAACAATCCCTTTAGTCTGTACTTAGCTAGTAAATTAGTTTGAAAAAATAGCTCGAACCCTTAAATTTTTAGTCGATTCTTCAAAATTCGGAGGGTGACTCTATTTTTTTCTTTTACCTATTGCACATATGGGTATGTCTATTAATCCGAAGATTTATTGATAACATTCTTATACATAACAAACATTTTAGCCTTCATGTAGAAGGTGCCCAGTAAAAAAAAAAAACAGTAAATTCAGGAAAACATGAGACAACTGTTGAAAACCGATGTCAACTGATGTGACTGAAAATTTCAGGAAGAATTTCTGCATATTTTGTCAACCCCACGTCGGATGTTCTTGTGATAACTTGACTCTCAAAATCAGTGAGTTATTTAGCCATCAGAAGCTCAGAACCGAAGACGAAAGTTTTCTGCAAATAACCTTTTAAATGACGAGTCACAAACTCGAGCAGCAATTAATCAATCATCATAGAACCAATCAGCGTCAAATTAGGCGAATGATTAGTCAAGGTCATGAATATTCAAGAAATTTATTCAAGGTTTTTCAAGGTCGATTATTCCTGAAAGATAAAGCAGTGATAAGTTTGCCACATTTTACTGGGTACCCTGTAATAATTGTCGCTGGGTTTGAAGGACATTTGTGGCTAGCACCAAAACACCCGATTCGGATTCGTCTAAGACGTTCCAAACCGGGTTAGAAGACAAACAAGAATATCTGCGGGCAAAAATTAGCAAAATTATCTTCAGAGCTTCTACGACTTTTTCGCTGGAAACAGCGCCATTGGTCTATATATTGTTACCCTCATGATCGTCGGCTTTGTGCGATGAGAATACATGATACCTCAGAACCTTGTAGTGGGCACAAGCAGACACTCATTCGCCAGACTAATTAAAGAATGGAGGGCATCTTTTTTCTTGTGGAAAGTCATTATACGCAAAACCATGATCTACACTGATCCTGAAGGCATCTTTTTTTTTTCTTTTTTTTTTTTTTTTTTTTTTGCATTAACTGTTGTAACTTCGAGGTCTAGGTCATCCCGGAGATTAAATACAGCGTAGTCCGTGAAGATTTTTCTCTTCGGGGAATATTTGAACAATGGAGCCATCTAGTATGTCGTTCTATGAGGATATTTTCCAGGAAATTCCTAAAAGATTCATATACGTAAATAGCTGACACGTGTGCCCTTTTTTCATAATTCGCTTCACGGCTTTTGGTTGGCGCCTCGGTCGGTGGAAAATTTTAATTTAAAATTTTACAGCAAGCTTTGATCCTTCACTCTATAGTTACGGACGTAATCTTAACTGTTTCCTTACAAGAAAACATTCGATGTTAATTGACCAACCAACGTTACCTTCGGTCAAAATACAGTGTAACCCGGATATAAGAATTGTCGGGGCCGAAGAAGAAGTCTCTTATATCCGGGTATGGTCTAATTTATATACATTAATACAGGCTCTAATTTGGGACCAGATAAAATATCTTATATCCGGGTCACACTGTATATTTAAAAAAAAAAAAAACAATTTCTCTTAAAAGAATCTTTCATGAAAATAGGCTTTTCAAGTCCGCTAAGACCCATCTTTCTAGACATTGACGTTTCCTTTTGAATCCTTTTGTCTATAGATGCACGAACATCTTGATTACATACACTATTTACATTATTTGGACTATTGTTCTCATCTTTGTTGCCATATTGTTTCGGCGGTTGTACGCTCCGGCCTTCTTCAGGTGGTTGGAATGCCGAACTGAACCCTTTTATTTCGGTCGCTGGGGTAGACTGTTCTAGTTCCACGTGCCATGTTTAATGGATGTCAGTTATCAGTTATCTCCTGTTAATTCCCCTCTCCAAGTTCTCCACTGCCTTAACCAGGTATTGAACTCACACTCTCTGGGTCCTGTCACTGGATCTAACCAACGCCTTTATCCACAGTGCCATGTGTTCTTGAGGCCGAAATGTTGTCATAAATATGGCGACAAAGATGAGGACAATAGTCCGAATAATGTAAATAGTGTACATAATACCTCATCTCGGAAATATAGACAAATATTAATGTCGGTGTTTGGATGATTTAAATTTTGTATCTGGTTTTTATTCATACAACCTGTTCGTAAGACTATACTGGGCCATGGTACAACGGTCGAAACGTTGTGATAAATATGGCAACATGTAAATAGGGTACATAACACCTCATCTCGGAAATATAGACAGATACTTGATTATATAATTATTTTCTTTTTGAATTACATGTGCTATCCATTTTAGTTTTTTGTCCGTGATTCTGTTAGTCTATTAGATCAAATGAATGGTTGTCCTCTCTAATATCCACAGGAATCATTCGCTTGAAGCCATTTTTTATTATTGATCTGAGAAGACAGTTGTGCATGGAATATAGTATAGACACTTGTAACGTATTGAATGTCATGCATGGCATCCATTTGAGCCTAGATCTGACAATGCTATTTAACAAGTCGATTCAAGGTTTTAGGTTAATGTTTTAGTTTTGTAACAATTTGCAGTGATGCGTAGACTATTCTATATTCAATTTCCTTATCTCTTATAATTTCCAAATTTAAAACTAGTTCATAGACCGAATTATTTGAAGTGTTTGAAATTCTTTATTTCTACATTCTGGTTTATTTGTAATAGAATCATTGTAGGTGCCATCAGTGCTATCATTCCAATTAGAGACCATTGTTCGCTTTTAAAAGCAATATTAATAGATGTAGATACAAAAAGAATGAAGCAGACACGTAGATGGGATTTCGTAATTATAGAATGAGACAATGTGCTACGCAAAAATATGCAGGGAATGACATTCACATGTGAATCGAACTGTGTTTTTGGCGAACTACAGTTATCAGGCCAATATCACAGAGTTTGCGCTGCTTTGATTTCTCGCCAGACGAAATGTATTCTTGCAATAATATATAGCATGATGTATTAGGGTTTGTATTAGCCACCTTTATTGTCTCCGGCAGAGAAATGTTGACTACTTGTCAGTGTCGAAGAGGGTACAGTGAGTGGCTAAATTTCGCCACACCAGAGCAGCCCAAAAAGAGTTTTAGAGGGTGGAACATTTTTTTTTCCTTTTCCTTACCAAGGAATGAATTTCGCCTTTCTCGCTAGTTGCCGTTTCGTCAATTCACAGTCCAATGAAGTGTCACTGCCACGTCCTCGCGTTCTTTTTACTTTCTTGCATCCGTCAACTGACGTTATCAAATATATCGTCTTTTGGAAATCCGATGCTTTTCCAACAACCTGTATTTTTTCTCCATTTTTTTTTTTTTTTTTTTTTTTTTTTTAATATATTTTTTTAATAATCCTTAACTTCCTCTCTCATATTCGCACAGAATCTAGATACAAGCGTGATTAGACAGATAAGTACGTAGGGAATTATATAGTTTACAAGGTGTCGATTTGGACAATGCGTTAAATGCAGAGTAAGCTGGAGAGAAAGAAATAGATAAAAACTTTTTGAAAAATTGATGAACTGCTGTTGAAGAAAAAAAAAATATCTGCTTCTTCCGGTTATTCTTTTCCTCAGAGGGTGTGATTGTGGATGTGGCAGAAAGAATTGTTGATAGAATTCGATTTGTTATAACAGGGTGGATCTCGTTTTCGCGAATGATTTCAGCTGATCGGCCTACTTACCAAAATTTTTCCCCGTTAGATGGAATTTTCGAAGTAGGGAAATCGCATTCATATGCTGATTGATTATTTATATATATATATATATATATATAAAGGATGCTATAGTATATATCAGCCGAAATATTACATCCTCCTACTCTCACCCCTCTCTTCCTTCCTCTCTCTCCTGCCTCCCTCTCTTCCTCTCCTCCCTCCACCTCGCTCTCTCTC
Source organism: Acanthosepion lycidas (assembly GCA_963932145.1). Taxonomy (NCBI): domain Eukaryota; kingdom Metazoa; phylum Mollusca; class Cephalopoda; order Sepiida; family Sepiidae; genus Acanthosepion; species Acanthosepion lycidas. Next base: position 36,566,742 of record OZ010602.1, on the reverse strand, counting down.
TCTCCCTCTCACCTCTCTCCCTTCCTTCCCCTCTTTCCTGTCTCCCTTCCTTCCCCTCTTTCCTGTCTCCCTTCCTTCCCCTCTTTCCTGTCTCCCTTCCTTCCCCTCTTTCCTGTCTCCCTTCCTTCCCCTCTTTCCTGTCTCCCTTCCTTCCCCTCTTTCCTGTCTCCCTTCCTTCCCCTCTTTCCTGTCTCCCTTCCTTCCCCTCTTTCCTGTCTCCCTTCCTTCCCCTCTTTCCTGTCTCCCTTCCTTCCCCTCTTTCCTGTCTCCCTTCCTTCCCCTCTTTCCTGTCTCCCTTCCTTCCCCTCTTTCCTGTCTCCCTTCCTTCCCCTCTTTCCTGTCTCCCTTCCTTCCCCTCTTTCCTGTCTCCCTTCCTTCCCCTCTTTCCTGTCTCCCTTCCTTCCCCTCTTTCCTGTCTCCCTTCCTTCCCCTCTTTCCTGTCTCCCTTCCTTCCCCTCTTTCCTGTCTCCCTTCCTTCCCCTCTTTCCTGTCTCCCTTCCTTCCCCTCTCTCCTGTCTCCCTTCCTTCCCCTCTCTCCTGCCTCCCTTCCTTCCCCTCTCTCCTGCCTCCCTCCCTTCCACTCCTCCCTCCACTCCTCCCTCCACCTCTCTCTCTCTCTCTCTCTCTTCACCTTGCTCGTTATATCAACACTTATCTGTTCGAACTCTTATTTTTGTTCTTCCCATATTTCCAGATTTCTCTCTCCATTATTGTTGCTCCATATTTATTTCCTATAATTATGTGCCTTTGTCGTTGTTTCGCATGAATTATGGCTTCGCTTTCTTGTTGTCTCGCTTTGGTCTTCATTTTAACTTTGCAGCGAATCTCATCCATTATTTTTCGCCCGAAATTACTGACGGCATTCCGACCACGCACTAATCTCGTGAAATTGTCCCGGATGCTAATCTACGTTCAGTTAAATGACGAAAAATGGCCGCCTTCGAAAATTCTGTCAACAGCTCCGATGAAAAATGGTTTGCAATTTAATTAAGCGAAGTGATACTTTCCCCACCCCACTTTCAGTATTCTCGCCATTTTGGATTTTTTTTCCCTCGGAGAAAAAAATGTCGGCGCTAATTGCTTATTGAAATTAGAAGATGGTCGTTTCCGTTGGTATTAACACCTTTTGCTCCACCAGAAATGCTTCAGATTGCCAGCGGAAGTCCAAGTGCGTAACTTCATCGAGTTTCAACGAAACAATTTTTCTCCGTCTTTCAGATACATTGAATAATTAGGCATTTTTCAGTAAGTTAAAAAATGGCTGGGTACGTAGTTCTGTGTTCGTATGCCCGGGTAAAATAAGAGGGATCTACACGGAAAATGGAATCGGAGAGCCGAGTTCAAATTCCAGTTGAATCTGTTGTTTATATTTTACTAATGTTTCTTGGAAAGGCATAAATGCATTTGTGTCACACTCAGCCCTGGCAGTGTCTAGTGGACTCTCTCGCCTTGTCTGGCAGCCAGTCTAGGAAAAGGACTATTCTGAATTCAAGACAGTTGGGAAAACACTGGGAAACCGTCCTATCTTTCCCAATATCAAAGTAATGCACAGATAATTAAAAAAGGAAACTGGAGGACAATGATTGTCTATATCCCAGAAAAGTCCTGAAATTATTAAAAAATTTCATAATAGCTTTACTGCCAGTGCAAGTGCAAGCCTACTTTGAATTATTCAGGAGACATTGAACACTTTTTGAATTATCGGGGGGTGTGTGTGTGTGTGCGCGCGCATATATATATATATATATATAAATAAATAAATAAATAAAGACGAGAGGAAAAATTATTCTTAGCCGACGCGTTTCGTCTTCTGAAGGGCTTTAGTAAGCAAATTCCTCAGAAAACGAAATGCTGAGAATAGTTTTTCCTCTTGTCATTTTAGTAATTTTCTTCCTTTAGAGATACCCTCTATCTGAAAATACACACACACACACACATATATATATATATATATATATAAATAAATCTCCAAATTTAAAAGAACGAAAAGAATATAAAAACGTTCGTAACATTAATTTTAAAAAAAGGGCTCAATACAAGAGTAGAGCAATAGATATTTATTATAAACTCTTACATTGGAAGATGCAAGTTACCACGATAAAAATGCATATTTGTTTCAAGTTATAAAGACGTCTCTTCAGGTGGTTAACGATGGTGGTATATAAATGATTTTATTTAAAAATACAATTTATGAAACCTCTCTTCTTTTTACATTTTTGGAAATTTTCCATAGAAGGCAGAAAAACAAATATATAAAAAAAATATTATTTCCATGAAAGGAAAGAAAAAAAAGCAGATTAAAATAAAGAAGGAAGAGAATAAAAGATTAATAAAAAAAAAAAATATGGAAAGAAAAGAAAGCATAAGAAATCAACCCTACTACCAAGAGAATGGAGGGGGATAAAGGAGAGGATTATATCTAAATGTTAGATACAAAGGAAAAGGATATAAGTTGCTGATACCAGTTTTAGCCAATGAAGACACGTTAAGATGGAGAGTTCGAAATTGAACGGAAATATAACGTGACAAGATGCAAACATATTTCAGATACATTGTAGCATTTTCAAAATATTCAAACAAAATTAAACATAGTACGTAAATTAGACACTTTAAGAAGAAAAACCATATACAAACGAAACTTTCCAATACCATAATCTAAAATAAACCACTAAGGTTAACATTAAAATGTAATGTAATATAAGGTAATATAACCTAAGAGGGCTGATTATCGAGTTACAAAGTTTAGCACGATTGTAAGGTTAATTACTTAATATGCCTGCAAGTCACCGTAGTTTCGTATCTCTGATTTAATAATTGATCGCTATTCAAGAGTTTAATTATCTGCATTTTCTCCTGTAGACAAAGGTAACACGTTTCCGATACGGATCTGCAGATTCTGGCTTGTTTGAATATTTTCCATTTAACTTTAGTTGTTTTGTTTTCCTCATTCAATTTCCAAAAATATTTAGAAATTGAAGTCATATTTCGTTTGTCAGCATTAATAAAGGATGAGATGATTATACAAGCGTTTTTAAAGGTATTCAATGAACTACCAATATATATTTTAACAATCCTGCGATTTTCAACTGATGAAACAACATACATATATACAAGGAATTCTATCAAGCATTTGTTAAAGGACATTGGTCAGGATTTCTACAATTACAGAGGTTAGTTATACGAGACAAATTAGAATCAGTAATATCATTACAGTTATTATTGTTTTATAATTTCATTGTTTTTATTATCTGATTTAATTATTTTCTCTAGGTTATTACTACAACTAAAGCTAAGTTTTAGAGTATTCCGATTGAAAATTTTACTTAATGAATTACTTTTAGGAAAATGTTTATCAATTAAGTAAAAAAAAAACTTAAATTAGTACGAACTAATTGATTGGGTGGAGGTGTATACCATAAGATCTTCCTATTTCTGTTTCTCTTTCTGGAACAAACAATCTTCTACAAACTTAATTTCAGAAGATCTGAACCCACTATCTCTAAGAAATTTAGCATAAACCGTTTTGTTTCTCGAGTATCTCTTTGCTAGAGGAGTATTATGTTGGATTACAGACGGCGGATGATTGGAGTTAAGGTGGATATAAATCGGGTTGGCATTGTTTTTCACATAAGGCTGAAAATTATTGAGAACTAAATTTAAAATTACGTCTAAGAAATCAACTGGTTTGATACTGGAATTAATTATTACGCTAAGATTAAATATTTAAATACTCTATGGATTAAATTTCTAAGTTTATCAACTTCCAGTAGAGTTATTTACAACCATGAGACCATCGTCCCTATAGAGCCCTATACTATTTAAATCAATATCTTCAAAGAGTGTGAGACTTTGCAGAATCCAATGATCCCATTGTTAAATCGAAATTATCAGTCGAATTTTTTATCCATTGTTCGTTATCGTGGATTAGGACTGATCTTCTACAGTTCAAAATAATGTTAATTTCGTATTCCCCATATGAGGTGATTTTTGAATTTTACTGTTTAATTATTTGCTCTTCAATAATAAATACATTGAGCTCTTTTTGTTGATCAGTTTTAATATTTTATATTACGAAGATCAGCTTGGATTTTATACTGATAGATTTGTTACCTTGAGATATATATAATGCGCCATTCTGTCGGTATAATTTTTATGAGGAAAAGATACATAAATAGTTTATATATCAAGAATAATTTTATGGGAAAACTGACGGAGTGGAAAGGTTTTCGTGCGAGGAGTAGCATCATTTCCCACCAGAATAAAGTAATGTTTATTTTGATGTGACTACGCATGCGCAGGAAGAAAGATGACGTTAAAAATCTGTTTTTTGTTATTTTTTTTGTTTTTTTTGGTTTTTTGTTTTGTGTGTTGTTTTTTTTTTTTGTTTTGTGTGTTGTTTTTTTTGGTTTTTTGTTTTGTGTGTTGTTTTTTTTTTTGTTTTGTGTGTTGTTTTTTTTTTTTTTTGTTTTGTGTGTTGTTTTTTTTTTTTGTTTTGTGTGTTGTTTTTTTTTTTGTTTTGTGTGTTGTTTTTTTTGTTTTTTGTGTTGTTTTTTTTTGTTTTTTTTTGTTTTTTGTGTGTTGGTTTCTTTGTTGGTTTTGTGTTTTTGGTTTTTTGGTTTTGTTTTTTTGGTTTTATGTGTTTTTTTGTGTTGTTTTTTTTGTGTTGTTTTTTCTGTGTGTGTTTTTTTGGGGGGTGTTGTTTTTTTAATGTAATGGGTATATAGTATAGCCAGATTCATTTTCTTTTTCTTGTGTTCAGGTTTCCATCAGCTTTGTTCTTAAATGTCCCACATTGTAATAATAGAAGACCTGCCATGAATGGTGAAATGTAAGTACCTGGACGTAAATTTATGGATGATTTAGCGATTAAAGCACTTTCTATACATGTTCGTGTTAGTAAATTACTTTCTCGCTTAATTAAATTGGCATTTATTTTTTTCAAATCAAAATCATTCCCAGACTCATTACGATCAGCAAATAATGTATTTCCTGTTTTGTAAAAATTACGTTTCATATAATCTTTTCTGTTTCTTGTCTGACCAACACAGGTCACGTAATAACAATTCAATCATATACAACGGACTCACTAATCATACATCTCATGTGTCACTAGAATATCAACTGTTGAAAACATAAACTGTTATTAAATGTAACGCCACCTCTGACCGCTCAGTGAATTTGTCTGGTAATTACTGACTGCAAAATTTTGGGATTCTAGAAAAGGGAATGCCCCCCCCCCCATGTCCCAGCAACTATTAGATAAGGTTGACTGGATAATCTGCATAAGTGTACCTTTACGTCAAGGATGGGAATCGCAGAACTCCTGAGAAAAGAATATTAGTTTTGTTTTTTGTTTTTTAAAAAGTAATACTTTCAGAATAAGTTCTTACTGATATTTTTTAAACTCTTACATCTTTTTCTTTTTGACAATTTCTCTATATTACTTTATAGATTTTCTTTTTATCGAGATCGTACCAAGCAAGGCAGTAAAAGCCATCGCAACGCAAGGGGTAAGTGGACGTTGAAGAGTTAGAAACGGGAATATTACTAAAAAGCGATGTTAGAAGAGTAGCCTAGAGGGAAGCAGATAGCGATTGAGATTGCATTTAAATTTTTGCAGAATAAAGGTTGCTGGAAAGCATGGTGCCGGAAGTGAGTTCCACGAGCAAAAAAGAAACTGTTAGAATTTACGGCTACCTTTAGCCAGCTCATCTGTAAATTTGAGATCGTGATGTCAGTACTAAGCTTAAATACGAAAAGTCTTGGTACCATTGCTAAAAGCAATATTTATTTTTAAGGTTCGGCTGTGCCCGAAAGCAAAAAGAATCGATGTAGCAGTATGGTCCTTTCTTCCCCTTTTTTCTCTTTTATCGGACATTGGTCAACAGACTCGGCCTCTCTTTCATCGGGTCCCACCCTGTAGAATGATAACGTCTCCGAAAATGCAGCCTTCACAAGCAGGGTATATTTCATCGTTCTGCACATCTAAAGCGTTTCAAAAAGACACTCGGCGTGGTGTAATGGTTAGCAAGCTTGCCTCGGGAAATCAGTTACGACTGAATAGTGAAATCGATCCTCACTGGGTGCCTCATACTGTCGGCTTTGTGCCACATCTAACAGTCCCGAGTAAGACGATAAACTACATCCGCGTCCCGAGTAAGACGATAAACTACATCCGCGTCCCGAGTAAGACGATAAACTACATCCGCGTCCCGAGGCTTCTAATCAGGTTTTCAGGAGAGTGGAACCACCTCTTAATTACTGGCGTTCACAAGTCCACCCTGACCCAGAGTGGTGATATCTGTTAGGGTCCAAGCTATGGGCAAATAGTTGAACCCAAAACTGGGGGTCACTACACTATGAACGTGTAGTTTTAATACCAGCAATACATTTTTGAAGAAAAAAAAAATTATGGCCAACATTATTACCAGAAATACATTTTTGAAGAAAAATATTACCAGCAATATATTTTATTGAAAAGAAAATAAACCTTTCCCGCTAAAATCCGGTCAGCATTAAATAACCCGTTGATGTTGATATGCCTTAAAATAAACCAAACCAAAGAATGCATATTCTATTCATACGAACCTATCTTAAAATCTCGTCGGCATTAAATAACCCATTGAGATTGATATACCGTAAAACCAACCAAAACAAACAAGCCATATTTAAGCTAAGCTTAGATAAGCCCCATTATCCATTCCACCAACACATCCAAGCTGACAGCATCTGGTATTTCCATGCTTACCTATTTAGATACTGACCAGTTCCGCGTTGCTTAACTTTGCTGACCGAATGGGAACCGGTGTTTCAACGCGATGTGACCGTAAACCTTTGGAGTTCGTCAAAGACCTCCGGATATATAGCAGAAGCACAACGGACATTTTATGCTCCAAACATATTTCTTTTTTTTATTATTTCTTTGTTACAAATTGTGATTCTGTGTAGCTCACACTAAATGGTTCGGTCCTATTTACAAATTATATCTACTTGCATGATTTGCTTTTTGCGCTCTCACGAAATCTGCTTTCTATGATTACAAAGGTTAAATCGAGATTCAGGCCGTAATATAAGCTGTTAGTTTCAGAAACCATTTCTTTGTAGCTTAAAGAGTAACATTTTAAATGCTTTATGCAAGAAAAGTATAATAGCCACAACACTTTAAACTGACTTGTTGCGACCTCTAGTGTCTTCGGAGATTGTGACTACCTATAGCATGTTTATCCTCGATTCAAATTAGTCTAATTATAACCCTACCCACCAGGATCAGTATATTTAAACTTCCTTAAAGCTCATACTCTCAAAACAGTTCTTATTTATGTGAAAGCTCTCCTCAGAACGAAGGCGATGATGGCCCTCCACAATTTCCTGTCCTTCGTAGCTCTTAAAGTGTCTTTTGTTGTTTCTCCTTAACCCTATTCCGCTATCCATTTAGTAAAGCTCACTAGGGTTGTTATGCGTTGTTTTCCTCTGCCTCCTTTGCCTTTAATCTATCCTTTTGAGTATCAGATTTCCCAAGCCCTCTTTCCTCATTGTACCCTAGAACTTTCAACTGTCTTTCCTTTTTGTTTCCATTTTCTATAAAACTTCGTCGTTGCACACACATTCTGCCCATGGTATTTTCAACCTCCTTCTATAGAACCGCATTTCTGCTGCTTCAAGTCTCTTCACCTTTGATGAGATTGCTCAGCATTCACTGCCATATAAGGAGGGCAGATATCACGTAACAGTTTAGTACTCTTCTTTTTTATTTATTTGTTTATTTTTATTTACTTATTTATTTTGGTTCTTCTGTTTCAAGTGTCTTCATCTTGGAAGAGATTGTCTAGTATTGCCATATAGGACAGTTATCACGTAACAGTAGTTATTTTTCTTTGTTGCTTCAAGTCTCTTCTTCATATTTGAGGAGACTGTCCAGCATACACCGCCATATAGGAGGACAGATATCACGTAATATTTCAGTAGTGTTTTTTTTTTTTTTTTTTTTTTTTTTCTGTTGTTTCAAGTCTTCAACTTTGAGGAGACTGCCCAGCGTTCGCTGCCATATAGGAGGACAAATATCACGTAATATGTTAGTTTTTTATTTCTTTGTTTCTGTTCTTTCAAGTCTTCTTCATCTTTGAGAAGACTGCCCAGTATTAACTGCCATATAGGAGGACAGATATCAGGTTTCTTCTTCGTCTTTGTAGAGGTTTTTGCTTGTTTCTACTGTAGATTTTTTTCTGTTTATTATTACTTTGCTTATTGGTTTCATATTAGTAATAATTCCATAGACATATTTACATCGTCACATACACGTGATACGCGGATACGTGTAAATGCATATAGATGTGTGTGTGTGTTATTTATCAGATAATGGATTTTCTCCAAGAAGCGAATTACCTGCGACTGCCTGTTCATAATAAAATTGCCTTTTTGTAACGGATGGAGTTTAATTTTACTTTTTTAAATTGCCTCCTACTCTTTATACTCAGTTTCTGCTTATCATTAATGAACGTTTGTCACTTTAAAGACTTCCGTTAATTGAATGTCTTCACTCAACTCTACATACTTAAGTCATGAAGTCGATATTCTCAGTTAGATACACTGAAAAATTCTATTACTTTATAATGAATTATCTTTAAAACCTGTCAATCTTAATTAAGATCAAGTGGCAGCAAGCTTACTCCATATTCTCAGAATTAAAGCTGTCTTCAATATTGCTATCGTCTATCACAAACTTAGTATGGGGAGGAAATATTAGGTTGCAACAAAAATTTCCACTCGTTCTTACCCAAAGATTGCTTATATATTAGCCTTTTGACTAACCTGAGGCACGAAGAGAAGAAACATTAAAATCGGAATTTTGGCACACGCCTGTGTTCTTTTTCAACTAGACGAGGAATAAACAAAGAAGTAGGATTTATTCGTCCGAAGAATGTTTTTGTTGGTTAGAAGGGTCCCCAGAAGTGTAAGTCGCACTGTATTTATTCTCCTTTTTCGTTGAAAAAAGGACACAGTCGTGCCAGAAAATTCCGTCTTTGAAATCTTTGTCTTTGTGCTTAAATTTAGTCAAAAGTCTAATAATCTTATTGCCAATATTGTTATCATTTTGTTGTTTTTTGTATTAACTGACCATTTACATACAAGTAGCACACGTGGACCATAGTTCGGGGTGCGATCGGCGATGATTAACTGTAACCAGTTTTTTCGCCCCCACCCCCGAGATGTTAGAGCTAGATCGGGTGAGAGATCAGATGTCGGTCTTTACTTTTAGAGCTACACCCATATATTGTTGTATCATCGGTATAGATATTCACAAATAATGTGACTATACACTTAGACATTTATGTACAGTGACCTAAGAAAAGATTTTAGCCTGGAGAAATAAAATACATCCAATTTCCAAATTTATTTACGTAATTCCTATTCAACATAAATAAACAGTATTTAGAAGTGGTATATTGTAGGTCCTCCATTTGCTAGTTTCAGTGCTTGTATTCGATCTTTTATGGATTTGGTCAAGTTATGAACAATCGTCAGAGCCATATTTTGTCACCCCCTTAGCAATGTTTCTTTAAGGGTTGCCACTGACGTGATTTTGGTTACACACTCTTGAAGTTTTCGGTCAAGGTGCTCCCAAACATGCTCTATTGGATTCATATCAGAATTTTGGGTTACCCATGGCAGTGACTTGATTCCTTGCGATTCCTTCCAGGACTTCGCTACTTTGCTCGTCTGACATGACGCTCCATGTTCTTGAAAAAGGTAGACATTCTTGTCAATCAGATTGGTTTCAAATAGTAGGAGTAGTCCTTTTTCTAATATTTGACAGTATTTTGGACCATTCAACCGCTTATCAACAAGAATCAACTCAGATTTCCCCCCAAACCAGACAGCACCTCATACCATTACTCCAATCTCTCCATGTTTCACGGTCGCCTGCAGACTTTCAGTGTTCCAAGTCTCATTCTGATTTCTCCAAATATAAATCTATCTTGAATTCGAATATTGACAGAATTTACTTTCATCTGACCAAATGACATACTGCCAAAATTCATAATCTTTGCTCTCGAATTCTCTCGCCCATTCCATACGTCTGTACTTGTTAACCTCTGAAATCAAGGGCTTCTTTCTTGCAACTCTTCTTTGATAGCCTAACTCTTTCAGTCTTTCTCACTGCATATGGTGACATTTCCATGCTGTTGTCGACATCTTTGATGCTCCGACGAAGGTTTCTGTTGACTTCCCTCTTCAGTGCCCTGTTCCTTCGCTCAGACACGATGCTTGGTCTTCCTGAATGTTATTCCACACGACAATGGCCTTTTTCATTAAATTTCTTGACAATATTACTAACCGTTTGAAAAACATAGCAATTTCTTTTCTTGACTTGCCAGACTGATGCCATCTTATTATTTACCCTCGCAGAAATTCACTAATTTCCTTACTTACACGAACTTTCATTGCAAGATATAAGTCAACTATTGTTCATAGATGAGAGTAACTTAATACTAACATGGTATTGCCTGGAAAAAAAGAGGAGACGTTATTACATAAGCTAAAATTGCTGTAATCATGGGTGCCTAAAAACTTATCATAGCCCACTGTAAATTAAAAAGAGGGTTGATCCGAGATGTGACGCCTGCGTTGATTGCTAGGGCCCCGGAAGACTGGTCGTTAACAACTACCTTCAGGGATATACTCGTTAGGAATCACTTACAGTGATTCCATAGCCAGGGGGTATGAGCTTGTAAATTGATGGCAGAATAGTGATTGGAAGGCATAGTAAAAAGGTAAACATGAAGAGCTACAAAGGATAAGTCATGATTGTTAAAGTCCTGAGGAGAATTCCCGCCTAGTCACTCTCTTGCGTATACTCTCTGGAAAGTCAGGAATTCATCTCATTCCCTTTCCCCACTATGGATTAAATTGCAGGATAGACTGGATTCTATAGATTTGGAGTGGCAGGCAGTCAGTCTAGAAGATGCTGTGAATTAAAACCATTTAGACGACAGCCATCTTTCCCAAGAAGTTATGGTAATTTAAATGAAGTAATCTGGAGATGCATGATCGACTAGGTCGCGAAGGGACATAGCATTTTTGTAAGAGTCAAAATTCTGTATACGTTTAGTAAGAAAACAGAATGAACGCGAATTGTGTGAAGACGATCTGCACAGTGGTCAGCGAAACAGACAGCTCAAGATCTAAATTACATACTGGGAACGTCAAAATTAAACAAATGTAGAAATTCAACTACCTTAGTGTGATCGATAATAGACAGCATAATTATCTTGTCTGGAGAGATACTGTTTGTATGGCTGCAAGTCTTCTTATTACCCCGTCTTATTTAATGAATTCTGTTATTTGTGTACTGGAGAATATGCACAAAATCTCTCCAGAAAAGAAAAATATGTTATCCATATTCAGTTTGTGGGACTATTTATTTGAGCATTGAGAACTACAATATATCACTTTACAGCGCATTGGTTTCAAATACTTCTGTCTGCCGATAACTTCGGGACTGTTCACTGCTAGACGAAAACTATGCCCAAGAACTACTGCTCAAACATTCCTTTAAGCTATAGCAGGAAATACCAGGCAAGATCGGCTACTCTCTCTTAGATTGGTTCTAATCGCTATCTTATCTTGTTATTTAACCTATAGACATATCGTGGAAAGAGATATATTTATACGGTCTGGTGACCCAGCTGTTCATCTTTTAGGTTCTCTACAAAATCCAAGGAAGGATCTGCAATGTAATCAATCCTGATTTAGTATTTCGACTCCAGTCGCTTTCTCACAGACGTGATGTGGCTTCCCTCTGTCTTTTCTACAAATATTACCATAGCTACTGTTCTGTCAAGCTTTTTTCCCCTGGTGCGGCGACTACATAAGTTTAAGCGTGCTGCTAGACTAGCATCTAGGTCTCACTCTTTTTATCGTTTAAATAGTGAAATGTAACCGCCACTTCTACACCAACAGCTTATTTTCTCGAACTTTCCGCCTGTGGAATTCCCTCCCGTTTACTTTCTTCCCTGGTAACTACAATCTTCAAAAATTTAAATGCAACGTCAATCGCCATTTTTTGATGTCTTGAACCCTGTTCATCTTTTATCCTTTCCTCATCCCCCCCTACATATAGAGTAAAGGGGAGAGAAAAACTATGTAACCCCACTGCGAATCAGTGGCACCCTCGCCTTACTTGGGGTGAAATGCTTAAAAAAAAAAAAAGGTTATTTGTGCGGAATTAAACGCAACAGACACGTCCGATATTTGAACTCAATCTGTCATTTTCCCCGTTACGCTACTTGCATATCGGCTTTCAGAAGAGAAACCAGGTAAATATCTAAAACGTTTAGTACTTACTTATTTACCAACAAGAAAAAATCCCAGTCTTTTCCTGATCTTTATACACAATTTTCAGTGAAAAACAAAGATAAAAGGATTTTTTCTTTGTTTATTTCCATCTCCTACAAAGTCACGCATGATGAAAATATACAGACGATATCTCGCGTTACTATGATTAGGTTTTGTTTTTGTTTATTTTGTTTTTGTTTTTGTTTTTTTTTTGTCTATGTTTTAGCCCCAAAAGGTATAATTTATTTCTATGCGTTTCTGTATTACTTTTTTCTTCAGATATTTTTCCTTTTCGATTAAATTAATCAGTTTTCTCATATTTCCACGCGAAATCTTCGAAAATTAATAGTTTCGGATTCGTTTACTACTGTCTCTTTCGTGACAGAGTATTGGTTAAATGAAGGGAAAAAACGAATTATTAAATGAGAACGAAATTTGCGTTGAGGTTTGATGTGACGAATTGACTAAAGGCTTAAAATAAACGTATATTAGACTAAAAGATTGCACCCCGCCTCAACTCTACATCTACACTCACTCTCTCTTTTTTTATCTTCATTTTGCTCATTCTCTTATTTAATTCTTTTTTTCTACACGTCGTCTTCGCTCTCTTTATCGCTCTTTTCCTTAAGTTCTTACATTTTCTCTCACGTTGCTATATCTGTTCTCTTCTGACTATTTGCATAACAACCTCTCCCCTTGTCTTCGTCCCCATCTAGTTTCTTCCTCACTCTCTCTCGCTCCCTTATTTGCTCCCTTTTTCTGTCTCTCTTTTTCTCATTAACTCTTATTCACTTTTTCTACGTTTTCTCCTCTCGATCTCTCTCTCTCTCCTCTCGATCTCTCTCTCTCTCCTCTCGATCTCTCTCTCTCTCCTCTCGATCTCTCTCTCTCTCCTCTCGATCTCTCTCTCTCCTCTCGATCTCTCTCTCTCCTCTCGATCTCTCTCTCTCCTCTCGATCTCTCTCTCTCCTCTCGATCTCTCTCTCTCCTCTCGATCTCTCTCTCTCCTCTCGATCTCTCTCTCTCCTCTCGATCTCTCTCTCTCCTCTCGATCTCTCTCTCTCCTCTCGATCTCTCTCTCTCCTCTCGATCTCTCTCTCTCCTCTCGATCTCTCTCTCTCCTCTCGATCTCTCTCTCTCCTCTCGATCTCTCTCTCTCCTCTCGATCTCTCTCTCTCCTCTCGATCTCTCTCTCTCCTCTCGATCTCTCTCTCTCCTCTCGATCTCTCTCTCTCCTCTCTCGATCTCTCTCCTCTCTCTCTCCTCTCGATCTCTCTCCTCTCTCTCTCCTCTCGATCTCTCTCCTCTCTCTCTCCTCTCGATCTCTCTCCTCTCTCTCTCCTCTCGATCTCTCTCCTCTCGATCTCTCTCCTCTCGATCTCTCTCCTCTCGATCTCTCTCCTCTCGATCTCTCTCCTCTCGATCTCTCTCCTCTCGATCTCTCTCCTCTCGATCTCTCTCCTCTCGATCTCTCTCCTCTCGATCTCTCTCCTCTCGATCTCTCTCCTCTCGATCTCTCTCCTCTCTCGATCTCCTCTCTCGATCTCTCTCCTCTCGATCTTCTCTCTCGATCTCTCTCCTCTCGATCTCCTCTCTCGATCTCTCTCCTCTCGATCTCCTCTCTCGATCTCTCTCCTCTCGATCTCCTCTCTCGATCTCTCTCCTCTCGATCTCCTCTCTCGATCTCTCTCCTCTCGATCTCCTCTCTCGATCTCTCTCCTCTCGATCTCCTCTCTCGATCTCCTCTCTCGATCTCCTCTCTCGATCTCTCTCCTCTCGATCTCCTCTCTCGATCTCTCTCCTCTCGATCTCCTCTCTCGATCTCTCTCCTCTCGATCTCCTCTCTCGATCTCTCTCCTCTCGATCTCCTCTCTCGATCTCTCTCCTCTCGATCTCCTCTCTCGATCTCTCTCCTCTCGATCTCCTCTCTCGATCTCTCTCCTCTCGATCTCCTCTCTCGATCTCTCTCCTCTCGATCTCCTCTCTCGATCTCTCTCCTCTCGATCTCCTCTCTCGATCTCTCTCCTCTCGATCTCCTCTCTCGATCTCTCTCCTCTCGATCTCCTCTCTCGATCTCTCTCCTCTCGATCTCCTCTCTCGATCTCTCTCCTCTCGATCTCCTCTCTCGATCTCTCTCCTCTCGATCTCCTCTCTCGATCTCTCTCCTCTCGATCTCCTCTCTCGATCTCTCTCCTCTCGATCTCCTCTCTCGATCTCTCTCCTCTCGATCTCCTCTCTCGATCTCTCTCCTCTCGATCTCCTCTCTCGATCTCTCTCCTCTCGATCTCCTCTCTCGATCTCTCTCCTCTCGATCTCCTCTCTCGATCTCTCTCCTCTCGATCTCCTCTCTCGATCTCTCTCCTCTCGATCTCCTCTCTCGATCTCTCTCCTCTCGATCTCCTCTCTCGATCTCTCTCCTCTCGATCTCCTCTCTCGATCTCTCTCCTCTCGATCTCTCTCCTCTCGATCTCCTCTCTCGATCTCTCTCCTCTCGATCTCCTCTCTCGATCTCTCTCCTCTCGATCTCCTCTCTCGATCTCTCTCCTCTCGATCTCCTCTCTCGATCTCTCTCCTCTCGATCTCCTCTCTCGATCTCTCTCCTCTCGATCTCCTCTCTCGATCTCTCTCCTCTCGATCTCCTCTCTCGATCTCTCTCCTCTCGATCTCCTCTCTCGATCTCTCTCCTCTCGATCTCCTCTCTCTCGATCTCTTCTCGATCTCCTCTCTCTCGATCTCTTCTCGATCTCTCTCTCTCTCGATCTCTTCTCGATCTCTCTCTCTCTCGATCTCTTCTCGATCTCTCTCTCTCTCGATCTCTTCTCGATCTCTCTCTCTCTCTCGATCTCTCGATCTCTCTCTCTCTCGATCTCTCGATCTCTCTCTCTCTCGATCTCTCTCTCTCTCGATCTCTCTCTCGATCTCTCTCTCTCTCGATCTCTCTCTCTCTCGATCTCTCTCTCGATCTCTCTCTCTCTCGATCTCTCTCTCTCTCGATCTCTCTCTCTCTCGATCTCTCTCTCTCTCGATCTCTCTCTCTCTCGATCTCTCTCTCTCTCGATCTCTCTCTCTCTCGATCTCTCTCTCTCTCGATCTCTCTCTCTCTCGATCTCTCTCTCTCTCGATCTCTCTCTCTCTCGATCTCTCTCTCTCTCGATCTCTCTCTCTCTCGATCTCTCTCTCTCTCGATCTCTCTCTCTCTCGATCTCTCTCTCTCTCGATCTCTCTCTCTCTCGATCTCTCTCTCTCTCGATCTCTCTCTCTCTCGATCTCTCTCTCTATATATATATATATATATATATATATATATATATATATATATATATACTCCTTCTTGGTCTCTCACACACCTTGTGTTTACATATTATTTATTCTCTCAGTATCCGAACAAATTCATGAAACTCATTCATAGTTGTTAGTTTTTCATTCATTCTTCTTTTGATGCTGTTCGTTTTTCATGCAACCCCCAAGGCCGATACTTTCATTTTTCGCTTCGTTATCTCCTTTAACTTTACTTTTTCATCATTTTACTGGTAATATATGAGAGCAGGAAAATGGAGGGGAAAACCGCTAGAGAAATAAGCATTCAAAAATCTTAGCTTTTCATATTTCTATTCCAACGACGAACGAGAGACAGTCGGGCAAATATCATCCAACAAACAATGATTTCCATTTTTATTGCATTCTTTTTTTTTTTTTTTTTTTTTTTCCATCACGTGTTTCTTTCTTTCTTTCTTCCTGTTTTCTATCTTTTTCCCTCGCTTTCTTTTTCTCGCCCAGTCTCCCTCACACTCTATCTCTTATTTTCGTTTCCACGTTTTCTTTTTCCGCGTTGCTCGCTTCTCTTTTGCTATGTTTTTTTTTTTTTGTCTTTTTCTGGTTTTTTTTTGTCTTTTTCTCTCCCTTTTTCTCCTCTCTCGCCTTTCTTTTTTTTTTTCCTCCTCTCTGGCCTTTCTTTTTTTTTTTCCTCCTCTCTGGCCTTTCTTTTTTTCCTCCTCCTCTCTGGCCTTTCTTTTTTTTTTTTTTTTTTTCCTCCTCCTCCTCTCTGGCCTTTCTTTTTTTTTTTCCTCCTCTCTGGCCTTTCTTTTTTTCCTCCTCCTCTCTGGCCTTTCTTTTTTTTTTTTTTTTTTTCCTCCTCCTCCTCTCTGGCCTTTCTTTTTTTTTTTTTTTCCTCCTCCTCCTCTCTGGCCTTTCTTTTTTTTTTTTTCCTCCTCCTCCTCTCTGGCCTTTCTTTTTTTTTTTTTCCTCCTCCTCCTCTCTGGCCTTTCTTTTTTTTTTTCCTCCTCCTCCTCTCTGGCCTTTCTTTTTTTTTTTCCTCCTCCTCCTCTCTGGCCTTTCTTTTTTTTTTTTTCCTCCTCCTCCTCTCTGGCCTTTCTTTTTTTTTTTTTCCTCCTCCTCCTCTCTGGCCTTTCTTTTTTTTTTTTTTCCTCCTCCTCCTCTCTGGCCTTTCTTTTTTTTTTTTTTCCTCCTCCTCCTCTCTGGCCTTTCTTTTTTTTTTTTTTCCTCCTCCTCCTCTCTGGCCTTTCTCTTTTTTTTTTTTTTCCTCCTCCTCCTCTCTGGCCTTTCTCTTTTTTTTTTTTTTCCTCCTCCTCCTCTCTGGCCTTTCTCTTTTTTTTTTTTTTCCTCCTCCTCCTCTCTGGCCTTTCTTTTTTTTTTTTTTTTCCTCCTCCTCCTCTCTGGCCTTTCTTTTTTTTTTTTTTTTCCTCCTCCTCCTCTCTGGCCTTTCTTTTTTTTTTTTTTTTCCTCCTCCTCCTCTCTGGCCTTTCTTTTTTTTTTTTTTTTCCTCCTCCTCCTCTCTGGCCTTTCTTTTTTTTTTTTTTTTCCTCCTCCTCCTCTCTGGCCTTTCTTTTTTTTTTTTTTTTCCTCCTCCTCCTCTCTGGCCTTTCTTTTTTTTTTTTTTTTCCTCCTCCTCCTCTCTGGCCTTTCTTTTTTTTTTTTTTTTCCTCCTCCTCCTCTCTGGCCTTTCTTTTTTTTTTTTTTTTTTCCTCCTCCTCCTCTCTGGCCTTTCTTTTTTTTTTTTTTTTTTCCTCCTCCTCCTCTCTGGCCTTTCTTTTTTTTTTTTTTTTTTCCTCCTCCTCCTCTCTGGCCTTTCTTTTTTTTTTTTTTTTTTCCTCCTCCTCCTCTCTGGCCTTTCTTTTTTTTTTTTTTTTCCTCCTCCTCCTCTCTGGCCTTTCTTTTTTTTTTTTTTCCTCCTCCTCCTCTCTGGCCTTTCTTTTTTTTTTTTTTCCTCCTCCTCCTCTCTGGCCTTTCTTTTTTTTTTTTTCCTCCTCCTCCTCTCTGGCCTTTCTTTTTTTTTTTTTCCTCCTCCTCCTCTCTGGCCTTTAAATATACCTCGCTTCTCTTTTACTGTGTTTTTTTATCATCTTTTCCTCTTAATCTCCTACCGTTTCCGCCACATCTTTTTATTCTCAACCTATTAATCTCCTTTCTCTTCTTCTCTATCCCAGACTCTCCTTCCTTTATTTTCTATTCTTGTCCTTATCTGCCCCCCTTCTCTTTTTCCTCTTTTGAATTTAATAACGAACTTTATCTACCGATCACCTAGAATTGGACCTTACACCTCACGATCTCCAGTTTCATAATTTATCACGAAGGCAAATCAAGAGCAGAATAATATGCTAAAGAATTTCACACGGTAAGCTTGTGTAAACGTTTCCTTTTAAACTGAGCAAATTGTAATGCTTCAGGGCTTCCGTAGAAGGGAAAAATTGATCGCATTTCAATGTAATTTAGTGTTCGGTCGCTGATGTTGAGAGAGAGCTTACTCTGATCTATGACTGTAAGACATGTATGAATATCCCGTAAGGGACACATTACTGTTCATCTCACAGGCCTCTCATGACTCCTTCGAGACGACCCCGGGTGAACAGAGTAGCGAAGAAGTCTTCAGAAATGGTATAAAAGTCCGATATTCTCCTGGAATTGACGTAGGAAGATATGGAGTTTACATTGCTTCTTATTTTCGATTATCATGCGCCGCTGGTCAGCTAGGCAGCTGCCGTGCAGCCACCATGTCTTCCATGGCGAACTGAAGGACTCATAAACGTCAATAGCCTGTCGGGCAGAAAGTTTCTGCCTTGTAGTGTTCGGAGGAAATCCCCTCCCACTGATACGCTTTAAAGGTAAAGGTTATTACTTTTAGTAAATACTGCAGGGCGAAAATGGATTTGAGATTCTTTGGAAAAAATATTTGCTTGAATAAATCTGGTACATTTCTATCAACTTCGCTGTAATTTGTTTGGGCATCGGAAGCAGAATCTGGCTAAATATCACTGATAAGGCTACCGAAAATATGACGAATTAAAAATCATTTCACCGTAAACAAGTCGTAAAAGCCACTAAAAGGCAAGCGGTTAATGATTGTTAAAGACAATGACAAAAAAGCTATCCGCCCTGAGAACTGTACAAAAAAAAAAACACGCTATCCGCCTATATATCTATACAAAAAAAACACTGTCCGCTCGAACAGCTATACAAAAAGAAAAACACCCACTATCCTCCCATAGAGCTTTACAAAAATTAACACAAACCGACTGTTTGCCCATAGAGCTATACCTAAAATAATCCACTATCCACCCATCATGCTATACAAAAAAAAAAAAACAAAAAAAAACCAATACACTATCCGCCCATAGAGCTATAAAAATCCCTATCAACTCATAGAGCTTTACAAAAAATAATATAAACCAACTGTCCGCACTATACAAAAATAACTCACTACCCGCCGATCGAGCTATGCAAAAAAAAATCCATTATCGTCTCCTAGAGTTATACAATAAAACAATATAAATATTATATAAAATATCGGTCGACCCCTAGTGAAAATGGATCTTATCACAAAGTAGTTGACGAATGATGTATTATGCATTTATTGGCCCATTTAAGCTCTTCATTTCATCAAAAACTTAACGAAAACAATGCACATACTATTTGGTAATGTTTCTAATTAATGTCATGTCTATAAACCTTAGTATTTTATTTCATTCTTTTGTCTTCAAAGGAGAATCCCCACTCGCCAATGGACATACATTTCTCCTCGTTTTATTCATAAGCATTAATTAAATAAAAATGAAATATTTGATTGTAAGTTTTAATTTGAAGTAAAAGGTACTATTTGAAATCAAATCTTTTTGTCTTCTGGACGTGTGAACCAGCTCCTGGCTCCCTGTCCGTAGGGTGCAAAGTGAGTGGTTAGCGCCCCTATAGGACTTCAATAAAATCAGTCAAAAGACGAGACACTTCTGTGTCAACGACCAGCTATCGAGCAGCGCCGTTTCCGTAAAATGATCGTGGAGATTACAAGAAATCACTCGAGTGTAATTCGGAAAACAAATCCTGATTTTCAAAAAAATGAATATATATGTAACAGCATTAAGGAGGCAAAGTTCCTTGGTACCTACTCAACGCCCGGTTAGAAGAGTTGTCATCCAGTCACTGTTTACAACAGACAAGTAACCGTAATCAGGACTTAGAATAAACAGTGCCAGATGAACAAGTTAAACATTAACATTCAGGGAACATTTGAAATTAGGTAAGCAAATAACGAGAATTTCGTAAGCAATGGATAGATCATACACGTAGTCGCTGAGAAAAATGCAAGAGGAGTAGGACTCGTACTAGATAAGGATATGAAAAAATGTGTCTTGGGATATTGTCAACTGCCTGACAGAATATATCCATTATAGTAGTATATGCGACAAAGCACGGAAGAAGAAATAGATAACACCAAGGTTCAATGAATATCGCCTGAGTATGGATTAGGATCCCGAATCGCGAGAGCTCAAAGAACTAGATCGACTATATAACAATTAATAAAATACTCTGGAATGCATGTCTACATTTTGAAGCTTAACCGAACCGAGTGAACTGTGGAAACGACCACCTTCCTAATCGAAATTCGAATCAACTCCCAAAGAGTCGACTCTTGGGCGGTTAAACCTGCAGGTGCACGTTGACAGTTGAGAGCACATTGAATGGCATAGATGAGGTCCGAAATGAAAACTGGAATACTTTAGGTGAAGCTATATAAACGAGATAATCCCATAGAAAGAGAGACAATAAAATTGCATGACAGATTAAATTCTTGACATGATAAAAGCAAGTCGTATTAAACATAAACAAGACTAGCAAAAGAAAGAAGCATCATCGAGATGGCAAGTATGTCTAAAATAATAAATAACAGGACAAAAAAAGTGCTCTTCGGCAGGATGCCTAAAATCGAAACCAGGAATGCTCATTATAGAGAAAGAAAAACCCTTCAAAGAGAGAAAGAATAAAATGGATAAATCTTCCACGTCCAAAGAGGTTAAACCAAAATGCACAAAAAACCTGGAAATATTTGCGATGCTAAAGTCTGAGGTAAGATATGCACTGGCCAAGATGAATACGATGGGATCAGTCTTACAGAAGAAATAAGTGAAATATAAGACAGTGGTGAGATAACGGAAGACTTTAACGGATACATTTTCATAGCCGTATAACTAAGCTTATCTGATTAGAGCGCTTTTCAGAATTTAACCGGAAATAGAGTAAGAACACCGGAACGGAAAGGCGATATTAGAGATCAGTTATGAGACTAATACAAATACAAAATTATGTATGCTTATATTTCATAGACTACACACAAGCATTTGATCAGGAATAACAAAGATCTATTCTAAATATTTGGTAAACATTATTTTATTTGAGAAGCTATTAGAATAATCCAAAGTATATACTGGGAATAAAGCGCCTACATACGAATAGAAAATTGAATAATTAGGAGAAAAAAAAAAAAAGAAGCGTAAGAAAATGATGCATCTTCTCATTGGATCTAACTTTGTCAACATTGCGATCCTAAGAGAACGTGAAGCCTCTACAGGACATTATTGGTGAGCCATGCTGAACAAGATAAGACCCACATACATAACAGATATTAGGGTGGGCATTAATGGGTCAACCAAATATAATGGGCTCTCTTCAGGGCGTTGGTGATCACGGTTCTCCACAACTTCCTCTCCTTTGTAGCTCTTTTTTCTCTTCTGTTCTTTCAACCATTTACATAAACTCGTTAGTTTATTAGCTACTTCGCTCTCTCCCTCTTTCCTTCAGCATGTGAATGTTAAGTTTACCAAGCCCTCTTTCCTCATGATATACCCTAGAAATTTCCGCTGTCTCTTTCTGATTCGAAGTGTAAGTGTTCTTTTTTTGTTTCTCTCTATATAATGAAAAAAGCCTGTGATCGTGTGCATGCTTGCATGGTGCGTGCGTCCGGCGCATAACGACTTAAGTTAATCTGATTTAAATAATATCTGAAGTGAATAAGATTTTAAAATATGAGTTTGTTTATACAGTAAGTATTTTTATTCAACATTCGTCAAACAGTTTTTTTTAATTAAAATATTTTTAAAAAACAAACAATATTTTAAGTATTTTAAGAAAATAATTTTTGGTATATTAAAAAAAAATAGTCTGTCTATATTTCTGAGATGAGGTATTATTAGTCGGACTATTGTCCACATCTTTGTCGCCATATTTGTCACAACGTTTCAGCCGTTGTACGCTCCGGCCTTCTTCAGGTGGTTGGAATTTCGAACTGAACCCTTTATTTCGATCACTGGGGTAGACTGTTCTAGTTCCATGTTTGATGGATGTCAGTTATAAGTTATCTCCAACTAATTTTCCCTCTGAAAGTTCTCCACTGCCTTAACCGGGTATTGAACTCACACTCTTTGGGTCTGTCACTGGATCTAACCAACGCGTTTATCCACTGTGCCATGTGTTCTTGAGGACATCTGGGTATTATAAACCTAATGTTTTCAGCAACCATTTTTTACCAGTGCTCATATTGCAATTTTGCTGTTATCATTGCATGTTTTTACCAGAGCTCATATTGCAACTTTGTTGTTACCATTGCTTTTCTCTGGCATTCCTTATTACTGGTTCCCATATTGTATTTATTTCTATGCTTGGTCGGCTCAGGAGATTTTTGTGGCCTAGCATATGTGCTGATTCCTTAAGTTAACGAATTTTCCAATGGTGTTCCCTGTCTATGATCTCAACATGATCCCACAGGGGACGGTGATCTCCCTTCTCTCTCCATATGTGGTCAGTCACGCCTGATTTTTCTACTTCCCCTCGCGTTACAGCTTTCTGGTGTTCTTGAAGCCTTACCTTAAGGGGGCGGCCTGTCTCTCCTTTATATTCCTTTCCGCAGCTGCACGGGATAACGTACACACAGTCTTTAGTCATGTTCTCCTCTATGGGGGGGTCTCACTCTAGAGAGATATCTGCGAAGTGTTGTCACGCTTTTGAAGGTTGTCCTGATGTTATATGGACCGCAGATCCTTTGTATTTTCTCTGATAACCCCTTCACATAAGGCTGGCAGTTTCCTGAGTGTTGTTGCCCTCCTCCTCCTCCTCTTGTACCCGCCTATCCCAGTTTTTGGAGGCTGCTGCCATGTCCCCAGGGTAGTTGTTACGTTGTAGGGTACTACTTATACTGACCAATTCCTTATCTAACGTCTCTGGGTCGCTACATGACTTTTGCTCGGTGTTGTAAGCAACGGACGATCCCTTTCTTTACGCTCTATGGATGGTGGGAGTTGAAATTGAGGTACTGTCCGGTGAATGTTGGTTTACGGTATACGGATGTCTTGAACCCATTCTCTGTTCGAGATATTAGTACATCCAGGAATGGGAGTGTGTTGTTAATCTCTTTCTCCATTGTGAACTGTATCGAAGGTCTTATTGAGTTCACATGGTCCAGTAGAACCTGGACATCTTCCTGGTGTGGCCAGAGTATGAAGGTGTCATCTACGTACCATAACCATATAGTTGGCTTTAGAGATATAGATTCTAATGTCATTTCTTCAAAGTATTCCATGTATATATTCGCCATTGCTGGTGATAATGGTGAGCCCATTGCTAAGCCCTCATCCTGTCGATATATGTGTGATCCCATTCTGAAGTGTGTTGTTTGTGTACAGAAAGTCAACATCTCCATCAGATTATCTATTGGAATACTGGTCCGTTCTTCTAGGGAAGAGTCAGAGGTCAATCTGTCTCTGACTACTGAGAGTGCCTCCTCCGTGGGTACCTTGGTGAACAAACTCACCACGTCCAAGCTCACCATCTGGTTGGATAGAATGGGAGCATCTTTGATTAGTTCCACGAAGTGGGCGGAGTTTCGGACATATGAAGGAGACTTTCCGATCAATGGTTCAATTATATCTACAAGGAAGCGACTAAGAGGGTGGCACACAGAGCCTTGACAACTATTAGGTTGGTGCAAAAGTAATGTCGTTTTCTCGCATATGCTACTATGTGAGAAAACGACATTATTTTTGCACCAACCTAATAACAATCGGCCTGAGCGGAATACCGTCTTTGTGAATCTTAGGGAGACCGTATATGTGAGGTAGCTTGGTGTAACGCTGCGATTACTGCCTATACATCTTGGGTGCGAAGTGATCCTTGTTCTTGATTAGGATCTGTGACAGTTTCTGTTGAAGAAATCCTCGAGCGTCTGGGAGATATGAGCTTGTAGTCGATGTTTTATTCAACGATTGTACTGGATTCTCTCTCGGACAAGGGCATGTCCCGCTTTCTCTGCGACCCGACGAGCTCTCCTTGAATTGATAGGAAGTCTTGGTGCCAAGCCTGAAGGGACGAGTTGTAGGTCTCTGCATCGGTGTAGGAATGTCAGATGGTTCGATATTCGTGCCAGTTTCTGGTAGGATTTTTCAATTTGTCTCCATATTTTTGGTATATAGGGTCCGTACCGATCCTTCAGAGTCTGTCTATATTTCTGAGAGAAAGTATTATGTACAGTATTTACATTAGCTGGACTAATGTCCTCATCTTTGTCGCCATATTTGTCACAACGTTTCAGCCGTTGTACAGAGTGTGAGTTCAATACCCGGTTAAGGCAGTGGAGAACTTTCAGAGGGAAAATTAACAGGAAATAACTGATAACTGACATCCATCAAACATGGTACATGGAACTAGAACAGTCTACCCCAGTGGTCGAAATAAAGGGTTCAGTTCGAAATTCCAACCACCTGAAGAAGGCCGGAGCATGAGGACAATAGTCCGACTAATGTAAATACATTAAAAAAAATACTTTTAAGTTAATGCAATTTTTAAAATATTTTAAGTGAATAAGATTTAAAAATACGTGTTGTTTATACAGTATTTTCATTTCAGCTTTCTTCAAATGTTTCATAACTTATATTCCATGCTAAGTGGATAAAATAAGTAAAGGCTTATTATAAAAAATAAAAACAACAGTACAATAAGAATAAAGGTAAGTTATGGACAAGGTCGTCGCAAGTTCTCGCGTAAGTCTGAGTCGTACTCAACAGAGAATATTTAGCTACCCCACCACGAGTATTGCATGTGGCACAAGGCCATTTTAACGTGGGTTCTCCGAGCCCGTAGGCTCGGTCAAAAAATGCCCTTTTTGAACCCATATGAACGGGTTCAGGGTCAGTATACCTCCCCGAACGAGACTCTGCCCTTAGGGGGACCCTTGTCTGGGTTCCTCTCTGTCCGAAGGCAGAGAGTCTGACTGTTGTCCGTTGACTTAGATACTTATACATAGTTACTACCTATAGTGTAGCTACTCATAGGGTTGACAGGTTGTTCCATTACATCAATAACCTTAACCGTCAGTTCACGGGTTGTCTAGTTTTCAATAAAGCTCCATCGTTGCTTACATGTTCAGTCCCTGGTATTCTCAGTATCCTTCTCTAGAATCTTATTTCTATTCAAAAAGTCTCTTTATCTGCGAGGAGAATGAACAGCATTCACTGCCATGTACTGCATAACATTTCAATATTTTTTTTCGATGCTTCTTCATACTTTATTTAACTTTTGGCAGACATTTTTCGCTATCCGAATTCACCTTCTGAATTCTGTGTAGCATTATCCATCCTCTGTTAAACACTTCCTAGGTAATTCTTTTTGTACTCGCTTAATTTTAGCGTGCCAAATTCGTAGCTCGCATCTTTTGTGATTTCTTTTGAACATGAACCATATACTTTGTCTTCTTACAATCGATGTTTAGTCCTTTCTTCTCGCTTTCTACCTTCTATCGAAGTGTCTGTAGTTTACTTTCCATAAATGCTATCAATACGGTTTCATGTGGTCCCCAGCAATAAAACCTAGATCCTACTAGACAGTACATAAATTAAACTGTGGCCAATAATAGAAAAAAAAAATTCCACTCATCTGCAGACGCTATAAAATATTTGTTGTTACATCGGTATATCTATCCAGAAATTTTTCAGAGCCTGTCCATAACTGAGTTGTTTGGGTTGGAAGGATTTTTTAATGAGATCTGTGACATTATGTATTCTCAGTGGAGTTTGCATGTGACGAACTTTGTGGGGCGTGTTAGTAAAGTACTTAGAAATCTGATGCGTGTTCCTGGAAACGAATTTGAGTCACCTATGCATACAGTTGCTGGAACAAACTTCAGAAAAGACACCACAGGATATCATTGCACTCGCTTGCACAACATATTAAGATATCCTCCAACAGAGACGTCTATTTTATTTCAGTGAATTATGCCCCTGTAAATCGGCATGTTGTCATGTTTGTTGCTTAAGAAATATTTTTCTTAATATTTCAATTTAAAAAGCAGGAACCTCTTTTCTCACCTGACTTCCGTTCGTCTGCTCTTCTTTTCTAGCTTTCACTTTCTTTTCTCTCCTCTTCCATCCGCCCGTCTCTCCTCGGCACTTTCGTCCGTCCGTCCGTCCGTCCTACCTTCACTACCGTCCGTCCGTTCTTCTCTACCGTCCGTCCGACATACTCTCTCGTCCATCCGTACGTCCTACCTGTTCTCCCGTCCGTCCCATCGTCCGTCCGTCCTTCTCTACCGTCCCACCGTCCGTCCGTCCGAACTTCTCTCCCGTCCGTCCGACCTTCTCTCCTGTCCGTCCGTCCCTACCGTCCGTCCGACCTTCATACCTTCTATACCGTCCCACCGTCCGAGCTTCATACCTTCTCTACCGTCCCACCTTCTCTACCGTCCCACCTTCTCTACCGTCCCACCTTCTCTACCGTCCCACCTTCTCTACCGTCCCACCTTCTCTACCGTCCCACCTTCTCTACCGTCCCACCGTCCGCTCGTCCCACCTTCTCTACCGTCCCACCGTCCGCTCGTCCCACCTTCTCTACCGTCCCACCGTCCGTCTGTCCCACCTTCTCTACCGTCCCACCGTCCGTCTGTCCCACCTTCTCTACCGTCCCACCGTCCGTCTGTCCCACCTTCTCTACCGTCCCACCGTCCGTCTGTCCCACCTTCTCTACCGTCCCACCGTCCGTCTGTCCCACCTTCTTCTCCCTTTACTCTTTCGTCCTTCCTTTTTTCTTCTCCCCTTTTTCTTTCGTCCTTCTCTTCACTGTTCTCTTCAGTCCGTTCTTCTCTCTTCCGTCCGACCTCCTCTCTCTCTTCTTTCTTCCGTCCGACCTCCTCTCTTCTGTTCTTCCATCTGCCCTTCTATCATTTCGTTTCCTTTTTTCAGTCCGTCCTTGTCTTCTCGCGAGCCTGGGACTGGGTGCGAAGGATTGATATTTCCCGGCGCCCCATTGCGGACTAGATGCGATACAAGGTCAAGTTGACTGTGGGAAACCCGAACGTTTCTACCCGAGTCACTGGTCAAAATTTACTCAGCCCCAACCAAAGCCGGCTCGGGTAGAGAACTGTTCTGTTTTTCTCAACCTTGTCTCTATACCAGACCGAGTCATACTCTGCCCTAAGACAGATTGCTTGTCAGTAGCAAGTCAGACAGATAACTGCCTGACTCCACCTTGTCTGTTTTTCTCAGCCGATTTTCCGTCCGTTCTTCTTTCCGTCCGTCCGTCTTTCTTTCCTTCGTCCGCCCCTATTCCGTCCGCCCGTCTCTCCTCTCTTCCGTTCCTCCGTCCTTCACTCTTCTTTTCCGTTCATCATTCCTACTCTCTCCCCCTCTGTCCGACTGTTCCGCCCCCGCTCTTTCCTCTTCCGTCCGTCGACCATTCCCTTCTTTTGCTTCCGTCCTTCGTCTCCGTAACAAACTTTTTGTCGCTCCTCAAAAGTTAGGACGAAAAAATACAACTTTTATTGATTGTAAGAATCACATTTCACACCAATGAAAATCAACTTCCCGGCAGTAACTCTCTTTTCAATGCAGGGGAATCTTTGTCATATTGCCAGTAGAATTTAGTATCAGAGAGTCGAGCGGGAGGAAATCTCGATTATAATTTAAAAAAAAAAAAAATTAACAAAGAAAAAAATCCAACGAAAATATGAAAAAACTATTTTACAAGTGAAGACAAAAAAAAAGCATAGTTTTGTTTTTTCACTTTGCTTTTCATTTTTTTTTTTTTTTTTTTTTTTTTAAGCACATTTCCATATTTAAGATCTTGTCGAAAAAGATAATGCAGAAAACAAAACGAAGACCTGGCTTTATCGTTGATTAGATTTCTTTTGGCCTTTTTTATCTCCCCGTATTTTCTTGGGCATTTTTATCGTTTGCGCTTCATTTGCTTCAGCCCATCAATAAATCACCACGTGAATTTTCTACTCTGTTCGCAAATAATATTACGAGACGTTAAATGCAACAGTCGCGTCCTAAAAGATACGAGATATTAAAAGCGGATTGGTTAAATGAAATGACAAAAATGGATGAGGGAAGACTGTTTGAAGAATCAACACCCAAAATCGTCAAGAAACTGGGCTGAGCGTTGGGAGGAATTGGTATTTTAAAAGAAAAGGAAAAAGGAGATATACCACATAAAAAGCAAAGAATGAATTTTTGTTCGAATTTTTGCTATTAAGTGTTTGCATTATTTACATGACTTAGATTTGGAAAAAAACGTCATCTTTATTATTAGCGCATTTCTGCCAGAAAGTTCTTCGGTCTTCTTCGGGTGCCTGTCGATCCTGGAAATCGTCCCTGATTTTTGAACCATGACCTCCATTTAATCTGTGGCTGTGCATGTTTTGAGATCACTTTCTTCTGTTTTTTTTCTTTTCTTCTCCTTTGCTTATTACTATTCATTTGTCTATCGCTCTGTTTCCACTGTGTCTTTACGAACTGGCATTGACAAGCATCTCCCCCACGCAGATTTGTAGTGAACTGGCCGCATTAGGTTGGCATATTAGAAGATTTTTTTTTTTTTTTAGTATTAAAATAATTCAGTGAAAATGAAACCATCGCGCCTAATCAAATCTGATCTCTGCGAGCCGCTCTACATCCATAAAAGAAGCTGAACTCTTTAACTCAAGGCAGGGAAACCATTCCACCACTGAAATATCACTTCCATGCTCTCATCTACTTCTGTTTCTATGTGCGACCTAATTTTAACAACTCCACCTCCTAATGGTATCTGTATATATTTTACTCTTAAGGATATTCTAAAAATAAGATCATTACATTTTCAGTGAACTCTGGAATCAAAAATAAATTAATTTCTATTTGTAGTGAACTCTAAAAGAAAATAGTGTTTTTATTTCCCTAAGTTAAATACATTAATAATGTTTCATTGTGTGAAATATTTTCTTCCACAACTTGTTTTATATCCGCTTGTATCTATGATGGTGTAGCTTATAAAAAAGAAAAACTTAAATTTTTTTTTTTTTTGTCATATTTTAAATATTATTTTGTGCATTTTTATTTCAGTAAGCAACAGCTGTCATCCGTCACACAATGCGATAAGTGAAATTTCAGAATCCGCTCCGTAATGGTGGAACGTCACTAGTTTGCTTTTTAAGTTTCTATTTTACACAAGATGGGGTGTCAGTTTTCTTTTGGTATTAAGCAAAAAATCAAAAAATTCTACCACTTCAAATTATTAGGTTGGTGCAAAAATAATGACGTAATAATGTCGTTTTTGGACGTATTTTTAACTTCAAAAAACGACATTATTACGTCATTATTTTTGCACCAACCTAATATTAAGTATTACGATAAAAATTAGGCATCCTGGGTAAGACGATAAACTACATACGGCAGCAAAGCCTCTGGTCGGAATATTTTAAGGAGCGTTGAATCACATCTTAATTGCTGTTCTTCTCGGGTCTACCCTGAACTGAGATGATAGCACCTGTTAAGGGCTTGAAATCTGGACACATACAAGCCTATTTTGACTGTATCACAGCTCATCAGTGTGGCTAGACCGAAACTATTAGTTTGGTGCAAAAATAATGACGTAATAATGTCGTTTTTTAACGTTAAAAAATACGTCAAAATACGACATTATTACGTCATTATTTTTTCACCAACCTAATAGATCGATTTGGCATTAGTCAAAGACTCTACCCCTAAACTACCGGCGCACGGAAGAGAGAATATTTTAGCATATTATATACGTGATGTATAAAGACGCCAAATCAGCAGCCAGAGTGCTCAATTCATAACTGAAGAGCGATGAGTTATAAGCAGGAGCACACACACACACACACACACACACACACACACACACACAGATATAAATTATAGCAGCATTTGACTCTCGACAAAAAGCCTCTTTACAGAATTATGTCAATGAACCTGACCTCCCATTTTTTTAAGCACATTTCCATATTTAAGATCTTGTCGAAAAAGATAATGTAGAAAACAAAACGAAGACCTGGCTTTATCGTTGATTAGATTTCTTTTGGCCTTTTTTATCTCCCCATATTTTCTTGGGCATTTTTATCGTTTGCGCTTCATTTGCTTCAGCCCATCAATAATTCACCACGTGAATTTTCTACTCTGTTCGCAAATAATATTACGAGACGTTAAATGCAACAGTCGCGTCCTAAAAGATACGAGATATTAAAAGCGGATTGTTTAAATGAAATTACAAAAATGGATGAGGGAAGACTGTTTGAAGAATCAACACCCAAAATCGTCAAGAAACTGAGCTGAGCGTTGGGAAGAATTGGTATTTTAAAAGAAAAGGAAAAAGGAGATATACCACATAAAAAGCAAAGAATGAATTTTTGTTCGAATTTTTGCTATTAAGTGTTTGCATTATTTACATGACTTAGATTTGGAAAAAAACGTCCTCATCTTTATTATTAGCGCATTTCCGCCAGTAAGTTCTTCGGTCTTCTTCGGGTGTCTGTCGATCCTGGAAATCTTCCCTGATTTTTGAACCATGACCTTCATTTATTCTGTGGATGTGCATGTTTTCGGATAAATTTCTTTTTTTCTTTTTCTTTATTTTTTTCCTTTGCTTCTATTCTCCTTTGCTGCGGTGGTGGAGGCCCGAGAGCCTACTGTGTAAAATGTAGGCTCAAATATAGATCGGAATCCAACAGAAGGATAAAATAAATAATAAGCAAAGTGCATACAGTCTTCATCGTATGCTTTTTATTATAGATGTGTTCAATGAGTGCCCAGATAAATGGAAAAATACAATGAGTGTCTGGGGTTTCCCTACCTTGAATTTATGCTGAGTTCTAAAAGATAAATTTTATTATGGCCTGAAAAAAATGAACGTCTCCTTGACGCACGTTTTGATGACCTGTCAGAGTGAACTTCTTGCCCGATAGTGAGAATGGCATGTGTTTTGTGTGTGTAAGGAGTGGGGAGTTGGGCTGATTCTCATTGGTTTTGAATGAAGTAATTATTATAATTATTTTATTATAATTATTATGACACTATAATTATATTTATTTTTTATGGGCACAAGCCACATTCTTCCTCACTCGTTCTCCTTAATACTACATTGTTTGATTACACTGAGTATCAGGAGTAGTAGTAATAGTATTTCAATCATTTGGTTTAGTCCAATCTGTATTGCAGAATAACCGCTCAAAACCAAAATGGTGACACCTTTGAGAAATCACCTTCAGCATCTCTGTAGTCATTTATTATAGCTTCTCACCTCTCATGAAGCACAAGCTTTGTGATCTTACTATCTCTGTTCAGGAAATTTCCACACTCCATTTTTTTTTTTTGTAAATTTCGTGTAACTTTAGATTTTACAAGCGTATAAGTTACATAAAATACAAAATTAAGCCACTAACTAGGATTACACCTCGTATTTCGAGAAGCTTGTCCGATATGAACATCGATTTACCGACCAAGCATCAGGAACTCGTCAGCAAACAAAATTCGTATTTAGTTATTCTTCCTCGTCCGTTCTACTTAATACTATAGTTTGATTATGTTGTATTGTAGTAGATATAACAGTGTGGGTAAAGTGCCAGAGTTCTTAGTACTGTGTCTTAGAACTTCGGAAATAAAACAAATTGAATGAAGGGAATAAATAATATATATTTATTTATTTATAGATTAAAGTGGGTCCTTTGTAATTCGGTGTAGCGAAAGTTCGTTTATAAGTCCGATCTTGGTAGCAGTCTGTTGGCAGTCGGGCCTTGATAGTAGTTGTCATCTGAGAAATAGGCGCAGAGTTAATATGCGTTGTCGGCTTCTAAGAAGGGCGGAATATGCCTAAAGCAGATGACTGCTTAACTTCTTCACGAGACACATTTGGCTGGTTCTTCTTGCGGTCTCTTATCTACTTCTGCGTTTCTACTGTCTGTTTATATTCTTTTTGACAAGGATCCCAGACTCCCGGTGTGAATCTTGGTTTCGGCTAACATCAAAAGTCTATTTGTGTTAATTTTTTTTTTTTTTTTTTTTTTTTTTTTTTTGACTCGCCAAAATAATTTTATACTCAGGCGTTCCTTTCTTTTTCATTTTTTTATATACCGGATGTCATGCGTGGAGTCTTTTATTTTGGTAGATTTTAGCCACAATGGCTCGAGTCATGGAACAGCAAACCTGTGCCGTTTTTCACTATTTTCTTAATGTTTTGTATTAGAGGACTGCTTCTCATTAGTTGGGAAAGATGCATAGAGAGAGAGAGAAGTGTTTAAAAGGAAAGCAAAAGCCTTATTTTAATTTTAATTTTTTGCTTATATATATATATATATATATATATATATATATATATATGGGGCTATCTGCAATAGTATTTCAACTATGGACAGATATTTAACTGATCAGACTGGGGCCAAAAATTTATGAAAGTCTAAAAATCTATTTTATAGTAAAAATACCAGCAATATATTTTCATGGTAACAAAAAAATGCCTGCACTACATTTGTGCAAATAAATAAATAAATAAATACCAACAAATACATTTTTGCAAAATAAATTATTAATTCTCCAAAATTTAGGCATTAATGATCTATGAGTTGATGTATATCCTAGCTAAAAATTGGAAGCTTGTGAAGGATTGAAATAAACTTCAAATATGTATATTATATTATCCGAAGATCGTTTTTCAACTTATTCCAGGTGATCTTCGCCTTCTCTAATCTAATTTTCTGTCCTGGAGTAACAACGTGCTTCACGCATTTAACGTACGATTTCATTTTCAAGTTTGTTTTTTTTCTCCACTCTTTGGACAGTCGTAGCTGAAACTTCATCCCCATCGCATCGCAATATCATCTCATCGGTCTTAGTTCCATTAGCAAATTCTTCGTGGCTACTGTCCACTGCTGATGTTTTAACTATCATTACGCGCGGAATTAGCCTTGACAGAGATTTAAAAAAAAAAGACATATATATAGCCTTGTGGGAGATCACTTATTATCAATCCTACAGTTTCTTCCCCCACGAACACCGCGTTGAAAGCCTATCGTTATTGTATCGCTAGTTCTATGGCAAATGTTCAGATGGATTCTACTCATTAATTCCATAAGTTCAGACCTTTGCAGCTAGGACTGGCGATGCTACATCCAAGGAATCGAATCACTCGCATTTCATCCGTATTTAACGTAAGAACATGTAGGGAAAAAGTGTGAGAATAACGAAGAAAATAGTCTTCAAATCAGCTCTACAAAGTTAAATAAGCTAGTTACAAATTTTTCGAAAATGAAGTTCAACGAAAATATTGTTTTCCTTATTTTACATCACAGCATAAATTGGGTTACTATTCATGAAAAGGTGCATTAGACTTACTTAACTTAAGAATTGTGAATTTACGTTGATCCATGTCTGCGTGTAACTTACCAGTAGTCAACGATCAGCGCTATATTACTGGCAATATTCGTTTGTTTACATATCTTCGTTCGTGTGTTTTCCGAGTGGTATAATTTACTAAAAATATGCGATAAGGATATTGCAAGAATACTTAAACTTAGTAATTATACGAAAGGTGGATAATCGGTATTGCGTACAAAATTCCCGGTGAAAAACTGAAAGCTATCTTTGTGAGCTTACGTGACGGTATTCACAAGAAAACTGATGAATCAAGTAAGCTAAAAGTTATATTTACTAAACTCAGAAGTTCATTGGTTAATAAATACATTCTCCAATTTTTTTTAATATCTATTTTTATGTGGGGAAAATATTGTTAATCGTTTTCTGGAGTTCTCTCAAATGTGTAGCAGACAAGATTATGGTCGTCTGCTTTTCGAAAGCTTGTATGGCGTTTGAGATAACGTCGCTGATTGGTTAATAAATGAGAGTGTGGATATTTGTATTTGGAGCTTGTGTGAGCCTATTTTTGTTAAAAAAAAATGTGATTTCTGTGTGAATCGATGTTTACACTGAATTTGAAATTTTTAGTGATATTGCTAAAATCTATCGATTTTTTTTTTTTTTTTTTTTTTTTTTTAACAATTTTAAACGGGGTTCAACAAATGTTCCACTTAAAGACCTTTCTCCAAGAATTGCTACTTTGTAAAACAATCGTAAAATTTTGCACTTGGAGACTAAGTGCAAAGTCTATTTGGGCGTCATCTAAGGCAAATCACATATAAAGAAACAATTTGTATAGAGCCATTATCTGGAAGATACATGATATTTAAAAACATATATAATCAAGACAGTATTTAAAACTTTCGCCAATGACATTAGGAAATCACGTGTGTTTTGTTAATCGGTGTCTTTCTCATTTCAACAGGCAACCATGTAATTATACCTCCTGACAACTGAAATTAATTACAGGGAAAGAAGCAGAAAATACGCATGTAGATATCCATCTTCGAAAGCTGATTAATCAGAAACTCTCGTGTACACTGACGTGCCAAAAGTCATTGATTAGCAGAATGCAAACGTTAAGATAGGCGGCACCGTCGCAAATCGAGGAAATTCACGAAACCATATCAACTGTACACTGACATCTGGTTGTACAGTGCGACCATCAGCTAGGCTGCTTATGGCAAGATGATATAAATTATCGGAGTTCGAACAGGGTATAATGGTGGTAACAGTGAATAGCTGGAGGGAACAGTCGCACAGACTGTTCAACTGTCGAACTATCTGCCTCGGCAGAGGAACTCGGACAAGGCTTTGCTGTAGGGCAAAGTTTCGTCCGGGGAGGTAGGCAGTCCCTGAACCCGTTTAGACGGGTTCAAAGGGAATATTTTTGGCCGAGTCTACGGGCTCGGAATACCCACAATAAACCGGCCTTGTGCCACATACACCCTCGTGGGTGGGCTGTTAAATAGTAGCTTCCAGAGTAATGGCATATTTAGCACCCCCTCAATTCACGGTGTCCGAGGGAAGGTATTATTGCCTACAGTGGACAGCATAATGCCCGATTATGGAGCCTTAGCGAGCATGGCCATAGGAATCGCTATGGAATTGTCTGGTAACACACAAACGTCATTGGCACAAATCACACCAATATTCAGTATGTGAGTACCAGAGTCTTACCCCGCAAATCTGGTCAGTATTCTCTAGTTTGTATTGATTATAGGAACACCACGATAAATACACCGTTCCTCTCTGGGAGGAGGAGGTTGGGGGCGTGTAGCGTGTTTCGCAAGGTTATAGTTAGGTTGGTGCAAAAATAATGTCGGTTTTTAACGTTAAAAAAAAACCGACATTTTTGCACCAACCTAATAGTTGTTTGAAGTTAAAGGTAAAGTTAAGATGTCGGGAGACTCTGTGAAGCCATGAAAACTGCCGTTCACATTGGTAATGATTCTATAACTGTATCGAGAGTATCCAAATGGTATGGATTGGATCCACTGGTCCGTTTAAACGCGTCAATGACCAGTGACTGGTATATTGCCCTGATTAGTAAGTGTTTGCTGTCATTTGTGAATTTCATCTACCCTATTCCTGTTGCGATGCATAAAGAATCATTAACCGTGACAAAGAAGCCCAGGTTGCCAGAATTGGTTCGAAGAACACTTTGGAATTTCTGAAGAATGGCTTCCAAGTTCATCCGATATGAGCCCAATGATTAACATTGATGGAACGTCGGGTACAAGTTTATTTCCAATCAGGTACCTGTACCTTAAAAAAAAAAATAAAATAAAATAAAGTCGGTCTATATTTCTGAGATGAGGTATTATGTACAGTATTTACATTATGCAGACTATTGTCCTCATCTTTGTCGTCATATTTATCACAACGTTTCGGCCGTTGTACACTCCGGCCTTCTTCAGGCGGTTGGAATTTCGAACTGAACCCTTTATTTCGATCACTGGGGTAGACTGTTCTAGTTCCACGTGCCATGTTTGATGGATGTCAGTTATCAGTTATCTCCTGTTAATTTTCCCTCTGAAAGTTCTCCACTGCCTTAACCGGGTATTGAACTCACACTCTTTGGGTCTGTCACTGGATCTAACCAACGCCTTTATCCACTGTGCCATGTGTCCTTTCAAGCATGGCACGTGGAACTAGAACAGTCTACCCCAGTGATCGAAATAAAGGGTTCAGTTCGAAATTCCAACCACCTGAAGAAGGCCGGAGCGTACAACGGCCGAAACGTTGTGCTAAATATGGCGACAAAGGTAAGGACAATAGTCTGCATAATGTAAATACTGTAAAAAAAAAGAAAAAAAAAAAAAGTATCAGGAAGCTGTAGTTTACTATCGAGACGGCACAGAACATCTCTCCAGGGGTCTTTCGATCATTTGTGGATTTTCGAGTTGATGCATTTTGCCGGTCTAGAATGGATCATACAAAGCACTAATCGTCTGTTTCATAACTTTTATCACATCAGTGCATGAAAAGGTGCAAAGATAAAACGAGAAAAGTGATACATCACCGGAAGTGTATTTTCTCTCAATAACAAAAAAAAAAAAAATGTCGCTTATTATTCATAATGTTAATTATCACAAAAATATTGGCAAAAATTCTGATTTTTTATATTTAAATTATTAAATTTCTGAGTGTATTTTGTGAATTTTTTATTAGCTTCTTTTTAATTTTTTTTTTTTTTTTTTTTCTCAACATTCAGCGTTACTTTATATTCTGTTTTGTGCATGGAAAGTTTTTTTTTTTTTTTAAAGAATTGGCTCTGACTGCCATTAGGCAAAACCAAGTGTAACATTTAAAAAGAGTTGAAATTTCTAGGTTACATAATGAGGAAAGAGCGCTGGGAGAATTTGCTACTTGTAGAATATATTGAAGATAAGAGGGACAGATGAGAGAAGGGCAGCGAGTAATCTACCTAAAAAGCTTGTGTGAACGAATGGGAGACTCTGAGCAGAAAATAGATACGTTGATATCCATCTTCGAAATTCTCGTTTACGAAAAGATGTTAAGACAAAATAAGAAATACCTCATTTGACATGAATTAAGACAGGCAAAAAAATAGCACTTGTCATTCAGAATGTCCATAAGGAAAGGCGAATAAACCACAAAATATTGACAAAATTATCCATGACTTTTAAATTAAGTAAATTGCTTAACAATTCTCAGCGTATTATAATCATGATTTTTTGGATAGTTTATATTTTATCTTATTTTTGTTCAAGGTCTCATTATTTTCAACGCTTTGTGTATGAAAAGATTAAAAGAAAATAATTTTTTTTTCCTGTTGACAATCAGAACATCTAACTATAAGCGTTGACATTTCTAGGACACACAATGAGGAAAGAGGGCTTAGAGAATTTGATACTCAGAAGAGATATGAAGACAAGAGGGACAGAGTGAAGCAACAAGTAACCTACCTAAGAAGCTTATGCAAATAGATGACAGGGACTGGGGAGGGTGGAGAAAAGATCAAGAGAAAATAGCTTGCATGTGGCTAAAGACCGAAAGTATGGATCACCGAGTGATGATCGAACTCACTATTCAGTCGTAATTGATGTAGCCAAACAAATTTGCTAACCATTACGCCACGAGATATATATATATATATATATATATATATAGAGAGAGAGAGAGAGAGATTATTGTTTGTTTTTGTTTTTTTTTTATAGATACAAATAGGTCGATTTAACTGTTTTTAAACCTTGCTAACCGAAATGCTCCTCTGCGGTTCAATCGGTAAAATGAAGTCAGGCTATATGACGGTTCCGTATAGGATACAGGTTCGTTTCCTGTCGGAGGACGCATATTGTCTATGAAAATTTCTTGGACATTCAGGCCAGTAAATGTTGTTAATACTGTTTATTATAAACATTTAAAAAAAAAAAAAAATGTCTCATAATAATTGTCGGACTTTGTCCATTTCATTATTTTTATATATATAATATATATATACACACACACACACACACACACAC
>OZ010602.1:36513022-36520522 GCA_963932145.1 Acanthosepion lycidas | reverse complement strand
CAGTGTCGCTTTTTCCGTCTTCTGTTAAAATACTTCCTAGATAGTTATTAATTTTTTTTTTTTTTCACTTGTTTATTTTTTGAAATCTTCAATTTGTATTTTGCATGTTGGATTGTTTCCCTTTGCTGATAATCATACATTCTATAACTACATCCGCGTCCTGGGTATGACGGTAAACTACATCCGCGTCCTGGGTACGGCGATAAACTGCATCCAACAGCAAGGTCTCAGATAATGTTTTCAGAAAAATAATGTTGCCAGCTCTAAGTTTTTGAAACAATAATGTTGCCAGCTCTAAGTTTTTGAAACAATAATGTTGCCAGCTCTAAGTTTTTGAAACAATAATGTTGCCAGCTCTAAGTTTTTGAAACAATAATGTTGCCAGCTCTAAGTTTTTGAAACAATAATGTTGCCAGCTCTAAGTTTTTGAAACAATAATGTTGCCAGCTCTAAGTTTTTGAAACAATAATGTTGCCAGCTCTAAGTTTTTGAAACAATAATGTTGCCAGCTCTAAGTTTTTGAAACAATAATGTTGCCAGCTCTAAGTTTTTGAAACAATAATGTTGCCAGCTCTAAGTTTTTGAAACAATAATGTTGCCAGCTCTAAGTTTTTGAAACAATAATGTTGCCAGCTCTAAGTTTTTGAAACAATAATGTTGCCAGCTCTAAGTTTTTGAAACAATAATGTTGCCAGCTCTAAGTTTTTGAAACAATAATGTTGCCAGCTCTAAGTTTTTGAAACAATAATGTTGCCAGCTCTAAGTTTTTGAAACAATAATGTTGCCAGCTCTAAGTTTTTGAAACAATAATGTTGCCAGCTCTAAGTTTTTGAAACAATAATGTTGCCAGCTCTAAGTTTTTGAAACAATAATGTTGCCAGCTCTAAGTTTTTGAAACAATAATGTTGCCAGCTCTAAGTTTTTTTATTGTTTTTTGTTTTTTAAAACAATTATGTTGCCAGCTATACGTTTTTTATTCTATACAAAATAGGCATTTAAAACTCATATAAACTGGATTTGGCATTAAATAACCCACAGTGGTTGATATGCCATAAAACCCAAACAAACAAACAAACAAACATACATTTTATAAAAACACTAGCCGATTTACCCGCGCCTTGAAAAATGATGCATTTCAATATTACTCAATGATCTTGCCAATGTTACCTCAATCTTCTGGCTTTCTCCTCCTATATTTTGGGTAGGAATCATTCCCTTGTTTAAATTTAATTTAAATCAAAGGGGAAGAAAATTTCAGTGAGGTTCGCGCAAAAAGCAGCTTGATCTGACTCCTTTGATATGTATTTGATGCAATAATTGATTGAATGAATTGATGAGCAGATTTCAACATTGATATGACAGTTGAATTGTTGCAACAAATATGTATTCGAACATGTATCCTGTACGGAACCGTCATATAGCCTGACGTACCATTTAACCGATTGGGCCACAGAGGAGCGTTTGGTTAGCGAGGTTGATTTTACTGTCTTTACGCTACAATCTTCCATGATTCTCTCACGTACATTCATATCTGCTCATGGCGTATCCAAATTTTCTCGGACATTCAGGCCGGTAAATGTTATTTAATACTGTTTATTATAAACAAAGGATTTACTTAAATATTTGTATCTATAAAAAGAATGTATAAAAATGTTTTAAAATATTTGATATTTATATTTAAAGTGTTTGTCGGACTCTGTCCATTTCCTAATGTGTGACGTCATATATATATATATATATATATATATATGTGTGTGTGTGTGAACTTTTTGAAGATAAAATGAACTGCTTTGTTTGGAAACAAGTCAGACAGAAGCAGCGTTCCTGAAAAACAGTAAGATTTTCAGCGTCTTTATGAAACAGCCAGTCTTCTTTTATGTGCCGTGTCCATTGAGGACATCGGCGATTGGGCTCTCCACAATCTCCTCTCCCTCGTGGCCCTTAGCAGCGTTTCTCTCCTTTGCCATTCTTTCTGCCCCACATTCAACCATCAATTCATACAAGCTCGTCAGGTCGGTGGCCCGCTTCCTTCCACCATATCTCTTGCCCACGATATGCCCTACTTCCTCATTAAATGTCCACGTTGCTTACTCGCTCCATCCATAGAATTCTCAGTATCCTTCTGTAGAACCACATTTCTGTTGCCTCAGGTTTTCTCTTCGTCTGTTGTGAGATTGTGCAGAATTAACATCACATATGAACTCGGTACTTTGTTTCTTTAGAAACCTGTTTTTTTTGGTGGGGGTTGTGTGTGTTTTTGTGTGTGTGTGTTTTTGTGTGTGTGTGTGTGTGTGTGTTTTTGTGTGTGTGTGTTTGGACGAGCGAAAAAAATCTTTTATCGAACCATGTAGACTTTAATCGCAATAAGCTGTAGCAAATCACATCTTTTAAATACTTCGAACAAGTAAAATGAATACCGTATATAACTAGAAAAGAAAATAGGCATAATTAATCTGTTCACAC
Organism: Acanthosepion lycidas; assembly: GCA_963932145.1. Taxonomy (NCBI): domain Eukaryota; kingdom Metazoa; phylum Mollusca; class Cephalopoda; order Sepiida; family Sepiidae; genus Acanthosepion; species Acanthosepion lycidas. Next base: position 36,518,059 of record OZ010602.1, on the reverse strand, counting down.
TATTTACATTATTCGGACTATTGTCCTCATCTTTGTTGCCACATTTATCAGAACGTTTCGGCCTTTTTCAGGTGGTTGGAATGGCGAACTGAACTCTTCATTTCACTCGCTGGGGTAGACTGTTCTAGTTCCACGTGCCATGTCTAATGGATGTCAGTTATCAGTTATCTCATGTTAATTCACATCTCCAAGTTCTTCACTGCCTTAACCAGGTATTGAACTCACAACTCTTTGGGTCCTGTCACTGGATCTAACCAACGCCTTTATCCACTGGACCATGTGTCCTTAAGGGCATCTGTGTGTGAAAGAAGGCCGGAGCGTACATCGGCCGAAACGTTGTGATAAATATGGCAACAAAGATGAGGACAGTAGTCCGAATAATATAAATAGCGTACATAATACCTCATCTCAGAAATATAGACAGATACTAATCTGTTAACCTTCAACATTTTTTTCACCTGAATCTATCTTACATATCTATAAGTCTACCATTCGTCCATGCTTAGAATATAGCTGCCACATATGGTCTGGTATCCCTGCGATTTACCTTGAGATCCTTGATAAAATCCAAAGGAGAATCAGCAATATTATTGGTCTTGATCTGGCGGCTCGGTTTCAGTCACTTTCCCCACTAACGTAAGATTGCCTCTCTGTGTCTTTTCTATAAATACTTTCATTGTTTAATTTTTCGAATGAGCTCTTTGCTACGGTACCTAGACTTTTTTTTTATTTAAGTGCAGTACTAGACTGGAGTCGAAATTTCATCAATTCACAGTTGAGCTGGCTAGATGTAACCGTAAATTCTATGGTAAGTTTCTTTTCTCGCACTTCTTGCTTGTGGGACTCACTTCCAACTTCATGCTTTCCATCTTACCTTTAATCTGCAAAAATTGAAATGCTGTGTCAATCACTAGCTACTGTCCTCTTTATTACTCTTTCCTTTTCCCTCTTATTATCAATGTTACTCTTCCTAATTCTTCCATACCCTGTAACACCTTGTGTCTTAGTGGCTTTACTACCTTGCATGGGGTGATACCAAAGGAAAAAAAAAAACAAAACTCCCATCATTACTAAAAAGAGCAATAACAGTGGATTCGAGAAAAAAAACTTATATATTAGGTTGGTGCAAAAATAATGTCGTTTTCTCACATGTGTTACTATGTGAGAAAACGACTATTTTTGCACCAACCTAATAATAAAAAAAATATATAAATTTCAACTAATAATCCGGCTAACGGTTCAGATGAATGTTTTCAACATGGATACGGTTGATTTCACCGTTATCATAGAGAATTCGTGTGATAATATTCATTTTGCATAATTATAAGCCCTGACATTACTATTATATATTTTCTCATAAATTAAAAGAATTTGAACTTCAAATTAAGGCCTTTGAATATGAAATTAAAATGTCATTAGTACAAAAAGACACAGTATTAATTTTGCAAACGAACTAGCATAATTCCATATGGATAATTAGAAAATTAACCAGTTCACACATTGTCCCCTATTTAAAGATCATGGTTGGTACACAAAGTTTCTGTACACGATGGTATGTTTTTGATTGGTTGCTTCTATGACGTAATATAATCTCTACACCGTCTTAGTAACTCCTGTTGGTGTTGAAATTTCTCATGGTTTCAAATGTTTGGATCATCCGCCGTTCCGTATCAGCCCTCGCAACACTCGAGCATTCTGCGATCGATTTTAAAGGCACACTGTATGGAGCAATCTGGTTAATTGCGTGACGCCGATAAATTCGTCCTCTTGAAAGAACAGGCGCCTTGTCGCAGACGACAACTATTAGGTTGGTGCAAAAATAATGACGTAATAATGTCTTCTGAGAGGTCTTTAAAACCATTCGCAACGAGAGCCTTTTTGCCTATGCGGTTCGACTCGTTGATTAGTGCCTGTGGATAAAGCGATCTTCACATAACATCTGGTCCCTTCTTTTTTGGGTCTTCCCTGTCAACGCCGCAAAAGCAAATTGCTGTTCGTTTCAGTGATATTAATGTGTCGGTTGTCTTCACCGGTCAATTTCATTCTCCCTTGCACATAAGCTATTCGATTAATTCTCTTGCTTATCGATTTGATGATCGTACGTTCTGAGATTACTTAACTCTATACAATTACCTTTTTGTGTGGATTGTGGTAGGTGACACGTGAATTTGCTCTTCAGTAGCAAATTTCTCTTCAAGTTATCAGAGTAAGAAAGGAAATTCTCTTAACCAATCCAACTTCAACCCTGTTAGCAATAATCTCTGCTTTACAGCCTCCATTCTTAACTGCAGCTAGCACCTTTTCATTTCAGTATCGGGAGAGAATTTGAAATTACCTTTTTTTTAACACTTTCTTTATTTCTGTATTTGCTCCTTCGATATTAATGGAAACTTCATCACTGATGTTATTCATTGCCAAACGCTTGTTATTTCGTATAGCTTATTCGTAAATCCAATGCGAAGCAGCTTAATTATGAGCAAACCTGCTGCAAATGTTAGCGGAGAGGAGACCTTCTGTAAATTTGAACGATTCAAAAACGAAACTACTGCCATTTAATCACAACGAGAATTTTTTTTTTCTTCTATCAATATCCAAAAGACTAACTCTTCGCGCCTTCCAGGTCTCACGTTTTCCATCGATATAAAATGGAGTAATTGTATTGCATCAGGTACGAGGTTTACTACTCGGAAAGTTGGTTCAGTGTCGTGCCACACGATTTGTCTCGTCAGAATGCATTTTTACACATAAATCTACAATTCGCCCGCGCATTAACTATTGCTGTCATACCCGATCGGATCTCCTGCTTTATATCTCGAGATTTCAGACAAAATCAAAGGAAGGGTATCTGTTATTGGTTCTGATATGTCATCTAGACTTCAGTCCCTTCCACAGCGCCATCACATGACTTCCCCGTCATTTTTTTGCAAATATTTTCATGGCAGTTGTTCTAATGTGCTCTCCTCTTGGTACCCCGACAGCATGAATTGAAACGTACTACTAGATTAGCAACAAGTTCTTATCGTTTTTGATGTAATGGAATAACCTGTCACCACCATGAGGTAGTAATTACCTATAAGTCTCTGTAAGTCGACGAACTACAGAGCCTAGCTGAAATCTTTTTTCGGCTAGACGGTTGAACTCTCTACCTCTGAGCAGAGAGGAACCCGGGCAGTCTCACATTCGGGGATGTTTACCAACCCGATCCCGTTTATGCGGGTTCTACGGGGATTTTTGGCCGAGCCTACGGGCTCGGATAGCCCACGTTAAACTCGGCCTTGTGCCACATCTACCGACGTGGGGAGGCTAGTAAATACCGATTAGCTGGAATCTTTTCCAGTTGTGCTGGTCAAACTCTCTGCCTTCGGGCAGAGAGGAACCCGGACGAGGCTATGCCGAAGGTAGCCAGTTTATGCGGGGTCTACGGGGATTTTTTGGCCGAGTCTACAGGATCGGGAACTCCACATTAAATCCGGCCTTGTGCCACATGAGAGTGCGTGGAGAAGATGCTAGATACCGTCTGGTTGGGATCTGTTGAGTACGACTCAGACTTCTGCGAGAACTATCGACTTTGCAATAGTAGCACTCACTACTAGATTGACTTGCGATGACCTTGTACATAAATTACCTTCATTCTTATTATATTGTTTTTTTTTAACAATAAACCCTTACTTATTTTATCCACCTTGTTTTTCAAGTATATATTCCTATTAGCACGGAATATAACAGTTTTACTAGTGAATAAAGCTAGATGTAACCGTATGTATTTTTCTAATTTTTCTAATTTTTTTTTTTTTTTTTTTTGCACTTCTCTCCTTTGAAAATACCTTCCGGTCTCTTTCTTCTCTGTCATCTACAATCTTACAAAAATTAAATGCAAAGTAAATCGCAATCTTCTGTCCTCCTGGTTCCTGTTCTTTTATTGTCCTTTCTCTACACAAAAGTCTTCTCATTCTCTTTCACTCCCAGTAACCCCTTGCGTGGTATTATCGCTTTGCTTGGGTGTGAAGTTATTTTGAAAACGCTCTTGAAGCCAAACAGGCCATTGGTCACGTAAAATGTCGACTAATCTGTTTGCGGCTTAGGAATGGTTACTTCCACAGATGCCTATTTTTAATTTGGCATTCAGATTTGAAGACTTATTTTTTTCAATTTCATGATGAAAAAGGTGTAGTTTACTATAAAATAAAATACACAACAATCTATAAATACTGGAGCAGGACATTTAGACGTGGTGTAATCGTTAGCATCTTTTGCCTCGATAGTTCAGTTACGACTTAGTTGTGAGTTCCATCTTCAGTGGGTGCTCTACACTTTCTGCCTTGTACAACATTATAAGCTACTAAATCGCGATAAATACCGGTGTATCTATTTCTACCAACCTTCATACGTCAAGATACGTCACATTAAATAAAGAATACATAAATAAGGCTTCACCCATTTTAAAAGATGAAAGGGGTAACGGATCCCTAAAAATAAAGAATAGCAAGCACGTCCGGCTCTCTATTCTTCTTCTCTTTTCATTCACCTTCATTCTTTACTAGTTTTCTTATTTACCTTTCACTTTTCCGCCATGAACTTTTCTCTCTTCTCGCCATTGCACTTCCCAATAGTTTTGTGTAGAAATTAACAGGTAAGCACTTGATAGTTATATATATATATATATATATATATATATATATATACCGAAAAAGTACGCATAAAAATAAAATAAACCGGCCCTGAGCAGTCAAAAAGACAACGGGAACAATCTACCTAAAGTCATGGAAATAAAAGACTGAAAAATAAATAACACAGAAGGAGACGGAACACAATACAAAATTCCTTTCAGGTGATTGATAGTTTCGGGTGCAAAGCGATCCTCAGACAGTTTCAAGGAACAAAAGAAATTAAGCTTTACTCGAAACAGCATTTAACCTATTCTACGGTGGGGGGAAATAAATTTTGGAAAAACGTCGTGAAAATGAGTTTCTATTTCTCTTTCTTTTTTTTACCTTTTTTGTCTTATTTGTCTTGTCTTTTTTGTCTTGTCTTTTTTGT
>OZ010602.1:36490522-36503022 GCA_963932145.1 Acanthosepion lycidas | reverse complement strand
AAATATCTGAAATCAGACGAATTTCAAACCCTTCTAAAGGAACTACAGGCTTCCATACTCCAAACTACTCAAACCTTTCCCCCAAATTTATAGTAAAACCCATACAAAAAGAACAAATGACACCGTCATCCTTAGGATTCAGAAAAAACCTCTCAATGCACCCAAGGAGCTTACAGACACCGTCAAGATCCCCAATAAAACCATGTCTATCTATGTGAACCACACCGACAACGAAAGAGAGAACTCCAAGTAAACAAGAACTATGTAAACAAAAACGTCAAGATAATCGTCGCGAATGATCTCACTCTAAACAGAGGAAACTGGAAATTCCAAGCAAACTCTGGAAACCCATAAAAAAATCAATATATTGCAAAAAAAAATGGAAACAGAAGAAAATCCATCCACCCACTAAAAAAAAACAACACAAGCCACACAAAAGAGAAAACGCTCAAAATCACAAAACCTAAATTTAAACATAGATCAAAACAATACAATGGAACTGTCGCGGAATCAAAGCAGGCCTCAAGGATTTGATTTTGTTATTAGGTTGGTGCAAAAATAATGACGTAATAATGTCGTTTTTTGACGTTAAAAATACGTCAAAAAAACGATATTATTACGTCATTATTTTTGCACCAACCTAATACTTACAAATTCATCCGACTGTAATTTGCCTAAAAGAAACACTTCTTGAAGAACACGACGAAATAGCTTTCAAAGTTTTTTTTTTTTTGTTTTTTTTTATATATATATGACCACATACATAACACTGGACTCAGGGGTTCTAGGGGCGTATCGATCTTAATTAGGAATGATATATCCCCGAACAAAATTAATCTAAACATCAACCCCCAAGTAGTAGCTGCCAAAGCAACCCTACACAGAACTATCAATATTTACTCCTTATGCATCTCACTACATGATTCCTTTAACGAAAATGACCTCAACAACTTCCCAATCCTTTTATCTTACTGAGAGATTTCAATAGTCACAATATTATATAGGGATGTAAACAAAAAGGGTATATGCCTCTTCAGTAAGAAATCCCCAACGCATCTTGATTCATTCAGTAACTGATCTCTCTGCTATCCTTAAATCTTCCTGGAGAATACACAACGACTCGAGCAGCAGAAATCATTCCCCTGTTATAATTGATGGCCTATATCTTGATGAAGAATATCTCTTCCAATGGAGGCTAAACAAAGAAAACTAGGAAAATTTCAAACACAGTCTGATAAAAAAGGCACAATACCAATAACACAAATTGATCGATATAGCCAGCAAATGCATCCCAAAGACCTCATCTCCGAATAAACGGAACAGAACCTGGTTCGACGAAGAATATAAGGTTATCCGTTTACGACGAACAGGCCTGCACAAATATAAAGTTGCTCCGACAACCATCAACCTAATCGCATTCAAACAGTACAGAGAAAAATTACGCAAAATAAGAAAGCCAAGAGAAACTCTTGACAAAATTATGTTAGTAAGCTTAACCCCTCTAATAAATCAAATACAATATGGAACATGATTCGCAAAATCTCTGAGAAAGAACAATCAATTCCCCTAAAAGACCTCTCCATAAAACATACCGAAACAAATACCAAAATGGATATTGCCAATCAAAAAATGAATCCAATCAGAATAAACAATTCATGAAAATCAAACAAAATGCTGAAGAAGCCAAACTACAATTCAAATCCAGTAACTCAAAAGCATATAAGAAGCTGTTCACCTTACCAGAACTGATGGACTTCATAAAAAAATCTCCAGTACAGCTGTCAGTCGAGACGAAATACATTACTTTTGTGATATCAACGAATGATTCGTTGTCACTTTTGTGATATCAACGAATGATTCGTTGTCACTTTTGTGATATCAACGAATGATTCGTTGTCACTTTTGTGATATCAACGAATGATTCGTTGTCACTTTTGTGATGTCAACGAATGATTCGTTGTCACTTTTGTGATGTCAACGAATAACTCGTTGTCACTTTTGTGATGTCAACGAATAACTCGTTGTCACTTTTGTGATGTCAACGAATAACTCGTTGTCACTTTTGTGATGCTCATTCTAGTAGAGACTTTGTAATCGCAGATACAATTATAGTAACGCCGTTGACCAATACTAGTGTCAAACGTCTTGGATTAACACTCGTACTTGCTCGATAATACTCGCTCAAACAGTGATCCGTATAGTGAAATAATATAGTAAATTGAGTGTAGAATAGTGACCCATATCATGTAGAGGATAGAGTAGAAATGGTGATCCGAATAGTAATAGATAGACTAGAAACAGAGATCGTTAGTCGTCAGCTACTTCCTACATATATGCGATTCCTCTACGGTCCTCACTGGCGATCTATGTTCAAACTCAAGTGTCGGCAGCGACACTTTATTTCTTTATAATAATTACAGGTTCTTAAAACAACTGCCCAAAGGATTTATGACATATCTTTTGGAGGTTTACAATAACATATAGACGAGCAATTCCTTTCCAGATACATGGAAACGGAAAGGAGAGTACAAATCCAGATAACTACTATCCCATTGCCCTGACAAGTTGCCTATGCAAGAGTATGGAACGTATTATCAGCAACAGGCTTATGTGGTTCCTAGAATCATGCAGACTAATTACCGAGCTTCAATCTGGATTCCGAAAAAAATAGAGGAACTATAGAGACCTTCATAAGGGAAGCTTTTATATAAAAAAGAGCACTTGACAGCAATCTTTTTACTTAGAAAAAGCGTGCGATTCAACGTGGAAGTAGGGACCTACACAATCTGGGTTTCTTAAGCACCTTTCTTTCAGACAGAAACTTCAAGGTTCGTGTTGTATCCACTCTCTTTGACCTCTACACCAAAAGGAATGGATCCTACTAAAAAGCATCCTAGCGATAACCCTCTTTAGTAAAATCATCAACAACATCATTAAATGATCATTAAGATCAGGAAATGGACAATAAATAAAGGTTTCACATTCTCCAAATCAAAAACCCAGTGTATGCAATTCTGCTCAACGAGGAAAATGCGCAAAGACCCGGTCATTAAACTAGAAATAACCAAAATACATATCGTTGACATATAAATTCTTTAGAGTTTTATTTGATAGAAAATAGACTTTCATCCCTCACTTTAAACACCCGAATTCAAAATGCAACAAAGCACTACAGCTCTTAAGAACAGTGACCCACACGGAATGGGGAGCCAACCGACAAACCCTACTAAAATTATATCGGTCACTAACCCGCTCACGACTAGATTATGGTAGCTTTGTTTACAGATCAACAAAGAGGTGTTAGAGCTAGACCCTATACAAAATGAAGGCTTAAATCTTGCCCATCCAATCCAGCTTATGACTGCACCTTTAATTAAAGGTATACCCAGTTATTTGAACAAAAATAAAAAGCAATAAGCCTTTCTACGTATAAAACCCACCTTCGAAGAATCCCAAATCCCTCTCACCAATTGAAATGCTACTATCTTGCCTAATACCTTCACAAGGATTATTAAATATCTAGAGATCATCTTGGACATAAGCTTCCCAAAACGAATGCCCATACTATTATTTATAAAGAAAAGCTTCAGTATATCGTGTAGCATTATCCCAATCACTCCTATTTTTATCGATGCATCCAACAATAGTGATAAAAGTGCATGTGCAGCTGTGCTAGTCAAGGAAATTGTCAAAAGAGGTCTCACAAAAGAAATCTAAATTTTTAGTGCAAAATTCTGTGCAATAAACATGACACAAGCTAATCTCTGAGAACAATAAAAACTTCATGAACTTCTCAGACTCACTCAGTTTCATTATCTATATATATATATATATATATATATATATATATATATATATATAATTAAACGTCAGTCATTAAAATACTAAACAGATGGAACATCATGTATCACTAAAAAACATTATACAATGCTGAATCCCAAGGAAACGACAAAGCCGACAGATTCAAAATCCTGTACACAGATCGGAAGACCGAAATCAATGTTATTCATAGAAAATGGTAACAAGATTGGAGTAACAACATAGATGACAAACTCTTCTCAATAAAATACAATGTAACAGAATGAAAAGCAGGCTTCAGAACAAAAAAGAAATTTCGGTAACCCGACGACGACGTATCGGTCACACAAAACTAACATGTCTTTTTATTTGAACAAAATAAAAAAAAAAAAACAGCCAGGATTCATAGCATGTCAAACACCCTATACTGTTAAAGACATTCTACTAGAATCTGGTGATTTTTGCCGTTATCAGACAACTCTTTTTCAACACAAATAACATTAGAGATATATTCGAAAATGTCAGTATATGTGATACTTTGTCCTTTCTGAAAGAAATTATAGCAAAATATATAACAGTAAACTTGAACTTTGCCCTAGAAACTTATCACTCAAAACGATTCCCAATGCATTTAGCAACAAACTAGAAACAACTTTCTATCAAAATCAAGAAAAATCCTGGATAAAAAAAAAGCATAACTTTCACCATCCGCCAGAATTTCCCTCTTGGCATAAAATAACCCTGACGGGTTGCCATGCCGTTATAACTAATCAAACTTTTATTCCAATTACAGATCATAGTTTCAGTTTTGGAACGGATTATCTTATCTCCTGCTTTCAATATTTAGTTAAGATTCTTATAATTCTGCGTGTCTCATCCTTCATTCCTTACCACGGCCATTACGCCCTGCCAATACCTCATAATGGATTTTCTTTTTGATCACGATAAAAGCCAGTAGACATATCAGAGACGTTGTTTGGCTTCAGCGACAAAAACAAAGAAAGATAAAAAAAAAAAAAGGGTAGCGGAGGCGAAATGTACTGCTTCAATGAAATGGAAACCTTGTCAATTAAATCTTCTTATTTGCACACTCATATATATATATATATATATATATATATATATATAAAAGAACAACCTGAATTTCACATTCAGGATTTTATTAGAATACTTTGAAGTTTCTGTCTATATTTCTGAGATGAGGTATTATGTACACTGTTTGGATTATTCGGACTATTGTCCTCATCTTTGCCGCCATATTTATTACAACGCTTCGGCCGTTGTACGCTCCGGCCAAAGCGTACAGCGACCGAAACGTTGTAATAAATATGGCGACAAAGATGAGGACAATAGCCCGAATAATCTACATAATATACCTTGAAGTTGTTAAGAATTTACCTGGATATCTTACTATTGAAAACCTTGCAAGCATATACAACTGGAGGACCAGTCAAGATATGACAACAGTATTCAACGGGCGAATGATAGATCTATATATCTGTATATGTGCAAGATGGATTCTGAGGAGGAGAAATTTCTGGCAGGACATAGTGGAACAACTTTCCTTGCCATAGACGTAGTAATTGACTCTATATAATCACTGTGCTACATGTCAGTGTGGAATGTCGGGCCAAAAAGGCGTAGATTGTTACTTTCCTGGAGTTTGGCATCAGTTATGCTGATGGCAAAGCAATCCATTCCTTGCCTCAGTTAACCACTGATTGGAGGTCCTTTTCAATAGCAGTTGACAGGTTTACTTTGTCGGCTGTCGGATCGGCTTCTAAGATAGGTTTACCGTAATTCCCCATGTATGATATGCATTGTTTGTAAAAAAAAATAAAAATAAAAATAAATTAGGGGTACGTATTGTGCACAGCTATAAAACATCTTTAAAAAATTTGCTGTTTCAGAGTTCAATTTCAGTTGCAAAACGACTACTCACCACAAACATGCGACAATTTGACGCTAACATTCGGCGATTGCGACCCCACAAGGAGGTCAAATAGTAGGTTGGTGCAAAAATAATGACATAATAATGTCGTTTTTTGACGTTAAAAAATACGTCAATAAACGACATTATTACGTCATTATTTTTTGCACCAACCACAATACAATCATATGTACCTAACAATACTTACAAATGTAAAATAAAATAAAAATTATCATAAAACTAAATTATCAGGTTGGTGCAAAAATAATATCGTTTTTTGACGTTAAAAAATACGTCAAAAAACGATATTATTTTTGCACCAACCTAATAGAATATTATTATTCTATGTTTAAAACCATTTTTAATAAAAGTAGGAAACGATGACCATAATGAAATTGGAAAAGTACAATTTATGGGGTTTGATTACTAAACAAGGTGTGCGTATTATGCGTGAGTAGAAGAATTTTCCCACACTTTCAGCACAATTTTACGGGTGCGTGTAATAGATAAAGATATATTATACATGAGAAATTACTGTAAATCGTAGTGTCATCTGCATAAATACCTAATTGGGATCTGATGACGTTGGGGAGATCATTGATGAGCCTGTTCACTAGTTAAACATGGAGTTTAGCATTTAACGTTTGGGTGTTGCGAAGCCTATTATTCTGTGACTAAAAGCAAAGAGACGATGTCGAACATACCCATTCCATCTGAAAGAAGTGTCTAATCTGAAATAAAATTTCAATAAAGTTAGACAACAGCTTCACAGGATGACCAGTGTTAATAAAAAGCAAAAAAAAAATGAATCGAAAAGATTATTTTTGGAGATCATCCGCAGAACATCAGAAGAAAAAAGTGAACGTCTAGATGTCACAGTCTAATAGCTTTGCCAGGAAATCATTTTAAAAAATGCAGACGTGTTTCCCAAGAGTTTTATTTATTTTTATTACGTTTCGTCTTTGCAAATGAAAAAAAGAGTGAAAAAGAGATATTTCCTAATACTTGATTATGGAGACGAGTGAGTTTTTGTTTGATGCTGATAACTAATTTCAATATCCAGTATTAAAAACTAAATTTAAAACTAAAAAAAAAAAAAAATTCAATATTTTGGTATTCATTATCGTTTGTGATCTTTGTTTTGGTGTTTGTTTCTTTTTACTGATTAACTTGCTCAGTTATTCAAATTAAGCGCCATTTCTGCCCCGAAACGTCCATCGACCTTGGTCTTTGAAGATGGGTGGGAAGTTCTGTTGTGGTTTTGTTTTTATAATAAAAACAAAATTGGAAATTTAACAAATCTAAAATTTCATTTCTAAAACATTGAATTTTTTTTCTTTTTAATCGAATAATTTAAATTATTCACTATGAACAATACATTCATAGCAAATAATCTAAGTTATTCGATTTGTTTTGTTTAATTTTGAGTGCATTTAATTATCAGGATAATTGAAAGAAAAAAAAGCAAACAGTTTATCATTAAAACGAAACGTTTCGTGGACATAACAAAATGACTTGAATGAAAAGTGTTGATTATATTTTTTACACTTTATTTAACGTTAGAGATATCGTCTTTTTATTTCATATGCTAAACAGATTAAAATACATGAAAACGAATAGAAATATAGAATTGTCTAGAAACTTTTTCTTTTACTTATTTATTTTTAAGATTTGGTTTAGCATACCAGTACCCTTGTTTTGGGGTGAGTCTTTTTTTATAGTAGTTGCGTCTGCGTGTTCAAATCGCATGGGGGTCACAACTTATAATGCTAATATTAACTGTTTCCTTACAAATATTTTATTCACTAGCTTACATTTTTTTACGGGTTATAAACTTTATTTAAAGCCAGAAAATATTGTAAGGATTTTTAGAGATAATGATTTAATAATTAATGTTGTACTAATTAACCCATAGCTAGGGGAGAAGAGGTGAATTCATACCTTCACGGGGGGTACTTACGTGTAAGTGAATATAACGAACCTGACTGAAATTGGAACTCCGCGCCACAAGAAAACGTTTTCCACTTTGTCATACATTTTCCTCCAATATTGATTCTTGATATATATATCTTGTGGCGCCTTCCGTCCTTTAGGACTACATAGGCCATACATGTGCCCGAACGAGGGATACTAGGAATTTCTTTTATCTAGCTGATTTCATTTAGTTTCTTTGGGATAATAGAACTTCTGTCAGGAATGGTGAAATGTTGTTAGAGCCAGGACGCCAATTTTCTGTAGATGACCTGTCAAACAAGTCACTCTCTAGACATTTTCGTCATGGTGAATTGTTTTTCTCCTTTAATCAGAGAAGCATATTTTGTCCAACGCATTTGATGTATTGTTTTGTAAAAAAAAAAAGTCCACTTTGTGTTCACATAATCTTTTTTTTAGATTCCTTAAGGTTTCTCCTATATATTTTTGTCATAATTGAAAGCGATCGAGTTTTTTTGATTATTATATTCTTTAGTATTGACTAAGTCTTTTATATTGGTTAATACTAAACAAAAATAATAATTCCCAAATTGTCACTTGGGGTCTCTCTCCCAATACTATAATTACTGGGCGAGTTCTTGCCTCGATCTCCCTTTCCCTCAGGCTTTGAGCCGCATCCCACCTCGCGTGGAGGCGAGGTAAATCCCTTTTTTATTTCTTCATTTCAGCGACTACAATGTAAGCTCTCTTAGGAGATAGCGTTTCCCCACTTGTGGGAAGACGCCATGAACATTATACACACATACACGTACGTATGAACATTCACCAAGAATAAACACCAATGTTCACACACACACACACATATATATATATATATATATATATATATATATATATAGGTCTTGTTTATCTTCAGTTGGATTTAATTCAAGTCCACCATTTTCTTGTTTCTGGACCTTCTTCTAGCAGGAAAAATAAACGCACGTGTTTTCTTTTCATCTTCAACCCCAGGTCCTCTACAGAGACAGATCCTATTTTCTGATTGGCCCGTGAATAGATATTTTACGATGGAGCTTAATCTGTGTTTAACCTTTCATCTCTCGGGGAAATGTTTCGTTAAAACAAGCTTTTGAAGTGATAACGAAATAGTCCAAAATATTTGAAGTCGCTTTACAATATTCTAAACATGCAACGGTACACCCACCCAGATTTTTCACGTTGCCTTCTCGTTCGCAACCGTGTTCAGCAAAAACTCTGAAAGGTCCACTTCACGTTCACAAGGAAACTAAAGATAAAAAAAGAATGTCAGCGCGAGAAATGGAAATTCAAAATCATGTCTGTAATATATTTAGGTGTTTTATATAGAGCCTTGCTAACTAGGTCTGGGTGCACGGTTAACCTTGCCAACTAGGTCTGGGTGCACGGTTAACCTTGCCAACTAGGTCTGGGTGCACGGTTAACCTTGCCAACTAGGTCTGGGTGCACGGTTAACCTTGCCAACTAGGTCTGGGTGCACGGTTAACCTTGCCAACTAGGTCTGGGTGCACGGTTAACCTTGCCAACTAGGTCTGGGTGCACGGTTAACCTTGCCAACTAGGTCTGGGTGCACGGTTAACCTTGCCAACTAGGTCTGGGTGCACGGTTAACCTTGCCAACTAGGTCTGGGTGCACGGTTAACCTTGCCAACTAGGTCTGGGTGCACGGTTAACCTTGCCAACTAGGTCTGGGTGCACGGTTAACCTTGCCAACTAGGTCTGGGTTCACATTTAACCTTGCCAACTAGGTCTGGGTTCACATTTAACCAAGTGACTTGTCCTCCTTGAATAAAAATAAAGGATAAAAAATTAATAAAAGGAAACCAGAATATTTATTAAATTTTTTAAAGAAATATGATACATTAGTCAAGCCCTTAAAAAAAATGCTTCTTTCCATTTTGTTCCCTATTACCTGTTATGCCCAATAGAATTCCTGAACTTAGTTTATCTGTGTAGCGATAGGAAATTCTAACTTGTCAAACTTACTGAAATTATCAGTAATTAAGTTTTAAAAAAAAATAAAGCTGTTTGCATGGTTATCACATTTCTTCGTCAGAAACGTGCCTATCAGTTCTGTTTCCTGAAGTCAATTATTTAATTCTGACCTGCTGATACAAATTGGGTAAATATCGTCATTTTTTTTCCATTATTTTTATCACTTTTATTCGACGATGGTATTTTAAAATTGAATTCAGATGTTTTCCTTTTTTTTAAATATGTCAGTGGGCGATAAATCGCTACTGCTTTTCCTGAGCGTACGTGAAAAACGGTCTTCTTCTTCTACTCGTTGTAGCCCTTCAGCATGCGATTGATTGTGGTTCTCCAAAAGTAAATAGTATTCATCCCTCCACAGTCTCTGTTCTGCCATCCATTTACACAATATTAGAGTTAGGCTTTTTAACATCCAGCAGCAATCGGGAGATTGGAGGTTTTGGGGAGCATAGAAACACTTCTTAATTGCTGTTGTTCCCAGGTTCACCCCTCCGACAGCAAGGCCTCTGATCGGGAGATTGGAGGTTTTGGAGAGCATAGAAACACTTCTTAATTGCTGTTGTTCCCAGGTTCACCCATCAGAGAGCAAGACCTCTGATTGGGGGTTTTGAGGAGTGTGGAACCCCCTCTTTAATTGCTGCTGTTCTCAGATCCACCCTGACCCGAGGTGGTAATACTTGTTAGGGTCTTAGCTATGGATCAATCGTAACACCCCCATGCCCCTTAAAAAAACACTATCAAAGTATAAAATTACATATTTTAAAATATTACCAAATAACCAACATGTAAGAATTCTTTTGATGACATTATTAAGCAATATAATAGGCTACAATTTCTTAAAGAAATCAAAGTGTATTGCCAAATATAACTTCAACAAAGCTACAACATAAAAGACACATATCACTGCCTGTAGTAATTATGTTCACACAAACATGTATATGCACAAAAGCTGAGTATCATCTACCATGTATTCAATTGTGAAAGCAGAATAATATGTATCATATTTTTATTACTACCAAGCTCCCAAGAAGATTAAATTTGGGCATTAAATGACCCATACGGAGTTGATATATCGTTAAACACACAAATCAGATCAAATCTAGGCTACTTACTGCTTTCCTATGTCCCTAATGCCTTTCAATGTCTAGTGATTGTTAAATTCTCCAAGCCTTCTTTCTTCATTATGTATCTTAGAAATCTCATCTCTTCGAAATATAAACATCCTTTTCGTTTCCATTTTCCTTAAAGCTCAGTATGGTATTCTCAGCATCTTTCTGTAGTACCCAATTTTGTGTTGCCTTAAATTTTGTTTTTCATTTGCGAATAGATCGCCACATATTCGCTGCCGTATAGGAGAACCGATATTACATGGAAATTCAATACTCTTTTCTTTGTCTCTAACGAAATTTTCCTCTTTCTTAATACTTTGCATAGCTTTTAGAAGGCATCTTTCGTTATTTCAATATACCTTCGGATTTCGGGGTCACATTTTCCGTTCTCTATTAAAATATCTTCCAGATAAGTACGTTTTTTGTAGTTGCTTGATTTTGGCGTTTCCAATTTGTAGTTCTCATCATAGGTTGTTTCACTTACTGACAACCATACATTGTCTTCTTGCAATTGATGCTTAGTCCTTTTTGCTCGCTTTCCTTTACTGCCTTCTTTTGAGTTTCAGCGGATCCCTTTCTGTGGCCGATATCAACATTGTGTCATCTGCATATATTGTGTTATTAAGATTGTGGCCGCCAATAATAAATCCCGGTAGGACTTTTTCTCGAGATTACTTCGCAGTCAGCGATAAATAGTAGTCAAAATAGAAAAAAATCCTCTCTCAACAGGACCTATTGACAAATCTGCCAAGACAACATAATTCCCTTTATTAAAAAGAATCTTTCAAAAATAAAGTATACTTTCCTGAAACGCTGAGAAAAATTAGTTTGATTAATCAGAATGTAAACAATATTTGCATGTAGTTTAAAATATCGCAGATCGACAACCTGATGTATTGGAAATTTATCTAAGGAGCGGATATAAAATTACATGACGAATACAACGTAAACGCCTTTTTATATATTAGGTTGGTGCAAAAATAATGTCGTTTTCTCACATATGTGAGAAAACATTATTTTTGCACCAACCTAATATTTTCAACTATCCTGTTTAAATAAATACTTTGAGAATTGTAATATACAATTGAAACTTATGTACTTTGGAATAATAGTTTACTTAAGCTTGTTGGAGAAATGTGAGAAAATTATCAATAAATTTCAAATTTACTGCTGTTACCACTCTTATTTTCTGATAATGCCTATAAACTTTAGTATTTACAAAAATCGGCACGTTTTTACATAGACAAAAAATGGAAGTCTTTATAAAATACAGGGGTGGGGGTCACTGAATTGTAGTCAGCTTTTCCATTTATGATTCATAAATATGTTTTTTACTAAATAGCGAAATCACTTGACTACAAACAAATAAGGATTTTAATAAAACAAAGTAAGAGTTCATAAATTATGATAATTAAAATTAAAAAAAAATAAAATTCTTGTAAAATTAATTATTCATCGAAGTTTTTTCGTATGACAATAGTGTTCATAATATGTTTTATTCATAAAAGTAATTCAAAGATTTTCTAAATAGATAATGTCTTAGATTTATTGCATCTTTAATTTTCCGATTCAGAGCTGATTTTCTGTAACTGTGGCTTAAAAAAAAAAAAAAAAAATTAAAAATGGATGATTTCAATTCTCCAAGGACTTGTCCTTATTACGAATATAAATAATAAACGCTAAAAAATTTTTCTCGAAAATTCA
>OZ010602.1:36406859-36481859 GCA_963932145.1 Acanthosepion lycidas | reverse complement strand
AGTTTGGTTTTGTCACTCACAATACAATGGATTAAAATCTAAACCTTGAATTATTTAAAATAGTGCAACAAACTGAAAATTTAAAAAAAACACTGAGTACATTGAGTGATGTTTCATGGTGTAAACTCTTTCCCCCAAAATTCTACTAGTTGCTAAGGACATTTTGTTTGTTGTTAATAGTTACTTTGTTTTCAATAAATTCATTTTGTTTTGGCCCTGCAAAAGTCCATAATGAAGGTAACGCGTCGGCTAATAATACAGTTTTCCTATTGTCTTTTACCTGTGGGTTTGTAAACGGTGACTATTACGGCTAATAATGCAAGACTCTTCGGTAAATCGAATCGAGTTCTCTCAGTCACTGTGTGTTTATCTAAAAATAAATACGCCTAAATTCACATTTAACCCTGCCGTGCGCCAACAGTTTAGGGGTAGAATCCCCGACGGATTCAGTCGGGTTTCGATCCTAGCTAGAGGCAACCGGACGTCTAGCCACACTGATGAGCTGTGATACAGCGAAACAGTCTCTGTGGATGACAATAAATATATATATATATATATATATACACACGTACACGTGAGTAAGTCAAAAATTATCCGCACTTCCGCCATACCTTCGGGTTCGTCACACAGCCTTCTGTCCATGAGTGTTTATATTTGGTCCTATTGTGATTACGTGATCGAAATTTGAGCTCTTGCTGCTGTTACAGTGTGCACCAAGGAGGAGCGATCCGAATTTGCAGAGAACCTGCGACCTGATCGCCGATAACTCGCCGGTTCGCCATTACCATCTCGCGTGCTAACTCATTCTCATCGTCAGTGGTGGAGGTTGACGTGCGTCCTGCTCCTTCGTCCGTCACGCTTGTCTGGACACTTTAAACTTCTCGATCCGATCATACACACTTGTACGCAGTGGTGCACCGTCACCGTATTGTGGTAAAAGCCTCCGATGAAATTCAGTCCCTGACACACCTTCCGAGCTGAGAAATTAGATTAGTGCTTTTTGTTTCTACTTGGTGCACACTGCACGCGAAGCGGATATGTTTGCACTGTAAGAGTAGTAAAGAAAACTGGCCCGATCAGTCTCAAAGTTCGATCACGTGACCACAATAGTACCAACTATAGGCACGCATGAAGTAGAAGGCAGTGTGACAAACTTAGATATGTTATTGTGAAAGCGCTGAAATTTTTTGATGTACACTTGTGCATACATTACATTCTCACGGACTTTCTTTCTCTTCTTTTCCTCTTTCGTATTCACCAAGACATATTTGAAGGCATGAACCTCTATTTTATCACTCTATTCTTTATTATATTTTTGTGCTATATGTTGTATATATTGAAACTAGTATTTTCTTTTAATTCTTACACAAGAAAGATCACTGATGGGAGTAGACATTTTCATAAGATGACCTCCACCACCAATCCTATGTTTACTTGTTATTACTCTTCCTATTTAGTTTGATAAGGCAATAAAATATTGATTATTGTACACTAGTGTTTTTCACTTCTTTCCTATTCGAATAAATAACACCCTAACAATGTTAACGGCGCTACATAAAATAAAGACCCAGAACCATTTATAGCGAGGAATTAAACATAGTTTAAGTATGTCAAGGATCAGACTAATCCAGAAATTAATGTTTCAGACATGACAAGGATTAGACTAATCCAGAAATTAAGCATATTTTAAGATTGAAGCTCCAATATTTTTTACACAAATGTCTTTGTTAAAATGTTTACTCTTCTTTGCTTTATTTAATGCTATTCACAAAATCCATTTTACTTGAGCTTTGGCAAGAGAAAAACAGGCAGATCAAGAAAATTCTGGTCCACAAAATACAGGCTACACCTTCGAAGAGTTAGATTAATCTGGAAAAACATGATGATGCCATGCAGGAGCAAATTTCTGTATCCTTCTCAACCACGACTTACATGAAATAAGTGAAATTTCTCTCATTTAGCTTATATTTTAAGCCTAAAATAAAGCTTAAAACTTCACTATTTACTAAGAATGACTAGATTCAGATAGTAATAAAAACAATGAAAAAATCATTTGCTGAAGTTTGTTCGTTTTTGTTTTGTTTTACGGCATATCAACCTCAATGGGTTATTTAATGCCGACAACATTTTTAGGATAGATTCGTATGAATAGAATATGTATTCATTGCTGGTAATATTTTGTTTTGTCAAAAATGTGTTGCTGGTAATAATTTCTTTTCAAAAATGTACTTCTGGTAATATTTTTTTCAAAATTCCATATTGCTGGTACGATTTTTTTTTTCCAAAATCGTATTGCTCGCAATAGTTTTTTTTCTTCAAAAATTTATTGGTGAAAATAATTTTTTATAAAGTATTTCTGGTATTAAAACCTATTTTTACACTTTCATAGTGTTTTTACCCCAGTTTCGGGGTTAACTATTTGCCCATATTTGGGACCCTAACAAGTGCTACCACCCCGGTCAGGGCGGGCCTGGAAACAGCACCAATTAAACGGTGGTTCCACGCTCTTCAAAACCTCCTGATCAGAGGCCTTGCTGCTGGACGTAGTTTATCGTCTTACCCAGGACGTGGATGTAGTTTATCGTCATACCCAGGACGGTTGCTGAAGTTAAATCTGCGCTTAGAACGAATCTTTATTCCGTCACAATCTTTATTAGATCATTTTAAACAATCTACTGTATCTTTATTCTTAGTTATTGTTGTTAATATCTTATGTGCATAAATTATGAATTTATTATACGTATATCGCTGAAACTTGTGTATCAGAAGCAACATTGCGTTTTTAGATTTGTTTTTACACATTCCGATATAAGAAAGGCAATAAAGCCACTCAAGTGGTTAATGTGAGTAAAAGAATAAGATATGAAGAAAAACCTAATTAAGAAGACAAAAGACAATGTTATATTAAGTGTTTGGTAGCATGAGAAAAGAATAACGAGAATTAGACTTTGAACAGCATTTATTGTTAGTATGTCGTACAGAGATTTGAAAGATGGTGGAATGCTCGTTTTAGTGGCCAATCGTCAGGATAGCGGTTGGGTGTAAGAGAAACGTTGGGGGTTGATCGATTGCTTGTGCTGGCCTGGCCGAAGTTAAATGATATGGGCGGTGCACGTTTGGTGGATCGAGATCTCGGTGATAGGTCGTTTTCGTCGGTTGGTAGGCTTGTTCTGTGGAACGAGGTGACATCGTATTGCTGTGGTTTTGGCAGGCCTGTTCTGTTGAACGGGACCGGGGTGGCGACTACAAAGAGATTACCTTGTGAACGAGGCGAGGTATATCGAGGTGACGGCAGTGGGTTACCAGGATAGTGTTGGATTGGCGCGATTAGTATTTGCCGACGTGAAAGCCTTGGTAACGATGAAGGCTTGTAGCTGGGTGGTGTTGAAGCTGTATGCTGAGGTGACGAGGTCGAGTTGTTATCAAGACGAAGCTGGATAGCCGAGGTGGTTATTCAAACCTGGGAGTGATAACAGTCGTTGTGAAGTGGCGGCAGAAGCACCAGCAGCCCCCTGCATGACGGCCAGTGACTTCTCGGGCCGAAACTACCCTGGTCGTTCTTCCAAACCTGCTTTTAAAGTACCCAGTGGCATCTCTTTTTCCGACGGAAACATTCGCGATTTGCCCCTGCCGGAGATCGCTTCGTAGACCGGACGTGATGCGTAGAACCTAATGCGCAAAAAACGACCTTTGTCATTTCGTTAGCTGCCTCGCGGCGTTCACATCCGTCTAACTGGCAGAATGAATCGGAAAGAGATCTAATTGAGAAGGAATATAAAAAATAATGATTGACATTACATTTAAATTTTTGAACAATCAAAGATCATTCCAAAGAAGTCGAAAGAGAATTCCACAAAAGAGAAGTGCAAGAGAAGAAACTCTTAGCATAGAACTTACTCTCACATTCTGCTATAAAATGATTAGAAATTGTGCATAATTTTTGATTTACCCTCACACGTACACACACACACACACACATATATATATATATATATATATATATATATATATGTGTGTGAGTACACACGTATGTATTCGTGTGTACACACATACATACACATGTATGTGTGTATGTATGTGTGTGTATACACGTGTGTGTGTCTGTATACACATATGTATGTATGTATGTGTGTGTATACACGTGTGTGTGTGTCTGTATACACATATGTATGTATGTGTGTGTATACACGTGTGTGTGTGTGTATACACGTATGTATGTGTGTGTATACACGTGTGTGTGTGTATACACATATATATATATATGTGTGTGTGTGAGTACACACGTATGTATTCGTGTGTACACACATACATACACATGTATGCGTATGTATACACATGTGTGTGTATACACATTTTTGTGTGTGTGTGTGTCTGATTATTAGAAGTAGTTCATTTATATAAATCTCTACTAATAAATTTGTGGTTTTTAACATCCCATCCTCATCTTATTGTATTTTCTTTTCTTTCTTAAAAAAAAGTTATGATGTCATAAATTCTTTTAAATAATTCGATAAATTGAATGTTAGATAAAAGTTTGAATTCCTTCAGTTATAATTAATTCGCATATGATTCAAATATTAATGGAATATTTGTTTACTCTGAGTATTTTATTTACTTTTCAATATCCGTGTATTTACGTTCACCCCCTACGGTGGCAGGGTGTGACACGATGTCTTTTTGAAGATGGGTTACTGTTGTAGCACATTTACGGATGATAATGCGTATGCCCCTATTCACATAAATGCAGTAGTAAATACTGTATGTTGGTCTGCAGTTGGAGATTCGTCTCCAGCTGTGCTGATCAAACTGTCTGCCTCTGGACTGAGAGGAGGGCAGAGTCTCGTCTCGGGAAACGGCTATCCGACCCCGTTTTATACGGGGAAATTTTGGTCAAGCCTACAGCCTTAGGTCCCTCACATTAAATTCGGCCTTGCGCCACATCTGACTGCGTGGGCCGGTTGGTAGATATCCTGCAGTTGAAGATTCATTGTGGAATTCACTTGACTCACCTCTAGCAGTTGCCTACTACTTATACGCGCCGCTGGCGAATCTTGTACGTGTTGTTCTAGTGCTAAGTGTTATCGTTCATTACCAATCTTCGTTTGGTTATTCCATTCAGTAACCTTCTCTAGGTTATAACAGGTACCCATACGTGTACCAAGAAATAAGGCCTTAAATTGTCCAGTTTCCGCGAACACCGTCGCGCTGACGTCGATATGCACTAATCCGCCAATTTTAGTGCAATGAAGTAGGTGCTGGCGCAGGGTTGAAATCTCCAAAACCTTTTCCGTGAACTGTTCGAAGACATAAACGCGGTAGAGAGCTGAAGAAGAGACACCACACTTTGATCCCGCTCCGAAGTAAACCAGACTTATTTACTCGCCCCTTCACACTAGAAAGATGATATTTTTTAACTTGGGGTTGCCCTCGACTAATCGAAATATTGTCAGGTCCCCGCAATCACTGCCACGCTGGCGTCGATATTTCACTAGTCCTCTTTTAGTCTAATACGCCGCCTCAGGGTAACCTATCATGATTGACGAGTGTCTTCTCAAGGATGATCCTTGACTTGAATGTCTATTGCGTCTCAGGATCAGCCCAAACTTCAAATGGAATTCATACATACGATCTTTTATGAAAGATAATGGGAAATGAGTGGCTCGTTATATCGCTCCAGTAAGGGTCTGACTCTCTCTTGCTATACTCTACCTTTACAAGAGCCAGACCCCATAAAAATGAAGTATTGCTGCCATACCTGAGCTGGAGCTTCCCAATCCTCACTTGCCTGTCTTGGTTGAGTCCAAAAGTGCCTAGGCGGGTCTCGTGAGGGATGAATTATTTTCCAGCCCGACAACTCCTTACCTCACAGATGAAACGTCGCAAGTCTCTAGCGATTTCAACGGCATGTGTTCTGATGAGCTCTGTTCCTTGTTTCTACTTGCCCTGAATTTGCAACTGGGACCCGCTATTCCACATAAACAAGGGTGAATCATCTTCATTCCCTTCCTATGTTCAGGCAGCAGCTTCCGAATGACCGCTGCTTTGTGGAACAGACTCCTGGCACGATGTTTTCCAATCACTAAAACCACGACATCTGAACTGCACGTCTGAAGTAACCCTCTCTTGGGACTTGTATTGGGTGAAGTTTTGCATTTAAAAAGGGCCTGGAATAGCACAGCCCGCGTAAGCATCATCCAAAAGTTGAACCTTGCAAACAGTTAATCTCGTGAGAGGCTCCAATTAGTTCAAACGCGTATTAATAAATGTTTTTCTATAAATATTTATATATATATATATATATATATATATACATACACACACATAAATGTTTTTTCTATAAATATTTTTAAATATATAAATTATATATATATTATATACATTATAAATGTTTTTCCTATAAGTATTTTTAAATATTTATATTATATTTATTAAAGACATTTTTTTATGTTTAACGTTCTTTTTATAGATACAAGTATTTAAGTAAATGCTCTGTTTATAATAAACAGTATTAAATAACATTTACCTGCCTGAATGTCCGAGAAATTTTCATAGAAAATATTCGTCCTTTTTCTATGAAAATTTCTCGGACATTCAGGCCGGTAAATGTTATTTAATACTGTTTATTATAAACAGAGCATTTACTTAAATACTTGTATCTATAAAAAGAACGTTAAACATAAAAAAAAAATGTCTTTAATAAATAAATTGTTGGACTTTGTCCATTTCTTAATATATTATATATTATGTACATTATAAATGTTTTTTCTATAAATATTTTTAAATATTTGTATTATATATTATATACATTGTCAATGATTTTCTATAAATATTTTTAAATATTTATATTATATATATATATATATATACAATATTTTTCTATAAATATTTTTAATTATTTATATTATATATATATAGTATATACATTATATTTTCTATAAATATTTATATATATATATATATATATATTAGGTTGGTGCAAAAATAATGACGTAATAATGTTGTGTTTTGACGTTAAAAATACGTCAAAATACGACATTATTACGTCATTATTTTTGCACCAACCTAATACATTGTTTTTCTATAAATATTTTTAGATATATATTATATACATTATGTTTTTTCGAACAGGATTTAAATTGATTTGAATCTTTTTTTCTCGCTATCAGTAAAATCTATAAATTCATCAATATTGACAAATCTGTCAGCACAAAATAATTCTCTGTATTAAAAAAATCTTTTTAAAATGAAATATAATTTTGAATCGTTATTTGAGGAAAATTAGCTGATTTAAATTTACTTTAATCTGAATGAGAGCAATTATTACTTACTTTTATTTAGAAATATCACAGAAAAGGATTAATTCACACATAAAATCATTTTTTTTTCTAACGTGTGTAGAATGATTTATTGACTGCCTGATGTACCTGAAATTTGGGTGGCGATAGGAACTGGAAGAAATTATTTGATGAATATAATGTGAACGCCTTTCTAAATATCTATTTTTTTAACTACACACTAATCTTAAAAAAAATTTAAAAAAATAATAATTTTTAATTGTATAGAATTTTAGATACTTCAGATTTAGCTTTACTGACCAAGACATTTGTTGAGAAAATTTTTATAAAAAATTACCAATAAATTTAAAATTGATTGGTACCTCTCTTATTTTGTGATAACGTCGTGTATGGACGTTCGTATTTACAAAACTGATGCTCACATACACACACAAATAATTATTTTTAAAATGCTGGGGGTCATTGAACTGTAGTGAACTTTTGCATTTCCGATTTGTTAATGCAGTTTTAATTTAATAACAATATCACTTGACCCATACAAATTAGGTTGGTGCAAAAATAATGACGTAATAATGTCGTTTTTTGACGTTAAAAAATACGTCAAAAACGACATTATTACGTCATTATGTTTGCACCAACCTAATATTTAAAATTTTATAAATTATTCTACTTAAAATTTGAAATGAAATGCAAATTCTTATACAAATTCATTATTCATTGAAGTGTTTTTTTCAAAAACAATATTGTCCATAACATTACTTATTCAGAAAAGCAATTAAAAGCTTTGCTAATTACAAAATTTCTTAGTCTGATTAGATCTTATTTTATGATTTAGAGCAGATTTTCTACAACAGATGGTTCTTCTTTTAGTAAAAAAAAAAATCGCATTTTTGTAACTTCCCAAGAATTTGTCCTTATAAGAAATATAAACTTTAAGCTAGACAAAAAAGGATACGTCGAAATTTCATATCATTACCTAAGTGGGGAACAGGTGTCAAAAATATATTTTTACACAAATTTTTTAACAATTAATCATTTAAAAAAAATAATTTAATGTCTGAATTAGTCCTGAAAGTTTCATTAAAATCCGACAATTATCTGCTCTTTGCAAGAATTTACAAAACAATGAGTATTTTTACCGCAAAAGGATAACCTGACAAAAACGTTCAAATTTCTCGTATAAATTTAAGGTCCCGCTCGAGGACAAATAAACAGGTTTTTCTTTTTTTTGTTTTTTTTTTAATCAAGTCGTAAAAAAGAATTAAAGAAAAAAAAAAAACTTTCTGTATAAAATAAAAAAATTCAGCTTTCCTCTTAATGTAAATAATAAACATTTTGACGATAACATTTTGTTTTTATATTTGGGGTATTTTTTCATCACGTCTCCTAAATTTAGCAAGTTTTTGGAGATACATAAATTTAAGAGTTGGGTCGTCGGAGAAATTTAGTCTTTTTCTTCCTATTCATTTTAATTCTGTTAATCGATAATTTTATCAAATCGGTAGATGTAAAACGATAAACAAAATTTGTAGATGAATAACAGAGCCACATAAAACATTACGGTAACAAATATTTCGTCCTTTAATTCAAAGAAATTCTTTTTTTGTTATCTGACAAGACAGTACAGTTCTAGTTATATCTATTTCTTGAGAAGTAATGATTTTTTTTTTTTTATTAATCCGACAGATTTTATCATTATAATCATTACTTTCAGCGTCTACACATATATGGGTAGACGCTCTATTTATTTATTAAACGGTATATTGATGTTCGTCTACCGATTTGTATATTGAAGAAATCTTATTAAAGGGAAATATGCGCTCTCCGGCAGAATTCGAATCTACGTCCACCTGGGCAGAGAAAAGCGTCGTTAGATCCGACGTGCTTATACCGACTCGGCCACGAAGAACCTTTATCGGTCAAGCGAGGCTGAGTAGTGCCTTTAGGCGAAAATCATTCTCACTATAGACTTTTTAAATTTCATATCTATTCAGTTTCGTATCTAAAGATAATCAAAACAATTTGCATAATATATAATGGATTTTTTAATTTATTAAACCGACAAATTTTATCACTTTAAACTTTATTTTTAGTGGATGCTCATATTTGAGTAGACGCTCCGTTTATTTATTAAACAGTGTGTTTATTTTTTTTCTACCGGTCTAAATATTTGAGAAATTTCATTAAAGAAAATATGCACTCTCCGTTTAAAGTGCTAAAGATTATATATATATATATAATTTTTTTCTTAAGCGTTTCACCCCAAGTAAGGCTGGAAGCCACTAGGACGCAAGGGGTTACAGAAAATTTGGAGAAAGATCAGATAGGAGTGATAGAGGGAAGGATGAGGAGAAGGATAGTGGATAGATCAAGGCAACTGGAGATGTCAATTGACATTACATTTGAAAAGTTGGAGAATATAGCTCTCAGGGAAACTAGAATAGGGAAGGGAGTTCCACAGGCAAGAGGTGCGAGACATGAAGCTATTGGAGTAGAAGAGACGGCTACATTTTAGTAGTTTCGACAGTGAAAGGGTGAGAGCGGGATGCCCGCCTCGTAGGTCGCTTGAACTCGTGAAGTCTGGGAATCAGCGAATGCAGCTCCTCGGAGCAATTGCCATGAAAGTATTTGTAAAAAAGACAGAGATGCGTCGGCGCGTCTGTGAGAAAGTGACTGTAGATGAGATGCCGGAGCAGGGCTAATTATATTGCATATTTGCCTCTGGAGTCTATCAAGAACCCCGATGCAAACAGAAGGGGCTCCAGACCATATATGGCAGCAATACTCCATATATATAAGTAGTAGGTCAGTTGAATTTGTTACCTTGATTTCAACCTTACGGTATCCTCGGGCGATTTTTATCAAATGACCTCTTAACGCTTTATTTTGATAAAAATCGACTGAAATACTGTAAGGTTGAAACCACGGCAGCGGATTCAACTGATCTCCTGATTTTTAAAGTTAAAAGCTCTACATGTTATTTTTACTCTCATTTTATTTTATTTTATTTTTTCACACGTGTATTGAACACATTTTAATATTGTTTCCTGGTTTGATTCAACTCTGACCTTTTAAAATACACACACACACACACACACACACACACACATATATATATATATATATATATATATATATATATATATAGTAGGTAGGTAGCCATTTAAATAGAATATATCAATGAATTATTACCGATAAAATTTAAATATTTAGCATTCCTTTTACTATTTATTTATTCAATTTTGTTTTTATTTTGATATAATATTTGTACATTGTTTATAATGAAAATGAAAACACCATTTCTTGCCCCAGTTAACAACAGAGTTTCTTGGGTTAAAAAAGAAGCACTTTAAGGACGTGTATAAATTATAATCCGCAAGCAAACCCCCAGAAAACTAACTAAAGACATTAACGAAAATAAATTTCGAAGAATACATCTTTTGGGAAAATTAACTTGTTTACTGGGCACTCAGCTTCAATTTAAAACTGAAAAAAGCTTTTTATAAGAGCGTTTATGTTTAAGAAAGAAATATTTCCCGTTAAAAAAAAATTGATTTTAAAATAAAAAACCGCTACTCTTACTATGGAAGAAAAAAAATTGCAGAAGGCGGTTTCTATCTTTGTCAAATTTACAGCTTGAAAACAATTCGCCTGCCATTAACTTCTGTTCCCATTCAAAACAAAACAGTTGAGAAAACTGTAATTTCCGCTCTTGACTAAAAAAAGAAAAAGAATTTACATAAATTATCACTTTTCCCGATTAGCAACTGAGTATGGCAGAAGATCTCTTATACTTAGAAACAAGTAGAATTTCTGGAACAGCTAATGCGAGAAAGAAGCCTTAAAGAATTGGGCACACACAGGACATACTGAAGGCAAGAGAAATAGAGGAAGACAGCGTAACCTACCTTACGAAATTGTGAAGAAGGATTGGGAAATGTAGTAAAAAGGCACACTATGTGAAGAGCTACAAACGATAAGATATTCTGGAGAGCCATGACTGACCACGTCCTGAAGAGATCTTTTAAATAAGACTGAATATAAACTTTCATTAAGTAGTATGAAAAATTAGTTTGGTTAATGTGCATATAAAATTGAAAGGTTATGGTATTTCTGGGTTAATTTGTAAACTAATTCAATCTTATCTATTCACGAAATGAAAATCGTATTGAATGGCCATTCGTCTAGATCATCTTGCATTAATGCAGGTGTTTCCTAGGGCTATATCCTTAGACCTGCATTATTTCTAATGTTTGTTCATCAACAACCATCATGATGTTATCAGTTTTCAACGAGGTATCTCTGCTGATGACACAATTATTAACTCTTGTCTAAATAGTAAGTCTGATCGGTTCGATAAGCTAAAATGGTCTACACTCTGTTGTTAACTGGGGCAAGGAATGACTTGTCAATTTTAACACCTTCAAAACGAAACTGCTTTCTTTTACTCGTCTGAAAAATCTCTTTTTACAGGAGAGTGGGTCATTGCGCTTTCTCAGGCTAACTTTTCCGTTGACATGAAGTGGAAAGATTATATTGAATCAATTGCTAGGTCTGCTGCTAGGAATGTTGCTTGACTGTGTCATGCTAGACAATTCTAGACAAAATCTATCTTACATCTTTACAAGTCTATCATTCGTTCATGAATTGAATACTGTTGTCTGGTACGTCTGCTAGGAGTTTAGAGATTCTTGATAAAATAGAATCTGCAATGTTATTGGTGTTGACCCGGCAAAACTTTCCCATCGCCGTGATGTAGCTTCCCTGTGACTTTTCTACAAATATTTTCATGGTAATTGTTCTGTCAAACTTTCCTCTATGGTACCTACACTTTTTTTGAAAACTGAAGCGCAATACTAGATTGGCGGCAAAGTCTTATCATTTTACAGTTGAAATGGGTAAATGTAACCGTAAGATCTATGCTAAGAGTTTCTTCTCTCGCACAACTCCCTTGTGGAACCCTCTTCCGGCTTCTTACAAGTTTGAGCTTGAAAAATTTAAAAGCAATTATATTCTATTTTCTTAATTTCTGTTCTTTTATTGTTCTTGCAAATTAATATTTTTTCATTCTCTCGCACTTAGTAATCCCCTTGCATCTTAGTGGCTTTATTACCTTGATGGAGTAAAATTATTTAAACAATATGATCATTATATCGCAGTTCATGTTAAGTTTCTGGTCTTTTGTACATAGCAATACCAGGAAGTTCTGCTACTAATTTTTATTCGGTACGTCAAGCTGCAGAACTACTCTGTTTTGATAATATTAAATCGTTATTTCGTCATAGAAAAAAAGGCTACTTAATTATCAGGCAATAAAAATTCTCTTGTCTGCAATCATATTTTTTTTTTTCTTTTTTAATACTCTGACAAATTAGTCTGGCGCTGAAAATTTGTCATGGCGGTGGTTAAAGAAAAGAACACCATCATTACAATACCCTGGCAATAGAATTTGGCTGATAAAATTCTTATCAGTTATGACAAATTGTAGCAGTATGAGTGCTTGTTAAGCAATAATTCTGTGTGGACAGCAGTTTTTTTAAGCTAAAACAGTGAACGACATTAAGGAGAACGCAACAAGGCAGCATATTCAGACTCTATTGAAAAAATGGCAGTGACACTACAACACAGTATTTCTCTATTATTTTTATTAATATCAAGTAATTGTATCTGAGTCTGGTCATTCCCAGCAAATTCTGAAGTTTTGAGACTTATTTCAAGTTTAAAATATAAGACAAAAGAGAAATTTCAGTCATTTTACATAATTCGGATCCTCGCTTCTGTATAGTAGCATGTTTTTCCAGATCAATCCAACTCTTCGAAGATGTACCCTGAATTTTGTAGGCCAGAATTTTCTCGGTCTGCCTCTCTTTGGATTTTGTGAATAGCATCAAATGAAGCAGAGAAGAGTAAACAGTTTTTAACAAAGACATTATTCTGAGAAATTAAACAATATGTCGACATGGAAAACTAAAACATATTCTTAGTAAAAAAAAAAAAAAAAAAATCTAGTTACCAACATCCAGAAGGAGGTTTACACAGGAGCGTTCGCTTTATATTTGAATCTGATATAACTACAAAACATTCCCCTTTTAACCTTGCCTTGATAAAGTCGAATAGACGAAACGCAATGACTAAGAAATATATTTTCTAATTATCTTCTTTTTATCTAAATTGTCTTATCAGAGTGATTTTGAGAAATTTAACAAAGACATTTGTGTGAAAATATCTGAGCTTTCGTTTCATGAGCCATGTCAAGCTTAAAATATGCTTAATTTCTGTACTAGTCCGACCCTTGTCCTGCTTATAAGGTTCATGCTGCTGCAAAAATGTGTTCGATACCCGCCTTTATTGGTGAAGACGCTTTATTTTAATTTGCTGATCTTTTAAAGAAAAATGAAGGTAATATTGTAGAGCTTATTTTGAAATGGACTATCATTAAACTCAAGTTTGAATCTAATCTTATAATTTCAGGCCTAATATAAGCATTTGAAATTTCAGTTCTTTACCCTAAGTGGGAGGCAGGATACTAGATTTATTGCTTTGTTAAATTTTTAAATTTTAAGTTCTGTTTAAGTTTTGTAGCCATTCCCCAGTAAAAACAAAATGTTTCTAATTCTTAGTTTTTACGTACAAAGAACAAGGGTTTATTGAAAACGAAATTGGGTTCTAAATAATATGTTCTCGATAATTTTTAATAAAAAGTAATGTTTTATTTTGCAAAATTTAAAAAAACATGCCAGTGAATGTATTGTCCATCGTTAGCCACTATTTTTTTTTCCTATCTTTCTGGCAGAATTTGAATTCCACGTCGGAAAAAAGTCTTTTAAAGCTAATCACGAATCGACCCAATTTTTTGGTATCTTCATAAGAATGAAAGGGCTGCTCAGCCAGGCCATATGCCATCGATCGGAACAAGTGATAAACGGACTAGGCAATGTCTGGTGAATACAGTGGGTGGGATAGGACTTCCCATTTAAGCTTCTCCAAGTAGGTTTTGAAAACGCACACAGTTCTGGGAACGTCATCTGTTGGAAAACAGCGAGAACTTATTCGAGATCCTAATAATTTTTTTTTTTTCTTTTTACCCTCATGTTTTTGAGAATAAAGAACAATTACATCAATTATATATATTTATATTTATTTAAATATCTTCTTGTCGTTTATCAGGCAGCTCTTCGATAACTTTCCAGTAACATTGTGCAGGTTTTGTAGTGTAAATGTTTTCGATTAAATCTTTGCTCTGGTTTAAATTCAACAAATGAATATTGTGGAAAGGATAGAAAAGACTAACCGATTTCCAAAATTGTCCTTGTGTTGTTCTGATTGGATGCGGCTGAGTCTTACCTTGAAGCAGAACAACATTTTCCTTAAATCTTGCTACTACTACCAGGAAAAAAAACTAAGCTATAGAAGTCTTCTCCAAATTTATTCTTAACGTTCACGAATAATCCGTAGTTAGAAGACGTTCGTGACGATAAATTGTTCCCCAAAATGGAAATAATTTTGACTCGCTCTAATATTTGAAAATTTGAAAAATGCAAAATTTTATTTAACTTTTTTTTTCTAAAAAGAAAAAAAAACTGTGAGCTAAGTTTGGTACTTCATTATTATGACAGTGTAGTAATAGGGCCGTTGAGCATCTGACCAATTCCTTCTACATATGCGGGTTGGAAACCGGAGAGATATTGATTTGTATGTAGCGTACCTCAGGCAAGTAAAGCAGACCGCGCATTTCTCACCAAGTTAAACTATAGCTGATTTCTTCTCACTTGAAGGCTCCCCTTGGTCATGGATATATAGCTACTAATTCCATCGGTGAATCCTCCTCCCTGGACGTCGACGTCTGTGATTAAAATATGCTTAATGCTTGGACTAATTTTAACTTGTCATACTTAAATGTTAATAAAAATTCGTTTTGAAAAAAAAATGTGTCCGTATAAATGTTGTGAGAGGACTTTGACGCCATTTCCCTAGGTAGGCTATTTTTCTTTTATTTAATTTTTTTACGGAAATATTTTATGTTCTGATATTTTAGGAATGATTGTTGTATTTGATGAAACCACAACTTTTATTTTCTAAGTATGGAGAAGGGATTTCCTGCCTGGAAAATTAGCGTTTGAAATCCTACCTTTTTATATGTCCGCTTGAACACCGACCGTCCGAGTTAGAAGAAAATACAAAATTCTCATCTGCGAGTTTACCCAAATTTAAAAAACCTTATTGCTCTTGATATTTACTAAGCTTATTTTATCGGTACCAGCAGGGAAGGATTGTGATGCGCCACGCCTTTCAGTAAGGAAAGTTTGCTTGCCTTTAAAATCAGCATTCTGTCTGGGAATAACAGGCTTAAATCAAACTTTCGTTACTCTTTATATTTAGACCAGATATAGAGGAAGAAAATCGTACTGCGCCATTCTGTTAAACAGATAGTATGACAGGTCTTGAAAAGAGCATTCGATATCCTGTCTTCTTTTCCTGGGCTTGAACACTGACAATGGGTCTCGTGGGGAATATGCTACGGGCTGTAAAATAAACACTTGATTATTCCAGAAAAGAGTGTATTATCTGCATAAATTACTACAGATTGCCTTTTAAAAACAGATGCACTGAATAGGAATTGTTTGATGACGTCTGTTAATTTTCACATTATCCATTTGTAATAACAGTAAAAGTCACCCTTGGTACCTCCAAAGACTTGACCATTAACGAAAACGAATCAAATATGAAACAGAAAATGTCAAAATGAAGCGGCCATAATGATGCGAGTTGATTTCCCCAGAAGCCAATGTTTATTAGACGCTCGATCAACACAGTATTGCTATTTGCGCGCTAAACGTGATGAAATAAGAGAAATTACCGATCACGTCAACTATAGGAGGTTTGCTCAAATTTGCAAGAGTTTCGGGTCATAATTCCATTATCAATTGAGCTGCGATGACTAACTCGGCTGAGTGGCTTCACATCGACTTCCTGAAACGATACAGACGATGTTTTCAGAGCAGTGATCGAAATAAACTGAAAGATTCAGGAATAGATTAGTTCCTGTGTTCTTTGTTTTTTATGGAGGCACCAAGATATTTGAAAGGTTTGAGCAAGCAAAGAGCAAAAACGGGCGTTTAAAAGACAGAACAGTGTAAATGGATATTGATTTTTTTTTTTTTTTTTAAATTTGTTTCATACTCATTAACGACAACAAACGAACCTGAGTGAAGTAAACGTTTTACCAAAGACGGTAAATTCTACACTATTTATATTATTCGGACTATTGTTCTCAAATTTGTCCCATATTTATTACAGTGGAGAACTTGAAGACGGGAATTAGCAGGAGATAACTGATAACTGACATCCATCAAACATGGCACGTGGAACTAGAAAAGTCTACCCCATTGATCGAAATAAAGGGTTCAGTTCGACATTCCAACCACCTAAAGAAGGCCGGAGCGTACAACGGCCGAAACGTTGTGATAAATATGGCGACAAAGATGAGGACAATAGTCCGAATAATGTAAATACTGAACGTTTTGGCCGTTGTACGCTCTGGCCTTCTTCAGGTAGTTGGAATGTCGAACTAAACCATTTATTTCGCTCGCTGGGGTAGACTGTTCTACTTCCACGTGCCGTGTCTAATGGATGTCAGTTATCAATTATCTCCTGTTAATTCCCCTCTTCAAGTTCTCCACTGCCTTAATCAGGTATTGAACTTACACTATCAACCACAACCTCAATGACACATGGCATAGTGGGTAAAGGCGTTACTTAGATCCAGTGACAGGATCCAAAGAGTATGAGTTCAATACCTGGTTAAGGCAGTGGAGAACTTGGAGAGGGGAATTAACAGGAGATAACTGATAACTGACATCCATTAGACATGGCACGTGGAACTAGAACAGTCTAACCCAGTGAGCGAGATAAAGGGTTCAGTTCGACATTCCAACCACCTGAAGAAGGCTGGAGCGTACAACGGCCGAAACGTTATAATAAATATGGCGAAAAAGATGAGGACAATAGTCCGAAGAATGTAAATAGTGTACATAATACCTCATCTCAGAAATATAGACAGATAGGGTAAATTCTATCAGATATTTCTTTCTATAAATTTTATGAGCCCCCCCCCCCACTTTTTAGATAGTGAGATATTTACGCTATTTACATTGTTCGGACTATTGTCCTCATCCTTACTGTCACATTCACGACGTTTCGGTTGTTGTACACTCTGGTCTTCTTCAGGTGATATTTATTGGAATTTCGAACTGAACCCCCCCCCCACACTTTATTTAGGAGGCGGGGGGATAGACCGTTATAATTCCAGGTACTATACCTTTTGGATATCTCAGTTTTAGGTAATTCGAATTGATAACTATTTTGTTCTCTCCGCTGAGGCCGGAAATTGAACCCACCAGCACTCAGTAGGCAATATATATATATATATATATATATATATATATATATATATATATATATATATATATATATATATATATATATATATAGAGAGAGAGAGTGTATGTGAGTTGTATCTTTGCTAGTTAGTTGTTTCATAACAACCGCTACGGATTAATTAATGCCGAAATCTAAATATTTTGTATGAATTTTTTTTTTTTTTTTTTAGATAATAATCATTTAGTGATACAATTAACCCATAGATTTGGGGAGTAGAGGTGGATTCATAGCTTTCCCAGGAATATTTGCACGTAAATGAATATAACGATTTCGAGCCATTATCCATTACAGCACCTGTGCATCCAAGATTACAACAATTGCTTTCTGCAACGGGTCACTCGCTAAATTTTGTTAGATTTATGAGGATTAGAGTGTCCATTATCGTAGAGCGTTTGCAGACATAGACAATGTGGTTACAGTAATGAACTTTGAATAGTGACTGGCAGTTTCATGCGACAAACGATCTTCAGATTGTCTGAAAATATTTCAAGCTGCGAAACTGACAGTCACCAGCTTTTGTTGATTTCTATGTCCTTGCTATCATATGACAAATATTTATAAGAACGAAATGTGTGTGCGTATTTTCTTATCTGATAAAGCCTAGAAAGGCGAAACGCATAATTAAATTTAATAGCAATGAAACGGTTTTCCATTTGTCAATTTTTTTCAAATCTTTACCGGGGTTCCATATCATATTTTTACACACACACACACACATATATATATATACATATATATATATGTTATTTTTTAAAATAAAAAAAATATGATTTAGGCTCTACTTGTGTATTGAGCAATGTTTTTAAAAATAAAAACAAAAATACTAAGGAACTTCGGATTATTAACCTAATTGTTCTTTCCTATTTTTCTATATATTTACACACCCACACAATGGTGATTATATAAGCGCAGCTTAGATGTGTCAGAAGGCGGAATATATGGGGAATCCAGTGAGGATCGAACTTAATACTCAGTTGTAATTGTTCTAGCGAGACAAGCGTGCTAAGAATTATACCACATCGAAGTGCCTTAGATATATATGCATATGTGTTTCAGGAGATAAATATATGCTACATAGGCAAGCGTAAATAGAAGCAACTTAATAGATGCATTTACCGCTAAAAGGTGTTTAAATGAACACAGGTGTCCAAAATCATACTTTATACATTCGGAAGAGGAAGAAAATTGGAAATAGAATCCTTTCCATTCTACATCATTCAAAGAGAATATAATTTCGATAAGAACAATACCTTGGAGGTATGAGTAGAAAACACATTTGCGTCAATCAGTTCGATGTAAGGTTCCCTTCATTTCCAGAGTTACAAGCTTCTAAAACGATGTAATAACTGGTTTCCTACGATACAGTACAGAATAAATAACTAGCCTATTTTGTTGATTTAACCATCAGCTTTCAGTACATAAAACCTATTAAAATGTGTGTTTGCCAAGATTATTGGAAAGCACAAAATCAAGAGTGGAGGCAGTGGTGGTAATACTAATAACAATAATAGTCATGGTGAGTTTAGTCGTTTCTTTATAAGGAAATATTCAACGTTCATTGGCTGAACAGTTAACATTGCTGTCATTTGAAATTTATAAACTTTTTTTAAATGTTTTTCAGGAAAATAGATTTCTCAAGTCCTCTAGCTGTTATCGTTCTTTCGAGTGTTGAACGGAATTTCCTTCCTAAACTTTTGTTTAGCTGTGTGTGGAGGGTCAAAATCTTGAATATGTCAAGTTACATCTGACCTCCTTTTAAGTTGTTGCTAGTGTTAAGTCTTCAAGTGATGGGTTTTCTGTTATTTCGTAAAGTTCTTTGATTCTGTATTACCAGTCTACAAGATCGGACGGGGTTTCGTTTGCTTGACTACGTTTTTTTTTTCTGATATAAATAGACATTTGTATACAGGTGATAGTTTTAAAAAAACTCTAAAAGGGGTTTGACACCGTGCATGACATCCGCGTGAGTGTGGAGATTTGACAAGATTATTTTACGAATATGTAGTTATGTAAATGTTTTGGTTTGTAATGACTTGAAGTGTTGGAAAAAACCCAACCCTCTAGCGCAGCCTATCCTATGTTTGTCGTATCTTCTGTGTTAAATTTGTTAGAACTGGTCCATGCACCAAGATATTTGAAGTGTTCAGTATTTATTAATTGCACATTCTGAATTTTATTATGGATTCAGGGTGCCTGATTAGTACCTAGGTGGGTTGACCACCTGGGAATATTGGGTGCCGTAAGTTTGGATCTGTGGCTGGTGTAATGGGTCACAGCACGGATCGGAAAGCTGAGTTCCAATTCCAGTTAGGTTTATATTCACTCACACTCAAATACTGTTAGGAAATGTATGAATTCATCTTTTTCACCCCCAAATATGGGTTAATTAGTAGGTTTTGCATCAGTAAATCATTATCTAAAAAAATGCTTTTCTGGGTTTAAATACCCTGAAAAAGGTTGATAAACTGTAAAAAAAAAAATAAAAAAATATCAAAGTACATTCCATGACTGCTTTCATTTCAGTTCCAGGTCAATTTTTTTGTCCTGGGTAAGACGATAAACTACGTCCGTCAGCAAGGCCACCGATCGGGAGATCTTGAGGAGCGTTGAACCACCTCTTAATTGCGGGTGTTCCCAGGTTCACCCTGACCCAGGATGGTAAAACCTGTTAGGGTCCCAGCTATGGGCAAATAGATAACACCCAAATTTGGGTCAAAACACTATGCAAGTGTAAAAATAAGTTTTAATACCGGCAAAACATTTTTGTAAAAAAATCATTACCAGCAATGTATTTCGGAAGAAAAAAATGATTACTGGTAATACATGATTACCAGCAATAAAAATCTTGTCGGCATTGGAGTTGATATGCCGTAAAACAAAACAAAACAAAACAAACTAGGTCGTAGTTTCTGTTTTGAAAATGTTGAAGTGCTTTTTAAATAATGTTGAATCATTTTGGTTCAGCATCATTCTTATCTCAACTATGAATATCTATTTCCTCAACATAACATTCTACCCATTATCGGTATACTGATGTAGGAATGCAAAAGGGAATTATCTCCCTTTGGTTGATATTTTATCACAAGGGTTACATGACGACAAGTGAGTGATGTCAGTTCATAAAATGACCAAAGCCAATTTTCAGTTAACACTCCTTGATTCAAGACGTGTCTATTCACACGAGTTACTATGTTATGTGCAAAGAAAACTGAAATAGCAAGCCTACAGCGGTAGGACATAGAGAGAAAGCCACATAATCTCATCAGGTACACAGATGACACCAACGACCTGCACGTTTGTCTCCATTGGGAAATATTAAAAGACCATCACAGTGTTTGTTATAGTTTATCTGTGTGTGGTACACATTTGTGATAAGTGTGTGTGTGTGTATATATATATATATATATATATATATATATATATATATATATATATATTCAATATTTTCAGCTATTCTGTTCTGACCGTGTATTAAGGTATTACTATATCATGGATAAAATAATGCCTATAACCCGGAAATACAAACTTGTAATGATCCCTTCTCGCATAGCACCCCCATTACTGGCATCTGGGAGTAAAACAAGAACGCTGTTTTTGATAAGTAGATTCGTTTGGGGATCTGCTAATGGAAATGTTTAAAATCCTGTGGTGAACTGGAGATATGTTATTCTACATATAAACACACAAAATTGATTGTTTCTTTAAAAAAAATCGGATTACAAGTATTTTTCGAAGATAACGCTTTTAAGATAAGCGGCCTTTATAATTTAAGAGATAATATTATTGGACGGAAAAAACGAATGTCTTTTTTATAGGGAAAAATAAATTTTAGAAAGAAGTATAAATGGTTTCTATAAATAAATTAAATTAAATTTTGTTATCAAGTCGTCTGAATCTACAGCGCTGTACAGAATATCTACCAACCGCCCCACGCGATCAGATGTGGCACAAGGCCGAATTCAATGTGGGGTATCCGAGCCCGTAGTCTCAAACAAAAATTCCCCGTATAAAAACGGGGTCGGGTAGCTGTTTCCTGAGACGAGACTCTGCTCTTCGACATAGCCTCGTCTGTGGATCCGCTCTGCTCGCAGGTAGAGCGTTTGATCAGCACAGCTGGAATCTCCAACTGGAGACAGCGCTGTAGAGAGGGGTGAAACCACTTCACGTTTTGCTAGAAGTTAAAAGTAAACAGATTACTATTAGGTTGGCGCAAAAATAATGTCGTTTTTTGACGTTCAACTTCAAAAGAAAAACGACATTATTTTTGCACCAACCTAATATATTCTTTGACAATGCTGTGTCAAACATTACTGCCATTAAATTTCAAAATAATAAAACTTCATATTCCGTTTTGTTTTTTGTTTTTTTAATTTTTTATGTCTTGCACGAGAAAAGTTTATACGTTGCATTCGAGAAATGAACGGTAAAAAAAAGTCTGTACATAAAATATCTTCACAGTAGGCTAACAGATCTGAAAAATACTTAATTGATGAGAGAATCAGAGAAAAATGCTAGAATCAAAAGTCGTTAAAATTTAACATTTGCCTTGGCTCGACGATTTTTATGGCGCCATGACTATACAGTGATGAGTTGATACAATCTCTGTGAAACACTTTATTGGGTCAGATCCATTAATCATTTACTTTTATTCGTTGCTACAGAGAGAGAGGGTGCAGCAGAAATAACTTCATGTATACCTCATAATTGTAAGTAACAGTAGTGACTTCATTTAGCTAATGTCATACCATTATGTACGAGGCATTTTTGCTGCACCCTGTGTGCAATATAATATGTACGTTTCATTAAATAATATAGACAAGTGTTGTCTATTTATTTTATGTAAATTTTTTTCGTAACTTCTGATAAGTTTAATAACATTATCGTTGAAAGAAGAAAGAAATTCACAATAGTGATCCATATTTTTTTAATACAATCTAAGCTTTCGGCTTACTTAAGCCATTATCAAAGATGTCAATTACAACATATTAAACAATATACGGACAAGACAGTGATGATAGTCTGTCAATGTTTACATAGATTTCTAAGCAACGATAAACACGCGCATATAAGACGCTAAAAGCGAAAATCGCACCGCATCTCATGACGTCACACATGACCACACGTGAGTGAATTCTAGAAGTATGAATTGAAAGCCGTTGGTATAAACCAATGGCTTCTGTTACCAATTATAGACATTTAAGAATATTTGTAGAGATGCCATAATTGATTTTGTTTAGGTTGGGTTTCAACTGCTTGATGTATAATGCTTCAAGGATTTTTAGTTTTTGTCTATTGTTTTCATGTCGAAGTATAATTGTGTTTTCGACAAGTATTTTACGGAATTGTGTGTGCGGGCAGGCATGTTGTTTTAAATGCCTAAAAATGTTAGTTTTCATTCAAATTTAGCGTCGTGAAAGCAAGTTTGTGGTGTGACCAACATAAATATTATTTAATTCGTATACATTTATATAGTATGTTATATTATGTGTGTATATAATATTCCTACGTTTATATAGTATGTTATATTCTATATACAGTATTCCTGTACGTCTCAACTAATGATTTGCACACATTGAGTGGTATTTTGTCCCATTCTTCTTGGCATATTGTCTTCAAATTCTTGATATTTGTTTGTGCTTTTTCCCAATTTGAATTTTCAAATATCAATATATGAATATTCAAATATCGCCATAAATTCTCGATTGAGTTCAAGTCTGGCGACTGACTTGGCCATTGCAAGACATCAACGTTACTTTCAGCTAACCATTTCCTTGTAGATCTAGCGTTATGCTTAGGATCATTATCCAGTTGGAAAACCCAATCAGGAGGTACCCGAAGTCACTCAACAGAACGCATTAAATTGTCTTGCAGGATTTTCTGGTAGCTTTCGGCATTCATCTTGCCGTCTATTATTGATATTCTGCCAACACTTTTTGCAGAAAAACAGCCCCAGATCATGATACTGCCACCACCAAACTTTACAGTTGGCAACGTGTTCTTTGGTAAGTAGGCTTCACCGTCCTTCATCCACACATGATTTCGATAATTATAACCAAACGACTCTATTTTAGTTTCATCTGTCCATAGTACTTTTTCCCAAAACGAATATTCTTTATCCTTATGATCTCTAACGAATTTTAGCCTAACATCTCTGTGTCGTTTCAAGAGGAGTGGAGTCTTCCTTGGGATGCGTGATTTCAGACTGTTTTTGTGTAGTTCATTACTTATTGTACGCTTGGTTACTGTAATCCTTTATGCATGCAAATGTTCCTGCAGCTCTTCTCGGGCAACCTGTGGATTTTGTTGGATCTGGCGTCCTAATATCCTTGCTGATCTTAGAGAAATCTTGCTCGGAACACCTGTTCGTCTTTGGTTTTCGACGCTGTTACGAGTTTTAAACCTTGCAATGAACGAAGCAACTGTAGTAAAAGGAATATTCAGGTTGATAGAAATCGTTCTGTAACTGTTCCCATCTTTCCAAAGAGACAAAATGTGTTGTTTTTGTGAAATAGTCAATTCTTTACCGTTAGGCATTATTAGAACCTTCTCGTAAGACTAGAAATTGCAGAATGCTCTGATAATGGCTAATAGCGTAAACTATAATTACTGATAACATTACTGGAACATTCCAGAATATACTTTTTTCATAATTAAGTGATTATTTTATTCTAATAATTGATTTGTACGAATACTTTTTTCACCAGTTAGAATTTTTTTAAAAAATGCATTAATTTCTGTTATTAGGTTGGTGCAAAAATAATGTCGTTTTATCACATATGTTACTATGTGAGAAAACGACATTATTTTTGCACCAACCTAATAGAATAAGTATTAAGTTTATTATTATTTTTTAATAGTATGTGTCTTTATACATAAAATGTGCCGAGATTTGTTTTATTTAAGGCTTTTAAATTTATAAAAATATAGCTTTTCAAGTGTACGAATATTTATTCCCCCCCCCACTGTGTGTGTGTGTATATATATATATATATATATATATATATATACACACACACACACACATAATGTTACCTTATCTTCAACGTACTGGATTTTTTTTTTAATATTTTCTGGTATTGGTTATTGAGTATAATCGTTATTTGTTTAGTTCATCTAGATTTGCTGTTTGTTTTTCTTTTTGTCAACTGCTCGAGCTATTTGGGTTTTTGTTTCTTTTCTCTCGACTAGTGTGACATACCAATAAAGAGACATTTCTGGAAGGTAATGGCAATGGGACACATTGTTGCTAAATTGGGTTCATGCCTTTTCGCAAGGATTTTGAAGCGATTGTGCTACACAAAACGTAAAAAATTATCATTTTCTATATGTCGTGTCCCTTCAGCAAGTTGGCGATCAGTTTTCCAATATATTTTTTTTTGCCTTTGTAGCCCATACACAGGACGACGCAACTAATGGCGGTCCAGTAAAAAGACATCGCAGACTATATTAGAAAGGCGGTCCAGTAAAAAGACATCGCAGACTATATTAGAAAGGCGGTCCAGTAAAAAGACATCGCAGACTATATTAGAAAGGCGGTCCAGTAAAAAGACATCGCAGACTATATTAGAAAGACGGTCCAGTAAAAAGACATCGCAGACTATATTAGAAAGGCGGTCAAGTAAAAAGACATCGCAGACTATATTAGAAAGGCGGTCAAGTAAAAAGACATCGCAAACTATATTAGAAAGACGGTCCAGTAAAAAGACATCGCAGACTATATTAGAAAGACGGTCCAGTAAAAAGACATCGCAGACTATATTAGAAAGGCGGTCAAGTAAAAAGACATCGCAAACTATATTAGAAAGGCGGTCCAGTAAAAAAACAGCGTTCTTTCCCTTTTCTAATATAGTTTGCGATATCATAGATTTATGTTGACTCTAAGGTGTTTAAATTTTGATTTGAACATAGACGATATCACCCTAAGTAGTCCTTTTTTGCGTAGATATAATCTTATTGGATTTTTTTAATCTTTTCCCTCCAAGCAAGGCGGGAATGACTAGTACTCGGAGTGGGGTTACAGAGAGTGAAAGTGAGAGAAGAGATTGAGTATAGGGAGGATTGAGGAAAGGACAAAAGTTGAACGGGATTCATGAAGACAGAAGATAGCGATTGGCGTCGCACTTAAGTTTTTGAAGATTGTAGTTATCAGGAAAGCAAGGGAATGGAAACGAGTTCCACAGGCGGAAGTGCGAGAAAAGTAACTGTTAGAGTAGAAGTGGCGGTCGCATTTAACCATTTCAACAGTAAACGGGTTGTATTTAGATGTCAATCTAGTACCACAATTCACACAGTCAGTGCACCTGGCGAAAAAAGCTTGTCAGAGCAATTGCTATGAAAAATATTTCTATAAAAGACAGTGGGAATTTACGTAATGTCGGTAAGAAAATGACTGAAGTCAAAATACCTGATCAGGAGCTGTTAAATTGCTGATCCTTCTTTGAATTTTGTCAAGAACCTCGAGATGAATAACAGTAGCACCGCACTAGATATGGACGAATGGTAGATTTAAAAAAAAAAAAAAAAAAAAAAATGTGCAAGATGGACTCTGACGAGAAAAAAAATATCTGGCATGAGCCAATGACTTAACTTTCTTTCCAAGTCTGATGCAGTTATTGTTTCTGTGTAGTCGCTCTACTTCGAACCAGTTGAAAACGTTAAGCCAAGAAAGGCGCAGTGTGTTGCTCTTCAGGAGTTGAGCGTCTGCCATACCGATGATTCATATCGTAATGGTAAATATCTTTGTCGGGTGAGCTGTATCCGGTGCCGGTCGGTTAGTAAGAAATGACGACGAAACAATTAAATTCAACAAGTAAAATTGATCATCCCAGTTAATCATTAATCAATTAACCAGGTTAATTAGTCTATTTCTTAACGGTCTTTGCAAATAAATAAGACGACAGGACGTTAATCATCATTAATTGTTTTGTCTTTGACGATCGCAAAAAAAAATGTGGCATTAAACCAACGCCTGATGAGAGAGAGAGAGAGAGAGAGAAAACAAGTAAAAAAGAAAAAAATTGATAAACATGAGACAATGACAAAGTTCAGAAAGGAAGCAAAAGAAATCGGATTGTTTTCAAACAACTCCTTGTGTAGACTTTATAAGCAGTTTACACTGTCGGCTATGGCTTAATGACACGAAAGTTGCCTGAGGGCAGACATTTCAAACTACCATAAAAATCGAGTTTTCAGTACATTCCCAACTCATTCTGGTGTAGAGAAGGGAAAAAAAACTTAAAAATGTATTTCTTTGACAGAAAAAGGATAACGGCCACAAAATCGAATAAACCAAGCCGGACGAAATCTGCAACCTCTATTCATTTATTTATATATAAACACGCCATAATATTGATAAAAACCAACACAAAGCCTACCAAATGATCGATGGAAATTAAAATACAGACGATTGTCCTAATCTTTGTTGTTAACTATAGGATTAAAGCGTTGTTTTGCTGATTTGGTGACATAGTGAGTGTGAGTTCAATCCCTGGATTGGGTAGTGTGTACTTGCACTTATTGGAAACGCGCGAAAAATAACTGAGCAGTACTTACCGTAATCCCCTATGTATAATATGCCTTAATCAATAATACGCACCCCTAAAATTGTGCCGAAGTGTGGGAA
Organism: Acanthosepion lycidas; assembly: GCA_963932145.1. Classification (NCBI taxonomy): domain Eukaryota; kingdom Metazoa; phylum Mollusca; class Cephalopoda; order Sepiida; family Sepiidae; genus Acanthosepion; species Acanthosepion lycidas. The sequence goes on along the minus strand of OZ010602.1, from coordinate 36,454,502 downwards.
AATGCTTCTACTCGCGCATAATACGCACACCTTGTTTGGTAATCGAACCCTATAAATTGTATCTTTCCAATTTCATTATGGACAGCGTTTCCTACTCTTATTTAAAAAATGGTTTGAAACATAGAATAATATTATTCTAATGTAGTTTTATGATAATTCTTATTGTACATTTATGAGGTTTCTTAGGTACATATGATTGTATTTGACATACTTATGGGGTCGCAATCGCCGAATGTTAGTGTCAAATTGTCGTATGTTTGCGGTGAGTAGTCATTTCACAACTGAAATCGACCTATGAAACGGCAATTTTTGTAAAGACTTTTTTGTAGCTCTGCTTAATACGCATCCCTAATTTTTCCTTTTTTTTTTCTTTTTGGATGATTTCCAAGCGAAAACCCAACTATACTTAAACATGAAAACAATAAACAAAAAATAAAAATACTTGCAGCTATATACATAAAACAGTTGAAACCTAACCTGAACAAAATAAACTATGTAATCTCCACAAATATCCTTAAATGTCTATAATTGGTAGCAAGAGCCATTGGTTTATACCAACGGCTTCCCATACTTAATACTTCTCGAATTCACCCTCGCGTAGTCATGTGTGACTTCATGAGCTGCGTTGCTATTTTCGCTTCCAGCGTCTTATATGCACGTGTTTATCGTTGCTTGGAAATCATCTATGTAAACAGAAACAGACTATCATCACATTGTTGTCCGTGTATTGCTTAATATATTGTACGGTAATTGTCATCTTTGCCAAAAGCCAAAAGCTTAGATTGGATTAAAAAATATGTATCAATATTGTGATTTTCTTTCTTCGTTTAATGATAATGTTATTAAGCTTATCAGACGTTATGAAAAGAATTTACATAAAGTAAATAGACAACACTTGTCTATATTTGTATATATATATATATATATATATATATATAATATATATATTAGTGTGTGGTTTTGGTAAATACATCAGACCATTTGGAAAACTACTTTTTTTTTTCTTTTTTTTTTTCACATGTTTCCAATTCTCTTCGCTTTCCATTATTGAAATGGAAGTTCCACTAGGACGGCTTATATCCCAAAAAAACTGCTACTCCCGAGAGGATGCTTCCCAGATTACTAAGATTAACTGTAATTTTTCCCCGCATATTCTCATACACTTTACTTCTTACCACCCACTCTTTTTGTTCATACAACCACCTCTTTCAATAACCTATCTGAAGATATTTATTAATATTACTGAAAAAAATCTTTCGCTAATCAAACAACATCCTCAGAAAAAAGTGTTTTACTTTTTTTTATTTCGACCAAATTTAATTTGGCGAGACAGGATAGCATTCATGTTTGTCAAACGAACGCTGGATTAAAAAAAATGTAATATCGTTTTTTAAATTAGATTTTATTAATATCAGCTCGGTTTTCATTTGCTATCAGATTTTTTGTCCCACATTGTTGCAACACCAGTTTAGTAAGAAGAGCTAATATTAGGTTGGGGCAAAGATAATGACGTAATAATATCGTTTTTTGACGTATTTTTTAACGTCAAAAAACGATATTATTACGTCATTATTTTTCCACCAACCTAATATATATATTTGGCTGAAATCAAATCAAATGATGATAGTCGATTAATTAAACACGTTAAATAAGTTTTTAAAATTAATTTTCTATACATTTTCTGTAGCATCGTATGCAAATTAGATAGGCAAGTATAAATAGAGAACAATTGGTGAACATAAAGGCTAGGCTTAGCAAACCCTTTTGCTAAATGTAACGCGGAGAGCTGTGCTACTACACAGATATAGAAAATCATAACAATGGCGTCGCCGATAGGATCATTGAATTCGCTCGAAGAATACATAGAAACATGGATAAGAACTTTTGCTGCATTTGTAAGAATGAAAAAAAAAAAAAGAAACACAAAGACGAAGGAGAGAAGTATTAGGTTGGTGCAAAAATAATGACGTAATAATGTCGTTTTTTGACGTTAAAAAATACGTCAAAAAACGACATTATTACGTCATTATTTTTGCACCAACCTAATAGATAACAGATTTACTTCTTGTTACCGCTGGGTGTGAGGCTGTGAAGAAAATTTCGCCCAAGCGAATTAGAAGAAATGACATTTGAAGAAATTGTTAAAATAATAAAAAACGAACATAAGACCAAAGATTGGTCATTACTGAAAGAACCACGTTTTTAGAGACAAGACAAGCACTAAATGAGTCTATTATACAATACTTACATAGACTGAAAGAACAAGTCAAGTATTGTGAATTTGAAAAGTTAGGAGCTCGAGAAATTACTATAGAAGACGAATTAATCCTTCTCAGAAAAACTGAAGGCTTTTTAAGACCAAAACCACAAACGGAAAATACTGGAATGTCTACAGATTAGTAGCATGAGTTTGGAAGCTACTGTAGAGTTTTACAACAATTAGAGTTGATTATAGAATTCAATCAACCAAAAGAAGAATTCCAAGCGTACGGGTCGAGCTCGACCAAATCCATAATTAAATGTAGAAATTGTGGAATAAAACTCACGAGAGAGACAAGTACAAAATGTCCAGCTCAAGGAAAAATAAGCTCAAATTGAAAAAAAAATCCTTTTCAGAATGTATGCAAATACGAAAAGAAAATAGAATGAATACAAAAAGTACAACCCCTCCCACCCCCACGAAGAAGCTGAAATATTTACAATGAAAACGCAAAAAGGAAGAGAAAAAAATAAACATAAATGATCAAATATTTAACATGCAACTTGATACAGGCAGTAAAGTCACCTTGATACCAAAAAAAAAATAAAAATCTGGATAAAATTAAGACAACCTAAATTTAAAAAATGCAGCATCCAATTAAGGCGGTTTGATGGAACGACAATAAAAATATTGGGTACATTTCAAGGCAATTTTGAAACCGACAAACGTTTTGAAGTAATTCCCATTACAGTTGTAGAATGCGAAAAAGATCACGGATTACTGTGAACTGAGGTGTTAAAAGTAGATACAGCGAGACTAATCAATTCTATGGAAGCAGAATAAAATGAAATAGAATTATTGAAAGGCGAAAAAGCAAGAATTCGACTAAAAGAAAATTATGACCCAAAATATATAGAGAGCCAAGAAAAGTTCCAATTCATATCCTGATGATACAAGGCATAGTAGAAAGAGTAACTCAAGGTGGTAGCATTTGGGTGTCACCAATAGTAACGATAAAGAAACCTGACGGATATTTAAGGATTTGTGGTGATTACAAGAGAGGGGTAAATCACCAGATATGTTCAAACTCTTTTCCTTTGCCAAATAGCAAAACTGCGTGCCACTAGTTAGTAAAAATGGAACACTTTGCAAACATTGATCTCAAGTCCAACAACCAAATCGAAATTGAGGAGAAATCACTATGATAAACACCCCTATAGACTTACTAAGATGGACTTGTCTACCGTTTTGGGTAAAGATTTCGAGCCATATTTTTCAAAAATCAACTGACAGTTTTATTAGGAAAAATAAAAAATATATATAATAATATACCCGGATGATATGTGTTGGGACAAGAACTAAAGAAGAATTAAAATATAAAAGAGAGGAAATTTTAATGAGATTAAAAAGGCAGTCATGACTGTAAACAACAAGTGTAATTTTGACGATAAGATGACGTCATATTTTTTATATCGAATATCAAAAGAAGGGATATCACCTAACAATAAACTAACAGAGAAAACAACAAAAATAGTTGCTCCAACAAATAAAAAAAAATAGAATCCTTTTTGGAGATAATAAATTTTTATAGCAAATAAATATCGAGATACAGCGACAAAATAGAGCCATTTGAAAAATGACGCAAAAAAAAAAAAAATAATGAATTTAACTGGATACAAAAGCAAACTATTATTTTAGAAATACTAAAGGAAATACTGACGAACAAACCAGAAATAAGTTTTTGATCCACAAAAAGAAGTAACATTAACCACACGCCAGTGAAAAGGCGACTGCTGCAAATCTATCACAAGAACACACAATCCTGTACATATCAAGAAGGTTAACGTCAGCAAAAACGGACTACGCGTATATTGAAAAAGAACCACTAGCGATTGTATGCAGCATGGAAAGGGCACGAAACTTTTTGATAGGAAAGATTCTTATTAAAATCGGACTGCAAACCATTGGAATTAATATTAACACCAGAAAAGATTTGCCAAAAGTCACACTGTCAATGATTTTAAGATGGGCAATAAAAATCATGGCATTCGATTTTGACGTAGTATACATAAAAAAGGAACACTATCCCTCACGAAGATGCTTTATAAAGATTATAGTTCAAGAATGAAACAGAAGGAAAATGATGAAGATAAAATAATACACTGGGTAGAATCTGACGTTCTGCCTCTAAATATACTCAAATGGAAACAAATCAAACCCCAATATTAAGCAGAATAGTAGAGAGAATAAAAAATAATATATGGATGGCAAAGAAAAGATAACTAGTAGCATGTAAAACTTATTCACACACTTTGAAGAGAGAGAAAGGGAAAGAAATAAAATCAAATGGATTAAAAGAAAAAAACAAGAAATTCAAAATGAGCGAGAGAAAGATTCATAAAATGGCCCAAATTGCGTTCAAGAATGAAGCAGACTGTCGCCGCTCGTTGTTAACCACAGTGTCAACATTTATATTTAAATACCCTCTCACCCTGTTACTGGGTACTTTTACCTATGAATATCATCATCTCTGCACACTGCGAGGTTGCGAATTCGTTGCAGATCTACTTTGATTTTCAACTTCTCCAAAGGAAAAATGGCATCTTTCTGCCTTGTTCTTTGAATATCTCGGTTCACCCTTGTGTCTTGAATGACCTCTGAATTCAGTCTTTTAAAAGTAAATGGATTTGTTAGCTGAGCATTCTGGATCCATTTGCAATATATGTCCAAGAAGTTTCCATCTTTCTTTCAAAATGAACAAAGACAAATGAGATTCTTGACATTTGCTGTACAAGTTCTTGTTGGAGATATTACGAGGGCACTTTTAGTCCCTATCAGAATTCGCAGTTGTCGTCCGTAGAATCTGTCTAGCTCCTGCTCTTCTTTTTTTGTGATGCCCCAAGTTACACAGTTGTGGGTTAAAACTGGTTTCACCAAGGTGTTATACAGCTTTAATCTTCTCTTCTCTTAGATATTCTGTCTCCTCTTAAACGTTTTCTGAATATTGTCTTTCTCAGTATGCAACGTCTTAAATAAGTTGTTACTGCGTAGAGGTAACTGAAGCAACCATTATCTACTCCACCAAAATAACTTAAAATTATATTTTCATCATATAGTGATTTTCTAAGTTCGGCTTAGATGTAGCAAAAGGCCGAAAGTATGGGGCACCCAGTGAGGCTCGAACTGACTGCTCAGTCGTAATTGATATAGCAAGACAAGCTTTCTAACCATTACACCACGTAGAATATATATATATCTCACTGACTGGCTCTAAAGTTTCACATAGCAAAGCTAATCAGCGTTGAAATTAATGGAACCTCTGATCCTGATGTACGTAATTAGTCGAAACACTGGAGTTGATTAATGAGATAAGTCCTTCGAACATTTAGTAATTAATTTGTAGACTATTGTCGCTCTCGTCATCCACTGAGCACTTCTTAAACCAAAATTCTACTAGGCTTAGAATATGCTAAATTCTAGTAATTTTTACGTATTCTCTTAGTTAGCCTTGGGTTGTAGTATATGTATACACACACCCACTTCAGTGGGTGGGGACAGATTGTACGATTGCCCCGGGCATCCATATCGGAAGACATCCAATCAAAGTAAAATAAAAATTTAGTTTATATTTAATTTGAATAAGGTGTACCTTTCATGCTTCATCTGCTTTTACATATTTAAAATGTCTTCCTTTCTCACATTTCCTCCTCGTACTTGAGTCTTAGGAGCATACAATCAAAGAGTTGGTCCCGGGCATCAATATATATATATATATATATATATAATAATTTCAGATAGGGTATATCTCAAAAAGGACAATATAAATAAAGCAAAAGGAAAACTTAGCCGACGCGTTTCGTCTTATGAGGGACTTTATCAAGGCAAATTTCTCGAGTGTGAGTTCAATACCTGGTTAAGGCGGTGCAGAATTAACAGGCACTTTCATTAGACATGGCACGTGCAACTAGAACACTCTACTCCAGTAAGCGAAGTAAAGGGTTCAGTTCGACATTCCAACCACCTGAAGAAGGCTGGAGAGTACAACGGCCGAAACGTTGTGATAAACATGGCGACAAAGATGAGGACAATAGCCCGAATAATGTAAATAGTATAAATTATCTATTGTCTTTATTCACACACACACACACACACATATATATATATATATATATATATATATATATATAAGGTGCGCTATCAGAGATAGAGCGTATGTAAATATAAAAGTGAACATTGAAGTCAACACTCAGAGGCGACAGGCTGTTTCATGCTAGATGCAATTGTCAGGCCGCCTGATGATTGCGTCTAGCATGAAATAGCCTGCCGCTTCTGAGTGTTGGCTTCAATGTTCACTATATATATATATATATATATATATATATATATATATATATATGCACAAAATCTTATGAACTACACATTTTTCAAGACTGAATTATTTTAGAGATATTTTTAATTCTTCCTTTGTTTTTGTTCAACACACAGAGATTTTACTGAATTAGAAATGATCCAAAAAATTAGCTTCAGACGCTAACTCGGATAATAATATCATCGATATATCTGTTCATTTATTCTGTCAATAAGCTGATACTTTTATTGCATAGCGTTTATGGATTGTTGCTTTATTGATTCTGTAGGCAAAAGCGATGAGACATTAATTAGACAGTTGCCATCTGAAAGCGCCAACGCCGAATAAAATGTTAGTCATCACTAATACTAACACCACGATTTACGCTTGCACAGGTCAACGGTTATGTGACAGGTCCCCTCACAATCTTTCTCTTTTCTTTTTTTTTTATCACTTATTGATTTTTTTTTCTTTCAACTGTAGTTCAAGTAGTACAAAAGAAAAAAAATGATGGTAGAAAAGATTTTAGCATTTCATGTCGGCACGTTTTTGTCCATATAAATTTATAGCAATTTATATCCAATCATCAAAGATGTATAGCTCCACCTAGCAAAGGAATGCATATTTCAAGGGTAACATTAAGAGAAATATAGCAGCAGAAAAATAAAAAATAAAAAATAAAAAAAGTGGAGAGAAGCAGGACTGAATACAGTCACGCCTGTCAGCAGCAGACAGGATAAGAATGTCAGGCGAGAGGCCAGTCTGTATATTCTTGATCATTGCAGGATTTGAATGAATCTGTTTTCCTCCTTTAATCAATTTCCCACAGACATAATGTGACTTCCTGGTGTCTTTTCTACTTTTCTAACTTACCTTCTTAGTACCTCGACCGTATGAATTTACGCGTACTGCTGGATTGGCGATTAGGTCTCGTATTTTTACTGTTGAAATAACTACATGTAACCATAAGTTTTATCCTATTTTTTCTTCTCTCGCACTTCTCTCCCCAGCTTCTTCCTTTGCTGTAAAAAAAAAAATAATTAAGAACAAGTGTGTTTTATTTAATTATTTTGATATCAATTCACTTTATTAAAAAAATAAATTTCTTTATGATTTGCTTTATTAAAAAATAACGAAAAACAAAACAAATAATTCACATTTATATTTCAAATAACTTATTTGAAGAAAAATATTCGCTGATTAATGTTTTAATCCGTAATAAAATAATTTTATTCGATTATAAAAAAATCACTTTTTTTTTCTGGTGCTGAGTTGTCTCAGAACTAAGTTGGCAAAAATTATTTTTAGGGTGGATGAGGTGCTCAAAGGATTAATATGATGACAATTTTCCGTAGGTAGCTAAATGGCTGGACCATTGTTGGATATACCTTGCCCCGGATAGTTATTATTAAATGGTTGGACCATTGCAGGACAAGCATTGTCCTGGGTAGATATTATTAAATGACTGGACCATTGCTGGAGATACCTTGCCCTAGGTAAATATTATTAAATGACTGGACCATTGCTGGAGAGACCTTGCCCTAGGTAAATATTATTAAATGACTAGACCATTGCTGGAGAGACCTTGCCCTAGGTAAATATTATTAAATGACTGGACCATTGGTGGAGAGACCTTGCCCTAGGTAAATATTATTAAATGACTGGACCATTGCTGGAGAGACCTTGCCTTAGGTAAATATTATTAAATGCCTGGACCTTTGCTGGAGAGACCTTGCCTTAGGTAGATATTATTAAATGACTGGACCATTGCTGGAGAGACCATGCCCTAGGTAAATATTATTAAATGCCTGGACCTTTGCTGGAGAGACCTTGCCTTAGGTAAATATTATTAAATGACTAGACCATTGCTGGAGAGACCTTGCCCTAGGTAAATATTATTAAATGACTAGACCATTGCTGGAGAGACCTTGCCCTAGGTAAATATTATTAAATGACTGGACCATTGCTGGAGAGACCTTGCCCTAGGTAAATATTATTAAATGCCTGAACCTTTGCTGGAGAGACCTTGCCTTAGGTAGATATTATTAAATGGCTGGACCATTGTTGGACAGACATTCACGGAGGTAGTTAATATTAAATAATCTGGATCATTGTTGGACAGATCTAGTATGTCTGGAAGAGGCAATAAGTTTTGCTTGGGAAGGGGCCTGATGTTAAATATTTATAATAAAAATATTCTGATCTTTTAAAATCATTTTTTCCTCATTTGTTTTTTCCCTGCCAATAGTGCGACGGTGTTACTGTCATAGTATTAGTTCTGCTTTAATTCAGCTGTATATCGCGCGCTCACATCTGTCATAACTTAAAAAAATTATCTACTGTCTTGAGCAAAATGGTTATCCGGCCCGCGCTTGTCATTCTCTCAGTTATCTGCCCCTCTGCGAAAAAAAAGTTTACTGACCCTTGCCGTAGATTAAATAAAGGTATCATGTCTATATTTCTGAGATGAGGTATTATGTACATTATTTACATTATTCGGACTATTGTCCTCATCTTTGTCGCCATATTTATTACAACGTTTCGGCTGTTGTACGCCCCGGCCTTCTTCAGGTGGTTGGAATGTCGAACTGAACCCTTTATTTCGCTCACTGGGTTAGACTGTTCTAGTTCCACGTGCCATGTTTAATAGATGTCAGTTATCTCCTGTTAATTTCCCTCTAAAAGTTCTCCACTGCCTTAACCAGGTATTGAACGCACACTCTTTGGGTCCTGTCACTGGATCTAACCAACGCCTTTATCCACTGTGCCATGGGTCCTTGAGGACACATGGCACAGGTTAAGACAGTGGAGAACTTTCAGAGGGGAATTAACAGGAGATAACTGATAACTGACATCCATTAGACATGGCACGTGGAACTAGAACAGTCTACCCCAGTGAGGATTCAGTTCGACATTCCAACCACCTGAAGAAGGCCGGAGTGTACAACGACCGAAACGTAATAAATATGGCGACAAAGATCACTGTAGGTTAGCCGGATCGGTATACCTGATGAAGGCCGGGGCTGGAGCACAACAGTCGAAACGTTGGAATAACAGCAACCAAAAATGAGAATGGTAGTCGGAATGCAACTAGTGTAAATAAAAAGGAAAGCTTTAGAAGAATTCCTTAATTTATGCATATATAGGCTTAATATACATGTGAATTTTAAATTCTTAAGTGTTTGCCCTGAGCCAAGTATAAGATGTCTATGCAAGTGCATCAAAGAATTCGTTAACCCTGACTTGTCTCTCTTTAGGATCTCAAGTTTCAAACGGCAGTCGAACGGCCACAACTCTTCTGTTGTGGATCAATATCCAATCAAATCAAGTAGACAACAGTCAGGTTAAATTTATTGATTTTTTTTGGTCGGATATTCCCAATAAGAGAGGTTATTTATATAGTAAGCATTATTCATATGTCGTGTTTGCATTCGGTAAACATTTTCAAGTTTGTTTATGTCAACCACTCAAACGATGTTTGCTCGTAATGCTCTTCGAGTTTCTTACGGCCTTTCGACGAACCCTTGACGCAGAGTTTTTCTTTTAATAGAAGAATCAAGATAAAAATATTAGGTTGGCATTGGTTCGCCAGAATCCAACTCCTCTTCATACAGGATTTTACCAGATCCTATAAAGTGGTCATCTTCAGTGATCTGTCAACGTATCTCAGAATACCATAATGTTGCCGTCTCTGGTTTCTTTTTCCTCTGTCGCGTCTTCTCTGGCTTCTCCTGATTTTCAGGAACCCAATGCTGCATCACACACTGAATGGTCAACGGAAAATGTTCCGAGAGTTTGTTTTTTTTTCTACGCTTTATTTCGGTGGGGAGACATACTAGTCGTATGTTGGAGATAGATAGGACGGATATCAACAGGTTGGCCAAGGACCCATCATCACGTGGTGGCTTATCTCACTAAGGTATCTGGGAATGGCGAGACGTTTTTACATTTTCATTCTTGTATATGTACTGTCTTTGCACGTTTTTTGGTCTCGTATTAAAACTTAAAGACAATACACCACCGTCAGAATTACACGCCCACGGTGTTGCAACTACCCTCAGTTCGAGTTCTTACCAGTACAGTTGAGTTGGCTATTTTGAGTCAATACAGGCATTCTGTATCAACACTTTTACTGCTCGAGATGGTGGGGGTACCCGTCTTGAAAAGTGGTATCTGATATCCTGACTTTTAGCTGAGTTTGAACACCCTACTCTGGCCACAAGATATACATAAATCATTCAAGAGGCAGGACCGTATATAGGTTTATTATTTAAAAAAAAAAAAGACAACCAGCTGATCTCACAGACGATTATGAGTACATCGCATCCGAACAACACTGTCCCCACAATTCCAGCCTAGACTAAACTGACTTTAATACAAGCTATTCTTCTTTGTGGAACATTCTCGAGAGGATGTTTTCGTCTATCAACTGTGCCCCTTATCTATCCGACATATCCTCAGAATATTCCTTCTTGTACCTTCATAAAACAATTTCATTCAGTAACACACTACCTTGAGTGGCTCTTGGGCTTTGTATTGGATCAGCATTTAATAAAAAATAGCAAAGTTTCTTGGTAATCCCGGCATCTATTAGGTACTCACGCATGAAATGACGCACTTTATAGGAAATGAATAAAACGCTTCTGAAAAGTTGAATAATTCATGTGATAAACAATTCAAATGCTTCGATTACTTCTTCCTTCTTGGAGGATGTTTTATTGCGTATCAAAAACTCAAAATACTTCAATAAGCGATAATCGGTAGGAGAGATAACAGGTGGATATGAAGGATGAAGCAAAATTTCATAATTCAGGCCATGCTGGTTTTGGACAATTGATTAAGAAGCGTGCGGCTGTGCAACAAAATTGGGCCATCCCTATTCACAAGTCTAGGATGTTTCTTTTTTCAATTTTTCGTGCATACACTTAATTTCTCTACAATACGAGGTTGTTGTTATTGTTTTCCCTTGAGGCAAGAATAAATATGAGTAATCCCTTTGAAAGACCGCCATACAGTAATTATTAACGTTTTAGGTTGCAGTGAAGGTTTTGGGCTTTGTTTTGTTGCTTCACTTGCATGTAACCACTTGTTTACTCTCTTTCTGTTATCAAAGAGTATCCATTTTTCCTCACATGTAATGATTCGAATAAAAAATGTTTCTTTTTTTTCCATTCGGGAAAGCAATAAAGATCACACCCCAAAACAACGAATTAATTAGCTTCATTCAGTTCATATGGGGCAAACCTATCTAGTTTCTTTGCTTTTTTTTATTTCTTTCAATTCTGAGAAAGAGTTGTGCGAGATGTTTCGAGTTCTGATGCAAGTTTTCGGGCTGTAGTTCTTGAATCTTGATCAACTAAAGCATTCAATTGATCATGTCTGATAACCGATCATGGTCTTCCTTTTGGTTTATTTTCAAGACTATAAACTCCTGAATAAAATTCTGGAACCATCTCTGTACAATTCTGATTTCAACAATGCTATTAACAAAGGCCGCCTTTATATTCCGAAATGCTTCAGAGGCAAAATGAAACCAGTTTGGACTCATACAGCAAGGTTAGTCGACATTGTTTCATTGTAATCATTTTCATTGGGCTTATGAATAACAATATATTGAATGAAAAAGTTGGTAATAAGTCAAGATTTATTTTATATATTAAGGTTACTTCATTAGACGACCGGATCAACAACCAACTAAAAATTTCGTCATTTCATGCGTGACAACCTAATACATCATCGGTTACAGAAATAAATTTATCACATCATCTAGATGGATTTTGTTAACATAAACGTTTTATAATAAATACTGTTAAAGTATTTTTGAGGCAATTGTCGGATTAAAGATAAAATGTATGGTTGTCAATAACTCCAAATTTCGTGATTAGCAGCTGATCTCATCCAATCTAACTCTAGTTTCTGTGGGTCCAAAAAAACAAGCTGGTTACATTCATACCTCGAAAATCGAACTAGTTTCATTCCATCATCACCGATCAGACCCTGAACTACCACCAGTTACGATGAATGTATGACCTCCTCCTGGGTGGCTCTATGCCTTGAGAGACAGATTTAAACTAACCTCCAGACCTCAACTAGAAACTTGTACGGACGATTCATCGCTAAAGATGCAGGAAAAATGGTTGGTTCCCTGTCTCAATCTAGTAAGTACCTAACCTAATATCCTCTAACTTTACGAGAACCAGATCAGACCGAAATTGAAGTACAACTGCCATATTTGGGCAGGAGCTGTCTAATCCTCGCTTTCTTATCTTGACGTAGTCTCAAAGCGTCTCCACTTCCTTGTGGTGGGGGACAAATTATTTTCCACCTCTCAAATCCCTCTCTCACAGGCGAGAGATGACAAACCTCACTGATATTTCCATGGAAAGTTCTCGGATGAACTGCATTCCTTGGTTCTGCCAGTACTAACCTTCACGATCCGAACCTGCCATATCATTCACATTGTAGCAGACCACCGGTATTCCTACCATATTCCATTGGTGACAAGTAAGTTCCACTCGAACAGCTTCTTCCTCACGAACGACTGCTCTGTAGAACTGAATCCCAAGAAGATATTTCCCCGATCACTACAATCTTAACCTGTTCATGTCTAGTGCTAACCGTTATCTTGTCTACATAAACCGCCTCCTACTGTAAAACCCTGCTTCGAGTAGACCACAGGCTTGTACGGAGTGTGCCCCACTGTAAAAATAAAAAAAAAGAGAGAGAGATAAAGCTCAATATGCTAGATACGAATTGGAGATATCCAATTTTTTAAAAAGTACAGAAGTTTGGAGATATATCTGGGAAGTATTTTAACAGAGGTTGGGGATGTAGCACCGTAATCTGGAGGTGCACTGGATCAGTAAAATACCTTCAAAAACAACAACAACAAAGTGTATTAAGAAACAGGAAAATATCATCAGAAACAAATAGAAGAATGTTGGAGTACTATTTAATGCTTAGCAATTTCCTCAAAGATAAAGCGAAGATTTGAAGACAATAGAAATGTAGTTCTAAAGAACGACACTAAGAATACCAAACATGTAGAATGTAAAAAATATTCTAAGGAAAATGGAAACAAAATTTACAGCTTGTTGTTATGGTAATTTACCTACGCACGCATGGAATCTCTCAGATAAAAATAAGAGCAGGTATTGCCTTTTGAAGTGTGACGTTTCCAGCAGTCACCTCTGACAGTCAACTGAACATTCTTGCTGTAACACTCTCATTTGTATATGTTTGTATTACTGTTTCTGTTAATATTTGTTTAACTCAATACCTCTCTTTGTGTCTTTATTTCTGGCTCTAACAAGGCCACAACAGATAGGTTGTTAGAGTTATGGTAATTTACCCACGCACGTATGGACTCCCCCAGCTTTAGATAGGAGCAGGTACTGCCTTTTGGAGAGGCAAGTTTCCAGCAGTCAACTCTGAATGTCGGACCGAACATTCTTGCTGTAACGCACTCGTTTGTGTATGTTTGTATTATTGTTTCTGTTAATATATATGTTTAACTCAATTCCTCTCTTTGTGTCTTTATTTCTGGCCCTAACAAGGCCACTTATCAATCATTTTGAGATTATTTAACCCCAAAATATTTTTGCATTGCAAGAATTTTTCGATATAATTATTCTTTGATAAACCATTACTATTTAACCCAAAGATGGGAGGAGAAGAGGTGAACTCATAACTTTCCCAAGGGTGTTTGCATGTAAATGAATATAAGGAACTCGACTGGAGTTCGAACTCGACACCTGTTATCCATCAGGGTTCACTCATTTAGGTACTTAGTTTTGGTGTGTTTCAATGTGATATGGCCGTAAACCGAAACTAAAAGGACAACCAGATACAAAATCAGAACCTGATGACACACTTCAGACCACAATTATTTTGGAGTTTTTGAAATTAAAAGAGGATACATTTATAAAACAATTGTTAAGTTTGGTAAAAATTGTATGAAAGATCAACCAAAAATTCAAAATAAACCAGTAAAAGTCGCCATTTAAATAAAAATGAGGTATCGTTGAGCTCGTCATGATGTAAGTAACCTACATACCGAGTTTCAAAGAAATCGGAGAAAAAAATTGAATTTATCAGTTTTTGATCGGCTTTTTCGATTATTGATTTTTTTTTTTAAAGAACCTATCTCTTACATTGTACAATGTATATGTCAAGTTCGGCCATCAGTTGGATGGATCTTGAGTGAAAAGGTATCACCCAGACAGACAAACACAGATATCCTCTGTTTTATATATTGAGCTAAGTTCTTTTTAGGGAGAATTAACAGAAAAGATCCCTTTCCTTTTTAAATTTTTCTGAATTTGACATCCATCGACCGCAAAAAATAAACTGAATCTATATTATTTTTCAAACTGTAAATATAGTATGGTTGTTTCTGCTGAAAGGAAAGTGCGTCTATTATGTCCGTGTGTCTATATGTTGTCAAATATAGTAGTTTTAGGTTCTTGCATTTAAATTCTTTTGTGTAAAGTTTTTAAATTTCTAAATGGACGCGACATTTCTTTGCTAAAGCTCACCAAATACAAGGCTCAAGAACCAATCAAAGTAGATGGTTACGTGAGAAATATGGACGTAATAGTAGGAAGAGAAGATTATGAGGATATGAGGGATAGGTAAAGCTTGACCCTTTACTTGAAGAGGTTAAGAGTAGCGCTCGGGGAATCACTCACTATTTGGATACAGTCGCTAGGAGACATGATCAAACAGCGTAAATAGTCTGTCTATACCTCTGATATGAGGCATTATGATAACTTACATTATTTACATTATTCGAACTGTTATCCTCATCTTCATTGACATATTCACAACGTTTTGGCCGATGCACGCTCCGGCCTTCTTCAGGTTATTGGAATTTGGAACCGAACACTTTATTTCGTCTGCCGGTGTAGATCGTTCTTGTTCCACGTGCCATGCCTCTTCCGGATGTCTCAGCTATTTCCCTTTAACTCAGATCACGAAGTTTTTGGTTCACCACTGCTTTAGCAGAGTATTGAACTCACCACTCTTTGGGTCTAGTCACTAGATCTAACCAACGCTTAAGAAGACATGGTCCAGTGGATAAAGGCGTTGGTCATCCGTTAGCTTTGCTTTTCTGCGTCGGAGAGAAGTCGTGTAATATATTTCTACAATTTGTTTGCACATTGGACTTCGAGAAAATACAACGTTCTTCCAATTCCTCCTTGGCACTTACCATTTCTTTATCTTTAATATTTTGGTAAATATCTCTACCTAAGACCACCCAGATATATTTGATCAACCGGAAGTAATATAACTACGTTTCAGTAAAATATTTTACTTAGTGTTTCTTAACTGCAAGGATGCGCTATTAAATTGCCCAAGTCTTGCTGGCAATACGTTCTTAATTCCTCACACATCCCTGAGGGTTTCTTTTTATTACTTATTAATCTTCTTTCATTAGTGAACTGTTAATTATTGTTAGTCATTGAAAGAGAACGAATCTTTAATATGAAAGCAAGAATTCCAAATGACTTTGATCAAAAATGCCTGCTTGTTAACCCTATCATTTTATTATCGAATTTACGACTGATTGTTCACCGAGAATAGCCATTTATCCCGATCTAAAAGAAAGCCTATATTTTGGTTGATCTGGATAACTTAATTTGTGTCTTTTGTGGGAAAATATTCCATGGAAACGATAAAAGTTGTGTTTCCATTTAATATATATATATATAAAGAGGCAAGTTTAATACATTCCGTGAATTGATACAGAAGCTAACTTTGTAATCTTTTCAAATTCGGCTGATATTTTGTTAAAAGCTAAGAAAGGAATTTTTTAAAATGTTGCCTAATGTTTATCGTCTTCCTTCTTCATTGCTATTTTCCGCCTTCCCTTAGATGGCTTTTCTTTTGGCAACTAGTTCAGATCCGGCGTGTGATGGTGATTACGCTCATAGCTATAACTTATTTATTTTATTTTATTACATCCAATACCGCATCTGCTGCAACTCTTTGATTTCCCCTTATTCTCTTTTAGTGCCGAATTTTTTTGTGTTTTTGTATTTTCTTTTTCGTCCTCTTGTATATTCGTTGTGTCTTCTCTTGAGTTTTTCCTTGTTTCCATTTCTCTTGTGTTTTTCGTTGTTTCTCCTTCTCTCGTGTGTTTCTTTGTTTCTCCTTCTCTCGTGTGTTTCTTTGTTTCTCCTTCTCTCGTGTGTTTCCTTGTTTCTCCTTCTCTCATGTGTTTCTTTGTTTCTCCTTCTCTGGTGAATTTCCTTGTTTCTCCTTCTCTCGTGTGTTTTTTCCTTGTTTCTCCTTCTCTCGTGTGTTTTTTCCTTGTTTCTCCTTCCCTCGTGTGTTTTTTCCTTGTTTCTCCTTCCCTCGTGTGTTTTTTCCTTGTTTCTCCTTCCCTCGTGTGTTTTTTCCTTGTTTCTCCTTCCCTCGTGTGTTTTTCTTTGTTTCTTTTTCTCTCGTCTGTTTTTTCCTTGTTTTTCCTTCTCTTGTTGTTTTTTCCTTATTTCTTTTTCTCTCGTGTGTTTTTCCTTGTTTCTCCTTCTCTGGTGTGTTTTTTCTTGTTTCTACTTCTCTGGTGTGTTTTTTCCTTGTTTCTCCTTCTCTCGGGTGTTTCTTCCTTGTTTCTCCTTCTCTTGTGTGTTTTCTCCTACTCTCGTGTGTTTTTTCCTTGTTTTTTTTTTCTTTTTTCTCCTTCCCTCGTCTGTTTTTTCCTTGTTTCTCTTTCTCTCGTGTGTTTTCTTTCTTGTTTCTCCTTTTTTTTTTTTTTTTTTT
The DNA here is from genome assembly GCA_963932145.1 of Acanthosepion lycidas. Lineage (NCBI taxonomy): Eukaryota > Metazoa > Mollusca > Cephalopoda > Sepiida > Sepiidae > Acanthosepion > Acanthosepion lycidas. The sequence goes on along the minus strand of OZ010602.1, from coordinate 36,437,190 downwards.
TTTTTTTTTTTGTCTCATTTCCTTTTTCTGCTTTTCTGGGTTTTTTCTGTTTCTTCTCTAGATTTTCCTTCCTATTTTTGTCTCTTGTTTTTTGTGTCCTTTTTTTTCTACTCTTGTTTTTCCTTGCCCCTCTTCTATTGCTTTTTTTCCTTGTCCCTTCTCTTATTTTTTATTTTTTTTTATTTTTTTATTTATTTTTTTTTTTTTGCTTGTTCTTCCTCCTCTTTTTTTTCCTTGTTTCTCCTCTTGTTTTTCTTTTCTTGTTCCTCCTCCTCTTGCTTTTTTTTCCTTGTTCTCTTATCCACTCTTTTCTAACATGTCTGGTTTTCTTTCTTTTAAATTATTTTTTCATATTGTAGTCTCTCTTTCTCTCTCTCACACCAATCGCCGCTTGCTGCCATTTTTACATTCGCGATCTTTCTTTCTTACTCTGAACTTTTATGAGGTCTTTTTAATCATTTACGAAACGAAATATTGTGGAATTTTGCTCTGATCCTTCACCGTGTTTTGGGAGAATAAATTTATGTAAACATTGTGTCGGGCCATAACAGCAAACTGAAACTTGAGGCATGCGTAAACATATTGTCCAAATGTGTACATTTCACATGTAGCTCAATTTTTTAGTAAAGAGAATAAAATAGTCTTAATATTTCTGTCAATATATGAACTACTTGTAATGTGCCATGTCCTTTTTGGGTGTGTATAATTATGGCTTTCCACAACTTCCAGTCCTTTGTTGCTCTTAATAAAGTTTGTCTTTTTGCTATCGCTCTTAATCCATTTGTACAAGTTCGTTAGATGGTTTATTCGCTGCTTTCCTCTGTCATTTTTTATGTCAACTTATCCGGTGAGTTTTATATTTTCTAAACCTTCTTTCCTCATAGTATGCCCTAAAAATATCAATTGCCTCTTTCTGGATTCTAAGTATATGTGTCCTTTTCGTTTTGCTTCCATTTTCTCTCAAAGTTCGTCGTTAATCACCTTTTCCGCCCACGGTATTCTCAGCATCCTTCTGTAGAACCACATTTCTGTTGCCTCAAATCTCTTCTTCACCTGTGAGGAGATTGTCTAACCTTTACTGTTTTATAAAGAAGATTTATATTACATAACATTCCATTACTCTTTCCTTTTATTTCTAATGATTTTTTTTTGTTTCTTAATACTTTGATCTTTTGGAAGGCACCGTTCGCTATTCCAGCCCATCCTCTGTTAAATAATATGTTTAAAAAAAAAAAAAAAAAAAAAAAAAAGGACAACAAAAATGGCCGTTTAGGACAACTTTCATTTTGCGATTAAATAAGAAAATCTGAATGTTAAAAAATCCGTCCTGAAATATCAAAGAGACGACCAGTATGCCAAATACTGTCAACTGCTTTTGAGATATCCAAAGCTTGATAGACTCTTTCATCAATAATCGTTAAGACATCAGCAGTTGACTTCGAGAAGCGGAAGCCATTTTGTTTGTCTGCGATGTGAGATGCTTAACCAAATCAGAGTTGATTATAGCCTCTTGTAGTTTGCCAAAGGTAGAATTATTTATTAACTTTCTTTCATTTTATTTGTTTGTTTTTTTTTTATTTCGCCAGTCAGATCGTTACATTCTACTACTGTTTTGTTATAAAGTCAGTAGCATAAATCTGAATTATTTTTAGGCGGCTTCTTATTAAAAAGATTAAAGATGTCTGATTGCATTTTTAAAAGAAGCCTCGGTCAACTGAAGTTTAAACACAAATTACTACACTGCAAACTAAATTAAGAGAATTTTAGAATTGATATTTTTTAATACGACAGATTTTTATCACTCGCTATTTTTATTGGATACCTATATTTGAGAAGATGCTCCGGTTATTGTATTAAACAGTATATTTATTTTCGTCTATCTGATTGTATGTTCGAGAAATCTTATAATAATTGTACGCTCTCTGGTCCATTGTAACTTAGATGGTCAAAGTATATTTATAGCTCCCTCTGCCAGGAGAAACACAAATTCGAATCTTGCCTGAGAGCGTTATTTTTTTTATTTTTTTTTAACAAGATTTCTGTAACATTCAGGCCAGTAAACGAAATTAAATAAATTTAAATAAACAATAAAAAATAGTATACTAATAATACTAATAATAATAATAATGCAATATAATAAATAAATTAAATAAATTTAAATTAAATAAAAATACTGCTTAATAAAATGAATTTAGCGTTTACTCAAATACGAGTATCCACTAAAAATAACGTTTAAAGTGAAAAAAAATTAAATTAACACCTTGAACCCTGACCACTGCTTTATCGATGGTAGAGAAAAATGACTTAATACCCAGCCACCGGTTGAACGGTGGGTAAGCACTTGCGTCGTGTTTTGCAATTGGTTGTCTTATTTGAGTAGACTGGGAGACAAAGAAAGACTTCTGGTGGTAAAATGAAGGCATGCAATCATACTCTTTCTCTGCTAAGTATAATGCTTATGTTTTTTGTAACTATTTTTATATCTACCGTAAAACATTACATACTAATTAGTTGTGAATTTTGAATCAGAAGCTCAGAAAAAAAGGGTTAAAATTATTCATTCAAGAACGCACGGCTCGAAGGGTTAAAATTGTAGAAACTCCTAGATAACGTATTAAAGGAAAGTGAGAACGAAGGACTAACTATCAATTGACAGTGTTTGGTCTTTTGTAGGAGAAACAGCTCATGATGGCAGCGACGAATTAGACAAGTCAGAATCGTGCAAATACAGACATTTAAATATCTCGGAAGTATTATGAAAATGGACGGACAATCTGACATAAAAATTCAAACGTGCATTGGAATAGAGAAAGTTATCCAGAAGCTGAACAAAAGTATTAAGAGAAGGGTTTTGTAAGAAACAAAGAAAAATGTGGTCAAATGCTGTGTCATATCAATGTTCCTCTATGGCAGTAAATGTTGGACAATGTCATCCCGGAAGAAGAGGAAACTTGAAGCAACAGAAATGTGGTTCTACAGAAAGATACTGGGAATACCATGGATAGAACAGGTGAGAAACGAGGAAGTGAAAAGAGACAGTTGAAATTTCGAACCTCTCTCTTTGTGCCATTGCGTGTAATAATACGGAGTGACTTCTCCTTTTTATTACAGAAAACCATGAAACACTTATAACCAAAAATACACACACTACTATATATAAAAATAAATTGTATGATATTAATGTGCAATTTAACATGTCTTTACTGTTATCTCTGTATACGTTTTATTTACTGTGAAGTATTTTTTTTATTTCCCGTGAACACGAGGCTATTTCTGCTGCTATGATGTAGAATTTGTGGGGATCACTAACATCTAAACTAGTTTAAAATACCAAGACTGTATATTTATTGCACTTTTAAATACAACTGTAGTACAAGGCCGAAGAGGAAGTGATGAGGCTGGTGGTCACTGACTATCCTAAACCTAGCTAATCTGATTCGAGACCCATTCATTCAGTACAATTTACTCATTCACAACAAGTACTTACCCATCACTATTTAATACAACACATAGCATAAGGGTCCTACTAACATGATATAAAAATTTCACGATATACATACAGTCTTTTTTTTTCTTATGAAAATAGCCAAAAGTATATGACATGAAATGAAGGGGGAGCAGATGAACCCTATAACGAATATAAAATACGTCTAAACATTCAAATAAAATGTTTTTATGACCCGTCCACCCGACAGAAAAATAAGAGTAGCCACTGTATTCTGCTGCTAAGCAGAATCAAGTCGCTTGCTTGCTAAATGCAAAGGAGATAAATTTCGGAGAAACATAATGAAGAAAGAGAGCTTGTTGTGGAATTTAGCACTGATAGGATATTCAAGAGATGGGATTGTGAAACAGCGAACAACTTAATAACGAACTTATGTGAAGAGGTAGCAATAAAGGGGCTGTGAATGAATTGTAAGGGTACAATTATTGCTTAGAGTTACAAAGGATAGTTGTGGAGAGACATGATCGTCAGCGCTCTGAAGGAACACGCCACAAAACATGGTATATACCTATGCATGCGCGAATCATAACATGAAAAATAAACTTAGTTAAACTTGCCTACAAAACACGGATGTTAGTAACAGGGGAGAAATAAAAATAGCCAGTCCTTAAATTGAATCGCGTTAAAAATTCAGTGAGCAAATATACATTAGATGGAGAATAATTGGCCTCATTTCGATTACCGACGCTGCATTTCGAACATAGGAATTGAAAAAAAAAATGAATGAAATAGAGAAAAAACCGAATTAAACAAAAGTGAAATAAGAATAAATACAAGGAGAAAATAGATAAATAAGGAATCAAAGACAGGGAGTGAGAATGAATTAGAGAAAAAATAGAGAATGAATTGGTCAGAGAAGTAAAAGTAAGAGAATGAGCGAGTCTGGAAAGAAAGCAAAAAAATTGTCGAAGGAATGAGCGAGTCTGGGAAGAAGACAAAAAAATTGTCGAAGGAATGAGTGAGTCTGGGAAGAAGACAAAATATTGTAGGAGCCATCTGAGAAATAAGATTTAGAAGAAATATGAAGGAATGAGAAAAAGAAACAAATTTAAAAAAAAAAAGGACTGTAATTAACAATTCAAGACAAAATGCAGACGACCATATTCACACCGTTCAAGATAAAAAATCTGTAACGAAAGTAATAACCATTAATTTCGTTTCACTCACGCCTCTCGAAGCGATGTTGAGAAAATATTATTTTTAAGAATCTTTGCTTGTGGCCTTTGTTACTTTGGATATAACAAGTGACAATCCAGCTGTGCTACTATTGTTATTCCTCTAACAAGCTTCCCAGTTTTCGCGGGGAAAACAAAAATCCTATGATGACAGCTATGACACCTAGCGGCATTCACTCGTTGTTTCTCCATTCTAAAATCTAATTAGCTGCGAATTTATCACTATTTTTTTTATCCAAATAGGAAATTTGAAAAGAATAAACATGGCTGAAATCAGAAATTTGAAATAAAAATTGTATCTTTTGTTTGTTTTTATAGCTTCCAATTTAGGGAATGTTCATGTGGCAGATTTTAATTAAGTCGATAAAACGAACAGTTGGGTATGAAAATATTGCGGATGTCAGTGTACTTGTGTCGACTTGAATATAAGCGCTTACGTTTCCGTATCCTTTTTGTCTCTCCAGTGTTGACGCATGCGTATTCTGGTAAAACAAACGGAAATGATCTACGCAAATGAAACGGTTAATTTTGTTTAGGTTTGCAAACGCGTTGTCTCCATATGTGAAAACTATAACTGGAGTTAAGATAATTTTGAACGACATCCTTGGGAGTAATCACCATTTGTCTGAACAAACATGACAGATCATAAATAATTTAACAGTTCCAATATGTTTATTCTTCATTAGAGACTTATAAAATGAAAGCGAATACCGGTGATTGCAAATTACATTAAGAAAACGGTTGTTTTTATATTTATAATTTGTAGGGACATTATTATTATTAGAAATAAATAAAAATAATAATGATAATAATAATAATATAATAATAATGAATATTATAAATAAAATAAGACAATAACACCAAAGATTTTATAAAAATTAAATAAAAAATAAAAATATAAAATTCTCCCAGCATGCAACAAAAACTACCGGAAATACTGACATCCAGCCAGAAGATTCAATCTCTTCGCTAGGAACCTTGGGACAGTCAACACGCATCCCAACTTCTCTCTTTGTGCCATTGCGTGTAATAATACGGAGTGATTTCTCCCTTTCATTACATACAACCATGAAACACTTGCAACCAAAAATACACACACTACTATACATAAAAATAAATTGTATGATATTAATGTGCAACTTAACACGTCTTTACTGTTATCTCTGTATACGTTTTATTTACTGTGAAGTATTTTTTTTTAATTATTTTCCGTGAACACGAGGCTATTTCTGCTGCTATGGTGTTAGTGATCCCCACAAATTATACATTTAAACTAGTTTAAAAGACCAATACTGTATATTTATTGCACTTTTAAATACAACTGTAGTACAAGACCGAAGAGGAAGTGAAGAAAGAACTGAAGAAAACCCCAATAATATAAAATTTTCACGATTTACATAAATGTTTTTTTCCTTTTTTTTTTTTTTTTTTTGTGTGTGTGTGAAAATAGCTAAAGATTTGACATGAAATGGTGGGGGTGGGGAGCGGATGAATCCTATAACGAAAATAAAATAAAACCGAACATTCAAACTAAAAATAAAATTTTCATAGGACCTGTCCACCCCACAGAAAAAAATAAGAATAGCCACTGTATTCTGCCGCTAAGCGGAATCAAGTAGCTCGCTTGATAAAACAATGGAGAGACAAAAATACAGAATGGAGAAAAATATGAAAGTCCGCTTCACTCACAATCAAAAATTGGGAGAAAAACAAACCGTGAAAGCTGGGAAATCTTGACATGGATCATAACAAATGAGAATGCCCGTAACAAACCGGAACGTAACCAATTACTCACATTAAATAGGGTAAACAAAAGAATCTAGCTTAATCAAACGGCGACTATAAAAGAAAATCAAGACTATCCCGTTCACACGAACCAAACTTTCCGCTTTTACCCCCTTTTCGCTGAAATCTGCCGATAAAAAAAAAGCTTTCGATCTTCAAGTTGAGCTGATGCACAAAGAATCCAACAAGATCCTGCGTGTCCGCAGATTCCCTCCATCCGCGTCGTCCACACCACCAACTTTGCCACGGCTGGCAACTTCAGAAATAGCGTCAATTTCACTCTAGACTACGAGCGTGACACATTATCGAACGCGGTAGAAGGCGTGCACGGACGTTTCTTCTAAACCAAGATCACCCCGATGACAATCGGCCACATCTGCACAGCCCGCTCTGAAACCCACGTCATTGAGAGAGACCGTGTTCCGAATCAGTTACAACTTAAACGAAAACTCCGGTTTGCTGAGATAATTCGCCGCTGGTGCTCAGAAAGAGCGCAACTCTGTCGCTGACAAGCCGAGTCGCCTACAGAATGGATCCGACGCGACCCCCTCCATTAGTTTCCGATACAATGCCCTCCAAGGCCATGAAAGGTCACTGGACCGAGGAGTAGCATGCTAGGACTCTCCACACTCTGTGAAAAATTTGGACTGTTTCCGGGGCTCAACTCCAGAAATGGGGGGAGTGATATAAGGTTAGGGAAGGCTTACCACACAGCGACTTTTCTGTCAACACGCGGCGTTAGAAAACCAACCTCGATGCGTGTTGGTGACTCACCAAGTGTGGCTTTCCCGGCTCCCATGACACGAACTCTAGACACAGACGGCTTTGCGGACCTTCGACTTGTGTCCACCCCACAAGAGAAAGAAAAACAATTTCTCGGTCGTCTCCAGAGAGGGGGTACTGACATTCGGTAAAGAATGATGGCGAAGATGAACACAGACCACACTTAACCTTTCAGCCCTATCTTTTAAGGCCAACAGCTTTAAGACCCGAGTCCGGACCGCCGTTCTCGATTTGCCAGTACCTCCTGCCAATTCTTCTCTAACTGGAGATCCGACTCGAACCACACTCCAAGAATGCCGGTTGTACGGGGGCGTCAGTCTACTAGAAGAGCTCTGTTAATCTTAGCCCGCGTCACCTAGTACCGTTCAAGTGCGGCACGACACGGAAATAGATACGTCGAGCCCCAACAGGGACACCAATTCCGCGTAGGGCCAGACCTCAGCCGTAAAGAAGGGGAGGCAGCGAACAACCCTGACGAACCGACCGAGACAGCGCAAAAGCGCTCACTCACTTCCCCTTGAACTGTACCACATCACTGGGTAGGCGATACAGCAAGCTGAACAACTTGCAGAAGTTAGGTTTGCAGCCTGCGGCCTGCAGGACAGCATCCAAGCACTGATAGTCAACCCTGTCGAACGACTTGTACGGATCTAAATTGGTTTGTGCGGATTCGTCATCGCCTTGTACACCTTTTAGGATCATGCCGATCAGATGCAAGTTGTTCTGAAATGTTTGACCCTTCATAGCACAAATTTGTTCTAACCCAAACAGAATCTAGGCAACTGACAGCAAACGCTCTGTTAGGGTCTCGACAAAAAGTCTTTAACTCTGTGTTTAACAGAGTTATGGCCCTGTAGCGTCTACCCACCACCATGCTTGTCCTTTTTCAGCTGGAGATCGGGGCGGACCGCTGCTGGAACCAGTTGTTGAATGTGCGGCAGCCTCAAGTACAATTTGTAGGGGCAGACCATCAAGTCCGGGAGACTTGCCATCGGTGACCTTCTTCAATGGGAAGTTAAATTCCACCTCCATGATTTCACCCACACTGCCAACCTCTTCAGTCGACGAAAATTGGCCAAATAGCCGTGAATCTCTTCGTCACAGAAACCAGGCCCCTTGATAAACCGGTTCTGGAAATGCTGCCGAAACGCCTCGTACACGTTGTCGGTCGCCCGCAGGGTACGCCCATCCGGGGTGTCGACCTGCCGAATGTAACGATCGGAACCTCAACGTATTTCTTCCTTGTGCAATTCTGCGCCCATATTCACGTTAGACATCTTGTTTAACCTATCTCTCGCTCGCCGATTGTTGCAGGGCCTGCCTGGCTATGCCTATCTCTAAGTGCCTTCGACTTTTTAGCATTATCGAAGGTAAGTCAAGCAACGTCGAGCCTGGCCAGTACCTAGATGGGTGTCTGCTTGGGAATACCAGGTGCTGTAAGCTTGGATGTGCGTGTAATGAGTAATGGCTTGGAATTGTTAATCTGAGAACCGAGTTCTAATTCCAGTCAAGTTCGTTATATTCACTTACGCGTAAATACTCTTGGGAAAGATATGAATCCACCTCTTCTCTCCCACAGCTATGGGTTAATTAATAATACTAGTATCACTAAATCATTATTGTCTCAAAAAATTCTTATAATCTAAAAATATTTTCTGGCCTTAAATAAACCGCAAATGATCAGATGAGCGACAGCTTAACAAAGTTCTTAGAATATTAACGTTTCAGTCCTGGAACCCGTGTTCGAATTTTATCATTGGTGATTGATCAGGGAGGGGCAACTTGATAATATCGGCCTGGGGAGATGATCGCAGCGTACGACACCGTTGGGAAAGTATCTAAAAAAAAAATCCATACCACCGACTGAACGAAGCCATGAGTGAACTTTGGTAAACGAAACTGTTCGGAAGCCCTCGATGGTTGTGCTAGTACGAATTCGCAAGTCATCGTGGCCGAGGTTTTGAGCACAGCGGTCTTGTGCTAACCAAGTCAAATTGAATGGTCTCACCCAGAAAATCTAAGGTCTACTCAGCCAAGTTAGCTCTGTGATTGCTGAAGAAATAGAAATATATTTGAGCAGGCATCTTTAACGGAGGTTAGCTAGCCCCAACCTAGCAGGCTTACAGACTCGGAAGTGAGCAGCCAGGCGTTGCTTACTAATACGCTCAGTTGAAAATAAATCGGTGACTCTATCTAGAATAATGGCGGGAAAGTCAGCTTCATTTGAACCTGAATGAGTGGATATTGTTAGGATAAGCGCTTCTAACGATTTATACGCATAAAATACTGTTTTAATTCCCTTATATTCCCCTCAACTTGTTTTTTTTAATTAGACTAATATTCCGAAACCTCTTTCACGGTTAAAATGTCATGTATCCGACATAACACGAAAAAGAAAAACGAAAAGTAGCCTCCGAAATGCAATAGAATTTATTCGAATTGACAGTTCTGAGAGTAAAAACAGAAATGTAATTCAAGTTTAGCGGTCCCACAATTCTAGGAGGTATTTATTAGTGTGCCCACATCACAACCGAATCTGGCACAATGTTAGCCTAAAGTGGGTTTATCGGCCATACCGTGGAAAATTTGCTTAAGCCCGCTCGGCACTTTCACTTTTGGGGTAATGGACCCAACACCCCCTCCCGAGGAAGAGTGAGGATATGCCTCACTGGGGCTTGAGTTAATATTATTTTGAAACTTTCCCAACCGAAGCCAGGGAAGTATTTGTTATTTACTAAGCATTTACGAAAGCAGGGAATCACACAGTAAGAATCGAACGCACTGAATCTCTATTAATTGATATAGCAAGCTAATCTGGCTAACGACTACACCACGTCGAAATGCCCAACCCACAGTCCTGGAGGAAGACAACGACTTGAATACAACAGTTGGCTAAATAAAATCACGTACAATGCTGATAATTACGGTGGCAATGAATGAATTCAACGAAAAACCCACATAGCAAGTAATCATTTAAATCCGATAACCTGTGCTATTACAGTGCTAGATTTGCCATCAATAACTAATTATATCCCACCTAATTACAATTAATGGTAGATAAGGTAGTAATACTACAACTATCGTGAGTAATAATTCATCTTGAGATGTACTTTTCAAAATATTGTGATGATATTGCATCACTATCAAGTCGTTGTCTCCTTCAAGGATCGTGGGCCCGTTATCGGTAGTCGAGCCAAAATTTATAGCCAGTCAATGTCAGAATTTGTATAACAAAAATGAAGTGAAAATGGTTGAACCGAACTCCCTTGTATTTGAAAAGCCATTCCTCTACTCTAACAGATTTTCTCGCACTTTTCACCTGTGGAACTCACTCTCGACTTCTTGCTTCCCTGATAACTTCTTCATTTATGCCCCGTGCCCATGCCCGTTGAATGCAACCCCCCGCCTTTGCTGTATCATTACTTCAACAGCGGTATGCATAGCTACAGAGCCCAGTCTACCCCATTCTGCTAGATGGGTGTTGCCCCTACAAAAAGGCCTTGTTTTAACTCCTGTTTGGGTTCTAGCTATCCTCCTCACTAGAAAAGCCTGGTGAGGGAACCGGTTTAGTCGTCGATTAGTATTAAGGGTGCGCTTTCTCTCGCTATGCATATGCTTTTAATAGGACAGGAATACTTCTTGACTAGTAGTAACCTACCATACCTAAAATCATGTGAGGACCAATAGTATTAAAAACTGACTTCAGATCGGCACTGATCAAGATGAATAGTAACAAAGCAGCAGGGACAAATGGTTTTATGTTCTTGAACAGAATATATGATCAACAAGGAAGCCTTAAGGGAAAGTGTAACAACAAGGAAACTGATACTTACAATCAAAAAGCGGCAGTTGGTATTTCTGGAACCCATAACAAGAAAGGGTGGATTGGAAAATTTAACACTTACAGGGACATGTTGAAGTCAAAAGGAAGAATAAGAAAATAGAATACCTTACGAGCTAAGTGGATGGCATAATAGTGTCAAAGAGGAATGGTAAACAGTTACAAAAGACAGGAAACAGTCGAGTGCTACAGTCGTCCAGAGACTTGGCACATTATTGAAGACATGCCATCATATAGGATGGGAATAATTCTCCAAGGATGAATAAGACGTTGTAATGGCTTACGGTTTTGAAACGAGAAATCGGCGGACCGAATTCGAACTCCAACCGTGCTCGTTACATTGGCTTTTGCGCATATACGCTTATGAAAGATATGAATCCATCTCGTCTCCCTACAACTATGGGTTAAAAAGCAGGACAGACTGGTCACTCTAGCCGTAGTTGGTAATCAGTCTAGGCAAAGGACAACTGTATGTAACCCTTGCAATGCACATATTATGCAGATATCGACAATATCATAGTGATAACAGTGACTGTATAGTCTCGATTGAGTCCATGTATTATTATTATTAATACTCCAACCCATCTCTGCAATGAATTACTTCCCGAATATGATATTTGTTAAAATCAAATCATAAAATAATTATCAATGTGTTTTTATTTATATATTTCATGTCTTATCTGTAGTGGAAAAAGAAGTAAACCAACTTTAGTTAGTAAATCTATGAGGGATTACTTCCTTCAGTCGTTTTCATAATCTATACAAATAAAGTATTTTATCGGCATTTAAACAAAATCAGTTCCGGAGCAAAATGAACAGTTTAATTAATCAGTTCATTTACTCTTACGTTTCTTAGATTGCAGTCTGATTTGTTCAAGCATGTTATGTGAGACACTCAGATACCTTTGCCTATTAAGTGATCGTCTTGCTTTAACTTGGTCTTTTTTTCCATTTCACTGTTATATTAAACACATAAAATTTAAAAAATGAAAAGATATTGAGCAAATAAAGCTATTTATCTAACACCAGAAGTTATCAATGAATCATAGAGATACCATTGAATATCTAAAAATATAAACGGAACGGGTTAATTAAACGGTTTATTTGCTTCTATTTTAGTTTCGATTTCTTTATCTATGCTTTGTTGAATCTCAATACATTGTTTCAAGATTACATCTCACTATTATAACTTTCTAATAGTTGTCATCATTTTTTAAGGCACGGGTACATAGTCCCGTTAATATTATTAACTAGTATCATCCGTCTAAATTATATAAATTACTTGAATCGTTAACCTTCAAAAATACCCGAATAGTGCTTTGTAATCAAAATATTAAAGATGAACGATTGAATTACTGTATGATAATGCCTCTCTGAAAGTTGTAAATATGATGAAGCAGACGATAAAGAGGCGGGAATGGGAGGAATATTCACCAGTCATCCTCAGACGATCAGTTGTTTAAATTCATGTAGTATTACTTCTCTAATCAGCTGTTCTCTTAATTTTAAACTATCGTAATATTATTAGAATTACGTGTCCTTGTGTCACACTTCGAAGAAAACTCAGGACACTATTCTGGCTGAATAATGAAGAGTTTCTGCGAATAAAATAATTTGTCAAAAAAAAAAAAAATGCTAAAATCATTTACGTCAACCGGTTATTTATTTATTTTTAATTCTATCTGAATTACAATTAATCAGACATTTTTTTAAAAAAAATAGATTGTCAGCGGTTTGACACACAGAAGTTGACCTGAATAAGACCGTTTTTGGTTTGTCTACGTAATTACTTTCATTTTTTTTATTTAACACTGACGCTTTCAAATCAAAATGCCTTTACTTATGTCTATAAGAACCAATAAATCCTATATTAATAAAGAAATCCGCATACGACGACGAATTCTATCAAAGAAGACTATTAATGGTGGCGGTGGTGGGGGGGGGGGGCTAAGCAAGCGAGAATAATCTCAGTCACCGTTTTGCCATTATAAGTGTTATTATATCCGTAATAACCGCTTAATACGCTATTTACACTACTTACATCGTTCGGATTGTTGTTCTCGTCTTTACTGCCATATTCACGACGTTTCGGCCGTGGTAGCCACCGGCCTTCATCAGGTGACATACTTTGGAAATCCAACCTTTAGTCCACAAAAATAAAGGTGAACAAAAACTTGGAATTAACTGAAACTAAGATATCCAGAAAAGTCATGGCTCATGTAATTAAAACAATCTACCCCAGTGGACTAGTTTGGTTTGGTTAACGGCATATCAACTCTTTGTTTCATTTCATGCTGAAATTTTACTTTCTTCTGAGCTTTGGTAAATTCTTATTATTTTCGAAAATAAAAATGTATTGTTGATAATTTTTTTTCTAATGTATTTAAATATTTTCATGCTTTCACCCCAATTTGGTGGTTCGCAATTTGCCCATACCCGGGACCCTAACAGGTGCTACTACCTCGGTTTGAGGTGGAGTTGACAATTAAGAGGTGGTTCTACGTTCCTCAAAAACCTCTCGATCAGAAGACTTGCTGCTGGATGTGACTAAATAAAGGCTTCGATTTGAATTTCCAATGTGTACCACCTGAAGAAGTCCCTGTCGTACAACGGCTGAAACGCAGTGAATACGACAATAAATATCCGAAGGGCATAAATAGTTACAATACCTCATCTCAGAAATATAGACTGACCTTAATACACATACAGAACAGAATGGCTGTAAAATAAAGATTGACAAACGTACATTGTTCTCGGTGAATTTTTCATTCTGAGAAATATATATATATATATATATATATATATATATATATATAGTTTATGAAAAACTAGGTAATCCGTATGGGTAAACCTAAGGAGGATAAAATCCAGAAAGCTCAATGTAAATCCAGAGCAAATAATTTAAGTAAAAACAGACCACTTTAAGGTTCCATGTAATAAATTATTTCACCACAGACCTTTTAAATGACTGCGGATCATCAGACTTTACTTCCAAACAAACATTTTTTGTTTGGAAATAAAGTCTGATGATCCGCAGTCATTTAAAAGGTCTGTGGTGAAATAATTTATTACATGGAACCTTAAAGTGGTCTGTTTTTATTTAAAATATATATCACTAATTTATCCAACACAGAGAAACTATAACATATGTATACAGCAAGCCGTGTGAAAAGAGAGAGATGGTGTATTACTTGTAATATGTCCCAACGTTGCTGTCCTTTGTTTCTGGTGAGACCATGTGGGTTCCTCTGTTCACCTGATCGCTCTGGGTTTGTGATGTCCGTCTACTTCGCGGCCTATATATCAATTGTCTGACATGTTTTACCTCCAGTCGTGCTTAATAGCAACTGTCCTTCGACACTCTATAAACTGGCTCACCAGCTTTAACCCTCGTGACTTTGTTTCAACCAAAGAAAGATAATTGACTTTTGTATCTCTACACTTACCATTTACCAAATAAAGGAATTAAATCATAATTTTAATTGTTCCTTAGGTTTTGACGTTCATGATAACTATCGGCACGCCATAAATAATCGACTATTCTCTTTTGATCACGAGAAAAGACAGAAAAGATATATCCGAGACGCTGTTTAGTTTCAGTGAGAGAAGGAAATTTAAAAAAAAAAGTGCAATGAAAAAATGTTAATTTCAAATACTTTTCCTTTGTACACTCTTACTTTTTAAAACAAATAATGCCTTACATTCGTATTTATTTTTTATTACAAGAAGTTGTTACGCTTAAATATTTGACAATAACAATAGCGGAATTTCCACTGGCATTTTATTGCCGTGGGACTCGCAATTAACTTATTCAGTCATCAGATTCGTCTGAAATTTGAGATTTTCACGGTTTTTTCTACAATTAATAATTGTTGCTAGTAATATTGATATAGTGGATGTCTTGCTATAAATTAATTGTTAACAAACTAGCCTCTCTTATTCTAGACTAAAGTGAATTCAATTCTCAAAGGATCTACAAGTCTGTCACACAGATCGTTGGTTGCAAATATCACCTTGTATCGTAGTAAGCTCAATTGAATATGCAGTGGCCTAAGAAAAGGTTTTTAGCAGGAGAAATAAACAACATCCAAATTCAAAATTTAATTACGTAATCCCAACTCAACATAAATAAACAGAATTTGGAACTTATATGGAGTAGATCCTACATTTGCTAGTTTCAGTGCTTGTATTGGATTTTTTATGGATTTGATCAAGTTATCAACAATCGCATGATCACTATTTTGCCACTCCATTTTGCAATGTTTCCTTAAGTGCTGCCACTTACGGGATTTTAGTTGCACGCTCTCGAATTTTTCGGTCCAGGTTCTCCCAAACGTGCTCTGTTTTATTCATGTCAGGATTTTGGGTTACCCATGGCAGTGCCTTGATTCCTTGCGATTCCTTCCAGGACTTTGCTACTTTGCTCGTCTGACATGGCGCTCCATCTTCTTGAAAAAGTTAGACATTCTTTTCAATCTGATTGGTTTCAAATAGTGGGAGTAGTCCTTTCTCTAATATTTGACAGTATTTTGGACCATTCAATCGCTCGTCAACAAGAATCAGCTCAGATTTCCGTCCAAACCGGACAGCGCCCCACACCATTACCCCAATTCCTTCATGTTTCACGGTAGCCTGCATATATTCAAGTGTCCAAGTCTCATTCTGATTTCTTCAAGCATAAACCTGTCTCGAATACGAATATTGGCTGAATTTACTTTCATCTGACCAAAATAGAGAATACCAAAATTCATAATCTTTTCTCTCGAATTCTCTCGCCCAGTCCATACGCCTGTTCCTGTTAACCTTTGAAATCAAGGGCTTCTTTCTTGCAACTATTCTTTGATAGCCTAACTCTTTCAGATTCTTTCTCGTCGCATATGGCAACATTTCCATGCTGTTGGCGACATCTCCGACGCTCCGACGACGGTTACTGATGACTTTCCACTTCAGCGCCTTTTTCGTTCGCTCAGACACATTGCTTGGTCTGCCTGAACATTGTTCCACACGACAATGGCTTTCTTCATTAAATTTCTTGACAATATTATTAACCGTTTGATGACTAACCTGGAAAAACTTAGCAATTTCTCTGATTACCACAATGATGTCATCCTATTACTTGCACTCGTTGAAATAAAGCAATTGCTTTAATTCAACGATCTTTCATTGCAAGACATAAGTCAACTATCGTTCAGAGATGAGTGTAGCTTGATACTAACACGGTATTGTCTAAAAAAAGGAAGAGACGTTATTACACAAACTAAAATTACTGTCATCAAGGTTAAAAACTTAACATAGACCAATGTATGCAATGAATACTCTGCTGTAGAACAAGGCTCAGTGTGTATTGAGGGTCATTTTTTTTCTGTAGTCAGTTCTATCTTCACTGTGTAGTCTAATTTGCGTATTAAATAATATTAGTGAAAAATTCATTATAAAAAAATGTCTAATTACTATGAAATATATAATCTCGTCTATGACAGCAAACGCTGGACAATTTTCTCACCGACGAAGAAGAGTTTTTAAGTAATGTGCCTCTACCGATAAATGGTAAGACTATCATGGAAAGAATATCTGAACAATCAGAAAGCTTACATGGAAAATAGGAATAACAAGGAAAATAATCTTTACAGCCAGAAAGAGACATCTGGAATACCTAATGAAGAACGAAGGTCCGGAGAATATAACACTCAAAGGGCACACTAAAGGAAAGAGAAACAGGAAGAAAACCAGCGAGTAACCTACTTAACATGTTTTGCGTGATTCGATGACAGGACAAACAGATAGTTATGACACAGAAGTTACTTTGAGCAACAAAAGACGCAACGTTGTGGAGAGCAATGATCATCCACGTCCTGAAGCGCCATGGCGTATAAAAGAACTATTATAGTGCCTCGTCGGAGAGGAGTACGCGACAAATTAATTGAGGAGTACATTCTTTTGAAAACTAATTCTACTTTCAAAAGGACCATATCACGTTGAAACAGCTACTCTCATACGCTCACCGAAGCTGAGCAACGTCGACCCTGGAAAATACCTAGATGGGTGACTGCTTGGGAATACCAGGTACTGTTAGCTTGAATGTGGGATGGTGTAATGGATAACGGCTCAAAATTGAAAATCTGTAAGCTGAGTTCCAATTCCAGTCGGGTTCGTTGTATTCACTTACGCACAAATACACTTGAAAAATATATGAATCCCCTTCTTTCTTCCCCCAGCTATAGGTTAATTAATGACTTGTCTCTTTAAATCATTACTATCTCCTAACAATTCTTGGAATCAAAAAATGTTTTCTGGTTTTAAATAGTCTGCAAAAGGTTGATAAGCCGTAAAAAACAATTTAATATGGTACCACTCTTGAAGATTATCACACCGCCAATCAAGAAGTGGGCGCAAAATCTTATTCATGATGACCAGATATTGATAAAATGAAAATGAATTTATTCTTTGAAGCTGCTGAGGGAAAGAGGTATAGCATCTAACGTTATTTATCAGCCCACAATTTTACCCTAAAAAAATAAACCAAACCACCAAGTTTATATTGGGATTTCTGCGGGGGAATGGAAAAAAGACTTTATAAACATATACAGTCTTTTTTTTCAACCTAAAACAAAAACATCAAACTACTCACTCTCCAAAATTTTGAGAAATGAGGGCGAAATTTACTGGGAACTTATAGGTTTTGCTCAGATTCCAAATAGCTTTAAGGGTAGAAGTAATTTGGTTGGAGGATAAAATTAAAATCATTAAATTTAAGAATCAAGATATTCTACTAAACAAAAGGAATGAATTGGTATCCAAGTGCCACCATAACATTATTTCAACCCCACACTCCAAGTGTCACCATAGGAACAAATTTCAAGTAACATAATATTAGCCGAACCACCCTCTTCTCTTTCATTTATATTTTTATATATGATTTTTTTTCTATTGTGACGTCTTCACTACATGTAAATTTTTTCCATATTTGAAATTATTTTCAAGATGTGGAATTTCCTTCTATATTTCATTGTATTTATAATACCAAATTTTTATATATATATTGAAATTAAATTTAACCAGTAATAAGGAGTGCCAGAGAAAAGCAATAATAACAACGAAAATTGTAATATAAGCTCTGGTAAAAAAAAACATGCGGTGATAACAGCAAAAATTGCAATATGACCATCGCTAAATATGGTTGCTGAAAACATTAAGTTTATAAGTCCCAGAAATTCATACATAGACGTCGTTAAGGACACATGGCACACTGGATAAAGGCGTTAGTTAGATCCAGTGACAAAACCTAAAGAGTTGTGAGTTCAGTAACCAGACAGTGGAGAATTTGGGGAGGTGAATTAACAGGAGATAACTGATAACTGGCATCCATTCATAGAAATAGAACAGTCTACCTCATCGAGCGAAATAAAGGGTTCACTTCGACATTCCGGGGTGTACAACGGCCGAAACATTGTGAGAATTATGGCAACAAAGATGAGGACAGTAGTTCGAATAATGCAAATTTAATCCTTTACAGAATTTTAAAATAATTGGTGTAATATAATTTAAGCTATAAACTTAGTATTTGAAAATTTATTAATTTTATATTGATATAATGAGATAGTTTATATTTAAATGAAATTAATATATTAATAATTTAATTTTTTTTTTTTTTTACTGTAACTTTTACTATGCAGTTAAAGATGTAGTATTGAATGGATTAATATTTACATCTTTTTATAAAAGTATTAATTTAAATTCTTACTCCCATTTTATAACGTCCTGGGTATGACGATAAACTACATCCACGTCCTGTGTATGACGATAAACTACGTCCAACAACAAGGCTTCAGATAATGTTTTCGGAAAAATAATGTTGCCAGCTATACGTTTTTTGGAAAAAATAATGTAGTCAGCTATACGTTTTTGAAACACTAATGTTGCCAGGTATGCGTTTTTGAAACAGTGTTGCCAGCTATACGTTTTTTGGAAGAATAATGTTGCCAGCTGTGTGTTTTTGAAACAATAATGTTGCCAGCTATACGTTTTTTGGTAAAAATAATGTTGCCAGCTATATGTTTAATAGTACTGTATATTTAATATATGTATAGGTATATGTGTGTGTGTATATATATATATAAGTGTGTGTATGTATCTATGTATGTGTATGTATGTATGTATATATATATATATATATATATATATATATATATATATATATACCTTAATTTGGCATTAAATGACCCACAGTGGTTGATATGCCATAAAACCCAACCAACCAACCCATTCTATAATTTTAATCTCCTCTCTAAAATGTTTTATGTTTTGTTTTTGTTTTTTGTTGTTCATTTTTCTTCCTTCTTGCACAGGTGTTGATAAGTTACTTTTATGTCTGTGTTCATTTTCAACCGTCGCGTTCATCTGAACCCGACTCCACCACGACTACCTAAGGCCCCTTACCACGCTAAATCTATATAACTCCCTCCTCTCTTATAGGCCAATTCTTACTCCATCTCCTTTTATTCTTTCCTTTTTCTTTTTTCCTTCTTTCTTTCCTTTGCCTTTCAAATTTCCTGTGAAGAAACGTGGGATTTTAGTAAATGTATCTGCATTGATAATTCCAAGGAAAAACTATTTCCCATGGACGAAGTGATCATCTGTATGAGGTAAATTGTTTGGATCGCATTAATAGTAATTCACTTATATGATCTATAATAAAAATTATATTGAGCTGTCTTTTGTTGTGGATCAGCTTTAAAATGTTATATTAATAGGATCTACTTGGATTACTTACCCACGGATTATATATATATATATATATATATATATATATATATATACTACTTTAAAAGCCTCCCTGTTGGGTGCTATTTAAGCTAGCTCTTGAGGAGGAGTATTGATTGGGCCCTCATCACAATAGGTAGGGGGGAGTTGGTGCGATAGGCAACAACAAACTACAGAACTCAAAATTGATCGCTACATTTAAGTACTATATTAATATTTACGTTTTAAAACTTGAACGTTAATTCTTCTATCTCCACTTAATTTAAAGACAATTTGATGCACGTGGGTCCTTATTTTCCGCACAAATATTTTTTTTCATCGAGGGACTTTCAGTGGATTTCGTAATTAATTTCAATTATTCTCAAATTTATTTCTAAGTTATAAAAATTGTTATCGTACAAAAAAAATTGTCGCAAAAGTTCACGTAAAAACTCAGGATTGCAGGTCCGTATACGGTCCGGATTGTTTTTAATTTGCACACGGAGTCGGCCTGATTCCAAAATTATATATGTTTGGCTACGGCCTCTATGAGTAAAGTTGAAAACACAGATAATTTTTTTCAGACACAGTATTTGATTATCTGTCTATATTTCTGAGATGAGTCATTATGTACATTATTTACATTATTCGGACTATTATCCTCATCTTTGTCGTCATATTTATTATAAAGTTTTGGCCGTTGTACGCTCCGTCCTTCTTCAAACCACCTGAAGAAGGTCGGAGCGTACAACGGCCGAGACGTTGTAATAAATATGACAACAAAGATGAGGACAATAGTCCGAATAATGTAAATAGTGTACTGTAATTGGAGAACTGAATTTTTTTCATTTGAAATGAGCTATCGAAAGTTCGAGTTGTTTTCCTTTTTAAGTTGAAAAAGTGTGACATGGTGAAACACTAACATTCGAATTAATTATATATATATATATATATATATATATATATAAGAAAGAAAGAAAGAGAGTTGTCATGAATGTTAGTTTTCGAAAATGATAATAAAAACCTAAATCGTATTTTTGCGTCTGTTTTTAAAATCTGGACCTGACTCCAAATAGGATGAGGTTCAGAACTTACAGATATGCATTGATTTAGAAACAAACTAAAAAGATTAATGTCACATCTATTTGAATAATTTATTTTCTTCTTATGTGACTTGTCTCTCCAGAACCTGGGCGATCATGGCTGTCCACATCATCCTATCCTTTACAACTGTTACTAATATTTGTCTTTTTACCATCCTTCCCACTCCCCATTCTGATTTCCATTCACATAAGCTCGTCCCGTAGGTAGCCCGCGGCCGCCTCCTATACGTTTTACCTTCGATATGTCATGTGTGTGGAAAACTTTCCAAACCCTCCTTCCTCATTATGTCCCCTAGAAATTTGAGCTGTCGCTTTCAGTTTCTAAGTATGTCCTTCCCCCCTCTTACCCTTAAAACTTCTTCGATGCTTACACGTTCTATACATTGTCTTCTCTGCATTCTGTTTTAGAATCACATCGCTAGTGCCTCTTAATCTGTGAGGAAACTGTCCTTCACCCCTGTATAGGAAAGCTAATATTAAATCGCAGCTCAGAACTATTTTCTTTTATAAAAACTAGCAGGCTTCGCCCCCTCGCTATCGCTTCGCAAAGTAAGATATATTCACAACTTGATATCTTTGAAACAAAAATTTTAAATGAACATTTCATTCATAAATTGGCTTCTTATAATTAAGGAAAGTTTTACAAATAGCTGCCAACTTGCTGAAGGCCAAGTAAAATGTAAATTTAAAACACTCTTCTGCACTCTATAAGACGATATACGTAAGCCGAACTATTTTTTATATGAAAATCAAAACAATCCTCGAACATTATTTACATTATTCGGACTATTGTCCTCATCTTTTTCGCTATATCTATCACAACGTTTCGGCCGTTGTACGCTCCGGCCTTCTTCAGGAGCGTACAACGGCCGAAACGTTGTGATAGATATGGCGAAAAAGATGAGGACAATAGTCCAAATAATGTAAATAATGTACATAATACCTCATCTCAGAAATATAGACAGAATCCTCGAACAGTAATGAAGGATAGTTAATTAAAGCAAATTTTAAAAACA
This sequence comes from Acanthosepion lycidas, assembly GCA_963932145.1. Lineage (NCBI taxonomy): Eukaryota > Metazoa > Mollusca > Cephalopoda > Sepiida > Sepiidae > Acanthosepion > Acanthosepion lycidas. Next base: position 36,415,243 of record OZ010602.1, on the reverse strand, counting down.
ATATGCAAATTAGTTAAACCTGAAGAGTGATGTTGCCTAGAAGTAGATATATAATACAGATATTGAGCTTTTCGTGTGTAAATTACTAAGTAATTTGTAACACTTTTATTATCATCTCTCAGTTGCGTTTCTGAATTTGGGCGACCCCGTTAAAGGACATTCGTAACTGAGGGAAATTATACTGAGAGGTGCCCAGCCCTGGAGAACAACTGCCCGAAGCCGCGTCCTCTCATTGCACTAGAGAGTGATCAGTGCTCGCACCGAGGCCAGCGCAACTGGCGGTTGCTGGGGCTTCGGACAATTTTTGTTCCTAGCTAGGGTGTACACGCTCGGGCTCCCCACATTAAATCGACCTTGTGTCACAACCTGGTGGTGGGAGGGTTGAGTAAATACAAATTTGTAACGGCCTATTTATCATCTCTCAGTTCCGTCTCTGTCTTTGGGTAACGTACGATCAAGGGCGGCTCCATTAAAGGACAGAGTCGCAACTGAATAAAATTGGTGTTAATGGGGAATTGAGTAAATATAAATTACTATAAAGTAGAGCTGAGGCTTTTTAATCTCAGAATTCGTGGGAGAATTGAGTTCCAATTTCGCATTTATTCATAAAGATTCCATAATAAAGGTTTTACTTAATTAGCTATTATGTTTCTCTAACTCTTCAAATGTTGAATGTATAACGAATTCTAATTTCCCATTTTTCCCATTATATTAATTTTATCTTATAAATTGTCCCCTGTTCTCTCACCTATGAAATAAAAATAATTGTTTGTACGGAAAGTAAGGACCTACGTACATCAAATCGTCTTTAAATTAAGTGGCAGCAGAAGAATTATCGCTGAACTTTTAAAAGGTAAGCTTAAGCATTAATTCAATATTTAAATGCATATTTAAATTTTGAGTTATTCTGTCGTTCTATCGCATCTACTCCTTCCTAGCTACTGTGATGATGGCCAAACCAAGAGTCCTCCACAGGAGCTAGCTAAAATGCTCCCCAATAGGGCGGCTTTTAAGCTAGCTTGAAATTTTAACTAACTCAAAATTTTAAGCCAACTTCAATTTTGGATACAAAAGGAAAATAAGAGTTACTTCCCTTGAACCATAAAAGGAACGATAATGGCTAGTGTAAGATATTAATATATATATATATATATTAACCTCGCTCAACGAAAATCGTTCCCTGCGCCCAACTTTCTAGGGTTTTGGAAATCGGACCAGTGGGAGCGGAAGAGTTACTTGGACACACACACACACAAACACATACACATTACTTTATATATAAGATATTGTTAGCATGTTCTATGATGAACGTTCGTTTTATAAAACCTGGACATTACTACAAATGAACGACTTCCCGTGTCAGTTCCAGAACATTTAATATGCTATTGACTTTTGTTGTTAGACTAAAGAATGGATATATAAGTAAGTCTACTTAGTAATCAAGTCAGTCAGTCTACTTAGTATCAAGGCTTAATTCAATTAATTCCAGTTTCCCAATTATGTTATTGGGACTTTATTCGGGCCAAAAGTAAAGTGATAAATATTTCATTTTTATTGTCAGTCAGAGAGCAATAAATCACATAGAGTAAAAAGTTCAGAAGTAACTCAAGTGAGGACACCAAACTTGTATTCAATCCCCTGGTGCTGAAATCCATTCTTATGTTAATGAACTAATTAGAACCAAATTGAGATGTTAGTGCTGCTGACGTAAAATCCTTTGAATGGACCACAAATAAAACTTTTATTAGTTAATACACTTAATTGAATGACGCGTCGATTTTATGGCATTGAACATTAAAGATAGTGACTTATGGATTACTAGATATTCCACGCAGTACTTATTTACCGAGATTAACTTAGTCTGGCACAAGGCCACATTAGAATAAGTTTCATTGCGAGCTTAGTAACGTCAGTTTGCAGAACGTGGGCATTTTCCATGATCAGCTAGATTGTCGGGGTGCCATACCGAGTAATAGAACTTGATGGTATCTCTCAAGTGGTGTCTGTTAAAAGATTATAAGATACCCAGGTTATTATAACGTTGTGGGTTTCCATCATAGGCTATCAACAGCAAAGAACGATCTCCGATCTACCCTATTGGTTTGTGGGAATGGCTTCCTAATCATGGCTTTATGATTTGCCCCGTTAATTTTAGACACGAAATGTAACCTTATTTACATTATTCGGTTTATTGTCTGAATCTCTGTCACCATGTTTATTACAACATTTCGGCCGTTGTACGCTCCGGCCTTCTTCAGGGGGTTGGAATGAACCCTGTTCCACGTGCCATGTCTAATGGATGCCAGTTATCTTCTAACTAGGTATTGAACTCGCACTCTTTGAGTCCTGTCACTGGATCTAACTAACGCCTTTATCCACTGTGCCATGTGTCCTTGAGGACATCTGTGTATGAATTTCTGGGTATTATGAACCTAATGTCTTCAGTAATCATTTTTTACCAGTGCTCATATTGCAATTTTTGCTTTTATCATTGCATGTTTTTTACCAGAGCTCATATTGCAATTTTTGTTATCGCTTTTTTCTGGCACTCCGTATTACTGGTTCCTATATTGCATTCATTTCTGTGCTTGGTCGGCTCAGGAGATTTTTGTATAAATAGTGTACATAATACCTCATCTCGGAAATATAAACAGATACGAAATATAGGCTTTTGTGAAATTGCTATTCACTAAGTAGAAAACAAAATGACGAGGCGAACATATAAGAGGAAGGTGTGTTTGCACCAACAATTGCAATTGGTATGTTTCATATTATTGTTTACCTTTTTACAACTATGACAAAAGTTGTAAACTGTCAGGTTTTCACTGATAGATACAGAATTGACGGGAATCAGTGGATAGATAGATAGTGACACGAACAGTCCGACATAGGTAGGTAGGTAAGTAGATGCGAATAGACTGAAAATAGATATGAATAAAATGCAGAAAGATAGGTTGGTGCAAAAATAATGTCGTTTTCTCACATAGTAACATTTGTGAGAAAACGACATTATTTTTGCACCAACCTAATAGATATAAATAGACCGATGATAGATATATAGGCGTGAATAGACTGAGATAGAAATAGATATATAAGCGGAAGATAAATATAAATAGATAGACTAAAGATAGATATGAATAAATAGACGAATAGACTGAAGATGGGTATGAATAGATAGATGGACTTGCATAGACCGAAGATATATATGAATACATAGAGATTAAAAGACTGGAATATATAATAGATATTAACAACGATGGATGGATAATTACTGGCCTAAGGTCAGCCGAATATTCTGATTTATGGAGACGGGTCACCTGAGTTTGTAGTTCAAACATTTGATCTCCTTCAAAGCGAATTCTTTTTAGAAGAAAATTCAATTTCCATCAGAACTTTCACAGAATATTTTTTTCTGACGGAAGCATATTTAGAGAGGTCGATTACTGTCCTATCAGAACAAGAAGTAAAGAGAGGTGTATGTGAATATGAGAAAGGTTTCTTGGCTTTTAAATAATATTACATAAGATATAAACCTAAACGGAATTATTTTGTTTCTCGTACATTAAAATCAATACAAATAATATCGACTATAGTAAATTTCATTTTAAAAGTTCGTTTTTCCGCCAAAGAAAATCAATACTAAACAACCAATGGTGGTACAGTTTACATAATATATTTATTTGAAAACATGTATATAAGCATACAACAGCCACTCCCACTTTTCATTTTATCATTCTTGTTAAGTAGGTCTAGATTTCTTGTAATTTCTGTAAATACTTCGGGATTGTTCTTCTTGTATTTTGAGACATGTGCTATGTTTTGTTCGATATTATGTTTCTTTGTATTTCGGAGTTGGTCTAAAGATAATTTTCTGCTAGATCAAAACTTTTGTTTATTAGTGTTGTGTGGTGGCCTCCTTTTCTTTTTTCTTTTTTTTTTTTTTTTTAAGGTTGGTGCAAAAATAATGTCGTTTTTGACGTATTTTTTAACGTCAAAAAAACGACATTATTTTTGCACCAACCAAATAGTTCTTTTAGGCGGGATTTTTGGTAGTGTTTGTCGGCCACTATAGTGTAAACCCTGTGTGCTAGGGAATATGGGATGGATTTTAGGCCACTTTTGGGACGGTGACTCTTGAAATGAAGATACTGTTGGGTGCATGTAGGTTTGTGGTAGATATCTGTGATTATGTGGTTGTTTCTAGTTCTAATGAGTATATCTAAAAATAGCAATTTGTTAAAATTGTATTCTTGGGTGAATTTGATTTTCGGGTGTAAGTTTTGAAGCAGAGTGTAAAATTGGTTAATATCGGATTAACATGAGGATTTCCAGAAAAGGAAGCAATCATCTAAGAATCGCTTCCAAGATTTAGAAGTGAGTTATTATATTTCCCCCCCCCCATATATTTGTTCTATCTTTTCATACGGGTTTTCCTCTAGAAAAGCTAATGTTAGGGTGGCATATGTTGGTGCCATTTTCGTTCCCATTGCAGTACCTAGGGTTTTGATATTGTTTTTGTTGTCAAATTCAAAAGAGTTATTCTTTAGAATTAGGTCTATACTATTGATAATGAATACTTTAGTGAATCTAGTATGTCGTGTTTCTGGATGTTTTTCAATCTAGAATGAGATTGCCTCCTTACTTAATACATGATGTATGTTACTACATAGGCTACTGATGTCAAACTGTTATAGTGGAACACACCTATTCTATAGTTATTAGACTCTCCCACCTATAATAAGTAGGAGTTGTAAGAGTAACGAGGAGTCGCTCAGTGGGTTGGTCTGAGTTCAGTCTGAAGTCGGACGACGGGCTAACCGGTTGAACTCTCTGCCTTCGGGCGGGGAGGTACCCAAACGAGGCTACGCCGAATGGCGGAATCTCTTTCGGGGAGGTAAACCGACACTGAACCCGTTTATACGGGTTTTAAAAGGGCATATTTTTGGCTGATCCCACGGGCTCGGAGATCCCACGTTAAACTGGCCTTGTGCCACATGATGCCCTTGTGGGGGGGGTGACTGAATATCGCTCAGGGGTTCGGTCAGTCGGTCGATGCCGGACAACCGTTAGTCGGATACTAAAGTATCAGCGACCACAAATAGATTTCTCTGCGTCATTACCTATTATATCAAGTTCCTAACGTTTTGTACGTCGAACCTATTTTAGGACCGACTTAGTACAAATACAAGCCTCCACTGTGAAACCACTCCATAGCACAAACGTTGCCATGGGTGTTCCCGGATTTACTTTTTGTAATAGGTGCTAAAGAAGTGAATATCGTCTTTTAATCTGTTTAGTAAATGGTTGTAGTACTGTTTCTATTAAGTTACTGAGTCTGCTAGTTGGACAGGCTGGTTCTGCTACTATGGGTCTGAATGTATGGTCACTGAGGTTCGGGATGTTAATACATTCAAATTTTTCTGTCTGGATATCTGCTTTTATTTAACTCGATTTGTGAATTTTTGGTAGTCCGTAGAAATTGCTTGTTTTTGGTACGAAATTTATTAGGAAATCCTTTTCTTTTTGTTAATACCTTATGTGTCGTGCAGAGTTTTGTAATTTTTGATATAATATTTTTGTCTATGTTGGTATCGATTAATTTATAGTTGCGGTTATCCCCTAGTGCCTCTAGAATTTTTGTTTTATATTCTATTTTGTCCATGATGACTATAGCACTGCCTTTGACTGCTTCCTTTATGATGCTGTTATTTCTCTGGATGCTCTCTAAGGCTATTCTTTTTATGTAAGGTTGTTGAATGGTTTGGATTTTTCTTGTAGGTCGAGGTTCCAGAGTTTTTCAAAAATATGTTCAGCTCGTTTGTATTATTATTTTGTTTCGAAAGAAAATGGGTTTATTTTTTTTAATAATGATTCATCTATAATGTTTTCATTATTATTAAATGTTTCTTTTAGTCTGAGTTTGTGTTCAAATTCTCTAAGGTCTTTTTTTAGGTCTATTATATTGCTTTTCGGAGAAGGGCAGAATCTTTCGCCTAATTTTTATAGGCTGATATCGTCTTTTGTAAGTGTATATGTAGATAGGTTTATTATTTTTGGTTTTGTGTTATCTAAACTGGTCTTCTTCAGACTGCACCCTCTAAAAATAATGATTATTTCTTTCCACACATTCCGTGTTTTCTAAGGGACAATCTTTCTCTATACATTTCAGGCTTTCTAGTCAGTTTCTCTTGATAAAATTGGGGTAATTATTTTTAGATGGCTCTATATAAGTATGTTTGTTTTTGTTATAAGGGGTGTTCCAGATGTTTCTTGATTTGTTGTTCCTGTATTCTAGTTTCTAATAGAGATTTGTCGGGAATTTTTCTTGTATTGCTTGATATGGGTAGTGGTTGTTAGATTTGTTTTGTTGTATTAGGTGGTATCTTAAGTGCTGACTTTGCTAATGTGTGTGTGTTCTGTCCCATGTTTGGCTGTGTGGTGGTATGCTGTAAAGTTTTATTTGTGTATTGTTAAGTGTATTTTCATAATTGTATTTGTTGTGTGTTTGTGTGTGATAGTATGTATTAGGGTTCTTACCTTATGGATGTGTTGTTTTGTATTGAGAAGTGTGTTTTATTTTGAGTTTGTTTCGTGTTTTTTAGTTCTATCTTATTATTCATTTTTTTCTTTCTTGGTAAAGTCTTTAGCCAGGTTATCTTTTTATCAAAATATTTCGGGATTTTTCCTTTTCTTCTTCGCATTTTGACTCCCATAATTCTCATTGGTGAGTTTCTTTGGGACAGAGTTCCCTGATTTTTGTCAGTAATTTATAGTCAATCTCGGTCTATTTTTTTTTTTCGTGAAGTGTATTGTTTTGTCTTCTTGCATTTCAATTTGGGCCTGCAATTTTGCTAGTTTCAGTGTTTTGTTTTTTTTATTTGTTTTTCTTTTTCCGTGTCTTGTTGATTCATTTTCTCTCGGAATTTCATTGGAATAAATGTTTCTTCCATTTCTATGGAGGTTTTTGTATATTGTTGTGATTTCTTTGTTTTTGATGACATTGAAAACTGATCGTATTCTTTGATTAAGTAGGATGTCTCACATCCAGAAATTCTATCTCTTTGTTTTGTATGCTTCCTCTTGGATGTGTAATATTTTGATATTTTCTAGGTATCCATGCTGAGTTTTGAAATATTCCATCAGTGTTTCTGTGTTGCAGCTGTGTTGGGATGTAGATTGTAGATAAGTATAGTGTACATTTTTTGTTCAATGTTTGTAATTCTTCATCCAAAAGTTCCTGATTTTTGTTAGTAATTTTGTATAACTGAAGGACTTCTTTCATGGTTTTCTTTTCTGTTCGTGTCATTCTTTCGTTGTACTTACATATAACAGAGAGGTTATAATTGCTCCAACGAGAAAAAAAGCGTATATTTTAAAGAGAAGAGAGAAGCCGCAAACGTTTTTGGTTATAATGTGAAATTTTGAAATATATATTATTATACTAATTACTTATAATAAAACAATATGTATGCATGGAGAAGGAATATATATATATATATATATAGGTAACTACACTCATCTCGGAAAACCTTCGGTTTCTTGATTTGCTAATGGTCAAATCAATTTCGAAGGAAAAAAAGGTTTTAAAAAAGAAAGGGCTACGAACATGAACGTCTGTCGAAAATAATCGTACAGTATACAGGTCCAACAACTAATTAAAAAAGTGCTCAATACAAAAGTAGAGCAGACCTAGTCAAACCTAGAGAGCCAGACAAACCTACCAAGGTTTCACGTAAGCGAATCGTCAGGGAAAGCTGACGATCCGCTTAGGCGAAACCTTGGTAGGTTTGTCTGGCTCTCTAGGTTTGACTATATATATATATATATATAAATATATATATATGTATATATATATAGTCAAACCTATATATATATATAGTCAAACCTCTATATATATATATGTATATATATAGTTAAACCTATATATATATATATATAGTTAAACCTATATATATATATATATATATATATAGTCAAAACTATATATATATAGTCAAACCTATATATATATATATATATGTGTGTGTGTGTGCACTAGCAAAAACACACACGCAGACACAATACACAAAAATGGAGATCGATTTATGAAGATACAGAGGTCATAAAAAGAAAAGAGGAAAAACCTCCTCCCTTTGTCTTTTCTCTGACCAATCCTAATTGTCTTATTACCACTTAAAAAGAATATTTTCGCCACACGTCCAAGAAAAATTTAGAATACTACTACAGACAAAAGACAATAGTTCAACATCGGTAAACATAAGGAAAATTAATTCCTTTTAATATGTGGAAATAACTACTCATTTCCTGGTGAAGTCGGCGAGACCCGGAAAAGTGTCTAGCAAAAATATGTAAAATAAAGTATAATTATATATATTTAAAAAAAT
>OZ010602.1:36386859-36401859 GCA_963932145.1 Acanthosepion lycidas | reverse complement strand
ATGCAAAATCGAAGTGAATCTAATTTTGCTACAAAAATGCGTTGTAAATGCTTTTACAAGAAAAAACAGAATTAATGCAAGAATCACAGACAACATATATTTTTTTCTATATGCTGTGTCCTTCAGGACGTGGGTGATGATGGCTTTCCACAACTTCCTATTTATCGTGGTCTTTAGCAGCGTTTCTCCCCTTGCCAAAATTCCTGCTCCCTGTTCCGCCATCCATTCACACAAGCTCACCATGTAGGTGGGCCCCAACATGCATTACTTTCGATATGCTCTGTGTGAGTTATGTTTTACTGGCCCTCTTTCCTCATTATGCCTCTAAGAATTTTAGCTGTCTCTTTCTGATTCTAAGTGTTCTTTGTGTTACCATTTTCTTTAAGAATTCCTCGTTACTTATTTGCCCCCGTCCATGGAATTGTCAGTATCCTTCTGTAGAACTACATTTCTGCTGCCTCCAGTTTGGTTTCCTCATCATTTCTGGTGAAAATGTACCGTATTCACTTCCATACAAGAGAATTGATATCATATCGCAATCCAACAAAATTTTCTTTGTTTCTAACGATTTATTTCGTTTCATTAGCACTCTGTTTCCTTTTTGAATGCATCTTTTGCGAAATCGATATGCGTTCGGATTTCGGTGCCACAAAGAAGGAATGCCACCAGTATGCAGAGGATTACAGAGAGCCAAAGGGAGAGAAACGACTCGGTACAGGGAGGATTGAGGAGAAAAGATGAATGGGCTTCAAGAAGATGGCGATTGACGTTGCATTTAAATTTTAAATATTGTATTTAAGGAAGCAAGTAAATGGAAGGGAGTTTCTCAGGTGGGAAGTGCGAGAAAATAAAGTGAAATAGAAGTAGCGGTTGCATTTAGCTATTTCAACATTAAAGATGCCAATCTAGTGACACGCTTAATTCATGCAGTCGAGGCACCAGAGGAAAAAAAAGCTCGTCAGAGCAGTTGCCATGAACATATTTGTAGAAAAGACAAATCCAGGTAACGTCGGTGAGAAAGTAACTGAAGTAGCGATGCCAAGTCGCGATCGATTACAAATACAGATCCTTCTTTGGATTTTATCACGAACCTAGAGATGAATAGCAGTTTCCCTGATATTTAAACTTCTGTACTTGTTTGATACAGTCCAATACTTAGATTGCATCTTGGGGTCTCCATTTCTCCCATTACGACCTCGTTGTAGAACTTGAAGAGACCATAGTACTACTGTATGGAAAGTGCGCAGTATAAGTCAGTATAAGTCAGTATTTGGTTTTGTTTAGCGGCATATCAACACCTCTATGCGTTCTTTAATGCCGAAATCTATTTGCTACACAGTTTTAATTAATCGTTTTAGAGATGGTTTTAGTGATGACCAAGAAGAATTACTAATTAACCCATAGCTAGGAGGAGAAGAGATGGATTAATACCGTTCCCAAGGGTATTTGCGCGTAAGTGAATATAACGAACCCACCTGGAATTGGAACTCGGCTCTCAGGTCTCCAATTCCGAGCCGTCATTCATTACACCAACCACGCATCCAAGCTTATAACACCTGATATTCTCAAGCGGTCACCCATCTAAGATACTGACCAGGCTCGACGTTGCTTAACTTCGTTGATCATACAGGAACCATTGTTTCAACGTAATGTGGACGTAGGTTCCTCATAAGAAAAATATTATCGTGACGTGGACGTAGGTCCCTTTATAAGAAAAATATTTATTCATTGTAAATAATTTTAAGCATTGAAAATTAGTAAGAGTGAGTGACAGGCTAGGGGTTAATGTGCCTATTACTAACAGAATAGGGCTATCGTATGTGTAATGTACACCCTTGTGCAAAGTAATTGAAACAAAACGAATAATTCCGTTATTTACTTTTTTTTTTCGTATTTTTCCAATGAAACCTCACTCAGTGCAATTATTATTAATTCGTATGTCCATTCCGCAAAGTCTTTCCTTTCAGATTGACCACAGATTCTCGATTGGATTTAAATCAAGAGAGTTCCAAGTCAATTTTGTACGCTTCCATTTTCGCACGCTTCCATCGCACGCAATGGGCGTAGGACAACTAATCGAGAGTCGAGACAAAAGTGTCTGGGCGTGATGAAAATCTGATGCAATCACGGATGACGTAATATTTTTCAAATTTCATCATACACCCCGAAAATAGATACATATTACTGCACACAACTGTAAATGACTTAATCTGAGGAAAAATAGAAATCGATTACACCCTATTAATCCAGTGAGTCTAAAACTGATCGTATGGTGAAAGAAACTAAAGTGGCTGTTTCAATTAATTTGCACAAGGGTGTAAATGCATTGTAAATGAGTTTACTAAAGATATGGATTAAACATTAATAAGAAAGGTATTGTCAGTGGTAAGTAATTAATGTATTACTGACAGAATGGGACTATTATCTGTATAATGTTTTTTTTTAATCTTTTCCCCCAAGCAAGACAATACAGCCACTAAAATGCAGGGTGCGATATAAGAAAAGGGAGAACATTATTAAGGAGCGACGACAATTCATTTTGATTTTTTTATTTATTTATTTTTTTTTTGCATTGAAAATTAAATAGTCATTGTGACTGGTCATAAATTAATACAGCCATTACTGACAGACTATATTATATGTATGATATAGACCCATCATAAATTATTTTTTCAATAGAAATTTATTGAAAACCAGGAAAAACGTTGGTCAGCACTCAAGAATTAATGCAAGCTTTACTGATAGAATTGGGTTAATGTATTAGTCTGTGTGGACGTGAAAGCGATTTGTTAAAGCCTTTTCGTACGCATAATGAGATGAAAATTAGAATAAAAACAGGAATGTATTCCCCAAATGAGAGATATTAACACCAGTTTCTACTCGGGAGGAAAAAAAGGTTAAATCAAGTGGTCGTGCCAAAACGTCAGTCTGTAATTAACACGTCGAAAAAGCAAACATCTTAAACGTTCCTTCAGAAATAGATTTCTATCGTCCCGGTCATCTCCAACCTTCATGAAAATAATATCAAATTTGGTTTTACTACTAGAATTTAGACCGGTTCACGCATCTTCCCCAATCTTTGAACAGGAGTAGTGGCGGCATTATCACTTTGTAACCCTCTATAAAGAGTGACTCTTGTGCCTTCTACAGAGTAAACATCAGTGTAAAAAATAAAAACGTCACTTCATACTTCATCCGATGTTCCGTTAATCTGCTTTTGTGCCAAAGATAGTTCAGTCCGATGAATATTATCTTAAAATTTTTACTTCGGTCCATCTGTCTATGTTTTTTTTCTCTTTCAAAAGGATATTCTTCATTCGCCATTTTCGTTTTTTTTTCTTTTCTTTTTTTTCTTTTCTTTTTTCTTTTCTTTTTTCTTTTCTTTTTTTCTTTTCTTTTCTTTATTTTTTTCTTTTCTTTATTTTTTTCTTTTCTTTATTTTTTTCTTTTCTTTATTTTTTTCTTTTCTTTATTTTTTTCTTTTCTTTATTTTTTCTTTTTTCTTTATTTTTTCTTTTTTCTTTCTTTTCTTTTTTTCTTTTTCTGTCTTTGTTTTTTTCTCTTTGAAAAGGATATTCTTCATTCGCCATTTTCGTTTTTTTTCTTTACTTTTCTTTTTTTCTTTTCTTTTCTTTTTTCTTTATTTTTTTTTCTTTTCTTTATTTCTTTTCTCTTTTTTCTTTCTTTTCTTTTTTCTTTCTTTTCTTTTTTCTTTCTTTTGTTTTTTCTTTCTTTTGTTTTTTCTTTCTTTTGTTTTTTCTTTCTTTTGTTTTTTCTTTCTTTTGTTTTTTCTTTCTTTTGTTTTTTCTTTCTTTTGTTTTTTCTTTCTTTTGTTTTTTCTTTCTTTTGTTTTTTCTTTCTTTTGTTTTTTCTTTCTTTTGTTTTTTCTTTCTTTTGTTTTTTCTTTCTTTTGTTTTTTCTTTCTGTCTTTGGTTTTTTTCTCTTTGAAAAGGATATTCTTCATTCGCCATTTTCGTTTTTTTTCTTTTTTTCTTTTCTTTTCTTTTTTCTTTTCTTTATTTTTTTCTTTTCTTTATGTTTTTCTTTTCTTTTTTCTTTCTTTTCTTTTTTCTTTTCTTTTTTCTTTTCTTTTTTCTTTTCTTTTTTCTTTTCTTTTTTCTTTTCTTTTTTCTTTTCTTTTTCTTTTTTCTTTTTTCTTTTTTCTTTTTTCTTTTTCTTTTTTCTTTTTTCTTTTTCTTTTTTCTTTTTTTCTTTTTCTGTCTTTGTCTTTTTTCTCTTTGAAAAGGATATTCTTCATTCGCCATTTTCGTTTTTTTCTTTTCTTTTTTTCTTTTCTTTTCTTTTTTCTTTTCTTTTCTTTATTTTTTTTCTTTTCTTTATTTTTTTTCTTTTCTTTATGTTTTTCTTTACTTTTTTCTTTCTTTTCTATTTTCTTTCTTTTCTATTTTCTTTCTTTTCTATTTTCTTTCTTTTCTATTTTCTTTCTTTTCTATTTTCTTTCTTTTCTATTTTCTTTCTTTTCTATTTTCTTTCTTTTCTATTTTCTTTCTTTTCTATTTTCTTTCTTTTCTATTTTCTTTTTTCTTTTTTTCTTTTTCTGTCTTTGTCTTTTTTCTCTTTGATAAGGATATTCTTCATTCGCCATTTTCGTTTTTTTTCTTTACTTTTCTTTTTCTTTTTTCTTTCTTTTCTTTTTCTTTTCTTTTTCTTTCTTTTTCTTTTTCTGTCTTTTTTTTTTCTCTTTGAAAAGGATATTCTTCATTCGCTATTTTCGTTTTTTTTCTTTACTTTTCTTTTTTCTTTTCTTTTTTCTTTTCTTTTTTTCTTTTCTTTTCTTTTTTCTTTTCTTTTCTTTTTTTCTTTTTTCTTTTCTTTTTTTCTTTATTTATTTTATTTTATTTTTTATTTTATTTTTTCTTTCTTTTCTTTTTTCTTTTCTTTTCTTCTTTTCTTTTCTTTTTTCTTTTCTTCTTTCTTTTCTTTTTTTCTTTCTTTTTTCTTCAGTGATAATCTTCGCTTGCAATTAGCCAATGTTGTTTTAGTTAAAACTGTGCAACGCGTACCCATGCAAATACGACATTTTTTCTGCTTCTAGGGCTTGAGTTAATATTATGTTATTATGACTTGTATTTCGTCAAAATGGCCATTGCCAATTCACTTCCAATATTAGTTTAGGAATACCAGATACTGTAAGTTTGGATATGCGGGTGGTGTAATGGCTCGAAATAGTTAATCGAGGAGCCGAGTTCCAATTCCCGTTGGGTTCGTTATATTCACTTACGCTCACATACAATTGATAAAGGTATAAATCAACCATTTCTCCTTCAGCTATGGATTAATTAGTAAGACTTGTATTACTAAATCCATTATTATCTCAAAAATATTCTTACAATCTAAAGATATTTTCTGGCGTTAAATAACCTGCAAAGGGTCGATAAACCGTAAAAACTTATCAATCTATCAACTACCATTATAGATTAGTTTCACACATACTGTTTGAAAGCGCTTATAAAGGAATTTATAATCAAGTCGTCATTGCAACAGGTAAAGGCTCTAACATGTCGAAACCCCAAACGTATTAGACGTTCCTTCAAAGATAGAACCTCCACACTTCTCTCGTCGAACAATCACCGGCCTTTACGAAAGTATTAGACAAGGAATCTGTTCCCAAAATTAGAGATATTAACACCAGTTTATACTCGAAAAAAAAAACTTCGTGTGGTAATGACAAACCAGATATTGTTTCAGTAACTACTTGTAATACTGTGTAGCATTGCAAAATCAAATTACCTGAGGATGATTCAGCTGTAATCCATGCGCATGTCAAAAGCGAAGAAATACGTCATATAGCAAATCTCTGGAGAAACGAGAACTCTAAGTCGCTTTACCAGTTATGGCTTATTCCTGACAGCAACAACGTGTATTTCCAGTCGGTTTTCTCTCGACTTTTATATCGAAGTGACATCTCAGGCGCAATGCGCGACCCAGACAACTGTCAAGTAAGACCATAACCTACTTATCTCTGTTATGCATTTTAATACGTATTCAGTTCGCTGCATAAACAAATTATTGACTAATTCTATTTTTTGTGAATATGTAACTGAAGTGTTCTCTCTCAAATGCTACACATGGGTCTGTGTTTCCTTGTGTGGATATAGTAATGTTATACTGGAATGGCAAAATAGATGCTATTTTCACCAAACATTGTATTTATAACTGTAACTATCATTTAAAGATATTTATTGTAATTAAAAATAATGTCGGATTAAAAAAAATCTATTAATTACTTTACTTATATGTATGAAAATAAAATTAATTACTTATATGTATGAAAATAAAATTAATTAATTAATTACTTTATTTATATGTATGAAAATAAAAGATATAGAGTTCAAAATGTCCCAACAAAATATGTGTTTTTTTTTAATAAAATAATTGAGTTTCCTTGCTGTAATTTGATTCCTGTAGCTAATTACAGCTAAAGCACACCTGTTCTGAAGTTGCTTTCTAATATTAAAAAGAGCATACAATTTCAATTCCTGTCGGGAAGTATATTTGCTTTAATAAGACTTTCAGTCTCTAGGGTAGTAGATATTAATTTCACTTTGTAAAAACGAAATATAATGTTTAGAATACTGAACAGTGTGTTGGAATTATGAAACTGTTTGATTTCTTAGTAAAGCTACCAATTACTACCAGAATCTTTTACTATTCATATTGTCAGATATATAAAGACCAGTTATTTTGACTAAAGATTATAAACAAAAAAAAACTCTATTCTAAAATATATGGCATTGCAATCAGAAATATATCTATGAATGAATGTGACAGTATAAGTAAATATAAGAACATTAAAAGTGAAAGTAAAAAAATATGGCACCTTTAAAACTATTGTTGTACTCATAATAAATAGTCTTTGGTATAGTAAAAAAAAAACGTACAGCTGAAGACATTAACGTGGTTTTTATTTAGAAGAGATAAAAAAATGTCCCTGTGTTGACGAGGTCATCTACTCAAGTGAGTATCTCTATCTATAAAAGGCAGGATGTGTGTGTGTGTAACCAATGCACGGCCACAATTTTCGACGGATTTGCACCAAAATTTATATGCATATGCTCCAACTTAGCGGGAAGGCCAAGACCGACTTTGCATTTCCCATCGATAGTGGAAATAATCGATTTTTTTTCATGCTTCTACGGCAGTTTTCCTGTAGTTTGCGGCCATTTTCTACTGGCCAGAGTGAAAGCCTATAGCTGGCTGTCACGAATAGGCAGGAAGATTCTATTGGCCAGCGTGAGAGCCAACAGCTAACTGACACGAATGTTAACTAGCATGCTAGCGTGCAAAAAAATCGATAGCTGCATTCGTCACAAGTGGGAAAAATTTAAATCTGCATGGCACTTTACTCCAATTGGCTCATTCGCTTGCTTAAACTCAACGTTGATTCTGATTCCGCAGAACTGGGTTGGATGTGAAAAAGTATTTGTTGTTAACATTCTTTTTTCATTCGGTTTTTCCAGTTATGAGTGCTTTTTTTTTAAAAGCTGATCGTTTTGTGTTCATTTTGTTTAGTTCTTTTTTTTGTAACAGATTTAATGTTTAGTATAGAGCTTAGAAAAAATTCGCAGTATGAGATAAGCAAGAAGTAAGGCATGTAGCAACATCAGCACGGTAAAGTGCACTCCTTTAAAGGCAAGGAAGGGTAAAAATATTTTAAGTCAAGTGATAGCGATTGCTGTACGAGTCGTACGATTTTTGAATCAAGCACGGGCAACGCCGGGCCATGCTGCTAGTTGTTAATGTAAAGAAAATATAAAAATTTTACATATCAAGTATTAGGTATGTGCAAAAATAATGTCGTTTTCTCACATATGTTACTATGTGAGAAAACGACATTATTTTTGCACATACCTAATATTACTTAACAACAGGATTAGTGTGAACAGGAGGCATAGATTTACTTACCGTGCCTTACTTCTGTAAAGAATTGTATTTAATAGGTGATAATAATGTCCTATGTCGAGTAAATAAATACTGTGTCGTGGTCGCCTATGTAATGGAAGAGAGCTATGGAAGGATAGTTTATTCTCCCATTCTATGTCCCCCATTATGGACATTTTCATCTCCGTGATGAATTAAAACCGTATTTCACGGAGGGAACATAATGGCCGAAAGAAAAGAAAATGACAAACATGCTTTGTTCTCAGATAGACTTTTATACCACCAAGATATACAGAATACTATATGTACATTTTTACACGTGTCCCATGGAGAGCGAGAGGAGAACAAAAGGATATGTCTGACATATAATATGGAGATACTTCTGTGTTTCTGGAGAAGCCATGTCTAGGACTTCAGATTCAAACGGGCTGGTTTCATCTACTATATCCCAAGCTGGAACATATTCCGAGAACTGAAAACACCGAGTATTGAGTTTTCCCAAATTGAGGAATGCTAGCCGGAGGTTTCTATACCTGGAGAAAATATATTCCCAAAAGAAAACGGCACCATGGACTTGTAAGCCTTACCATTTGTCAGCTGGCTGTCTCGAGCGGAAGCTCGGGCAAGGCGAACAGCACATGCATCTTGACACCCTTGAGCTTACTGTCTGAATGAATGACTGACCACTTTCGCAACTGTATGAAGTGACGTCACTAAGCAGTTGTCACGTGACATCTCAACTGAAGGGAGATAATCGCCTTTTGTATCTTTCCATATTGAACAGAAGACAAAAGATAATAATTGATTTTCAAAATCAACTTAGTTAGACACGAAGGTGAACTTGCTATCACTTGACCTGATGATGGCGTATTAAGAAAACTTATCATTTGATCTCCAATTCGACACGTTCTTTCAAGACCGAAGCAACATGTCTCTTCACAGATTCTTTTCCTTTATTAACTACGAATTAACATATAGCCGAATGGATTTTCCCTGGCCTTCTCCGTGGTTCTCGATTTCAGAGTTTTTTTTCTTTTAGAATGTTTCCTAATCAAGGCTAGAGAGCCCAATCTAAACTACTATTTAACCCATATCTAGGAGCGGAGTTGGATGCAGGCCATATCGAAGAGCTTCCGTGAAAAATTGGACCAACAGAATCGGGCGGTGGTCAGTTCTTTGCCTATATTCCGCGTCCATTCAGGCTCACAGCTCTCCACAACTTCCTATTTTTCGTAGCTTTAAGCAATATTTGTCCGCTTAATACACTTTCCAGTCCTAGCTCGCTGCTAAGCTTACTCGATGCTTCCCTCCGCCCCTCTTGCTTTCAATAGGTCTTATGCATGTCAAACTTTCCAACCCCTATTTGCTCATTACGTGTCCCAGAAACTTCAACTGTCTCTTTTCTATTCTAAGGTTTATTTTGCTCCCAATTTTCGAAAAACTTTCTCGTTGCTTACATTTTCCGTCCATGATATTTTCAGCATCCTTCTGTAGAATCACATCTCTGTTGCCTCAAGTTTTCTCTGAATCAGTGAAAAAATTGTCCAGCATTTTTATTTCACTGTTGACTTTGAATTTAGGGCTGATATGAAAATAATAATGATAATAATAATAATTATTATTAACAGTAGACTGAAGACAGTGGTGGCTTATTGAGGAGACTTACTCTCACTTGATCTCCGTTAAAAGCCACCAGATGCTATTGGCTTTGATTGGGTGTAAGACTAGTAATATGTAACATTCAGCAAGGATCCAAGACATCAGTCTTCTGGGCGAGCTGTCTAGCCATACTGCCCCAAACCAGATAATATTGGGCTGAGAGAGAGAGAAGAAGAAAAAAAGAAGAGAAACAGATATCGTCATGAAAAATAAAACAATTTCCTTGGAACCATAGTTTGGGGTGGGGAGCATCGTCTCCTACCCTTAATAGTTTTCTTGGGACAGAAAAGTAAACAGAAGATTAAATTTGTCTTTTTGGCCTCAATCTCTGACAAGGCTATTGAAAGCTATAGCTGTATCGTTAATCGGCTCATTGGCCACGTGGCCAAGTGGTTAGAACGTTCGCATTCCGACCATGAGACCCGGGTTCGAGTATCATCATGGTCGATTAATCCGAAAGGTGACATCTTGATGTTATCCGAAAGGAGGCTTCTTGATGTTACCAAAAAGGTGGCTTCTTGATGTTACCAAAAAGGTGGCTTCTTGATGTTACCCAAAAGGTGACTTCCTGATGTTATCCGAAAGGTGACTTCCTGATGTTATCCGAAAGGTGACTTCTTGATGTTATCCGAAAGGTGACTTCTTGATGTTATCCGAAAGGTGACTTCTTGATGTTATCCGAAAGGTGACTTCTTGATGTTATCCGAAAGGTGACTTCTTGATGTTATCCGAAAGGTGGCTTCTTGATGTTACCCAAAAGGTGACTTCCTGATGTTATCCGAAAGGTGACTTCCTGATGTTATCCGAAAGGTGACTTCTTGATGTTATCCGAAAGGTGACTTCTTGATGTTATCCGAAAGGTGACTTCTTCATGTTATCCGAAAGGTGGCTTCTTGATGTTACCCAAAAGGTGACTTCCTGATGTTATCCGAAAGGTGACTTCCTGATGTTATTCGAAAGGTGACTTCTTGATGTTATCCGAAAGGTGACTTCTTGATGTTATCCGAAAGGTGACTTCTTCATGTTATCCGAAAGGTGACTTCTTCATGTTATCCGAAAGGTGACTTCTTCATGTTATCCGAAAGGTGACTTCTTCATGTTATCCGAAAGGTGACTTCTTCATGTTAACGGAGGAGACGATCCCAGTGTGCGATACCTTTGAAAAAATGCCTGAAAAATCACACCATGGGAGTGAAATTGGTTAGATTCAACTATTTGGGTTTGAGCGTGCTGACTTTGTTCAGACTGTTGATCACGCCAGATATTGCGCCTCTTCCAGAAACTGTAACTTATGTCCGTTTAGTATAGTAGTAGTACAACCCAGAGTCAGGCTCTGTGGGTGTTGAACAATATTATCTCAATAATATCTCAGCCCAATATTATCTGGTTTGGGGCAGTATGGCTAGACAGCTCGCCCAGAAGACTGATGTCTTGGCTCTGTGGGTGTTGAACAAACACAAATGTTCCTGAACAGGTATTGCCTAGCTGCCCTAATAAACAAGCATACTCGGATATGAGTGGCCAGCCACCGCCATTAATGTAATTTCATTATCGCCATTAATTTTAAAAAATAAATCATAAAACTTCATCTTAGATTTTGTTTTTGAAACATTAGCCTTTACAACTGTTATATAAGTTTTATGTACGGGCAAAAAACGTATATAGTTCACAGTCAGGAAAAAAGTACAAACGAACAACAAAAAATGTGTTTAAATTCAAAAAAAAAAAAAAATGTTTACCGTAAGAAAATAGATCTAAAATTTATATTCATTTTAGGAGATTAGATAAAAAAAAATTATCATCAAGAATCTTTAAAATTCAATATCTGATATATCCTTCCCAGCTCCCGACTTTTTATTTTGTGGCGTCCTTCTCGGGAAAAATCATAAAAATTTCTGTAACGCTCTTTAGAAAAATAGCTAAAGATAAAAATTTCAAGCCCAGGCATTTTCTCTTCGAATATTTCCTGAAATCATGATGGATGTGGCCCTGATAAATTTATCTACTGTTTTTTTGTTTATTTTTTTTTCTTTTGCTTTTTCGTCTTTTGCTTTTTCTTTTGCTTTTTCGTTTTTTTGCTTTTTCGTCTTGTGATTTGTACTTTCTGACCCAACTGTTCTTTTTGAGCCTCGTCCTTGGCTTGATTTGACGTGAAGTAGAAACCGCAATTTACAAACCATCGCCTCGATCGATAGTCAGCATGACACTGGGGTTCAGTTTCCGCTTTTATCCAAAAGGAGTAGTGACGGCAGACTTGCAAGCCGCTGATGCACTTTTCTGTTCATATTCTGGATGTTTGAGTGAGGCGATTGCAACTGGGTGCGGGATGTGTGGCTCTGTTTTTCTGGGATGCAAAAAAAAAAATGTGTAGAAACAAAAACAAAACTAACTTAATAATCAACAAGGCTTAGTTTCTGGTTAAAGGAAGAATTCGGATAACAGCGCTCTTCTCGAGCCGAAATGGAAGCCAAATACCTTTCAGCATCTATTAGAGATTTATAGTTTTAAAATAATATTCACTTTTCCCTTCACAAAAAAAAAATTCCTCACATTTTCTACGGTTACTATTTCTTCTCCTCTCAAACCAGATATAAACAAATAAAAAAGCACTATATATATATATAATTATGAACCTAAAGAGCCAGGCAAACCTATCTAGGTTTCATCGACGTGGATCGTCAGGGTACCCTGACGATCCGAGGAGAGGAAACCAGGTAGGTTTGCCTGGCTCTTCAGGTTCATAGTTAGATTTACTCTACTTAGTGTATTGAGCACTTTGCTTAGTTATTTTTGCTTTACTCGTGTTGGAGGTTTTTTCTTTTTTCTTTGTCGCCTGAATTACATGTTCTTATTTCTTTCTTTTTTTCTTTCTTATTTTTCCTTGGGTATTGGTTTGTTCATTTACAAGCCAAAACACCTAAGGTTTTTACGGATAATTACTTATATTTATAAGATTATATATATATAGGAGATCAGCCAATCACGCTACCTTGGTTTCAACATTTCGGTATCTTTAGGCGATTCGGGCTAAATAATTTCCTAACGTTATTTATTTAAGGGGAGTATAAAAGCAAAATTATTCGACCTTACAGCCAATGGTGGCCCTACAGGAGATAGAACTTCGTTCTTGAGATCACTATGACACGCAAGCTCTCTACCATAGGTTTTCATAGGTGAATCTTTAAACAAATTTTTCTTAATATCAGGTCATCCCACAAGTTCTGTCTCGAATTTTGAATAAAGAAAACAAGTCACCAAATGTTACATTTAATTACAGATTCAATCAACAATTTATTTTCCCTGATTATCTATGACTTCCTCCCATCTATTACAATGCTTACTAATTCCATTACTGTGAAATTCTTTTGGCTTTGATTCGAAGAACTCACAAATGTCAGTTTTAACCTCTTCCTGTGTTACAAAAGCTGTTTCTTCCAAATGATTCTGTAAGCTCCGAAACAAATGGTAGTCTGAAGGAGCAAGATCGGGAGAATAAGGTGGATGAGGAATTTTCTCCCAACCAAGTTCTTCGATCTTTTGTGACGTGATTCTTGCTGTGTGGGGTCACGTATTCTTTTCGATTCACTAGAACAAGTCTCTTTTTCCTCAAAGCTTGGTTCAAACGCTCTAATTGCTGACAGTATATTTGAGCATTAATGGTTGCATTAGGTGGTAAGAATTCAAAGTGGATTATTCCTTGGCGATCTCACCAGATTGAAAGAAGAGCCCTTTGCCCATGGAGTTCTCTTCTCGGCTGTGGCTGGGGTCCTTCCTCTTTATCAAGCCACTGTCTACGACGCTTAACATTTCGATAAAAGATTCATTTTTCGTCGCCAGTCACAAGTCTATCCAAAAAAAGGTGAAACAAGTTGGTGAGAATGGAGAGAAGAGCAGATGTCAACTCGGGATTTGAGGTTGTTTTCAGACAATTCATGAGGCACCCATTTTCCAAGTTTAGGAACTTTTCCAAGTTGTTGAAGATGACGATGAACAGTTCTATGGTTTGAACTGAGAACCACTGCCAATTCCTGAACTGATAAAGCAGGATTTTCTTCAAGGCCTGCTTCAAGAAGCTTTTCATGAAACTCAACTGGACGTCCGGTTCGATCTTCATCTTCAAGAGTGAAAACTCCACCTCTGAATTTTGCAAACCATCTTCTGCAAGTTCTTTCATTCTCCATAAACTGAGTAAATGTTTCTAGCCGCTTCAGCTGCTGAGTTTCCTTTCTTGAACTCATAAAGCATTATGTGCCTCAAATGATTCTTGGGTACTTCCATGTTAGCAAAATGTAATTTTATTGTTCTCTGAAATAAAATTTGATCTGTTTAAATGCATCTAAACATAAAAAATAATGTTCAGCTCCATTAGACATTATAAAATACTCTTTAAAATTTCGTTCATTTTAACAAAAAGTTAAAATTCGAACAGAACTTATGGGATGACCTGATATTATGATGCAGTAATTTTAAGTTCGATTAGTTTATTTTTTAATAAACATGTAAAGCCGATCCCCCACTTTATCCTCGGTAGAATATAATATTAATACTCGCTTATACCTGCTGTCGAAAACGATGATATATTTTGTTAAGTCCTTACTATTATAAGACGATTTTAAATATTAGCTTGGTGCAAAAATAATATCGGTTTTTGACGTTAAAAACTACGTCAAAAAGCGACATTATTTTTGCACCAACCTACTAGTTTTTTCTTAATATTATGTTATTATGTAGTAATTCTAAGTGGGAACAGTTCATCATATTCTTCTTCTATCTAAATAAATAAGCGACAAATTCTGTCTGTCCGTCCGTGTGCCTGAAACTCCTCTTACTCGGGACACACTTGCTCTACATAGACATATATTTTTGGAATCAGAGATTGAAAATCTGCCTTCATCTGGTGTTTTAACATCCAGCATTGCTATGTGTATCCGGATGAAGAGGGAACAGTTAAAAATTCAAATTTTAAAATAGCTGAGAAAAATTAGTGATTTTAAGTTTTTCATTTATATTGAGTTTAATTTGTGAATTTAAAAAAAAAAGCTATTTTAAATTCAGTTTAAAATATCTCCAAAAATTATGAATTGAGAAAATGAATTTTGTTTCTTCAAAATGCCAAGGAATCAGTTAAAGTGAGAAGTTTTGAAGTTCTGCAGAGTTTATGATTTGAAGAACTCTAGTCACTTGAAGTTCCACTGATTTTGTGATTTGAAGAACTCGATTTTCAGACGGAATTGGAATTTCAGTCTAAATCGTTCTTTTGGCCAGAATTGGATTTATAACTCGAATCAGAGTTAAAGTAAGGTTTTGATGTTCCATGGGGCGAATTGAGGAATTCAAAGTCATTTCTTCAAAATTATCATTGCTGATTTTTAAAATTATCATTGCTATTTTCTAAACTGGACCAGAGGTCACTTTAATTTGCAGCTGGAGGAGCTAGCT